>FR997795.1:13545871-14745871 GCA_905475355.2 Clostera curtula
CAATGATATGAATCTACGTAAAGCTTTCGAATTATGCTTTCAGTTCTACGTTTTATCAGATTGTACGAAACTCGTTTGCACACTTCGATTTACGTTTTGCTATTTACATTAATGCAATGAATACAAAAACTGTCTTGGAAGGAAGTTATATAAAACACTTAATTAGACAAATGGCAATTGCATTTTTTACTGCCCGTCCATCATCGTCACCTATCCTAATTTACGATCGGTGTTTCGTTAGGTAGGGTTATCAATAACGAATTATTGACGTCGAAAAGAAACTACAGTGCCACTATCTGAATAGAACTATGTAGAAAACATTAGTTTCTTCTTTTTTTAAAAAAACGAAACCCCTGCTCCTGGTTCAAGTAACATGAAATTCACGATTCAATTCAATTGAAATCAAATTAAAATCTTACTCATAACTTTAGAACACTAAATGAAGATAAGCTTTAAACATATCTATAAATCGGTTATCACTAATCACATAGGTACATACTACAAGCAATAGCCGGAATACCTCTTGACAATATAATATTATGTACATAGTATCTTTGGCGATTGGCAACCCTATAACCTGCCGAAATAAAGTACCTAGCTAACTAACTAGCCCTCTTTTTTAATGAGTATTTCGAAAGTAGACGCGGGCATTAATGTAGGTCGAGAACGATTGTTCACAATTTTAACGTATGGCAATTTATAACCGACTTGAAAAAAGAAGGAGGCTCAATTCATCTGTATGCCTTTTTATGTGTTGGATATTGCCTTCGAATTGGCCCCATAGAAATTTATCAAAATCGACTTATTTTCCTGTGAAATGTGGATTACCATTTGTCGAAAGGCAATTTTTAGATATCATACTAGTTATGCACGAAAATAAAACTTTACCAGAAAATTTTAACCGACTTCAAAATCATAGTCCGGGATCCCCGGTACATTGTTTTCACTTGATTACTATCAAGCTAATTTTTCGTGAGTAGCTTCATTTTCATGAGACGCCCAACATTTTCTTGTCGACAACTCTTGATTGTGGTAGCTAACAGAGGTAGCAAGGGTGAAATATGTTGATTTTATGATTCAAAAAAATTTATTACTAACCGGGTGCTTTTTGGTATATCTGATGATAATTATCTAAATTATTCGAAAATGTATTTGTCCTACAAAATGTGTGGTTTGATCAAAGAGTCCTCCACCTCCAATATGTATGGATAACGAGGTCATAAAAAATGATTACTAACCAGCTGGTTTTTTTTTATTTACTTAATAAATATGTATATTATTTAACCGTCATATTGTCCTACAAGTTGCGTGGTACGTTATCCCGGTCCTACGCTCAAAAGTTGTTAAAACCACAAGACCCATTTTGTCATCACTAACTGTAGGACAATAATTTTACATGATAGTTTAGTGTATTCTCTGCCCAAATGATACAATGTCCTACAAGAAAACAGGTATGTAACGCGAGTCCGACAAAAATTGTAATTTTTTCGTTTTCCTACTTATAACTTACTAGCGACCCGAACCGGCTTCGCACGGGTGCATGTTTTATACATATAAACCTTCATCTTGAATCACTCTATCTATTAAAGAAAACCGCTTCAAAATCCGTTGCGTAGTTTTCAAGTTTTAAGCATACTTATGGACGGACAGACGACAGCGACTTTGTTTTATACTATGTAGTGATGATACAGTGAAAACGTCTTTTTTTTTATTTAAATAAATTATTTTTCTTAAGTAGTACAAAAAATAATTATTTACATATAAAAAAATATAATATTCATCAGATTCATCTGATAAATTTTCAGTATCATCACTGTCATTTTCATCTATTTCATTTTCCTCGTCTTCTGTCTCTGTAATGACGTAAAAAATTAAGTACTATTATTTAACATAAAATGAATCCACTTCGTTTTATAGTGTGCAAAACTTTTTAAATAGTACACACATACGGATTCCGCTATACAACGACATTCACCGTTATGTTTAATGGATGAAAATTATTTTATTAGAAATTTAGTATGTTAACAATAATTTTAAAAAATGGATTGCCTGAAAAAGTCCTAAATTCCTAATAAAATATTTTTCATCCATTAAACATATCGGTGGTCGTTGTATAGCGGGATCCGTATATGTACTATATAAAAAGTTTCGTACACTATAAAACGAAGTGGATTCATTTTATGTTAAAAATACTTAATTTTTTACGTTTTTACAGAGTCAGAAGACGAGGAAAATGAAATAGATGAAAATGACAGTGATGATACTGAAAATTTATCAGATGAATCTGATGAATATACATTTTTTTTTAAGTAAAAGTTATTTAAGTTAATAAAAAAGATGTTTTCACTGTATCATCACTATCACTACATAGTATAAAACAAAGTCGCATTCTTCTGTCCGTCCCTATGTATGCATAAATCTTTAAAAGTATGCAACGGATTTTGAAGCGGTTTTTTTTAATAGATAGAGTGATTCAAGGGGAAGGTTTATATGTATAACCCACCCCGCTTTGCACGGGCGAAGCCGGGGCGGGCCACTAGTAAGTTATAAGTAGGAAAACGAAAAATGACAATTTCTGTCGGACTCATGATACATACCTGTTTTTTTGTAGGAAATTGTATCATTTGGGCAGATAATACTAACCTATCATGTAAAATTGGTGTCCTACAGTTAGTGATGACAAAATGGGTCTTGTGGTATTACCAATTTCTGAGTGTAGGACCGGGATAACGTACCACGCAACTTGTAGTACAATATGACGGTTAAATAATATAAATATTTACTAAGTAAATAAAAAAAAACCAGCGGGTTAGTAATAATTTTTGATGACCTCATTATCGATACATATTGGAAGTGGAGGACTCTTTGATCAAACCATACATTTTGTAGGACAAATACATTTTCGAATAATTTAGATAGTTCTCATCAGATATACCAAAAATCACCCGGTTAGTAATAATTTTTTTAGAATCATTAAATCAACATATTTAACCTTTGCTACCTCTGTTAGCTACCACAATCAAGAGATGTCGACAAGAAAATGTTGGGCGTCTCATCAAAACAAAGCTATTCACAAAGATTCAGCTTGATAGTAATAATTTTTTTTCTATGATCTGTAGAACAACTTTTAAGTGTAGGACCGGGATAACGTACCACGCAACTTGTAGGACAATATGACGGTTAAATAATATACATATTTATTAAGTAAATAAAAAAAAACCAGCTGGTTAGTAATCATTTTTGATGACCTCGTTATCCATACATATTGGAGGTGGAGGACTCTTTGATCAAACCACACATTTTGTAGGACAAATACATTTTCGAATAATTTAGATAATTATCATCAGATATACCAAAAAGCACCCGGTTAGTAATAAATTTTTTTGAATCATAAAATCAACATATTTCACCCTTGCTACCTCTGTTAGCTACCACAGTCATGAGTTGTAGACAAGAAAATGTTGGGCGTCTCATGAAAATGAAGCTACTCACGAAAAATTAGCTTGATAGTAATCAAGTGAAATCAATGTACGGGGGACCCCGGACTATCAATAAATAAATAGGAATAAAAATAGGTCAGCAAAATACAAGGGAGTTATCCCCGGTATTCGACAGCAATTTTACGTGACACACTGCGTATAGTTACACTAGTTCAGCGGAAGATCGTATATAAAGTCGACTTGATACCTACTCTTTGTAATATAAACTATTACAAATCAATCAATACAAATGTTGTATGTAAAGTTTCTTCGCGGTCAATCACGTTTAGGTCACTAGATTTTACCCTCTTGTAACTATACTACTTAAATGGTATTATCATTTTATTTAATCGAAAGTTAATTTGAGTATTACATTTAGTAGATTATGTGAGTGACGAACTAAAAGAGTGACATTGTTGTGACATAAATACCCGAGGAATTATTTTGCCGACATTGGTCGTTGATGGCTCATTAAGTGAAAGATAACATAAATATGTAGGTAGGTACGGACTTCATGGACGAGTAGCAAGAGTAGAATATAATAGTATGATTTACAATGTCATAAGACGAATATTTAAGCATAGGTATATCCACCGCATCGTCTGCGGGCAAGAAGTCCGGATCAGTTGTCGAATGGTCGTAGATTTTTTATAGTCAAATTCATGTCATTATCGTCACATCAAGTTCTACGGCTCTCTTACCTGGTCAGCGGAAACTTCCACTGGCTGCTTGAACAGTATCCAAGTTACCGATTCGGTGCAAGGCGGCGTTGTTAGGGAGCCAGGGTAGGTCCAGTACGCAACCTGGGGCGGGAGGAGGTTGGCTGGGTCCAGCGGGTTTGAGAACGTAACTTTATCGTTCTTATGTTGGATGAATGGCAACAGCTTTATTACTTTGTCCAGCTCGTAGTGTTTTGATCCAACCTGGAAGTAAATATACACATCAGTTATACAAACTACTATGTATAATTTAACACTTGTGGCGGTACAGCCGTAGTTGCTTCAGCCGAGTGTGGGTTTTACGTGTGTCTGTTTATTACATCTATAGGAAAGGATTTCACGTTACACGTTACAAACGACTGCTAGGAAAAATAATTACCTACTTTAATTTACGTCTTCTTGAACAAAGGCAGTCATTCTATAGTATTGTCTTATAATATAACCGTAGAAACTGTCATAGATACTTGTCAGAACGTTCATGCTGGATATAGTTTAATGTATAGGTATATTTTAATGGCGTTTGTATGATCTTCACTAATTATTCAGACAATTTGTCACGGTTATTCATACCGCTAGAGGTATCATGCTGTGAAACGTGCAAAATAAATAGGGAATGTAATACGTCAATTGGCCATTATTTGGATCGAAGTTGAAAATAATATTTAACTACGTATTAAGTTTAATTAATATCTCTGTTGAGATTACATCAGGCAGTGTTCTGTTGTACCAAGCTGATAATACTACTTTGATTTTTATCAAATAACTGTCCCTGTGTCGGTTTAGCATTCAAAATGCTCTTGTATAATTTCAACACAACTCAAATTGTAGGTAATAGATGATAGAATGATTGCTAGGTTCTATAATCAAATATTGGTTTACACAAACAGTTAATTATCTGATAATGTTATTCAAAATACATGGATTCGGTAGCAATATTTTATTGTATAGAACTATACTTGCTAGTGTGTCATCTTTAGAATACTATCTAATAGCCCCACGCCTAAAAAAAGGAGAGTTTGTGCAATCCTTTAACATTAGCAAGTATTGCAAATCAACTAAAAGGATTGACTTGTAAGACTTCAGTGTCATAGACTTTGTATGTACTAGAGTGCAATATTGACTTATAGTAGGTAATCGCTTTACTAACATACGGCAGTTAATCTTGTTACATTGCACTAGAAGCGGAAGATCGAAGCGACATAATGTAGGCGATGTTTTATTAAATTTTATCTCGTATCAAACAATACCAGTCTGCAATTTGAGCATACAGGCTTAGTTATTTGTATTCTATTATGTTTCTACAGTTCTTCTTTGTGCTTATTTCCTAAGTTATGGCACTTCCGTCACAAGTTGCGGTCCAAAATATCAGCTTGTAATTTTGCACACAGTATCTTTATCAGTAGCGCCCATCGGTCCTTTCGTTATCACTATCGAGTGATGGTCAAAGCCTATAAACTTGCATTTAAGAAAAAAGATTGTACCGTTTCTGTAGGTACCGGTAAAAAAAATACCCAGTACCTACAGAACTTTGATATTAAAAGCAGACATTTAAATTTTCTTGATCTGTATACTAGCTAGCTACGTCTACTACTGCTGTACGCTGCGTACGTTGCAATGCCACTAACTAAAATAAATTTGAAGGAAATACTCTTTTTGTTTGTTCAGGAATCGAAAGTGTTGTGCATAAGGTCTGGAACCTTATGCACAACACTTTGCCGAAGATCATCACATGATCAAATGCATAGTTTACGATTCTATATAGGACATACAGACAAACATTTTTATATAGTCTATACAAATAAATTAAATTGGAGTGTCTGTTTGTAATAATAAAATAACCACTTTTTACTATGCGTATGTATGTATACACAGTACATAGACCAAAATAACATGTTTTTTAATTTTTGTCTGTCTGTCTCTTTGTTCCGGCTAATCTCAGGAACGACTGGACCTATTTTGACGGGTATTTCACTGATAGTTAGCAAATGATATAAGGAGTAACTTTTTTTACTAGCTTCGCCCCGGGGCATCACCCGCGGGTAACATCGCACCCGTGCGAAGCCGGGACGGGCCGCTAGTATAGAATATAGTTACTTTTAAAATAAATATCTTTATTTTTTTTTAAGTTTGTTTTCTTTATTGTCGTATCTATCTTCGTTCTCTCTTTCTCTCACGTTGCTCTCGTTGTATATACTTAAGTACGTCTTTGTTAAAGAAGGGTTAAGAAATGAAGTCTGTAATTAGGTATTAGGTTCTAAACGTGATCGCCGTATCTACTGTTTGGATATCTACTTACGTTCAACACACAAGAGAAAGTTAACACGCTCGAGGCAATTCAACGACAGAGTGAATCAAATGAAATATGCATCTCTAAAATGGTTATATTACGCAACATTTAAACTCCGTCCCTCCTTTTCAAGTGATGACGGATTTAGACTACAATATCACCACCTCTTTCTAACCTGAAGGTGTCGTAAGACATACATATCAGGAAATGACATAGCTGCAAAAAAAGGGAAACGATTCAACACCTCCTTCTATTTGGAGGAAGCCAGACGCAGCATTGGGTCTTTTACCGAGATGATGATGATTTAGGTTGAATTTAGCTTTTAGCTGTTCAATGCCATTGAAGCCGCTCTGAGTAGGTAGGTACCAAACATTTTTTAAGTAAGATAGTATAAGAGTAGGTACTTAATAATAGATTTTCATGAGTAGAATAGATAGACAGACCGACACGTCAAACTTCTAACAGCTTTCATTTTCGTTGGAGGTTAAAAACGTGAAGGAAATTTGCGAATAACACATACAGACAGTAAAAATAGCTTGTATTATGTATTGACATTTCTATCTAATAGAGCCTTTGCAAATATGGCGGCCAAGTGACAATTGTCGAGTATTAACGTGGTGTTCCGAGTAAATACGATCATGTTAATTAATAAATATTTGGTGAGATTATTCTTGTATATTTAATATATTCAGCACTATAGATATTAAAACGTCAAGAGTGTCTTTGAATAGTGAAGTATCTTTAAAATTCCGTCTTAAAAATCCAAACTAATATTATACATGCGACAGTAACAGTTCACGGCTAAACCACTACGATAGACAGGGTCTTGGCGAAGCTCTTGGACTACTTATCATGACAATATCACTATCATCACTACATATTATAAAACAAAGTCGCTTACGCCTGTCCGTCCCTATGTATGCTTAAATCTTTAAAACTACGCAACGGATTTCGAAGCGGTTTTTTTTAATAGATAGAGTGATTCAAGAGGAAGGTTTATATGTATAGCACATGCATAATTTCATCCGTGCGAAGCCGGGGCGGGTCGCTAGTACTATATAAACTTGAAAGGGGGAAGGAATTGTAACCAAAGCTAAGAACCAGGCCGCTGAAGTTTCAGGCAAGTGTTCGAGGTGCCTTATAAGTGTTATATGGCATAAACGTGACAACACAAATATGTTTGGTTCTCGTCAAGTGAAAGGATGATATTATTTTGTCACGTTAACAACCCATGTGGTAAAGACTGAAGAAGTATGGTGAAAATATATTCAGTTTCAAGTATAAAAAATCCGGGGTGGGTTCAGTGCCCCGAGTCGTTCCATATTTGGATGCTGATCCGGTGACCGACTCAACGGTCGGTCGCCGACCTAGCAAGGTTCGCCTAGCCATATCTCTAACACTTTTAACAGCAGAGATAGAAGGTGAACGCGTACAGTGAATAGACCGGTATTTCAGTAGCAGTTTGCTCAGTAATAGTAAACATTGGTTGGTAAATACAATACACCTTTGAATTGTTAACAGGATAATTGCTCTACTGGGTGATATGATTACAAAATACGTGCAACACGTGGATTACGCGACTATGACGAAATTAAGGGTCGAGTATGTTAATCGTTTAATATTTTTTAAGATATTTCTGTGATATTAAACTATGTATGTATTGATTTTTTTATATAAAATCAATAACAATAACTCACCTTAAGCAAAACTCCTAATACAGCGAGTCCGTCAGTTTGTCCCGCAGCTTCAGAGAAACTGTTGTACTTTGAGGTGTTCCAGTGAACTAGATGCAGTTCACCAGAGAAAGACTGCCCATCCACAGTGTGTTCAGAGCCCTCGCCATTGACCGCGCCCCAATGGCAGTGCCATTGCTGCAGTTTGTATACGTCGGAGCCGAGAGGTCCGCCACGCAACTCTGTAAACATTTCATGCAGTTTAAAAATGGCTCAAAAGAAGGTTACTACTTCTAACCACGTAGCGTCATTCATTCACTAAGGATACTGCACACGCGCCAACGACAAGCCATCTACTCTTATGAAAGTTGAAAACCTTGTAGATATTTGAAGAAACCCAAAAATAAATGTATGCAGCATGTCTTAAGTTATAAATATCCAGGTTACAAGAGAAAGGCAATGAAGTGGGACAAGGGATTCGATGAATACTTTTTAAATTGACTTTTTAAGGTCGAGTGCTTGTGTCGGCTCATGTTCTTGATTTAGTACAGGATAAATAAGTAGGTATAATTTTATCAGTTGCGTATTGATGTTTGTTGGTTTCCGTATTTGTTATTGGAAAGTATCAATAAAAATCTTTAGTCAACTAGATTTAAATACAAATACTTTAGAATCGTCGGATGTGAAGCCACCGGTTTGGGCTGTTGGGCTAGAGTATGTTTTATCTGCAAACAATATTGCCAAAAATGGATTTAATTTTAATTATTGTTTTTCTGTTTCATAATCGGATCTAACTGCTTATTTTTTTAAATTAATTATATAAATATACCTGCAAAATGTATATTTAAACGGAAATACCCAATATTTTCAAATGTGACTAAGGTGCAGTTATATAATGGCTCGCCTTATTGCAACCCCACTGTTTGTTTACTCTCACTAATAAGAACGTCAGGGGAGTCCCCACCCTTGAAAAGATATGGTAATCATGTTTTCGTGTTCGAATACATCGACTGGTAGGGTCGGCGCAGGCACGTGTGGTGTGAGTCGATGATTCAGCGAGGGAACCGCTCGTTCGATGGAAATGCAAATTGGCCGACACTTGCGCGAGGAATTGCAACTTCCTTTTACACGTTTATCACACGCGATATATGAACATACTTTACTCATTGGCACTTTAGATAACATTGTTTATTATTGAAATACGTAAGTTATCTTTTCTTGGAAATATGTTTCTGTGGATTTCTAAGTCTTAATTTAGTTTGGAAGACAGGGTGTAAGTTATGGGCGTTTTGTTTTGTTAATATGTATAAACATCATTTAATACATATAATCAAATATCTATGTAAAAAAGTTTATACTAGCTTAAACCTGCATTTTGCTGGTACTAATTTATCAGTAGGTATGCATCTGCTGTACATTGGTGAACAGCAAATCATAGCTATTAATCTGTCCAAATAATAGAAAGACGTTTGTAGAATTTTAACACAGTTGAATTACAGTTTTCTCCGCGGTTCTAACAAGAGCTAGTTTTCTAACTCATCAATTACCTACATTTATCGTAAGAAACCTGTTTTAAATTACCGATCGTAATGACCCCAGTGGCCTGCTTTGGTTTTGATTCCCGTTTGTACTAATTAGAAGACATTGCGAATTCCCGTTTGCTACAGACATTTTGGTTTTGTACTACAATATTTGTTAACTATGGATATCTCGATAGAGTTTATTATGCCTTTACGAAATTGCGTGTAAACCGTATGCAGTCTAGTTTTTTTATTGTTATCTACCGCTGCTCCATAGATATCTGTCCCAGAAGATTCAGAATAATAAAGAAGACAGTTATGACGGTGATTTTTACGCAATCGTGATTGTCTTACTCTACTCTTGTTCTATGAGTACAACTGTCGTGTAATCAAAAACTCAGGTATGTCTATGATGTAATCAATTTACCTGAGTCGTATCCATTCTCATCAACGCGCCAGCAGTAGCCAGGGTTGACAACTGATCGCGGATGGTTCACAGAGTAGCGCCACATGAGGGGCGGCGCGGAACCTCCGCTGCTCGCCATCCGAGTGTTGATGTCCACAGGGCTCTGGCGGGCACCGCGGGCTTCTGGGAATTTCTCCGTCCAAGTCGCTGGACCTGTGGCAACCAACAAGTTTTCAATCACAAATTTACCTCCTTTCACGACTGTGCGACGTGCGTGAGTTCACATTCAGGTTTTACCGATGACCTTACGTTACGTAGCTATTGATATACGAGTAAGTTCAAATGTTTATCAAATATTGGAATGACTCTCAATTTTATGTAAGTAAGAGACATTTTTTAAAGGCTGATTTTAAATGATTTTTAACCTTTGTTCTATTTCATTTTCCATGATTGGGTAGGTATGGGGTCAAATTTGAAATACACACATAGTACCAACAAATCATTTCACTCTGAGGGTGTTGTTGAAATTTGCATCATTGCTTTTTTCTGTAAGTACCAAGCAATGATGTTAGAAGTAAAATTTTCATTGTAACATCATTGGTACCAAGTGCTTGAAGATTGACATATTTTTATCTTATGTTCTGCGTATAGTTATATTTCCTTATTATTTTAAGCCTTTTATTTCACATTCGCATGAAAGACAAGACAACCATGAAAGATAATTTTGATAAAAAAATCCGAACGGTCATGTCAGTTAAGAATATAAATTAGCATAAAAATCTCGCAGTTCCTGCGACGAAATGCATATATTTGATTTATGATTACGTTCTATCATTGAGTTAGATAATTAATTACCTGGTATTGCGTATTTCTATCGCAAATAGGTAGGTATACGATAGATATAGAATATTCTTATAAATACCCTCGATCTGGTGGGTTAAATTATTCTAGCCCACCAGATCGACCATTTTATTGGTAGTTAGTACCAACAGACCAGTTATTTGGTATTTAGTAAACCCTATAAAAAACGTAAAATAATGGAAGATTAGTGTGTTCTTTTATTATTATTTTTTTAATATTATTTGGATATCGCATCTTCCGTGTAGTTTCCTGTCATGCACAAGATATTCTAATTACTAAGCATATTTAATTTAGAGTAGATCCCTTCATTGTCTAGTGACACTGACAGATTCCACAGCAGTTTTTTTTATCTTATCAGCTTGAAGCCACCGTCCGACATCCACATGGTTTTTATTGTGATGAATCTCCGCTAGAATCACTTGCGGAAATGTTTGTATAGCATTTGTGTTATCGCTGGTAAACCGACAATGATTTGAGGCCGGTCGTCATATAAAAAATACCTCTAACATTTGAGGCCACTGCACTGCTTTATTTAAAATAACCGAATAGTAGACCAATATACAACTTATATGAAATCTATTCATTTACGGGTTTGTTTTTGCAAATCAAAGTTTGAACTGGCGATTCGGAATGCTACTCAACAGATAAGACCAGACAAATCTGTAGTTATTTTTTTCAAATGTTTTGAAACGTTTACCCAGGTTTTGGAGGATATGTATCAATTTAAAATATTTTTAGTAATACTGAACTAGTTTTTGATTATCAGTAATTATAATATGCTGACGATGCATGCATTGAGACACGTGAGCGTGTATTTGATAAACTGTGAGTTATACTGATGAGTAAATTAATAAACAATGCGCGTTTCTTAAATGTATTTCTTTTTGCTTTTTAATCATAAAGTACAGTACGTTTGTGTCTCACTTGTACCGATGAACACGTGCTCTCTACTAGGTACTCGTTAGTATTCTTAATCGACGATATAATGGAGGGAAGTAAGTTTATTATGTTAGACCGGCCAAACAGATTATCACAAGGTTATGTAGAATGTTTTATTTCTCCTGCTATCACATATTCTACCTAGGAACTGGTCCTTTAGCCGTCTGTTACATTCTACGTTCATCGTCCTAAAACAAATGTCTGTCTGTAAGTATGTTTTACAATGTCGAAATGCTGTAGTTCACATGAGAACGTGGGTATTGTAGTCTTAGTGGAAATAATTAAACAAATATAAGTATTATTAACGCATTCCACTATTCGCCAATTTATTTCATTGCTTTATGACCATTTTCGTGGGTGTGTACAAACCGTTTCTCATTATTTGTCGCCGAACGGAGAAAGAAGTATCCATCGCAAAGTTAAATGAGAAAAAATAACCGCGTTTCGGTGAATTCGGTGAATGATTTTTAGCAAAACTACTTGGGGACTCTCTATTTTTATATATTCGGAGAAAGTGCAAGTAACTCTACTATTTCGACATCGCAGTTTAAGCGGTATTTTTTTTTAACAATAAAACATTCTTGTAGGTTGTAATTTATTAGTAGAACTTGCCAATAAGCGCTCCAACTTCTTGTATAGAACTTTCTTGGCTGAGTGACTTGTTCATAAGCTCAACATTTTATTGATTCTTCTAGTTTATCTAAGAACATTTTTAAGTTTCCGTAGAATTTTGTCCATAGACATAGATAGAGATATAATTCATAAAATTCTATCTGTGGAAACTTATAAATGTCCACCGTTCTTTTCATAAGTTATACTTAAATATGTACTGACTGTCAGCTTCCCAAATAGTAATAAAATAAAATAATGGAATTGTCCGCTCAGTTCGGGTAGTTCAAGGTGACAATCAAAATATCCATGGATAATTTAGTTCGCATGACGGCAGTGGTCATGAAAATAAATAAGAACCGGTAATTTCATCAATTGAGCCCACAGTCGCCGGATGCCACTGTGTCAATAGCTATCGATGAGAGACAAATGAGCTATTTATATCTACGTCATGATATACGATCATTATCACGAATCAGGCCTTATTATGGCGTGTTGTTTTCATAATGCTCTCATATTAATATAGACCAACCATTTTAAAAGTGGAACGTGTATGTGTACTACGTAGTATCAATCATGCTTTGCAATTACACTACACTATCGTAGTATACTAATTCCATAATGCGTCCAGCTGAGAACTGGGTCCTACGACACCTTGAGAGGTCTGGGCCTTGAAATTATTTGACACTGTTACTGTAAACCATGAATATGCTTTGTGGGAGACATGAATCCATATTTTGTTACGTCAATATAATAAGGTATTCAAGACTAATGCATGGTAAAGATTGTTGCGGTTGCTGTGGTTACGGCTGTCTTTGTATTACCATTTACACGTGCTGAGCAATGATGTACTAGCACTTATCTATAGCTCCAAATGGAGATATGGTGTTCACGATCACGATTAACTGAGTGCATCTTGTAGTCTCCCGACATATACACGCAGTTTTCAAAGTATGATTACCTATTTTAAAATTAATAAGTACCCCATTCTACCCTAAGAGTGTCGTAGAGCCGGCAAAATGAAATGGAAATGCCAATAACCAAACCGCATGAGAAGGAAAACTTGATACGAAAACCTGTGCCAACTCATCTGGCCAGCGTGGCACAGTAAGCTAATTACCCTCCATGTAACTGGAAGAGACCCGACTCAACAGTGGGTCATTTAAGGGCTGAGTAGTAGATATACCTACTACAAATATACAAATACTCATTTAAAAAAACCAGAATTGCAGCCAAAGCTACTTTGCCACCGTAACTTGCGTAGCCAGCAAAATAATACGAAATGGTTAGTGTATGTCTGTGAAAATTATTGACATACTAGATGCGCCCCGCGGCTTCACTCGCGTGGTGATGAAAGATTGTCATAATGATGACGGAAAGTATTTTATTTTTACGTCAGATTTAGATAGATTTTATTTTTATTTATTTTTTTAATTTTTTTCCTACGTACTCGAGACTGACATTACTACATTTAGCGCGCAGGACCGACGCCCGATGGGCCAGAAAAGTGCTCGAGTGGCGACCGCGTTCCGGAATTTCCGGAAAGCGCAACGCTGGTAGGCCTCCCACCCGGTGGACGAGGTCATTCGTTAAGGTCGCCGGAAAGAGATGGATGCGGGCGGCTGAGGACCGGCCTTTGTTGAAATCCTTGGGGTAGGCCTATGTTCAGCAGTGGACGTCTTTCGGCTGAAATGATGATGATGATGACTCGGGACTTACCGTTATTGTTTGGATAATTAAAGTGATATCATCACTATCACTATATAGTATAAAACAAAGTCGATGTCGTCAGTCCGTCCCTATGTATGCTTAAATCTTTAAAACTACGCAACGGATTTTGAAGCGGTTTTTTTAATAGATAATTCAAGAGGAAGGTTTTTAAGTGCAATACATGCATAATTGCACCCGTGCGAAGCCGGCCCGGGTCGCTAGTACAATATAAATTATAGCCTAAGTGTTTACGTTTTTGCGTGAAAGAGTATCAAACACATCCATACATTCTTACAAACTTTCGCGTTTATAATACATATTATGTAGTAGGATTAAGTTTATAGTGTTTTTTTATGGAAAATCATTGATGGCCAAACACCAGGATCAGACGCCGTCTCCTTTTGCGGAGAAGATGTTTGTTTCAACCGGATCTCCGACTGCCTGATTCTTGAGCCACCGGTTCTAAGGCCTCCCGACTGGCGAACTATATCAGGGTGGTGGTGGTGGTGGCAACCATGTGAACATTTTGTTTGGGTATGAAAGAGCGATTACCTTAAATTAAGTAGAAAATGTACATTTTTGAAATTGACTTTGACTCTATGTAACTAATGGACAACCGCACCTAGCTAACATTAAACTCAGTAATTTTCAGTTTCCGGTTACAGTTATGAGAGAATACAATAACAAACCATTAAATTGACTTTTATAAAGTTTATGATACACGACGTTTAAAATAATGTTGTAGTACGTTTAATCGAGGCACAATTTAGCCTTCCACCCAGTCCCTATATGAACTGCTAATTAAAATATAACCTTTATTTTAAAATATATGCACGTGCAAGTATCAGTACCTATTTTTTGTTATAGTTACCTAAAACTATTACATCTCACAGCCCTTAAATGACGCACGAGTTAGACCTACTCCAAGTTTAAGGAGTGAAATACTTTGTCACGCGCTGGCAATCTTGTCAGCGTGGCACAATATGCCAATTTCACATGACACAGGTGTTGGCGACCCTTTACTTATATATAAGAAAATGTTACGTTCGTTTACATTGTAAATATTATTAATGTGTAATATGTGTGTAATGTGTAAAATAGGAAGAAAAAAATAAGTAGTTGTAGAAAACTCCGCGAGGCGCAGTGGCGCTATTCGCGCACGATTTTGTGCGCACGTTAAAATGGCGGTGCAAATTAAATTCGTTTGACGTTGACATATTTTTTTTAAACTTTTTATTATTTTGCTTTTAAATGTATTAAAACAGTGGTATATGCAGTTGTGAAGTTTCTTTCAGCGTCCCTGTAGCTCCAAGGTGTTTTATCAGGGTTTATATCACACATTTTGTGTTCTCATCTTGCGGGTTGGTTGTGTTGCGTTTCTTTAATCGCTTCTTACGACACCCGGGGTAGGATACGTTTTGTATTCTAAATATATCTCCAACTAAATTTATAGTTAGGATGCATGGATCCGTGATTACGATGGACGTATAAAAGGCAAACTATAAACATGTCAATTCTAAAGTCTATTAAAATGTTTTATATGGTTTAAATACTTTCTGCTTGTTTCAAACGGTTAGTCAACGTCATTATAAACGTCAAATAATTACTATTGCTTGAATCGAAGCTTAGCTTGGCATGAGCTTGTAGAGTTGGAAGCTGTGTGAACTTTGACGATTACGCGAGTACTGAAACAATCGGACCTTAGTTTCCATTGTGTTCTTCGAGGGTGGGTGTGAGATAGATAGCAAGGTTTGGTTATATATTTAAGCAGGTTAAATTTATTTAAATACGTTTAAAATGAATTTGAGAAACACTGTATGCCATCCGCATCGATTCACTAGGTGGGAAACAGGCCTGTTTCGTTTGGTCCCTCCAAACGAAACAGGCCTGTTTCCCACCAAATAGGTGCAATGGATGCATCCTTCTTACGATCGATTACGGACGAAATCCGTCCTGACACTGTTATGCGAGAGTGACAAAGTGGGTGTACACGACGGGATGATCAATATTTGTTCTAATAAATCGTATGTAAAAAAAACAATAACATATCAGAACCGTCAAGACACCATTTACCGCATCGTTCAAGGATCGTGAAGACCTAAGACATCATTGTATACAGATAGCTTACAAAAGTATAGAATTGTTTAAATAAGTATCTAGTAAGTGTGTATGAAATAAATCACGACTGCTATTCAGTTTATTTCTAATGGAACCAATTTTGTCACCAGATTTACGCAAGACATACTACTTCTTTAAAGATAAAATATAGTAGGTATGTAAAGTGAATATAGTGTTGATATACAGTGCGGATTTAGCATACATATGGATCGCAATCCATACCATCCTGTGGGTGTCGTAGGTGACGACTGAAATATCGTCGGGAATGAAAATATGACACAAAATCTGCCAGTAGCCCGTCTTGCCAGAGTGGCACGAATTTGGAGGAGGTCCGACTTTTGGGTAATTTATGAGCTGCCGTGTCATTTATGAGCGATGATAGTGATGATGATTTATCATATTACTAGCGACCCGCCCCGGCTTCGCACGGGTGGAATGATGAACGTCTAAATTTATTAGTATTTCTCTACAATATTATGCATGTATTATACATACATAAACCTTCCTCTTGAACTACTCTATCTGTTAGTAAATCCGTTTCGTAGTTTTAAAGATTTAAGCATATATAGGGACGGACAGACGACAGCGACTTTGTTTTATACTATGTAGTGATAGTGATGATGATTATAATGACATCAAGATTGGGGTAGTAGTCATCATAAGATTTTTTATGGTCAATTGAAATGGTATTGGAATATAAAACAAATGATTTAGACAAACACGTTTCCTGAAGTAGGTAACGTTTTTGTTATGAATTAGTCACACAACACCTTGAAGTCACAAAAAGTGATTGTTGACATTGTTAGTATCTTAGTACTTAATAGAAAATAGATAAATAGGTAGGTTGGTAAAAGGAATGGAGCGTAACGGCGGCGAAGAGCAAATGTCAAAAATACTAACAATATTCTATGATTTCAGAGTAAAAATGTAGTCTAACCTGGTTAGGTTAGACTACATTTTTACTCTGAAATCGTTGTTAGGTTGTAGTTGTTAGGTTTAACATGAAGTGAAAGCCGCGTCGCAATAACTATACACAGATTTATGCGATTCAAGTTAAGAAGAGTAAAGCATATAAAAAGTAGTAGTTAAGTTAACCACAACAACAAAATACAGTAAAATAAATGAAATAACTAAAAGAATGTCTCCTTTAGTCTATAATGCAATACATAAACAATAAAAAACACGTGTCTAGAATTACATATTTAGTCTTTAGGTATACAATTCAATAAATTTATTTTAAGAAAACCACTAAAAATATTAATTGTAAATATCTTTTTTGTCCGTCTCGCAAATCGTAATAGGTAGTGGGTTATAAAGATTGGCCAAGTGATGAGCTGTTGCGAGCAAGATGCCAGTTAAAGTAACTTAGTTATAATCGTCACGGATACGACTCCGGTCTTATCCACTAACCAGATTTCGAGTAATCATTTTAGACCGTCCTAGGACAGGTTTTACAGTTGATTAAAATACTCTTAAATGTTTACTTTTTGTTGGAATAAAGCAAATCAAAAATGCATATAATAATTTTAGGGATGACGTCACTTTTCCTTACAAAATCATTCTTACTTTTTGAGATTTGAACATTTGGAAAAAGCAATTTATTGCAGTTTTTAAACTTTTACTGCGTTTTTATCTGTTAAGGCTTTAACTTTTTAGACGTATATAAGAATATCTATCTTTCTACGTTTAAGTATTTTGCCCATAGATCGCTCGTTCGATCAATCTCAATTAATGGTTAAAAACGCAAGTTTTATAGTAATTATTTCCTTATTGTGGAGTTAATAGTTGATAGAAATGTTAACAGTTGAACGATTAACCTTCATTACATGATCAAGGCCATCGGAGTCCGACAAACCGAAGCGAATCGACACGGAACATAAACGCACCTACGTCATTTTAAAATAATAATTACAAAACTAAGCGTTGACAAAATCTCCTCATTTATCTGTAAACCCAAAACCCCATTGCCTAAAGTGAGAGCATACTGAAAGGAGCAACTCTGTGCACAAAACAGCCTTTAAATTTTGAAGTATGAGGCACTAATAAAAAAAAATCTAACAAAAAGTTCAACTATGTTCGTTGGGTCTTCAATGCTTATTATATTTACTAAAAAAAAAATAACTACCTATGTTATTTTTCAGCATTGTTGCACACGGTATCGATGTCAATAGTATTTTGGTTATTTTTAAAGGCCCTATATTACTGGGTTTATATTACTCTCAGTGTACAAACGTAACCATGCAACGATAATATGAATTCATTCGTATTCATGTATGACATACATGTGTTTTCACTGCATGATGCTGCAAAATGTGCTCGGATACTCACATAATAGCCCGAACCTTGTTTACCGACAAACAGACTGACAGTGGCGACGCCTACAGCCTCATGATCGTTCAATAACGGCTATTCTGAAGTTGGTAATAACTGATTACCTACACGCGATCTCAATGCTGCTAAGCTATTACTACTGACTTGCATTAATTACTAAATATCGCGATCAGGTAACTCGCATCGTAATTTTTTTTATTAAATGTAAATTAAATGCTGTATTTATGATATGGGGAAAAGTTTCTTATCCTATTGGAACTTCTTCGGCAACCTTTGTGAAAAGAAAATGATTTAATTTATGACATTTCTTTAGCGCTGCTTTTTACGGGCCCGAAATTTATCATTTTTGAATCAAATTAAATTCCAAAAAGTTTTCAATATAACACTAGTTTATATGGATAAAATTGCAACTGTTGTTGGTAAGCTGCTAAAACTACCAAGATGTTCATTTGAAATTTCAGAAAATATATCAATTTCGGCAAAAGCGCTTCCATTACGAATTACTAGATATGAAATGTATTATTCATTGTAGGTACCTACACCTACAGATACACGTCCGCGCTTTCCATATTCTCTTTTACCCATTGAAATAATGCTTGATGAATTGAGGTATGGCATAATAGAAATACAATTTTAATGCCATCAAAGAGATAATTGTACCGTATAATTCTGTTTTCAAAAATGGTATTATCTAAATAAAATTTTAAATGGCTAACATTAGCCATTTACTATTTTATTTAGGTAACGTATGTATTTAATTTTTTTTTAAGAAAAAATATTACGTAGAATTTTCATGACGGCCAGCAATTATTGCAAACAATTATTTTTAGATGTTTGTCTTTGTCTGTCGGTGCATTACCAACGCACTGGCAAATAAAGATGGTATCCTTTGTATTCACACGGATTTATAATTTCGATGATTATTCATTTCAAGAATCGTGTCATGTGGTTTGCTCACAGTATCTATATCAGCAGTCCTATCGATCCATTTTTATGGCTATAAGGCTTTTGTTACAACCAGTATATTTATATTATATACTGCGTCGTAAAATAAAATACTACTACTAGTCAGGAGGCATTAACTTAAAGAGTAGAGAAACTAATATGAAAATTAAATTAAATGATTATGGATTTAAGCTATTATCATTTTAAGGTAATGTTGATGTTCAAATCCATTTGGCATAAACTATTTTCTGCATATTGGAAAACCCGTGCTTCGTTTTCAAGCCACTATGTTTCGGCTCCGAGGGAGCGTGTTGAGGTAAAACCTATTTTACGAGTTTATAAAATATGATCGCAAAAAAAAAGATCCGCGACCGTACTGTAGCTATTACCGTACTGTGCTACAACGGGCACTCAAGTTGGATTTCATATAAAGTTTCCCTTTTCTTTTAGTCACATTTTCTGCCTAGCTAGTTTCTTTGTTCATCTCATACGACTCCCTCAATACATTATGAGTGGGAGAGGCTATTTTTTCGGACTGTTCTAAAGTAGCCTGCCCCAATGCAGTAGTGGAAAAGGGAACCAACTGAATAGATATTTAATATCGGCCACAGGTTTAAAGATTTGTTACAAGTTGCCTCTTGCAATACCAGTCGGTTTAAAATTGTACTCGTAAGTAGGTATGTCAGGTTTGTTACTCTAATTTGAATTACAAAATTCCCATTCTTCAACAAGTCTTCAAACTAGAATGAATTTATAACAGTGAAGAATGACATACTATATTTTTAGTCCGAAACAATTGTCATTGTATTTAAAGTGACAACCGTTGCATTGACACGATTTTAAATGTATTTACATAATATTAATTTTGCAATATGTTATTGTCTAAAATAAAGTCTTTCCCCAAAATTATTCCTAAAACAATCATGATAAATACCAGTTTCAAGATTGTCAATTCTATGTATTAGTGTCGATAGTTTTCTGATTGTCGATTGATTATCAATTTTGATGACTTAGAATTGTCTACTGTCGTTATTTTTCCTCCTCTCGTATTTTAAATCTGTCATTTCTGCCCGTAATTAAAGAATATATTAAGGACAAGGTAAAAACAATAAATATAGATTTTTATTTGCACTGTGCAATGAATAGTTAATAATTTTTAATTATGATATGATTAATGAACCAAATTAAGTATACAAATATTCTGTAATTCATAGTAATAAGTGTAGCTGTTAATCATAGTATAGAACTGGCATACAAGCACTTATAAAAGGCCTAACTAACAAAAAAGGGACGGAATCTCGCACATTTCGATTAGCTCCACCAAATTTTTTGATAATTAGTTAAGTATTTCAAATGGCATTTTGATCCAAATAAAAACAGAACGGTCATCAGATATACGTATAATCTTTTTTACCGACTCGGCTCTTTCGTGTAAACAAACTCAAACTTTGGACATTTATTAGGTCTAATACTGAGCATTTGCAAAAGACAAGCATTTAAAAAAGTTGAAAGTAACGTTCTAAAAAATATACGAATAGCAGACCTTTGGCCTATCGACAGAGCGTTTTAAGTTGGCTAAACCTAATTAGTTTCAGATTTTTTTGTGAGGAAATGATAATTAACAGTGCAAAAGCTTTTAAAAACAATTAGTAATGGTACATAAAGGTAAAAGTGTCGACTTATAGTGGTTACTATATTTAACATTTAGCCATGACATTTCGCGGCTTTTCCTTGATTTATCCAAAATCTCTGTAACCAGCGGCCATTTTAAGCGAGGTAGACTGGTTTGCCGCTATTCTTATGTACTACGTGTTGATGATACAAAGAAGGTATGTGTACCGTGGAGGAGTTTCGTTTGGCGAACCGGCTCGCGCGAATTAACTAGGCCAGCGCCGATCTGCACACGCGATTCATGAACAGAAGACTTGTGGCTATTCTTGGGGTTTTCAAGAAAATATTTCTCACACACAAATAAATAGGCGCAACTAGTTTCGCCACAGAAAACACACAGTAGTCTCACTGCACTAGGTTAATAAAATAAATTTCGGCATAGTCGACAGTTTTAGGTGAATTACCGTAATAGTTGGTTGCAGTGGGGTCTGTTCTGCAACCAACTATTAAGTTAATTCACCTCAGCGATAAGTACGTACATTAACTAAAGTGTGTATGTGTTTAATGTCGAGTAAATACCTACTATTAGTCGTAACCATGTAAGTGTCATTGTAAGCAATTGTATTGTATAGCATTATGTTATGAATGAATAAATTTCGATGGATCAAGCAAGTAGGTATAAAATGAAGAGGTACGACACCGGTGCTCGACGTCAATGACGAAGCTGATTATTTGTTTCAAGTTTTTATCGGGCTAGTCATATTCAGTACATGAATTACGCATTCTATATTTTTGTTGGAAATATAGACCTTCCGAACTGTATTATTAACCGTTAACCGCTAATGAACTCAAATCGAATACGGGTTCAAAGTGCTTTGTTTAATCTCTGTAAAGGAGATTGTGTTTGTTTCGTTCTTATGTAATTGCTACATTAAGTGAAAATGTCGGTAGTTTATTCATGTTGCGATCTCCAATATTGGTGTTTTAGCAAAAAAAAAAAAGTAAAGCGGAAAATTCAAAAAGGAAGGAGCTTCTGTTTTGTCAGGTCGTAACAGGAAACTTCACATCGGGTGAAACTTAAGGTAAACTGGCGTTTATTTACATGTCATAGTATCACGTGCAACCATGTAAACAAACCGGTCCCCGTGCGGCCCCGCGAACTCATCACCAGACTCACCGTTCTCGCAGCTATATCCCCAGTCGTAGTCAGCCATTGTCACAAATTAATCACTGGTTTATCACGATGTTTTTGTAAGTTTAAAGGTAACGCGTGTCACTGTGCACGGGAGCGCGTCGGGTTGTGACTGAGTGCTAGCGCGCGGCGCCTCCGCTTTATGAAGGTGTGTTTTGCTTGCGGATTGAAGCGGAGCGGTGGCGATAGCGGGCGGGAGGAGCTGCCAGGCGCGGGGAGCGGCGGCGGCCGTCGGCAAGCAAACCACAGCCACCACTGCGCTCGCGGCGCGCTCCGCGAACGCCCCACACCGCATCGCTTTCTACTGATTGTAATTACACCATTTACGCAATTTACTCTGCGAATACATTGCCATGTGTCAATGTCAATGGTCTAAATTGGCGCGTGTATTTTGCTCATTCTATCCGCAATATTTCGGATAATCGCACAACCTAGAGACATTACGTAATCATATTGAAACATACTGCAGGATTCTCGCGTAACATGAAATAAGCAAATGTGAAAACAACGACTCAGTGGCCAGCCTATTTCGTGCTACGCGGGAAATCTGGTTGGTACTATTTTCGAAAATATTTGAAGATCGCGAATTATGCTTTAACTAAAAGTTTACGGTACTAGGGTTTTATCAAAAAAATACTGTTGGCAAGGGACCGCGGAGCAATGGAGATGTTTATAACTTGTGGGGGGGGGACAACTTAGCGGCCACAACTAAACTCCAATTTCGTCTATGATAAGCTGATCCAAGATATCGCTAGGCTTAGCACTGTAGTGTAGTATAGTGTGTAATAGTACTAGTAGTCTACCGAGTGAGTTTTGTACAACTAATTATTTCTTAGGAATAAAATCCCATTGCCATCTAGAGTATGCTGCTACGGATCACAAGGTCCGTTTTTGTGCGATCGTTAGGTACAATAAACAAACATTTTCCGTGATCCCGAGAGTGATTTGATATAATTATTTATCACTAGCTGCGCCCCGCGGTTTTACCCGCGTGGGGATGGAATTAAATTTTTCGTCAGTTTCTTTTCTACGCACTTGACACTTATTTTTATATTTTGGACAATTTACACAATATCGTTATATGTAGCCTATGTGTTAATCTGATGTATAAGCTATATTATTGTACAGTTTCACTAAAATACATGCAATAGTTTTTATATGAAAGAGTAACAAAAATCCAACCATCCATCCATGTTTGTAAGCATGGATGGATTCACTCCGGCTTCGCACGGGTGCAATGATGAACATCTCCATTTATCAGTGTTTCTCTACAATATTATGCATGTATTATACCTAAAAATCCGTTGCGTGGTTTTAAAGATTTAGGCATACATAGGGACGGACAGACGACAGCGACTTTGTTTTATAATATGTAGTGATAGTGATAGTGATGATGATTAACTCAATGTGGAACCATATCTTGTAACATTATACTGGACTACGCGAAATTGAATTTATAACAAGTAGCCAGTGCCAAAAAGTCTATCCAAAAAGGATCCAAAAATTTACGTGCCTAAAGAATTTTGTTGTTTAACATAATATTATTATGTATGTCCGTGGGCTACCAACTTATTTTAATTATTCCTACGGCTTATGAATAATATAGAATATGTTTAACAAAATAACTAAAAATAAGAAATAACTCCGAATTTAAATTAGGTTTATTTCTATTTACTAAGAGACTACTTATTTTAACTATTTGACTTTGAAATAGAATTGAAAATTGAATGACAATTTTTTAGCCATCATGTTCTTCGCAACAAGAATATAATTAATAATTCTATTTACTTGAATGATGTTTCTGCGGTGGGTGCATCTAATAAAATAACTTGGCCACTTTATCTACAACAAACTTGCAGTGTTCTTCATGTTATAGGTGTAGAATTGGAATCAATAATAAGACATGACATGCATCTGAACAGTAATTTCTCATCTACAGTCCAAACGTAGTTGTATTTGGGACACGCACTTTTATTCGGATTTCTTTAATTATCATAGATAATTATCATCTGACACGTAACAAAACGAAATCCGTGCGGTGACGGATTTAAAATACACATGTCACCAACCCATACTATGCTGGGAGTCGTAAGAGGCGACTAAAGAAATGTAAGAGGCAGATCACCTAGCCGCAAGAGAAGGAAAACGTGATACAAACCCTGTCCCCACCCGTCTTGCCTTTTGCCTTTTGCAATTTGTCTCCATTAATGTGGAGGAGGCCCGACTCAGTTGTGGGTAATTTAAGGCTGAAACGACGTCGACGTAAAAAATATTCACTTATATTTTTACTTTACTCGAAGTACCAACAAAAGTAACGAGTTGTTAACACACCTTTAGGCTTACATATCGTGGGTTAAGGTGATTGCTCCAGGGTAGCCCGCAAAATTTAAATTTTCTTACGTTTTTTGCAATTTGCAAGTCAGTGCTAGGTTGTATGTTGATTAAAATGTTATTCGCGGTTGTAAGACGTATGTAGTTATAGAATTATAATAATCAAAATCATCAATACAACCCTTCAAGCTCATAAAGTGCAAGAAAAACTTTTTCAACGTCAAAGTAATTCTTGCACCTTTATGAGCTTGGAGGGTTGTATTGGTGAGTTTGATGATTATAACTCTTAAACATACGTCTTAAAGCCGCGAATCAAATGTTCTTCATCATACAACCTAGCACTGACCTGCAAATTGCAAAAAACGTAAGAAAATTTGAATTTCGCGGGCTACCCTGGAGCAATCACCTTAACTTAGCGAAATCAACTTGTCTACTTTGCCAATTGCTTATTAATGGTTATTTCATAATCATCATTCCTAATCTAATAATGACTATTATAATATTGTGAAATCTATACGAATACTTATTATACTCGTAGATCCAGAAAATACCTGATTTTTATATCGCATATCTTATCCAAGGCAGGCAATTATGACAATAGAGGCGTATTCACGTAACGGATTGATAGACCCGCAGCAAAAGTTTACATTCAATTTTAGAACATGAAATGTAGGTACCTATATATATACCGTTGTTGTCTTCCCGATGGAAAACAAAATCAAGAAGGCAATACTATATTTAATTATTAAAGTATTTTCGTATATTTTATTGATGTAGAAAACTTACAGCTAGAATAAACTTAAGACATTACTAAATAGTAAATTATAAAAATATAGTATATGTACATACATTAGAACGAATAAAAACGACAGGGTACCTAAACAGAAAACAAAGAGAAAGGAAACAAAGAAAGAAGCCACCACCGGAAGTAACTAAAGCTAATTAATAATGAAAACATAAGCCGCCATAGTCTTTTTCTTTCTTACTTATTCTATCACAGAACAGGTCGAAATCTATCCTTTCACACGCCATGCTGTATGCCCTGGCCACCCTTATCATGTAGCTGTTGTCTGTAGGTAGTGTGTGCTACGGGTACCTACATCGAGGAGATTGTGCTTTCTCAACATTGCTGCAGGAACACGCAGTCCTATCTTTTCTAAAAGCTCAGAACAGTCGATGGTGTTGTTCACTAGTCGGTAAAAAAAACATGATATCTGCTATATTTCTTCGCTCGTGCAACGGACGTATATGTATGTAAGTCTAGGTTTTCAATATATTGGGAAAAAATGACCTATTACTGAGTTCAACTTTAAATACATCGGTTATGCATATTTTCTTATACCTATACTCTTATGGAACAAGCCGGTGTGTTTGTAATTTAGAAGACAACTAGCTGTACACAGCGCGCGTTGCTACGCCACCAACTTAAATACATTTGAAGGAAAGACATTACATTATGTTTTGGTTCAGTATCCTTCGTGGGCTCATGCACAACACTTTACTGAAGATCATCACATGATCAAATGCATAGTTTACGAAAAGACAAACATTCATTTGTATCTTTAAGAAGATGTAAGCTATCCTATCTTTCAAGATGGATCAAACTGCACACGGTGTGCAAATAAATTCGGTTAAGTAGTTTAGGAGTCCATTGCGGACAAACAACGTGACACGTAATTTATCTATACATCTATACAAATAAATAAAATTGGAGTGTCTGTTTGTAATAATAAAATAACCACTTTTTACTAAATCCGTAAGTATGTATACACAGTACATAGACCGAAATAACTTTTATTTTTGTCTGTCTGTCCGTCTGTCTGTCTGTCTGTTCCGGCTAATCTCTGGAACTGCTAGACCGATTTAAACGGGACTTTCACTGATAGGTAGTTGATTATATAAGGAGTAACTTAGGCTACTTTTTTTAGACTAGCTTTGCCCCGCGGCGTCACCCGCGGTACGTCAATAAGTAAGCGCGGGTGAAACCGCGGGGCGCAGCTAGTATATATTAAGATTAAGATTAGAATATAGCATTGGATTGGCACTTGTAAGGATAAATCTCAAATAGAAGAAGATAAACATAATTTTTTTGACTATCTAATTAAATCGCTACACGGGTGTGTAGCGATTTAATTAGATAGTCAAATTTATAATTTATTGCGGGTGCAAGATGAGGAGCAACCCCTTATCAATGTGACACCGCGTGTTATGGTTCTCATAAGTCTTACCGCAAGGACAATTTTTATCAACAACTTACATGCAAGCTTTGTGATAATAAGTGAATACTGCAGCTTATGTATTTTTAGCGTACTCGAAGCACACTGAAGATGTATTTGGATCATACTGTAGATATTTTGATATTCCAGAGCAGACGTTATGCATAACTGTGCTATTTTTAGCGAAGTTATAATGTCGTTCTTTTGTAATCGTGATACTTGGAAGCAAGTAAGGTTTTGGCTACGGCAGCGCAGGACTTCTTCGAACGCTAAGAATCCGGGAGCGGTTTTGATTATCTGCAGTACCTATAGTTGCCCATGGCGCTTGCTTTATCAAATGAAACTTTAGGGGTCACGAAAATGTTACCTCACACCAACCTAGATTTAGCCTCGAACGTTGTGGTCAGGATGTCGTTTACGTGCGCAAGTTGGTGGAAATTTTGCTTGCATTATAAACATTGCGTCGCATTCTCATGTTCAGGTTTACAATTTGTGAGTAGAACATTAGTTCCGAACCATAGTTACGTGTGATGACCATTCAGAATCCATAATACTTACTGCCAACCTGATCCTGAGGGTATAGAAAAGGCAACTAGCCTCTAGATAAGGAAGTCAGGTTAGCGTGGTTTCAGAGTTTCTAGAAAAGATCAGAGATTTTTTATGAAAATATTGTAGATACTAACCCTATATTATGTATTATTTTACTGGTTGGCTTGCCGTAATGATTGAATACTAATTATGTAGCATTATTTTGACATCAAACTTATATCAATAATTTAACTACTTACTCTTACTCAAATATTTAACTAGCATAAATGTTTTACTAAGTAAATATCCTAGAGGGCGCATTTTAAGAAACCGAATTCAAACATATATAAAAATAATCTATCTTGCAGACTTTACTGCTTCAGTGCATCATGATGAATACTTTTTTATCACATGCTCAAAGTGTGTTGAGGATATTACAGACATATTCGGGTGACCTAAATATTTCGATTAAGTTATTACCTAAAACAGTTTTATTACTGCAGTTATCAGCCGCAATAGCGAACATTTAGTGTTGTTATGTGAAGCAGAAAAACCAATGAACCGAAAGCTTTTTTTAGTGTTACCTACAATGTAATCAGACTCTATGTATGCCTTCTTTATAGTATTATAGAATAGGTATACTTAAGGCCTCAAATTACATATGCTGCTATGTAGCTTTAAGGAGTTTTTAATATTATCTAGCGAAGCCAACGACCTGTATGGGTAACTTTTTTAACCTTACGTAATATTGTTTACTTTATTAAAATATTTGGATGTTTATTTTCTATGGTAAATATACCTCAATCAAATCAAATCAAACATATATTTATTCAAGTTGCCTGATGTGAGTTCTTTCGACACGTCAATCCACATTTGTCTTTTACTATTTAGCACAGGTTCGGAAGGCAGAGGAGAGCCGACAAGTAACTCTGTAGTTGACAAAGACAAAGTCGGTAAAGACAGATTTGAGAGAGCAAACCCCCGCAATACTTACACAGGGCCAAAGCTATATATATTATTAATAGTTATAATCTTGCAGGAAATGATTTCTTAACGGTTCTATCGTGTATATTTTTTTAGCGTTAATTTATCGTTAATTTATTTATTGAATACTAGCGAAACGCCCCGGCTTCGCACGGGTGTAATTATGCATGTAATATAAACCTTCCTCTTGAATCACACTATGTATTAAAAAAACCGCTTCAAAATCGGTTGCGTAGTTTTAAAGATTTAAGCATACATTGGGACGGACAGACGAAAGCGACTTTGTTTTATACTATGTAGTTTATTGAATAAGCTATAATCTTACCGGCCTAATAACGGCATGCCTGAGCCGACCAACCTGCGGCATTGGCACCTGTTCACAAGCATGTCGCATGTGACAGCCATTGCCCTCCTCAACGATATTGCAGGGAAGAAAGGTCACTGCTGTCCCATATCGTTTTAAGAGGTATCCCCTGAATTTATGACAAAGTTTACTTCTGTATACTACTACTCAACCCTTACATGACCCTATTTCCTCCTCCAATTACATGGAGGGTAATTACTGTGCCACGCTGACCAGACGGTTCGACACAGGGTTTCATATCAAGTTTTCCTTCTCTTACGGCTAGGTTTTCGGCCTTGTCATTTCCTTTTGTCGTAGTAGGTATAATAAGTCTATTCTGTATAAGTGTAACAAAAGCCCTTTAGCCTTCCGAAGTGAGGGGATAGAGCCAATCAAAAGTATCTCGGAGTGTGCGAGAGTAATCGATTTTTGTGAAAAAATCTTTTAGTACAAAACAGAGGTTCCATTGAACACCAACCAACATGCAATAATTATAACCATACTACACGCCGAGGTATGCGGCAGCAATCGATTGTTGTGCATAATTTTTTTTTGTATAAATCAGAGGTTCCTTTGAACACCAACCAACAAGCAATAATTATAACCATCCTACAAGCTAAGTAATTTGTGTTCCAATATGTTTCTTCAGTTCTTTAGGATTATTAGGTACCTGCTCAAGTTATGACACTTTCGGCATATGTTGGTGACCAAAATGTTATGAATCTTTATCAATCAATGCAAAGGAAATCAAAGGATTGATACCTTTCAATATGGCTGTTTTGTTATAAGTCAGAAATTACAAGTGAGATATTTTTTTTTATAATTATCATGACATGAATTATTACATTAAAGTTTATTTATATTAAGATATACACCATCCGACCCAACAGATAGCCCAGGCAATAAATTAGCGTTCCATATATTACTGATATACTATACTACAGACATTGACAAGTGCACAATTGATTCGATTTTTGACCCTATTCAGTGATTTCATCTGCCTTCAAAGTAACAACATTATTAGGGTTATCTAGATTTATGTAGAAACTCTTTAAAATTTGTGTAGGTATATGTAAAAAAAGCAATATAAAGTTGCCTTAGATCAGGAAAATTTTACCGGTCTAATCAATTAACACGTGGTCCTTGAAGAGGTTGCAAGTAAAAGTCAACATTGTTGTAAAAAATATGTATACCACTATCACTACATAGTATAAAACGAAGTCACTGTCGTCTGTCCGTCCCTATGTATGCATAAATCTTTAAAACTATGCAACGGATTTTGAAGCGGTTTCTTTAATATATAGAATAAATAAATATTCTTGGATCTAAATTTTCATTTCACACAACGCCATCTAGTCCCAAGCTAAGCAACTTAATGCTTGTGTTATGGTAACGAGATGGATGATAAACTACTTAAATACATTTTTTTTTGTAAATACATACATATTATAGATAGAAATGACACCCAGACTCCGAGCCAGTATTATGCATGTATTATACGTATAATACATGCATAATATTGTAGAGAAACACTGATAAATTTAGATGTTCATCAATGCACCCGTGCGAAGCCGGGGCGGTCGCTAGTGGGTATATATGGATGGAGTACATTATACACGACATTAGTTAATATTCCCCGCCCTATTAATATTTGTTGACGGCGGTTCATACCCCTGCTGTGAAAGTGCTTTATAAATTTCTTAGTATCAATCATATTATAATATAACTTATTCCATAACAAACTGCCCTCATTCCAACGAACTCTTTTATGTATCTCTAGATTGTCTTTAAACCAAAAATGTTCCTTCCTGTATAATGGCTTTCCTGTATAATAATTAATTGAATATTTCTAATTCGTGTTTTAATATGTACTTTGCATTGTTTTCTACGAGTATAGTGCTGTCTTATCCTTTAATTAATTAACTCTAACACAATTCATAACTCACTTTACCTTCCATAATCGCTAGATCTTTTTTGACAGAACACACTTAACATTGGCAAAATCATCGGTATAACGATGGAAGCCAAAACCTCCATGACGAAGAAGATGTATGGAATATGGAGCAACTCAAACTTCTGTTCTAGGTTCAAAATGTTTTCAGTATATCCTGAATATGAGTGAGGTATTGACGTTTTTAATAGGTTGATTGGGTTTTCAGTGCTTTTTTTATTTATTCAGTGAAACGGATGCTTTGTTTTTCCTGAAATTTCGTACAAGGCATCTGTATCTTAACAATCCTTTCGTAGTTTCGTTCGGAGATATGGTTTTTGTTGCACCCTGTATAATAGACTAGCTGGTAACGGCGACATCGTCTACATTGTGTTTAAATTGGATTAGTCCCTTTTTATGCAAATACATGTCAATGCTATATTTAACGCGATATACTCGTGACTATTTACAAATGACATATGACTGCATATGACAGAATGAATATGAATACAGGAGTTCAGTCCCTTTCTGAATTATTATATTAATAGGATTTAGGTCCAAATATAGGTCCAAATATTGGTCCTAATGGACTTAAGGAAATTGGTTTATTTCAGAACCTTTCAGTTCTCGGAAATGCAGCATGTTGCTATTAGTCTGTCTGTTTATTCTCAACGAGCAATTCTCGCGGCCCACTTTGCTATGCGTGGCGTAACAATAACACAACATATGAACGCACTAACAACAGTTTTATAGTGATTGGTTTGTATATTCGGCGGGAACAGAGGTGGGTAGGCATTGTAGGTAGATTCGGTCAAAAACCCGCAATCCATTTATTAGATATCGAATTATTTCGATTTTTCTTTTTCTCAATGAATAATGGCTTTTGGTTAAACACTCCAGAGTCCAGTAAGTATCTTTGAAAGTCATTGATACTTGCTTCGGGTACCGAGATGTCACCTGCTAAGGAATTACATACCTACTTCTAAAGAGCCCACGCGATATAAACATACCTACTGAGGTGGGTCATCTTTAAATGTGTCGTAGTCAGTAAATTACCCATCTCCGAGTCAGGGCATTTTGTATTTTATGGCAATATAAGTACGTCTACTGTATGTACCATGTTGACTAAACGGATTTGTATAAGGTATCGTTTTACCTTCTTTTGCAGTGATTACGTCTTTACAGGCGGCTTTCATTACAGTGCCTGGCTGGGCACATAGTACCTATATTTTAGTTTTGTTATTAAAAACGTCATATCATAAACGCAACGGTATCGTTTTTGGCTACAAAACGGACTGAATTAACCAGGCCGGACCGTGCTGGTAGGGTGCCGAATCGTTTTAATGGGCGCCGACCTTTATTCGCCTCCTGTTACACCTTTAGGGTAATAAGGTGTTTTGACTATGTATTCCAAATGGACGCACGAACTACTCCGTGAGTTGGGGAATTTTGGTGCTTAAAATTACTTGCGTTTCAATGGTAATAATAAACAGAGTTTCACAAGGCAATAAAATTCTTTGTTCTTGAGCAACTATAGATACGTATGTTTCTAAATGATTTGAGTCAACATTTTTAACCCCCGACGCAAAAAGAGGAGTCTGTCTGTCTGTGGCACCGTAGCTCACGAACGGATGAAGCGATTTCAATACAGATTTTTTTGTATGACGGGCGAGTGTTCTTAGACATGTTTGATGAAAATCGGTTTACTCGTCTAAAAGTTATGTGGGGTGAAAGTGGGGAAGAATAACCGAATGTCTTCAAATATAATCGAGTGGGGTCTCAAATGAAAGCGTATCACGTGCACATTACAAAATAATATGTTCCATGAAAATCAGTTGAGCCCTGAAAAAACTCTGGGGGTAAAGGGGGGGGGATACCCAATATCTGGAAATATATGTGGTGGGGATCTACATCATAAGCTATAAAAAGCAGAAAATAAAAACTAACTTAAAAATTTAAATAAACCCCCGACACAATGACCTATGTACCCTTTAAAGAGTAAATAAAAATTAAATAATAAAAAAAAAATACATCGCGTTGGGGGACCGCTCCCACTTATTACCTGATCCCTGGTCCCCCAACGCGATGTATTTGTTTTTTACTTTTTAAAGGGTACTTAGGTCATTGTGTCGGGGGTTTATTTAAATTTTTAATTTAGTTTTATTAAGATCTATTGATGAATTTCAACGCTTTTAAGGTGACGGTTTTAGAACATATTTTCTCTCTCTCTCTCTCTGTCTCATTCTTAAAATATAACAGTTTGGCAGTTTGTTTAGAGGCAGACAATCTACGAAGAAAATTTTATAAAAAAACTGTATCCTGTACCCTTGCGCGTTTCTACGCCACTAAACAATAAATTTGACGTAATGGCTTTAATTCAAACACAAATATTCGATTTTTTTGGTCAGAAACCTTCATAGGTTCATGCACAACACTTTGCTGAAGATCATCACATCATCAAGTAAAATTCAAGAAGATACAGTTGTGAGTAATTTATAATTAAAGAAGATTTATAAACATTGCCAATAGATAAATTTAAAATATTGACCAAAGTAACTAAGATTTGATCGTTGGAATAATTCCAGGACACATCAAAAGTGACCGCTTTGGTAGGTAATAAGTTTAAAATTACCACATCTCATAAAATAATGAGAGTTATTACTCAGATATATAATAAATCATAGACCAGGTGTATCAATAAACTGTGCAGATTTTCTTCAATATATCCACGTGTTGGTAAGTTTATATGTACGGTAAAAGTACTTTTTATGAATGTTGTAAAACTGTGATTATCGCGACAAGAAAGAGGGTGATAGAAAAAATTTAAGTGTACGTCTCTAGCCTCATAATGCCTAAACCGAAAATTACTTTGGATTAAGTTTTTTTGTTTCAAAGCTAGGATGATAATCGCGAATATTTTTACCAATATTGCAAGTTTCAATTAGGCTGCAACAAAGCGTTGGAATGATCTTCCCCAGCGTTCAGAGAACCGAAATCAAACCCAGTTCCAGTAACAATTTGAAAAAAATATAAATAAGTGTTGGAACTTAAAAGGAACATTTACTATAGAAGTATTTTGCAAATAGGAATAATTAAATTATTTAAAATTGGTGAACACAGTCCCAACTTCTTGTCGATTAAAGGTATAATATACGCACTTATCGATGTTACTGCCACTAATTACCTGTCTATTATGTACACTATTTATGTAACATTTACCTGCAATTTTAGTATTTAATCTTGTAGGTACAATTTAGGGTTAACATCTTTGGACGTCCAAAACGGACCATAGGCTGTGCCTTACGTACAAGCCACACTAAAAACCAACGACTCATTCGGCGCAAACTTGAAAACGTTCATTATATTATGTAAGTCAAAGTTAAGGTATATTATTTAAGTTATTTCAGAGTACTTATATCTTTTTATTTCATATTTTTTTACATATATTCTTAAAAAACATTGTAAGTATATAAGTTAAAGTAATTATTATAATTTAAATTATTTAAGTTTATTATGTGTTAATGTTCTTTACTGTGTCACAGACTCTGAAAAAAAAACTCTATTAATTTCATGTTTTAAGAAAATTTGCTTAAGTGTTGCTTAAAATTAACAATAAATTCCTTACATTTTCAATTGTCCTTGTTCCAGGTTTTACACGTGTAGACATTTCATATTTTCTCTTTCATACCGTTAATGACGATTCGATTACTCATCTGCCGGCTCAATATGGTTCTGAAAGGTTTGGAAAACAGGTAAACAATATTTCCTTGTAGGGTGATGCAAGCATGGCGATGTTTTTGCAAAATGTATCAATGGCTTCTACATTTGTACATATCACCTAAGAATAAAATCGAAACCTACTTCATACACAAAAAAGTACACAATTACTAATACACAACTATTTGAAGTCGGTGTAACACCGATTTCAAATTATTGTTTATTGGTTACTTTTATAGGTTTACTTTTCTTTTTATTGTTTTTGAAGTTTGTCTACAAAAAACTAAACTAAACTTTTTTTATTTTTTAGGGCATACGTTTTGGGCTCGATGCTTTGTAAACGACTCGAATAACAAATCGTCTACATCCCCAAAATTTTACCTTCATTTAAGAATTTTTGATCACTTATTTCAAGTTTTATACGAAAATACTGAAATGATATTGATGAAATCTGAATGAATAAATGTATAGGAATAAATAATAATAAATAAAAGGAAATAAATGTAAAGGACGTAACAAAAACCCTATAGCCATCCGAGGCGAGGGCATAGAAATCTAGCGACAGGGATAATTCTGTGGATGTATTATATTTTGAAGTATGAGGGAGGAACTAACGTTTCTGTACCTACTGTTCTGGCGATTTGGAGTAATCGGTGAACATACAAAAAAAGTATTTGACGAATTGAGAAAGACGGCCTTTAAGTAGGTCTTAATTAAAAAAATTAAAAGTTAAGACTAATAGGAAATCATTATACTTCGGCAGCATGAAATCAAACATCATTATTTTAACTAAGTAAGTTTTACACATGTCTATTAACTGTTTGGATATATATTCTCCGGTAGGTACCTAGTATTTTTGAGAGTGATTAAAATACAGAATTTAAGAGGACAAAAAAGTATGGGTTTCCAAAAATATTAAATCTCTGCATTAAATATTGCATTGCCGTCGTTGCAAACCATTATCTTGTGCAACCACATGATATTTACACATTTCGCTAGATTCCATGCAGTCGTAAAACCAAATTGTCTGAAAACTAATTGATTTGCCGATTATTTCTAGGTTCAAAATTATATCTAGGCCATGATTGCAATTATAATACATGCACTTTTTTAAGACAGTTCTTTGTTTTTGGAAAGGTATATCGCTGACAATTTGGAAAATTATAAATCACCACTCGGTACGCTTTTACTAACGTTGCACCTGTTTTATGCAGTTAGTAAACTAAGTTACCCTATAGGAAGTATCGTGAAACTTTAATAAGGCTTCGAACAATTACCTAGTTGAATAGGGGTGGCATCTTTACGTTAATGGGGGTAATGTACTTAGCCTGGTGTGGTGCTTATGTACCTATCTATTTATCGATATAGCTACTGCTATTCAAAGTTAGAGTTAGCGTCAGTTACGTTTTATCTTTTGACTATGGTTTAGAATAGAACCAGCACTCCGTAAATTTAATTGTGAAAAATGGTAGCCTTATGCTTAAAAGTCCCAGACTAATGACGAGTTAGTTGATCGTTGCAATAGGTATTGCGTGGTGGTTGGATTTTTAGGATAATAAAAAGAAAAATAAGGAAAAGAAGAAAATTTCATAATTATTTTTAGAGTGAATACTAGGAACTCCTTGCTCCATTTTCTATGCTAACTGTTAAGTTGTATTATAGGTAAATTTGATTTCTTTTGGATGTCGTACTGCGGGACTTACGTCACTTATAAGGGCCTCCGGGCGGGGGCGCTGGGATGGTCCCCCACTACACACACAGGGCTCGAGACGATTTACCGGACTCGACAATTCTTGGTTTCTGCAAAATCGAGGAGTTAACAGAGACTTCTAGTCCTAGTCTCAAAAAGGCGAATACGAAAGTAAAGCGTCTATTAACATCAAAGGCTCTGTTGCCCTTTCCAAGCCCCTGCCGCTGCGTGAAAATGTAGAAGTTGCCCGTGCGGTAAACGGCAAGCGAACGGAACATTTAGGGGGTAGGTTTTAGTGGGTAACTGGGGTGCAACTACCATAGTGACGCGCATCGGACTCCCACTTACCCTAGGCCTGTCTCCATGGTTGGGTACAAGGATGCCCCACGAAGAGGAACTTTTTAACTTACTCAGTATTGCGTTAATTTTGTACCCGGGCGTGTTAAATTTCTAGTGCCTTACATTTATATAATTTCAAACTTTCATTTATTAATGAAATGGCGCTATTTGTTAAAAAACAATTTAGTTTTTTTATCTTTGACTTGAATGCCCTAGCCTTTCGTGAAAGCAACGCCAGGCTCTAAGATGGAGCAGGAAATTCAAGGAAATGCCCTGTCGGGCACCGGCTCCCACATACACGCGGCGGACGGAACACATTAATCTGCTTGGCGTCGGACATTAGATGTGAGGTAGCCGGTAGCTAGCCGGGTGGACCGTTCGATCCTACCACCAAGCCTGCTAGGTTTTGTTAACTCTTACAACACGTTTTTTCCCAGCGTGCGGTATGTGGAAGTTAAACCTCTAACTCTGTATCGCTGGGGTAATTGACAAACATGTGATTCACGAACACAAATCAGGGCCATCTTAGTATTTAGCAGTCGTTGTAATTAATAATTAGCGATATCCTCTTGTTTTTGTCATACCCCAATTATTGCAAACATAAAATCAAGTAGAACATAGAGCACATAAAAACCATGCAGTGATAACAATGTCACAGGTCGATAGTTGAATGTCGATTATAAATACGAATTGGCATGATTCTGGCACTATTTCCTAGTCTTTCAGTAGTTTAATTAATCACTCAGTAATTAAAATATGCCTTTTCATTCGAGTTAATTCTTAAAACATTTTGACATAATTTAATAAGTGGACCTGATCGAGTTACCTGTAGCCTGATATTCTTTTAAATTAAATTCTGATAATATTGTAACATACCTACCATGTAGCAATATGTCATGTCATGATCAGAATTTCATTTAAAAGAAGATCAGGCTCAGTAATGATTATAAAATTTTTACAGGTTATTTAAATTATTAAATATTTATTTATATTTTCCTAAAGAGCGCCGCAGCGCCCTGTGTTCAGCTTGACGCATACAACTGCAGGCAGCCTTCTGCAGATCGTCGCTCCATACTAGCGCGCTCTATCCTAGAATTCCATACTACAGATATTATGACCATCCCATTACAATTTTAGTTCAGTAATTCTCTCAGCTATACACGATTTTGTATGCTATACGTTATTGACATCGTCTTTCATTACGCGCTAACAGAATATGTAAAATATACTGGGATACAATGATTTATTCACAAAGGCGCGCACATCACTTATCTATTGTTAAATTATTAGGTGGTACTTTAAGTAACGAGAAGAATAAAAAATATGCTTGTAATTCTAAGAACATATTTATTATATTCATTGTTTAGTGTAGTGTAAGCCCTGTAATCTATTTTCTATCTTTAGAAATAAAAATGAATTGCTGTTCGTTCAACATCGAAGTTTCCGTGTGGTAGCGGAGTAAGAATTCTACCACCCCATATCTTCCCGTGGGTGTCGTAAGAGGCGAATAAGCGACGTTCGGTCCAAAAACACACCATCCGGTACTGCGATCGCCAACCCGCCAAGCGTGGAGATTATGGCATAACCCCCCATATATGCTATTCGTTAGTCTTGCTAAAACTCGAGAACGGCTGGACCGATTTGGCTAATTTTGGTCTTGAATTATTCATGGAAGTCCAGGGAAGTTTTAAAAGCTGAGAAAATATGAAAAACTTTTGTTTTAAATACACATTATTTTTGTTCCTATTTAGTTTAGCACATAATTTAATAAAGTTGAAACATTCTGGAATTATCATATCAGAATATTCATTCAAATTTTATTGATTGATTCTGAGGCGACACGAAGTTTGCCGGGTCAGCTAGATTTTAAGTAAATTTTTAATTAAGAAATCTTTGTTCTTTGGAAGTCAGTGCTATGCTCGTCGCATAACGGGACCAGCATCGGCAGCGGCTCACACTTCCGATGTAGACGTCTTATTAGATTTTTGGTGTCGCTCGGGAAATGATTTACGACAGCGTAAACCATTATCCGGCGGTTATGTAGGAGATCGGAACACGGGACATACGTCACGTTTGGGGCGCCACAGCAAGAACTCAATCTACTGTAGCGCCCCGATGTGTTGCCCGCTAGGCAGGAAAGCGACTATTGGAGAGCATCCTGGGTAACTGGGTCGACCAAGATGTCGTCTGCACTGCAGCAACACTTCTTAAAATATTCCAGAATGTGATAAAGCATAGGTATGTGAGATATTAATGGTTATAGGCTCCCAGGTAGATTAAACTAATGACTCATTAGATATTTGTTGAGAATGAAACTAGAACAGTAACGGCGATTTATTGAGATAATATAGTCATCAACGGCATGATCAGGTGTTATCATCCACTTTTCAAAGATATTACGGTCTTCGTAAGTCTAAGTGTGCAAAATATTTGTACAAATAGTGCTTTTCAAACTGGGTTTTCAGTAACGCTAATGGTATTTTTCGTAATAATTATCGCGTATGTATAGACCAGTGACAGTCAAATTTTCGTTATTATTTACCTCTTTATACAGGGTGTGACGAAAACCGTATAGCCATAACAAAGGGACTCCTGTTACAGAATGTTGTGTATACAATTTCAGGAAAAACTAAAACTTTTTCTTCTCCCTATTTTGGTGACCAGCTGGCAGCTGGTGTCGATTGTGTCTTAACTGGAGAACAAAGCACAGATAACCGAAGAAAGAATATGGAACTTTAATAGGTCATAATAATAACAACATAGTTGTTTTATTTTCAGCAGAACCAGCAATTGTGCCGGGTGTGCGCTGCACACGGGCGCAGTAGTCGTATAGGCCGTCACTTACATCATGCCATCCAAAGCTGCACATTTCTGTAATCGATAGTCAATTTAATCTCCATACAATAAAGTCTATTAACCATTGGAGAAAATTGACTGTTTGTAACTGTTTGGTAATGTTTCCCCATTCAATTTTGACCGCACGCTTTATAATGGCCGCTAGGGTAACGATTGCACACGGGCAAGACGTAAGCTAAAGACACCTCCGGGCGGAACCCAGGTTTTATTGCAAATATCTGGTTTCTTCAACGTATTTTTATATGGCTATATATTTTCTGTTACGTCCTGTAGATAGGTATAGCATACATTGTTATTGGTCTTGGGGATTTTTGTAGCATCTTTTGAGTACGATGTTAATGAGACAAGCCAAGACAAGTTCTTGATAATTCTTTTCCGTGGTGGAAGCATTCCAAACTGCAAACTGGTGTACCTAAGTTTTCTAATATTTTGTCGACAGTTATTTGACAATTTGTAGGTAAGCATCCATTGTGTCTTCTTCTTCTTCTTCGATTATGGCGATAGGCCGCTGAACGCGATTCCGCCAATGTCAAGTATGATAGTCGTGACCATCCATTGTGTCTTGACTTGACTTTCTTGGTTATATACAAAATAGATGATTTGACTTTGACATTGACTTTAATATTTTTACGGGAACTCAATCTGAAGGTTACAGCAACAGGAATATTTATTTACCAATAGGCCTATAACCCATTAAGTTTATTTACCAATAAGTCAATAGGCCTTTTTATAGTATAGCAAGCGCGTCCGTCATGTCAAAAACGTAGTAGTATTACAGTTTCGGGCACTTTTCATAACTATGGCTGTGCAACAAGCATTATCACACATCACATTTTTTTAAAAAGTGCCCGTAAAACATTACGAAGTTCGGGCATGCGCACAAAATATTTTCAACTATTACAAGGACTATAGCTCTGATATACATACATGTAAGTACGAAATTTCAGGAAAAAAGATTTTTTCTTTATTCATTAATTTCAGACATTTTTCTTGAAATTTCTGAAAACCCAAGAAAGTACAGTTATCAATATGAATCATTTTAAGTTTAGAGGTTGCTTATTTTTCCTATTAATCTACTATCGTGCCGATTTTTGTTATATTATGGCCAGCGTATCTTTTGCGAGTCTGAACATAGGCTCTGCAACTTTCGCGCATGTACACTCGTGAATAAAACTGTTATTATAATTTTATTATATTTATTTAATTTGTACTAATTGGTCACTGTACTATAGAATAAAAAAATGATAATAACAGTTTTCTTCAAGAGTATATTTATCCGTCAGAGGTTTTGTAGCATTTCCAGTAAATATAGGTCAGTCATTAAATTTATTTATTTGCTGTCCAAGTATCAATAAATATTTTACAGTGGGGCAAGGCTATCGTATTATTTATTGTCTGTATTTTTTTATATATGTACTAATTATTCAGTGTTATCTCAGCTCATAAATGACCCACGACGGCTGTTTTAAGTCGGTTACAAATGAAGCCGCACTGGGAAAAAATACTGAAAGGTTTTTTTTTTACCTTTTTTTTATTTTGATTACGTTGGCCAAGCGACTAAACTTAACAACTCTCGCCGTATGAATCGAAATCAAATGAATGCTTACATTCTGTAAGGCATAAATATTTGTATTAAACCGCGACTTTACCCTTGTGGGTCTACAATAAATTCGGGTTAACTCCGCGTCTGCCCGATTTCTAGACATTAATAACTGCCTTTCTCAATAAACAAACTTTTCAGATCCTACTGACTCGATCAAAAGAATTCTTCTCGTCTTCAGATAAGACGCGATGAAACAAACAGTCCAATTAAATGTTAAATAATACAGAAACAATGGCAGCTATCTTCCAGACCGGTTAAATACTGTTATTTATATTGTTAGTCATAATTATTGTGTATGTCTGGTCAATAAGAAAGATAAAATCAATACAGTATATATCTCAATCACAACAATTTAAAATACACGGAATGTTACAAAAGGAACATAATATTGCTAACGGTTTTATTATCCTCAATAAAATTTCACTCACTCGGTTTTGGTGTTAGAAAACTCATGTTTAAGCTGGCCTTTGTATATGTAATTACCAATGTAATAAAGAAGACAGCAAAATTCACTAAACTCAAGAAACTCGGTGGAACACTGATACCTTAGTTTGTTGGCTTAAACTAATCAGTTGGTATTAGTCGAAGCTATCAGAATGGTATAAGTCGAAGACTTAGGATGTGTATTCCGTTTTTCTTACACCCTGTCTAACTGGATGCAGTTAGACAGGGTGTAAGAAAAACGTAAATATGATAATTTTATTTCCATAAGTGAGACTATCCGATAAGAATTTATTTGTTTGGCCTTCTATGTTTAATTTATAGGTAATTGGAATTTTATTCGACCTTTGTACCTTCCCATATCTCTTTGTAAGCATTGCCCACTAACTAGACTATATGCATATCTGAAAGTAAATCATGACAATAAGGTACATATTTGAACATGCCGATTATATCCGATCAGAATCGAGGGAAAATTTAAAAATATACCGGAGTAAATCGCGTATTAGGTATTTTAAGAGAGAAACTATAAGATCGTAGGAAAACGAAAATGAAATACATACGTACTTCCAAAACACAACCTTTTGCTATAATTCAACTGGTGTCTTACGAAATAGTAGGGAATGTTGGTGTTGTCGTGTTGTGACGAATTTAGTAAACAATGTCACCACCCCAGTCCATCATGAGTGTGTCGTAAAAGCCGACCAAAGGAAATGAAAACGCCGAAAACCTAGCCGCCCAGCGTGGCACAGTAGGCTAATTACCCTCCATGTAAGTGGAGGAGGCCGGACTCAGCAGTGGGTCATATATATGTAGCTTGAGTAGTAAATTTTGTTTATGATACGTAAGTGGTTTTTAAGACGAAAAGATGTGCAATACCCATGTAAATAGACCTGAATATCAAATTTGAGTGTTCAAAATTACGTTGACACGTTTGTTTCGCATTTGTGCTAAACGTTATTAAATTGTTTGACTGCGTTTTGTGGATGTTTGTCTAGATCTTCTAGCGTCACTAGCTGTGTCTATTTCGACCTGAAATGTTAAAGATTTTTTAAAATAAAAAAAAATGTTTGTACTTAGTTATTTAATACATATTTTCGCATTATTATTAAAATGATTATATGTCATCATCAAGCTTACCTATTTCTAATTCTATCAGGGTCGCCGCAAGTCCAAAGACCAAGACAATCGATAATTCTTTTGTGAGACCAGGGATCGTAACCTCCAATTGGGGAGCGCAGCCCGCGACCCTGAACCGTACAGTGGGGGAACCGATGGTTTTAATGAGTAGGTCGGGCCACTAATTATCATCTTTCGCCGTCCCGGAGTCGCCCATGCCAGGTATCCAACGAAAAAAAGTGGCTCCAAACCTACTATCATAGCATAGTCATAAACGTGACTATGATTACCCATTTTGACAGTTTTGACAACCTACTTATATTGGTGACGCATTTAGAATATGTACTTAGTGTCGCCACCCCATTTCATCCTGAGAAATGACAAGGTACGGCCTTGATCCTAGTCGCAAGAGTAGGAAAACTTGATACAAAACCCTACGTGTCAACATGCGCTTATGACCCAAGCACTTGGGAAGAACTTTTGAATAAGTAACAGATTAATGCTAGCAGTTTTATCATGTGCACATCAATAGAAAACAGCAGGTTTGGCGCTTTATTGTGCCCTTCTTCGAGCAGAGAGCACGCTTGTAGGTTATAAATTATGGACATGCATTCAACATTCAGCAGAGCCAGGCGTTGCTTAACCTGGCCAGATCCCTAGCGTAATCCGCTAGGCTTTTATTCATTAGTACAGATAACATTTTCTCAATAACAATTTAAGACGTCTGTTTTATATATCGTAAAGTTTTATCTTAGCTACGTGACCGTCGCAGTAAATTTTGACGTAGAATAATAGAATGAGCAGCATGTCTAATTGATACGTGCTCCTAATTTTAATCTGTGGTTTTAACGTCTGTGTACTTATTTATTTGCACCGGAATCGCTATATTCCGAACCTATTATGTGTAAATTTGTTCGTCACCAAGCCTTTGTCATATTGTTTCTTTTACAACCCTTTATGGTTCGTTTCCGATTATGGGATAATAGGGGGAACACCCATCTTTCCGAGTCCATTTTCATATATTACCATAATGAAATAAGGGACGATGCATCGCCACACCTTGATTATCTTTGATGACGTTCTTTGTATTTGTCCGTGTTAGATACAAGTCATTCGCCTTACATTATTTTAATACATATTAAGTACAAATTACTGAATTAAGTACTCCGGTAATGCTACCATCGTTTGTAGTCGTTACGTAGTCAGTTGCGTGAAAAGCTAACTTGAAAACTGTAAATACAAATAAATAAATATCCTTGGACATTTCACACAACGCCATCTCGTCCTAAGCTAAGCAACTTGATGCTTGTGTTATGGTAACGAGATGGATGGTATACTACTTATATACATTTTTTTTTGTTGTAAATACATACTTATTATAGATAGAAAACACCCAGACCCGGAACAAATACTTGAGGTGCGTACAAATATTTCTTCCGTGCGGGAATCGAACCCGCGACATGCTGCGCAGCAGTCTCTTGGCCTGCCTTGTTGGTCCACTTTCAATTCCAGGGGTCGGGCAAGCTTCTTGGTGTAAATTAGAGGCACTTGCTGTGAGACCGGGTGTCATTTATGTTCGTGAATTTCATGTTTGTAAACTAAACCTCCCCCCCGATACAAGTTATAGAGCAGGTTTCGTTTTGATAAAAAACAACTTTTGAATTTAGCAGATTACGGATGGGCACTTAAATAATTGCCATCGCTGGTCATTACAGTACATGAAGGTATGATCTGGTGACGGTCATAAAATTATTTATTTGGTATATATACATCATCAAATTTACGAAGATCCAAAATAGCTTCAGAGCTTACCCGGTTTTTTGTATGGCAAGGTAAATTTATTTTCGGTAAAGCAATCACACCTATATCCAGAAATGTATTATTTTTTAACATGACTCAATTACATATCAGGTTGTAAACTTTATAACCATGATAAAAGGATCGATAGTACCACTAAAAAAGATACTGTGTGCAATATTTCAGGCAAAAATAAACACAAATGATTGAAGAAACATACTACTACTCAGCCCATGCATGACCCACTGCTGACTAGGACCTCCTCCCTTACAAGTAAATCGGTCACACTATTGCTTACGAAAGAAGAAACATAATGGAACACTATATTAATCATAGAACTGCTTCTTTTGATTGGGTCTATGTCCTTATTCGGAAAGCTCAGTAGCCGTAGGTCTTTAATACACCCTGTATAACAACAAAGATTGCAGCTAAATTACATTGGGCTAGGTCATCCTATTATAAATACGAGCTGACGTATTCCGGACTTGAAAATTATTCCCATTGCCTACGCCTCCTTGGTTTTCACCTAGCCGTAAGAGAAGGAAAACTTGAAACGGAACCCTGTTCCAACCAGTCTGGCCAAGGTGGCACAGTGGGCCAATGACCCTCCCTGTTATGGGAGTAGTAGGTATTAAGGCTAAGTAGTAGTAGTATAATCGATCAGTTATATACTTACACTCATTCTCTAATAGACCTCCTTCGCCTTTTTTTAAATTTCACAGTCAGGAGGTTTTGAAGCAGGGTTCATTTCTCAAGCTACCTAGCAGCCACAGAAGTTCACTGCTGAACATAGGCCTCCCTCATAAATCTCCACAACGCACGTTCTCGTGCAGACTGCATCCTTCAATCCACTCCACTAATCTTTTGCCTAGGGTTGCCCAATTCTTAGTAGTCTTGCATTTTAAAAACAGTCTGATTAAAGTTATAATAATAGTAAAGTCAACGAAAGGAGTGGCTTTCGTTGATTTTACTATTATTATAACTCAATTCATCAATTCAAATTAATTTCGTAGCAGAAAATTCATGGAACAGAATCCTTCGTAGACAAAGTCACGAGCGTCGACTAACATGTCAAAGATTTTCGTAATCGACACGTCATGGGGCCTAAGACAAGCCAATACATCGTAATAAACGTCAATTTTGGTGTTCGTTAGTATGGGTATTCTAAACAGCGCATCACGCATGCGTCGGGCGCTAGCACTCAATCACCAGTAACTTATGTGCTTCTTTGACACTAATATATGAGCCAAACTTCGGCCTGAGCACACCAGGCTAAACAACTCAACTTAATTTATTCACGCACAGTCGCCATAAACTGCCGGTCTTACTGTCGACAAAGATAAATGTCCTATGCTTATTTGGAAGTACCTCGGGTACATCGAGGCGTGTCAAGAATATTTGAATCGACATGAATTTCAAAGAATCTTAACATTAATATCGTAGAGTTTCATAAGATCTCAAAATAATGGATATTGTTATCCCATTCAGAAATGATTATATAGTATAATTAGTCAAATCGGTATGAGTATCTGGCCAATGAAAAATAATTTAAATTCAAATATAAGCTTAGAAGCTTTTTTGTGATAAATGTGTGACAATGTTGGAAATGGAAGGTTTTCCTTAAGGTCCTTTTTTACTGCAATTCTGTTTCTGTAGAGTATAAATAATCTACACAAGCCACAAACGCCATTACAGTGAAATTTAAAACAAAGCAAGTTCTGCATCTACATCTTTATATATACATTTATTTATATACCGAATAATAAGTTCGAGAAAATAACGAATAGGCAATAAGATCTTTTTAATAAATGAATAATTTAAACATCACACAAAGAGTGGGATAAATTTATTGTTAAGTTAAAGAACACTCCAAGATAAACAAATAAAACTAAATGCAAGGCTGCCAATAAACTCAAGTACGTAATCCATTTTATAGATCCATAAAACTAAAACATATGTAATAACCCTTAGATTTACAATCGATACTTTCTTATAAATAGGACTAGCGTTTCATATATTTGTCTACTAAAATACCCTGAAATGACTTATATAATATTTTGTATAGAATAGCAGGCCAAGAAGAACATATTTGTAAAACACTACAGTTAATTTTAACGAATTAAAGGTAAAAGTAGTTTTCCCTGCTCTAGGTATAACCTGTATCCTGTATCGCGGGGGCAGTTTACAAACATGTAATTCACGAACATAAATAACACCCAGACTCAGAGCAAGTGGCTCTGGTTTACAATCCTGGAATCGAACCCGCTACCCGTTGATCCAAAGGCGGAAGATCCAACCCCTAGTCCAACGAGGCAATTACCTAATTCAAACCATTATTTATCGTCATCATAATGCTAATCTTTTTAATCAAATACGATGTTTGGCGATAGATTTTGAATACCTACACTATGTCACCAACCCATTTTGCCCTGCGGGTGTCGAAAGAGGACTAGAGGAAGGCAGGAAACCTAATATCAGGGGAACGAAAACTTGATACGACGTGAGGGAGGCACAGTAGGCTTAGTTCCGTCTAAGAAATTGGAGGAGGTCTGACTAAGCAGAGAGTAATAAAGGTAATGTATGGGATGAGACGTGGGGCATTTTAGACATCCTATCTTAATTTTTTATATATTTTAAGAACTACACAACATTAACATTGTGGTACAAAAATACCTGTATCTATCCAAACCCACGCGCTTACATAATAAGCTTATGTACTTATATTATACATAATAATACGCCCAAATGTTACACTTGTTCATAATACTCGCTAATACTGTGTCAACAGATAAATCCTAGTAAATGCATCATCAAGGCACTTATCGCACCGTATTATACAACTAGTAAGGACCTGTGGTAGATCACGCTTTGGCAAGATGATGCTGTTGCGACTATCGAAAGAAGTATGGTACTAGTCTACAAGGCAGCAAAACTCCATAATTAAAGATTCAGTGAGAAAAACGTTTTTCTATACAGTGAACATACATAAAGGTGGCTATTTCACAGTGCCAACTATACAGTTTAAAAATACGGTTTTTATTACATTCGGTATAAAAAATACAGAATACAAATTGCATACAAATTCGGTTGCCCATGTGAAGTGCCAGCATTAGGTATAATCTATGGTGCCCTGGACGCTTTCCATAGCCATACAACATCATAAGTAAAACTATTTACTACAATACTCTGTGGTATGATACAGGCAGGCATAATCAAAATTTTTGTTTTTTTTTAATATAGCTTAAGTGTTATCTAATTTAAAAAGTAAAACTAATGTAACTTTATTGGTTTGTTTGAATTTCGAATATATTTTTTTGTTTTAATTTAATTAGTAACTCACTGCCTTGGTTTGGTAGTTATATTAGATACTTATTTCTAGAACTTGTTTACTTTACTTTGATTTGGAAAAAAAAACAATTAACTATATTCCTATCTAGGGACATCAGTGCTAGTTAACAAACTAGAGCAACTATCAAAATGCGATTAAACGCAGGCATTAAAGTCTTATTTACCTACATTTGTTTAACAGAATCCATTTTACTATTTATATCAATATAATCAACTACCTCCCAATTACTTTCTGGTTCGTCAGACATCTGCGGTGGGAAGGCCGATCTCACAAGCGGCACACCAGTGTCGTCTAGCGAAAGATATGCTCTTATAGCATCAGCAGTCTCTTCATCTTCAGAACTCGATAACGCACGAGCGTTGAATGGACCACCGATGTCTTCGTTAGGTAGCTCCCAAATGTGCCATTGTGCATTCATCTTGAAATTCTATGAAAAATAAGACACTCTTACTTATTATACGGCCAATTAACATTTATTGAATGACTTCGAGTAGGTACTGCAAATCATTCGCATTGAAGGGATTAAAAAAATAATTTTTAAGTAAACCCCCGACACAATGGCCTAAGTATCCTTTAAAAAGTAAAAAAATACATCGCGTTGGGGGACCGCTCCAATTTATTTATTACCTGACTCCTGGTCCCCCAACGCGATGAATGTTTTTACTTTTTATTTAATTTTTATTTTCTGCTTTTTATAGGTACACGCTTATTATGATGTAGATGTTGTTAAGTTGTTAATACATAGATTCTTGTCGCATCCTCATTTGCTCCCCACCACATATATTTGCAGATATTGGGTATTTGCCCCCCCTTTTACCCCATTTTGTAATATGCACGTGATGCGCTTTCATTTGAGACCCCACTCGACTATATTTGCAGACATTCGGTTATTGTTCCCCACTTTCACCACCCATAACTTTTAAACGACTCAACCGATTTTCATCAAACATGTCTAAGAACACTCGCCCGTAACTCACCTGTCATAAAAACTGTATTGAAATCGCTTCATCCGTTCGCGAGCTACGGTGCCACAGACAGACAGACAGACACGTCAAACTTATAACACCCCTCTTTTTGCGTCGGGGTCGTTAAATAATAAAAAATATAAAATCATTATAAATAAATTTAATTTAAATTACCAATTAATAACCATAGAAATAAATTAATAAAATAATTACGATGATTGCAATCGAATAAAATCACTTAAATGAAACCTATTAAATAAATAAATTAACAAAAACTTCAAGTTAACAATAGATTGTAAGGTATGATATTCGTAGAGTGTAAATTTCAATATTGACCATTATTATAACTTCAACGTGTTAATATTACGAAAATAGTGAGAATACATTGTATTGGTAAATCATGAATGCCTGTAAACCATTGTAACACGATTTGCGATGCTGAAATAATTTAATATCATCCGTGATACAGATACGAAGGTCGATCAAATGCAAGTTTATTAATAGTGTCAATATTGCCTATTCGTGGTGTCTTAAAGACATAAAAGAAGTTTGCAAAGAATAGGTACCACATTGATTTACTGCCCATTTTTTAAATAGTTTTTTTTTTATTTGTCTGCTGCTATATAGGTAGTGTTTTGGATACATGCACCATATAATAATCTTTTTTAAGTCATTTAGTATGTTTTTACACTTTCTTGTCTTTAAAATGTCTTACTTAAATGTTGTGTTTTACAATGGGGCCTCCATTGTAAAATCGGTGGTGAGTCTGTTGCGAAGGTTAGAAAGTTTACAAATGTGGTACTCATCATCATGATCTTTTCAGCCAAAAGACGTCCACTGCAGGACATAGGACTCCCCCTAGAATCTCCACAAAGGCCGGGCCAGGGCCGCCGGCATCCTTGCTTTCCAGCGAACTTAACCACGTCGTCGGTCCACCGTGTGGGAGGCCTACCAGCACTGCGCCTTCCGGAACGCTCAATGTGGTACTATCATTTATTTATTACAAAGAGTAGATAGGTTATATGCAAATTGGTTGAGCTACCTGCCTTGCTCTCGTCAATTACCAGAGCTACCTTGGAAAGACAATACATGTGCCCTTGCGCACTTCCGTATGCTACCCCACAGCATGGATGTCGCGTATCGAGTTTCCCCGGAAATTTGTCCCATAGTAAATGGCGTTATTAATTGCTATTAAATAATTGATGTTATCAGTTATAAATATTTATAGTTTCATTCTGCAAAAATCTGCAAACTTTTTTTTTAAACAAGACTATTTAAGAAAATGGCTGATATCGGTGTATGATGGGATTTTAGAAGTAATAGTATCTAATATAATGAGATGGATGGATTGTAAGAATGAGGAATTGTGTATGAAAGGTGTGACTGTAGGTATGACGACTGATTGGTGTGTGTATGGAGACTACCACCAACTGTAATACTTTTAACTTAAATAAGTAAAACTATGTTTACAATTTTAAGCGAATCGTGCACATAACGGTTTCTCGGCGATCTGAAGTGTGTCCAAAATATTTTTATTTACCTGGAAACCCTACGTGACATGTGTTTAGCTATGTATCTATCGGTAGTTAAATCATTTATTTTAACATCCTTCATAAAAATAAACAACCCGGAAACAACCCATACAATAGTTGCCTAACTGATATTGCAGGAGGTAAATGCAGAGGTAAAATGTTAATGATACTAAACGTAATTGTTATTTAGTAGAACGAACCCTGTAGATCTAGAGGTTGGAAGTCCGCAATTGAATCAACGGTTCCCCGGTTCGAATCCGGGGTCAGAGGCACTTGCTCTGAGTCTGGGTGTCAACTGTGTTCGCGAATTACGTTTGTAAACTGCCCATACGATACAGGTTAAACCTAGCAAGGGTTCCGTGATTTTTTAAAGAAAAATAAAAACAAGTGATCTAGCCATAACTGAAATTAATACATACTAGTGGCCCGCCCCGGCTTCGCCCGTGCAAAGCGGGAGTGAGTTAAACATATAAACCTTCCCCTTAAATCACTCTATCTATTAAAAAAAACCGCTTCAAAATCCGTTGCGTAGTTTTAAAGATTTACGCATACATAGGGACGGACAGAAGAATGCGACTTTGTTTTATACTATGTAGTGATAGTGATTATGTATCGCTTGTATTTTTATTTAACTCCCGACATAAGATAGACCGAGGTCCGTGTGGTGTTTAGAATACAAAATGTCACCAATCCAGTTTGCGCAAGAGGCGACTAAAAGAACGTAAGAGGCAGATCACCTCGCCCCAAGAGAAGGAGAATTTGATACAAACCCTGTGCCAACCCGTCTTGCCAGCGTGGCACAGTAGGCAAAGTTCCTTCCATGAATTTGGAGGAGGCCCGACCCGGTAGTGGGTCATTTATGGGCTGTAACGACGATAAGATAGACATCGTAACCTTATTATTTTTCAAACTACTCATTGACACATCATACGAGTTCAAACCTCACCAGGAACTCATTGTGGCAAGTGCGTTCCATCCATTCATAAAACCATAGACATATGAAAATTATAGACAGATTTTCAAATAACTAAAACGTTGTTATGCAGTAACAATGAAAACATGTATGCAAGTAGGTACATTGTGACCGTTGTATAATTTGGGTTACTTTAAGGTCGTTAGACAAAAGGCGACCAAAATAATGAAGTAAACTAATTTCTATTTAGTCTGAAAGTTAATTATTTAACACTATTGTTTAACAAAAGTCATAATGTCACATGACATTTCAAAAGTAATTTGCTGATTTTCAGATGTTACATTGTGAATGTTACATTATGAAGAATACAAGCATTTAAGTATTTTATATCACTGTAGCATGGCTTGAAAGTTCTAAATGTTTGTCTTAATAAGGAAACATTATTCGGGACTTTTTAAATTCATTAGTAATTCAAAGTTTAGTCTATTCATTGAAGTTGGTTCAGCTGGTGAGCTCTTTTGACACTTAAATAAACATTTAACATTGACGATTTATCAGTAACCACCGTTTTTTTTAATAATGAATATTCATGATAAACAAATAACACAAACAAATATGTAGGTAATAAATAAAATAGTTAATCTGGGCATAAGCGGACATCCCAGACTTAGATCTTACGCGGGTTGTAAAAGTAGTTCAGTGTTATCACGGATTATGAGTTTTAATTGATGGACCATATAACAAAGCAAATGGCTAATTGATGGACCATATAACAAAGCAAATGGCTATGGGGAAAATTTTGAAATTCTAAATTTTCCGTGGGCTGTCTCCAGCACGGGCGAGTAGACCCGGCTTGTTTATTTGTCACTTATCAGAGTAAAGAATGACTAAACGCGTCAGATGCTGAGTACACAAATGATTTATCATGGCTCAGTTTAAACGTCTAGATAAACTATGACAAATTGGTTGAATAATTTACGGCAAATTGAACTTTTTGCAGAATTCGTGAGCAGTGACGCAGGACGAAGTCATAAATATAATACTGTTTTTATTCAAAACACTGTGCAAGTACACTGAGCATAACACGCTATCGTGCGTATGACGGACCTACAGTTAAACTAAATACATATAAACGTTTAATAATCTTCAACCAATAATGCTGGCTTAGTTAAAGATCTACTGTACAAATAACTCCCTAAGCCTTTGCGACTAAAAAAAATATGGAGGATTTATAATATATAATATAAAACTGTACCGCGGGGGGCGGTACAGGTTTAGATACATGTAATTCAGGAATACAAATGACACTCAAACTCAGAGCAAGTGCCTCTGGTTTACACAAAAACCCTTGACCGCTCACTTGGCAGCTCACCCAACCCCTAGATGCCCCTAGACCAACATGGCAGCCTTTTGTGTTGTTTTATCTAGGTAAATAACTATGACGTCTCTTTAAATGTCAAAAAAGCAACTCTTACATCTTTCAGTTATTTTTTTAACTTCATAATAATCAATATTCAATTATATTTGTTAATCCAATACCAAAATGAAGATTACTATATTAGGTCAATTTATTCACGAGTTCTTAGGATAACCTGACATTTATATTTTATTTCGCGTGTAAAAGTAATATTGTTAAAGTAATATTCATATCATTAAAATATAGTTACCCGCTAGTACATTTCAAACGAAACCTTTGCACTACCTATATTATAAGATCTATCGCGCGGGGCCACTTTACAAAACCACGTGACACACTCGTTTTACTCAAAGACGGTGTACACAAATCAAATAAGTTATAAAATCTCTCATCCTACATTCAGTATAAGCTGAAGTAATTCGTATAATCAGTACATACATCTGCATTGTATACTACAAAGCACGTGAGATGACGCGGCACTGTTGACAAACAGAGATTAAGGTGTCTCTGCCGCAGAACTCGTCGCCCTATTATTAGCTAGACAATAACTTTTTTTCGTGGGTAGTGCGTAATAAAACACACATTGATTTTGCTCCATTCTTATTTAATTGATTTAATTAGTATATTTACTCAATATAGTTCAAAAGTGATATGTACGTATAAATACGCTAGTCACATACTTGCTGGAGAGTTTTCCCTCATATATCTTCGGAGTTCTTGCATAACGTCACAACTTTCGTCAACATTATGGAAACAGTTCTTAAATCTCAATCACAGCTGAAAGCACTATGCATGCAACGAATGGACGCATTCCAGGCCGATTTGGAAAAAGCTACAGGATCCAATAGTGCAGCATCACTGGCAGCTGACTTCAACTCCTTTAGGAGTTTCATGATGGTCACATTAAAGTCACTCCAAGATCAAATCCATATGTTAGCACAGGAGGTTGACAAGCAGGAAATGCGCGCCAGGAGGAAGATACTCCTTTTCCATGGGATATCTGAGCAGGAGACCGAGGACCCGGTGGCTGCCGTAGTCAAAGTTGTGACTAATAATTTAAAAATAGTCAATTTCTCCGCTGCGGATATCAGCCGCTGCCATCGTATAGGTAGTCACCTCTCCTCGGCTAAGAAGCCCCGACCAATCCTAGTCAAAACTCGTGACTTAGACTGCCGTAACGAAGTGTGGTCTGCTAAGAAGGCCCTCAAAGGCTCTGGAGTTACATTAGCCGAGTTCTTGACAAAATCCAGACACGACACATTTATGCGGGCAAGGCAACGCTTTGGGATAACTAAGTGTTGGACCAGAGATGGCTGTATATATGTGTTAAGTCCAGATGGTAACCGGATTCAACTTCATGATATCTCTGATGTGGACAACATCCCTGACCCAGCACTGCTTACTTCGGCCCCCACCAAGACCCTTCCAACTGTGGGCAAAACGCGTCGCGGTGCTAAAGTGAGCAAGAAATAATGTCTAGTACACTCTTGTTATTGCGTCTTGGTCTCGGTAGTTGTTGATACTTATTTTTCTGCCCACTACTCGTTGTTATAATTGTGTTCAAACGAATACAACGTTTCTCTTCGTAAAACAAATGCTGCCACTATTTTTGTTTATAACTAATACCATAAAAGTTTCAAGTTAATTTTAATAAGTCTTATAGATATAGACCATAATAAATAATACTTGTCGGGTACTTCAGTAGTGAACAATTTATTACTGTTCTTTTTCTTCATCGTTTGATTATGATTAGAGATGTAAACCGGTTCAAAGAAAACCGGAGAAAAACCGGTTTTTGTAGATACCGATAAATACCGGTTTTTATTTAAAGATATCGGTTTTTAATTACGCGTTACATTCACGGTTCACACGCTCGTGCAACATTCTCTGTTACGTACGTGAAATTTGTAATGCAACAAGCAGTAGCGCCATGATTAGTCCTAATAAATACTAAGTACATTTTAAACTATAAAATGACAACGTTTTATTTTATATGATGCCGACAGATTATATTATTTTTTGTCACATCACCACAAATACAAACAGTTGACATAACTTTGAAACAGAGCCGTTTGATGTGGTTTGACTTTTAAAAGCTATTGTTTTTATATTTGTTAATTAAGTAATTGTAATCATTTATGCCCAAAATTAATAAATTTATTGTAAATGGGCATAAATATTCGAGTATTAATGTTATCACTCGTGTAAATACTAATGTAAATAAAGTAAATAAAAGTAAACTAATGTAAATAAAAGACATAGAGAATGTTGCCGTAAATTGTACGCCAGTTCAAACTGTTCAAAGTTACATCGCCCAGTCGATCACGATCAGCAGTGTTGCCACATTCCAATTCGATAAATTTGAATTAAAAGGTCAAACAATCTGTATAAAATTTGTATGGGAACAAAAAGCTATCGTTCATTCATAGATGACGGCATTCGATTCGGTATCTAAATCTAATTCTTGCGTATTTTGTCCGATTATGTTGAAAAACGCCTGCGCAATGTGTATATAAGACGTTATACTGCGTCTTTTAACTATAATATAAAATATATTTAAATAAATTATACCGAATTATTAGTTTTATTAAAAAATACGTGCTTATTCTCAAATCTGTAGATATAAAAGTAAGCCAAATCGTGGTCAAAAATATGTATAGATAACAGATAAATCTGTATATATAGCAACACTGACGATCTGTCAGAAGAGAAACACATTTTTTGAACGGCTGGGCTATATTTTACTTATTGATATGATATTTATCTTTCTTTAAAGTTTGTGCTGCGTAAAGCTCTTTTATTGTTTACCCAGATTGTTGCAAGGTAATTAATGCTTTTTTTTTCATTATAATATGAATATGATCATTAGTAAGCCTAAAAAATATGCTCAGCCTATTAATTGTATGAAGAAAACTCTTCGTTTGCACGTTATTTTGTTTTATTTAATGATTATTTAGCCTATAGGAAAAAAACCTAAAAAAAACCTAAAAAAACCGGTTTTTTGAGAAACAAATCGGTAATAAACCGGTGCTAGAAATTGTAATCGGTTCACATCGCTAATTATGATTTGTACTAATGTCACGTTTAACATCCTACCTTTCATGGGCAATGTTGCCACCAAAGATAATTTGTTCCTACTATTGTTCCTACTAATTTTATTTTAATTATCTTTAGGCACTATTTCTATATAATATTACATTAATACGCTTAAGTATTGTTCGGTGTCATGTTTATTCTGCTCTCTTTTACTCAACCAGCAGGTGATGACTTGTTTTTAGGAGTTTAGGTCCATATTTTTTGGTCAGCCTCAGTAGCTTAGTGCTAAGTATATGTTTATATATGTGTGTATATACATACCTATATATATATATATATAAAGAGGTTAAATAATATAAACGTAAATTTATACATTGTATTTATATTTTAGTAGGCCGCTAATACAGTATAATTATTAACTTTTTCAGAATTTCGAATTAGATAGTATGTCTGAATTAAACTGCAGTGATATTTTCCTATCGTGTTCTTCATCCGATAGTATTGAAAGCTTTGCGAGTATTACACCATCTCTTCACGATTCACTTGAGGATGAATTTGGCAGCGCGCCTAATAATTTTAATGTTGTGCATATAAATGCTCAGAGCATTCCAGCTCATTATACTGACCTGGTAGTATCCATGAACTGTAAAAATTTACACGCGATACTTGTATCAGAATCCTTTTTAAACCCTTCTCTTTCTTCTACTGCGTACACTCTTCCCGGGTTTCAGTTAATCCGTAACGATCGCACATGCAGTTCCTATGGAGGTGTCGCCATCTATTTACGGGATTCGATTCCTTTCTCTATCGTCAGTAAGTCACCACAGCCCCCTCCTGCTAACACAGCTGAGCATCTTTTCATCGATATTACGCTCCACCACCGTAAAGTACTCTTAGGTGTATTCTATAGTCCTTCCCTGAGAATCAATTATTTTTCTTCCTTCGAAAATCTTCTCGAAGAGTTGTGTCCGTCCTATGATCACTCCATTATAATGGGAGACTTTAACACATGCCTTCTTAAGAATGACTCACGAACTAGCTTGTTTAATTCTACGGTTGTTTCCTGTAATCTTAAAATATTACCTCTCTCAGCCACTCATCATTCACCGAACTGTACCCCCTCTCTTCTTGATCTAATTTTGGTATCTTCTCTTGATCACGTAGCCAAGCATGGTCAGTATAGTGCGGACGCTTTCTCCTATCATGACCTCATTTTCGTTTCGTATAAAATTCGCCCACCAAAAGCTAAAGCAAAATGTCTACTTCAGCGAAACTTTGGCGCTATGGATTTTGAGACCGTTACATTAGCCGCCAAGGAGATGGACTGGTCGAGGGTTCTACTAGCGGAATCTGTTGATGACAAACTTTCTTATTTTAATGTATTATTGACGGAGTTATTCGACCTGTATGCACCCATACGTAAAATAAAATTTAAACACCTCCCGGCACCTTGGTTGACTGAAGATCTGAAGAGACTTATCGATAAAAAAAATTACGCAAAATCTAAATTTAAAACGGACTCTCAAAATAAATTCCGCAACCGTTATATTAGGGCCAGAAATCGTGCAAACACAGCCTGCAGGGATGCTCAGAGACAACATATTCATTCGTCAGTCGAAAATGGTGACCCTGCTAAAGTGTGGCGATTCCTTCGGTCCTTAGGTATCGGGAAATCACGTCACGATGCTTCATGCAAAGCAGTGGATTTAGACCAGCTTAATCAGCAGTTTACACAGTCATCGGCATTAGATGGTTCTGTCAAAGCAGCTACCCTTCAATATCTTAAATCTCAGTCTACTTTTACTCATGATTCGTTTACTTTTACTGCTGTGTCAGACTCCGAAGTTAAAAAATATATTCTTTCCATCTCCTCGAATGCTATTGGAAGTGACGGCATTAGTCGTAAAATGATTATCCCCATCATTGATGTCCTATGTCCAATCATTACCCATATCTTTAACTGCTCCCTGACTACTGGTATCTTTCCAACCTGTTGGAGGGATAGCCTAGTAACCCCTTTGCCCAAAAAACCCAACCCTTCATCATTTAACGATTATCGTCCCATCTCTATCCTTCCTTTCTTGTCTAAGGTCCTCGAACGTATTGTTCAAGGGCAGCTTAGCGCATTTGTCGCATCTAATAACATCCTCAATCCTCTCCAATCCGGTTTCCGTCCGGGTCATAGTACGACTACGGCTCTTGTCAAGATTTCTGAGGACATTCGCCAGGGAATGGAAAACCAGCAGCTTACCACTCTCACTCTTCTTGATTTTAGTAATGCTTTTACTTCAGTCGATCATGACATCCTACTTGCTACGCTGCGTTCTCATAATTTGTCCCCAATAGCGATCGACTGGTTTCATAGTTACTTGTCCGGTCGCCGGCAACGTATCCGTATTGATGATAATTACTCCAACTATTGTAGTGTTTCTGCCGGTGTACCGCAAGGAGGGGTGCTTTCTCCACTATTGTTCTCCATTTTCATTAATTCCATTGCTGATGGTCTTCTATCATCTTACCATCTATACGCCGACGACCTGCAAATTTATGCTCAGTCCACTTTGAACGATTTACCAACTGCTATTCAAATTATAAATAAGGACATGGAACACATTTATAGCTGGAGTGCTTCTCATGGACTAGCCGTTAATCCAGCCAAATCACAGGTTATAATAATAGGAAGTCCGTGGTTTATTTCCCGAATCGACTACAATGACCTACAACCGGTCGAATTCAATGGTGTTAAGCTACCTTACCAACATTCAGTGCGTAATCTTGGTATATTTTTTGACAGTACACTATCTTGGAAGGACCAAGTAAACTCTGTAAGTAAGAAAATATTTGCTGCTGGCGGCTCTCTTAGGCGACTACGCAATTTTTTGCCACATTGTACCAAAGTTTCGTTGGTACAGTCCCTCTTGTTACCCATCCTAGACTATGCTGATGCTTGTTACCTAGATATTAGTTTAGAACTCCTTAACAAACTTGAACGGCTCCAAAATTATTGCATCAGATTCATCTTTGGCTTACGTAAATTTGATCACGTCTCCGAATTTCGTTCACGGCTGGGGTGGCTTTCGGTACGCCATCGTAGGGATCTGCGGCTGCTATCGTTATTATATTCCATCCTATTTGATCCTTCCTACCCTAGTTATCTGAAAGAACGGTTTTCGTTTGTTTCCTTAACTCAATCTCGTGAACTACGTTCCTCAAATACATTACGTCTCAACATTCCTTCCCAAACCTCTAATTTCACCTCTAATTCTTTTACTGCACGAAGTGTTCTGCTCTGGAATTCTTTACCGGATACGATTAGGCGCGCTGATAATCTGAACATCTTTAGGAAAAGACTAAAATCTCATTTTGCTAATATCGGATTATAGTATATTTAATATCGTGTTGTGTGTATTATGTTAATTATGTTGTTACGTGTTTGTATTAGTGTGTTTGTATACATATTTTTATTATTTTATTAGTATGTAGTTACGTTACTTATATTTATTTCCTCATTAGGTATAGAGTATTATATGTAAGTTTATCATAATCAAAATATATTATATCTATGCTCTGGATATTTATTGCTGCACCACCCGTTTATATCATAGATGCTACTTTCGCTATAAGGTTGCCTGGAAGAGATCGCTGATTAGCGATAAGGCCGCCTAAATGTACTTTAGTTGTTACGTTCTTACTATGTTTTATGCTTATGTAATAGTGTACAAAAAAGTGATAAATAAATAAATAAATAAATAAAACATCATTCACTACCACAAATATGTGATCGTTATGAAAACGACTTGACGGTTTACGATTTCATTTGTTTTCAAATGTTAATTAGTTTTTCGCATCAGTTTTTAAAAGGCCTCTAGATAGAGTAGATATGCTGCGATTTGACCATAGAGAAGGACGTTGACCATAAGCTGTTTAAAATTGTATAATGATGCTATTTATATAAACATAATACAATGTTTATTATTAGAAAGTCAGACTCGGTATATGAAATCAATTTCTGTTTACATAAATATTCCGCATAAATAAATGCAAAATATACTATTGCAAAACACTATTGTTGCCACTTCAATACAAAAGCGATATATGAAGACTATGATTGAGATATTTAAACCTATAGAAAGCTATGCTATTATTGCCAAAAAGTCAAGTAAGATTTCATTAAATATTGTGAAATTAAATATGCTATATAATTAAATGCTTTCTAATGCCTGGGTTATAACGTAGGTATAAAACTGTTAATAATACAAAAAATTAAAAACATCATGCATATTCAAATTTAGGTCTAGAGAAGAGAATAACGCGTTTATTCATACCTACACAAATCTGTTCCCGGTTTATCTCACGGGCATTTGTGGTTGAAATATGTGTTCTATATACTACAATCGCACATGCCCCAGCTCTACAGCGACGGTGTGGAACTTAGGCGACCTTAATATCCATTAAATCCTAACTGTGTTACAAATCTTTGTTTGTTGATTCCAAAAAAAGCTCTAGACTGCCGCTTGCGACAACGGACCTCTCACGGTGCTTTTATTTCAAGAATGTGGATGGGTACAACTCCGGATGTTTGCAAAATAGCAACCTTACCAATTCTAGAATGTTCTCGAACTGAAAATGTCCAATAAAGTTCTATTACTGAGAATGAAAAGCAATTTACCTCCGGCAAGCAGTGATGCTGAAGGCAGTAGTAGTTGTGTGTTCCATCATTATGGCACCACGTGCCGTCCGGGAAGTATGGGTCCAGTCCAGCGTCATTCAGTTCTACGCGAGGCGCGTAGAAACCTCCGCCCGATGCCCTTCGGCAGAATACAGCACATCCCATCCACATGCGAGCTATGAAAATCTTTTTGTCAATATTTTAACATATAAACAATTTAGATTAATTTTCTGTCTTGTCTATAACATAAAAATGTCCGCATAGTGACGAATTTGGAATACATATTGCCACCACCCTATTCTATACTGAGGGAAAACGAAATTACAAGCGAAAACGAAAACCTAGCCACAAGAGAAGGAAAACTTGAAACGAAACCCTGTGCGAACACGTCTGGCCAGCGTAGCACGGTAGGCTAATTACCCTCCCTCTGATGGGAGGAGGTCCGACTCAACAGTGGGTCAGTGTTGGCGCAGTGGTTGAGCGATCGACTGCTGCGCAGCATGTCACGGGTTCGATCCCCGCACGGAAAAAAAAATGTATATACGTAGTTTATCATCCATCTCGTTACCATAACACAAGCATTAAGTTGCTTAGCTTGGGACGAGATGGCGTTGTGTGAAAGGTCCATGGATATTTATACATATATCTATGGGCTGAGTAGTATGTAGTGGTAGTTTTCTATAATAAAGTAAGTCTACATAGTAAAGGCATGTGTTTTGCAGTACATTATAGGAGTAGAAACATTTACAAAGAAAAACTTACTAGGATCATGTGGTGCCTGTAAGCCTCCACCTCGCGGATCAAGTTCGGGTAGTCGCACTGCGTACTCCGAGCATTTACGCGCGGCGAAATCGCTGGAACTCACACGAGTCTTCTTACCACAGACCTGCGAATGTAGACACACACGACCTAATAAAAGTAACGCAAATGGCAGTCACCCTAGAAGAGGAAACCTTGATATCATCATCATCATCATTTCAGCCAAAAGACGTCCACTGCTGGACATAGGCCTCTCCCAAGGATCTCCACAAAGGCCTGGTGGCCAAAGGCGGTCCTGGGCCGCCCGCATCCACTGCTTTGATATAATGATGAATAATTATATAATGGGTAAATGCCATTTCTGGGTTAAAATGATCATGAGTTTGAACTTATGTCAGTTTTCTTCTAGTAATTTGTGTACCAATTGGACCTGTAATAATGAATCTATACTAATATATAAAGCTGCAGAGTTTGTTTGTTTGTTTGTTGTTTGAACGCGCTAATCTCAGGAACTACTGGTCCGATTTCAAAAAATCTTTCAGTATTAGATATGTTATGATATGTGAATTTGTTCACCTGAATAATATTTTAACACCGTTACAATCGGGATTTAGGCCAGGGCACAGCACTGTCACCGCTCTTTTAAAGGTTACCGGGGATGTTAAGGCTGCTATGGAGGAAACCAAACTGTCTATTTTAGTTTTGGTAGATTTTTCGAATGCTTTTAACTCCGTCAATCACGACATTCTCCTTTCTATCCTCTCCTATCTTATGGTCTCTCCCTAATCACTGGAATGGTTCTCATCTTATCTTCAGGGGCGCCAGCAGTCTGTTTGCGTAGAGGAGGTATCCTCTTCCTGGTGCAACTTAGATAGTGGCGTTCCTCAAGGCGGTATTTTATCTCCACTACTATTTTCACTATTCATTAATTTTATAGTCAATTATCTTCATTGCTCGTATCATCTGTATGCTGATGACTTGCAGCTGTACGTTCACGCCGCGGTTGATTGCATGCCCGATGCCATTAATGCACTCAACCGTGATTTGACGGCTATTAAGAACTGGGCGAATATGTTCGGCATCGCAATTAACCCAGACAAATGCCAGGCCATCATATTAGGGAGTCACAGAATCATTAGCAAACTTAATACGGACATGCTACCACCTCTAATATTCAACGGCTGTATAATACCCTTCAGCAGTAGCGTCAATGATCTTGGTCTCATTTTAGATGCGGACCTAAGCTGGAGACACCAAGTTGCTCGCGTCAGCCAAAAGGTCACCGGATCGCTGCGTTCACTATACCGACTCAAGAATTTCTTGCCAGCTAACTTAAAGGCAACGCTTGTACAGACCCTAATCCTTCCCATACTTGACTATGGTGATGTGTGCTATTATGACCTGAATGCTGATCTCCTCAACAAACTTGACCGTCTTCTCAATAACTGCATTCGATTCGTTTTCAACCTTCGTAAGTTCGATCACATCTCCAAGTACCGCGTTATTTTAAAATGGTTGCCCATTAGACAGCGGAGAGAAATGCGTGCTCTCACAATGTTGTTCTCCTTACTTTTCTCATCTCATCCCCCATCTTACTTATCTTCGCATTTTGACTATCTATCCTCTAACCATGCTAAATATCTCCGTTCTTCAAATAATCGTCTCCTTCAATGTCCCTCACACCGATCTGACTTCATTCACTCAACTTTCTTTGTTCAATCTGTTCTTCTGTGGAATGCTCTCCCCCTCGAAATCAGAATGGCCAACTCTCTGCATTCTTTTAAGGTTGCGTTGCGAAAATACTGTCTGAACAAATTTTTTGATTCTTCTCAAAATGAATTTTAGTATTATACCTAATGTATTTATGTAGTATAATTATTTAGTATAATTATGTATTATTTTATATATTATTATCATTTTTATTTTATTTTGTATGTATTATTCTTCACCGTATAAATTTAGTATATTCTGACTGTTTGTGTATGTATTTTTATTTTTAGTTAGCTCACTACACTGAAGTCTTATTATTTTAGTGCATCTAGCCCAAGTCATTCTCTGCTCCACCCTATGGTTGACTGTTAGAGAATGCCTCTAGGCATTAAGTCCGCCAATGTATTTTACATGAAGTATTAAAATAAAATAAAAAATAAATAAATGGATAGTCCATTTAATACTGAAAGATTAAGATCCTAATCCCTAATTCTTTTGATTTTATTTTCAAAAGAATTAGGGATCCGTATGAAAATTGCGATTTTGTAAACCAAGGTGTAAAATTGAAAGCCTATTTATGCGTGCGCTGCAAAAACTATTGACAATAGAACCAAATGATGTACTACGGAGTCCGCGAAAGCACATATCTAACTATCATAGTTTAGTCACAATAACCGATTTTATGTTCATAAAAAATATGCACGGGTTCGAAGCCCACGCGGGCGAAGCCGCGCGCAAAAGCTAGTTAATAATATTATTTCAGCCTATACAAAGCTAGTAAACTGAGTCTGAGCGTTTGTACGCTAATTGCCCGCATACATGAATCAAGGACGTTTCCTAGTAGTGTCCTTACTCTAGTGCGTTTTCATACGTTTAGTTTTGCATCGGACGCGTTGATGATCTATGGACTCGTACCCTAGACTGGAACCTAGGTGGTTTACGAATAAAATAGTGGTCGCTTGCATCTTGTCATTGTTATTACTCAACATGTTGACAGCAGGGAAAATAATTATATTTTCCTTTTCAATTGCTTGTATTCACAAACGCAAATGACACCCAGACTCCGAGCAAGTGCCTCTGGTTTAGACAAAGATACTTGCCCGAACCCGGAATCGAACCTGGGACCCGTTGGTTCAAAGGCGGCACATCTGACCCCTAGGCCAACGAGGCAAAAGAATTCCACATATTAGAGACACTTGGATCAGGTCCGCGAAAAGCTAACGTAGACATGTTGCAAGCGGGAAGAAGCTCAAACAAACCAGAACGCGCAGCGGTCGTGGCAGAGTGGCGGCGTTTAGCTACTTCCGAGTTTATGACGTATATTAGAATTTGTATAAAAGGGAAAAATGTTGTGGTTTATGGTTCATGAATAAAACAGTGGTCAACTGACTCTTGTTATTGTCATTACACGACAGGTATGTCGAAAGAACTAGCTATTCACGAAGCCTTTCAATGGTACAATTGTGTGGCTCGAGTTTATGCTAATACGTGTAGCAGTTATAAGTGTATGAGCGTTTGACTGTTACATTTCACGCGTCTTACGATTTTATTTTTGAATTTTATCAATGTCTTAGGTGATGAGAGTGCATGCATATTCGGTTTAAGATTCAACATAGATAAGTTTCATTTGTTCGTCCTTATTCACCACTAGATAATATAAAACGGATTTTGAAGCGGTTTTGAGGAAGGTTTATTTCTGTATAATATTGTAGAGATACACTGATAAATTTAGAGGAGCATCATTGCACCTGTGCGAAGCCGGGGCGGGTCGCTAGTCATGTTCATAAAACAATTCAAAAAGATGTCGGTGTGTGCCCATTCGGTGTCGAGACCCTTGGTCCGTGGGGTCCTAGCGCTATAAGCCTTTTTAAGGAAATAGCAAAAAGGTTAGTCGACATCACAGGAGACCGAAGAGCTGGTAGCTACCTCGGACAAAGAATCAGTCTAGCGATTCAAATGGGGAACGCTGGCAGTATCTTCGGAACCTTGCCTAAAGGGACTCCTTTAAATAATATATTTTAGTATTTAAGTTTTAGGTTAATTGGTATTTTTAGTCTTGTTTTATTACTTACTAGTGGCCCGCTCCGGCTTCGCCCGTGCAAAGCGGGGGTGGGTTATACATATAAACCTTCCCCTTGAATCACTCAATCTATTAAAAAAAACCGCTTCAAAATCCGTTGCGTAGTTTTAAAGATTTATGCATACATAGGGACGGACAGAAGAATGCGACTTTGTTTTATACTATGTAGTGATAGTGAAGTTAGTGTTTATTCAAAAAGTACATGAATTCCGAAAGAGAAGATTCGCATAACAATAGGTACGTGGCGTCTCAAATTAAAATCAAGGACATAGTTGATAACCGCTCGCACCGGAGCTGCTCACCTGGGGAGATTTTTTATCAGTTTCTTGAATGCCTTTGCCACTAGGCTTACGTGATGGAAAACAACTCCAGGATCTAAGATGGAGCACACAATTCAAGGAAATGCCCTGTCAGGCACCGGCTCTCACATAAACACGACGAAACAGTCAAACTGCTTAGCGCCGGATTTAGATGTGAAGGTGGTAGCTAGCCGGGCGGACCGTTAGATCCTACCACCAAGCGTGCTGGGTGTGTGGTGTGTGTGTTTGTGGCTTAGGGTTCATAAGGAAATAATTTATGTTTTCCTTATAGAAGCAAATTGTTTTGTTCGTATTTAGGTTAGTTGGAAAATTGGTTTTTCCATGTGACTAATTGCTATTGAAGTGGCAAGAATCGAATGATGGCAACTTTAATGTTGACGTCATTACCAACGTACGTCTTCAGGTATTATTAAAGATAATAGAAAATATATATCCATTTACTTTGCGCTTAATTAACACGTGTTCCATAAATTTGAACCCAGTAAAGGGTTGACGTTTAAGCGGAACTAGGGCTAGTTATTGTGTAGGACGCTCTAGGAGTATATTTTTTGGCAGAACAATTTTTTTTTGGCCTTATTGTCTCACCAGTCTACTAATGCATTAGAACAAGTTTTAAAGCTCTACGCTCCTATTGCCGAGGTGAAGAGCACAGTTTTCGGTCTAATGCTCTGTTTATGCAGAAAATAATATAATTACGATACAGGAACGTTAGAGTAACCATTTGCATATTTATGATTCACAACGCAGAACGAGATGCGATTAAATTTGTCAAGGTGAACTGGCACGAGCTCTGTGAGTAAGGTTACCTAAGGATTATCAAAATTATGATAGATATATCGCTGTGTATCGACACTATTCCCAGTGGTCAGTATCAAGTGAAAGTGTGCGGTTTGATTCCGGGTCGGGCAAATGTCTCTGCCTAAACCAGGGGCACGTGCTCAAAATCTGGTTGTCATTTGTGTTCGTGAATAACATGTTTGTAAACTGCCCCCGCAATACAGGCTACGGCACCAGGGTTCTTTAAAAAAATGAAAGTCGAACCGAGCTATAAATATGTATACAGGATGTAACAAAAACCATAGAGCCACAACAAAAGAATCGATAGTTCTACCGATATAGATACTGTAACAAAAATTCGAATTTTAATTTTTCTTGATGATTAAAGTGCCGTAACATGGAAAATAAGCGCAGAAAATTAAAGAAACATTAAATAACTCAGATTACTACGCTTGTAGGATAATAATAGCCATAGATGTTTTATAGTAAAAATCAGGTTAACTAAACCAGGTTTAGGAAAACGTCGATATCCCTCTCATTCTTCAAGATAGAAAAGCATTGTAAAGACAGAAATGCGTATTAGGTTATTACACACTGTACATATGTTCTGTTTTCTAGGAATGAGTAATAGGGTAATCATCATATTAAAAGTACCTTCGAGTCATCACACAGCAATACGTCATAGGCGGATCCTTCACAAGATGCGTTAGGGCGCTTGCACACTCGCCGTCTCTCTCTGAAGCCACGTGAGCGCTGTGTGCAACCGGACTGGCAGGTGGCTTCGCGCCATGAACTCCAGCCTGCTTCAGGCGTGGCGTCGATCTTCTCCGGAGCTGCTGTACTCCCAGGAAGTGAAGATCCGGCGGGTATACATTCTCCGCCTTGACACCACTGTAAGGATAAGTCGTCGTCGTCGTTTCAGCCCATAAATGACCCACTTCTGAGTCGGGCCTCCTCCAAATTAATGGAGGGAAATTAGCCTACTGAGGTAAGGAAGGATAAGTAAGGATAAGTACCTACATAAAATTTAAGACAGGTCCTGGTTTTTTCGTGTAGAATTAATAATATTCCGAACGGGTACCTTCATGCTTAGCGATGTGAAAGAAAGTCTTTTTAAAGAAACGATTAAATTGAACTTTTAAAAAAAGCCCCTGCTCTTATCATAAACACTTGCTCTTTAAAAAATCACGGAACCCTTGCTAGGTTTAACCTGTATCGCGGGGGCAATTTACAAACGTGTAATTTACGCACACAAATGACGGCCGGACTCAGAGCAAGTGCCTCTGGTTTACCCGAAGAGACTTGCCCGACGCCGGATTCGAACCGGGGACCCGTTGATCCAAAGGCGACACATCCAAGCCCAAGACCAGCAAGGCAGACGATGTTTCAAGTTTAGTAGGTATATGATAGTACTACCAGCTTTCCGCACCCCTGGTATCCCACATACCCCAACCCATGCCCCGTTGGCTGGGCACCAAAAAAGGTACACATTAGTCTCACATTTCAACGGATTCATTACAAAAATTTCTGAACAAAACTGAATTGAATATTTGTGTAACGCAATGTTCCTTCAAATTGATTTTAGCAACGCACGCACGGAAATATAATGAGATTAAACATTATTTAGCAATTCAATTTCTTGATTATCAATAACGTTATGATATTCAAGTAATTTAATTGGATATTTGGACGAGCCACTATCAGAAAAACGAGCGGGTAAGCGGGTCAAAGACTACCAGATTTTTAAATCCAAGGTAATTAAATAAATAAATAAATATCCTTGGACATTTCACACAACGCCATCTCGTCCCAAGCTAAGCAACTTAATACTTGTGTTATGGTAACGAGATGGATGATGAACTACTTAGATACATTTTTTTTTGTAAATACATACATATTATAGATAGAAATCGACACCCAGACTCCGAGCCAGTGCCTCTGGTTTAGACAAAGACACTTGCCCGACCCCGGAATCGAACCAGGGACCCGTTGATCCAAAGGCGGCACATCTAACCACTAGACCAACGAGGCAGTCAATTAACTTGCATAAGTTTACTACTACTACTAAATGATCCACTGCTGAGTCGGGCCTCCTCCCATCAGGGAGTGTAATCTACTATGCCACGCTGGCTAGACGGGTTCTCACAGGGTTACGTTTTTAATTTTCCTTCTCTGGCGGCTAGGTTTTCTGCCATAACATTCCATTTTGTCGGCTCTTACGACTCCTTCAGGATGGAATGGCGTGGCTACACTATGTATTCTAAATCCGTCAGCACACGGAGAACATCGAACATCATTCATTTTATACAATATTATACACAGAGCAACGGTCGTTTTATATAATAATTATGTACTGTAGACTTACCCTTTGACGCCCGCAAGGTGTCCCTGGAAGTGCTGGCCCTGCGTAATAGAACCCAACTCGATGGGGAGTCCGGCAAGCCAGTTGTTCACAGTGCTCGCTAGATGGCTCGCCAGTCGTGGGCGCCGCATCCACATCGCGTAGCAAGATCTAATAGACAACATTTTGCTCAGAGTAAATTACTATATTTAATACATGTCTGCGTGGTGACAGATGTAGAATACACAAAGTCACCAGCTCATACCATCCTGAGGGTGCCGTAAGAGGTGACTAAAGGAACGCAAGACGCACCTCACCTGGCCACAGGAAAATGAAAAGTTGATACAAAACTGTCCTGGCAGCGTGGCACAGTAGGCTAATTTCCCTCCTTAGAATTGGAGGAGGCCTGCCTCAGCAGTGATGATGGTTATTAATTTCGTTTGACAATATTTTCTTACCGAGTTACCGCTTAATGTATGTTTTATGTCAATAAAAATAGTCATAATTTATAATAGTTTCAAACGTTGTACGAATATGTACATATATGAACCTTACAAGCACGGATTTGATCTGATCTAATAAAAATGATGTACATTTTTGATTCACAGCCTTTTTGTAAATTATTCTAGAACCATCGCACCGTGATAGCTGGTAGTTCCTAACCAACAAGCAAGAGAGAAACACAGCTGTCATTAGCTGTTGTTCTTCGGTCCACAGTTTGCGTTACGTATTCTCCTCACCTCACACTGTTTTTTAGCAGTCCAAACAATTCCCGGTGCGCTGCCAAACCGCTCATGCTGCAGTTGACTAGGAGTATCTAAATCATCTGCACTGTCGAACAAACAGGTGGCCCATCTGGAAATTAAATAATCATCCCATTGATTTAAATTATAATGCACTATCTATCTATTTTTTTTTTTGTAAGAGCAGGCAGATGACTGATTTTCGCCTGACGTTAAGTGAAAATGCAGTCTCGAAGTGGGGATACCTAGTGCTAAACCAAACGTACCTATAGCACTAGCCATCCTCGCCCTGCCGGCCCGCAAGGTGCATCTTCACGTTTCGTTTGAAAGACCCCATACTGTAGGTGGGAGGAAATATGTGTGCAGGGAGGGAGTTCCATGCTCGTGAGGTGCGACAAAGAAACGAGTTGCCAAATTTCTTGGTTCGCGATGGAATGGCGGCTACAGTGAATCGGTGGCACCGTAGCCCCGCACGCGTATTACGACAATGGAAAGGAGAAGGAGGGATAAGGGAGAAAAGCTCTTCTGAGCACTCTCCTTGGTACAGTCGGTAGAATGCACTCAGAGCAGCAATATCTCGAAGAAGTTGTAAAGGCTCGAGATTCTTGGTCACATTCTCATCACCTGTAATGTGAGTTGCTCGGCGCTGCAACCGATTCAAAGCATCAAGAAGGTATTTAGCGGAACCGTCCCAGAGGTGTGAGCAATACTCGGCGGAGGACCGCACCTGAATTTTATACAGCAGGTACAGCTGCTCAGCCGAGAAAAACCGCCGCACCTTGTTCAGGACTCCGAGTTTTCGTGAGGGCGTTTTGATCACAGCCTCGATGTAATTTTTCGGATTTAGGTCGCAGCAGATTTCCATACCGAGCAAGGTGACGTTGCTCTGTAACTCAAGAGTCGTGCCCAGATGAGACGGGATAGGGAGGAAAGGCGTCTTTTTTGCGGATGTTTGAGTATTTTTGGCATTGAACTCAACCAGGTTGTCGGAACCCCATTGTGAAATGTGGACATGTGGTCCGGTTAAGTTCAATCGAGTATCGATCCTTGATAATATGATACCCTCTACAGATTTAAATTCTAGTTGAATGTCCCTGGTTTCTAAGCACAACACAGGTAAAAATGATTCCACTAGTTTTGCAAACTTCAAAAAGTATTTTCCGATAGGTAGGCACGTACTGTAAGTCGGCGACAACACGAGCGCTGCAAGTGGACCAAGTGGCTTCTCCATTTGTGCCTCGTGACGGAGACATGATGTACCCGTCACGAGCGCAACTGTTGCCTGTACCATCATGATGCATTCCGAGGCTGCAAAAAATCAATACACATATTGTTTAGGAACTTCTTATTAATATAAGAAGTAACTAGATACTAAATTTCCTGTGAATCTAGGAAACTGAACATTCCAGCAGCATCACAAACTGCGATATGCCAGTTTTTTTTTATAACATTAAAACCCTATAAAACCTTTCCCAATATGATGCAAAATCATCTTATGAGTTGTAAATATTAATATTTTTTTTACTTCATAAATTATCCATATTCCTTAATTTTATTTGCCTTTTAGTCGCAATACTCCAAGATTTAAAAAAATACATAACTACTTCGATGGAACTATTCTAACCACCCGCATGAATGTAAAGAGTCAATTATAAAGAATAGCGGTTACCTATCGATCCATCACACACCAAAGAAAATAATGAATATAAAACAAAGCTCATGTATATTATGTTTATAACAACACAAATACAGCATGGTCGGCCCACTGAGACCAAGGAAGTTTTATTTTATTTCATTAAAGTTTGTTTTGTATTGTTTTAATATTCACATTTCAGCGGACGCCTTCCAGATCCGATAGAACAGTTTGTTATATGGAATTTGTTAGGTAAATATATACATATTACATTATGAATAGGACCGCAAAGTAATAAAAAGAAAAAATGACAAGCCTTCTGAGTTTCAAACTCAAACTCAAACTCAAATCATTTATTTCAATTGAACCTATTTACTGGTGTTTTTGAAAAGTCAAAAGTGAAGTTAGGAATCTAGTTGCATGTTCCAAAAAGTAGATCCTATGGAGAAGAACAGGCAAGAAACTCCATGGACACTCTTTTTATCATATTTTCTGTTACAAGCATCTGATTGGGTTACATTGATTTCGTGTTTATTTATAGTAAGCTAAGATGTGAGGACAATGTAACATATTGCACAACAGAAGTGTCCAGGAGATCAATATAAAGCTATGTAGGTATGTCAATAGCAGTTAAGGGATGACCGGCCCCAACTGGCGGCACCCGTTCACGAGCATGACGCATGTGCCAGCCATCCCCCAGCTCAACCATATTTTAGGGAACCGAAGGACCCGACACACACGACACCACCAGCATGACCTTTAAGCGAGCATGACATACTCTCAACTGCTTGTTTATATGATAAGTTATATAAATACGGTGACTACATAGTGCTCACATTTACAATTCTAAACTTCTAAACAATTATACAAAATAAAATGATAAAGGTCCTGTATAATACGAAGGTCCTGTATACTCGATATAAAAAAAAACAAAGACAAATTAGTCCTACTCAGTGGTAAAAAAAAAACAAGGAACATGAATATTTAATAAATCCATGATGTCAAAAATAATATTATGAGAAAGGTACATGTCAATAAAAGAACTAGTGAAAGTCCGGAATTAAATAATTATTACAAAAAAAGGAGTAGCAAAATATGAAGACCACATAAGACTATTTCAGTGTGGCTGCGAAGCTGGACCAGCATTTCGCCAAGCATTTTTATCATCGACATATTCATCTAATTTATAATAAGCCTGCCTACATAGTGTGCGTTTTACACATATTTTAAACTTCTTCTCGTTTAATTGAAGGATGTTGGAAGGTATTTTATTGTAAAATTTAATGCAGTTCCCCATAAATGAAGTTTGCACTTTTGATAATCTAAATTTTGGTTGAACTAGTTTATTTCCATCTCTAGTAGTATAATGATGTCGTTCGCACTGTTTACTAAATAAATGCAAATTTTTCCTAACATACATGATGTTTTCATATATGTACTGACAAGGCACTGTTAGGATGCTTATTTCTTTGAACAGATCCCTAAGGGAATCGCGACTGCGTAGATTGTAAATAGCTCTAATAGCTCTTTTCTGCAGAATGAAGATTGATTCAATGTCTGCAGCACGTCCCCATAGCAGAATACCATAAGACATGATACTGTGGAAGTAACTAAAGTACACCAGTCGTGCAGTGTCTATGTCTGTTAATTGGCGGACTTTCCGAACAGCATACGCTGCGGAACTTAGCCGCTTAGAAAGAGATGTTATTTGGGGACCCCATTGTAATCTAGAATCAAGCGTTATCCCTAAGAAAACAGTGTCCTCTACTAAATCCAATTTATCATTATTCAATACCACATCACACTCACTATGTTTAACATTGGGTAAAGAAAATCTTATACATTTTGTTTTATTCCCATTTAAGACTAAATTATTCGCAGTGAACCAACCATGTACTTGATTAATAATTTTATTTATATCGTCATAGTTTTTAGCACGTCTATCTACTTTAAAAATAAGTGAGGTGTCGTCAGCAAACAAGACTATCTTGGGTTGATTATGCAATGAATGGGGAAGGTCATTAATGTAAACTAGAAAGAGAAACGGGCCTAATATAGAACCCTGTGGCACGCCCATTATTACGTTTGAGCTCATTGAATTGACACCGTTTATCTGAACCTGCTGCTGTCTATCACTCAGATATGATTTAACTATACAAATAGCCTGCTTACAAAAGCCGTAATGTTCAAGTTTGAGGAGCAGCGTTTCATGATTTACACAATCAAATGCTTTCGAGAGGTCGCAAAAGATCCCAAGAGCATCATGTGCTTCCTCCCAGGCTGTAAAAATATGCTTTAGCAAGGACACACCGGCGTCAGTAGTGCAACGCCCTTTGGTGAAGCCGTATTGCTGATCATGCAGGATATTGTTTATGTTGAAGTGCAATAGCATTTGATTAAGCATGATCTTTTCGAAAATTTTACTGAATACTGGCAAGACCGATACCGGCCTATAATTGTTAGAATCTCTACTGTCCCCAGATTTAAAAAGTGGTATAACTTTACTATGTTTCATAAGATCAGGAAATACTCCTTGATCTACACATAAGTTAAACGTTAAAGCTAAGTAGGGAGCTAAAGTTTCAATAACAGATTGACAGGTTTTGATAGACATTCCCCACAGATCCTCAGTCAGTTTGATCTTAATATCCTTGAAAGCTTTTTTAACAGTTACATTATTTATGTGTTTAAAACTAAATGCTATGGGACAGGTAGTAACATTTTCTCTGAGAAGGGCGATAGAAAGGGCAGGTGAGGAATCTAAAGCTTCTGTCGTTTTAATCGGTATATTTGTGAAGAAATCGACAAATTCCTGAGCTACGGCCTTGTCAGTATTTACAGTACCGTGACTAGTTTCTAGTGTGTAATTATTAGATGGTGTATTTTTCCTGCCAGTTTCATTATTAATAATTTTCCAAGTTGTTTTAATCTTATTATCCGATGCTTTAATTTTACTACTTATATATTTAGATTTAGCTAACCTACACACGCTTCTAAAAGTTTTTGAATAGACGGCAACATAATTACTAAAAGACTCCGTCCTAACATAAGGCTTGAGCCCATATAACTCGTACAGTTTATCTCTACTTTTCCTAATACCTGTGGTTGCCCAATCACTGAAAATAAATTTAGGGTAAGTATTTTTACTTTTTATCTTAAATATATTGCTAAACTCAGTCTGCACTACAGAAAACACATCCGAGTATAGTTTATTAGCATCGTTTATGTTTAAGTCCTGAACTTGTAATACACTACCTATAACCCTATCAAATTTCTTTAAATTACCAGGTGTTATTGGCCTATACTTTATCTGAATCTTCTGCAATGGTATCTTGGACCTAAAGGTGACAGTGAGTCCGCTATGATCAGAGGGCAGACAATTAACGACGCCTTTATGTATGAAATCACAATTACAAAAAACATTATCAATACAGGTAGCAGAGGTTGTTGTTATTCGAGTCGGCTCTAAAAATATATTGGACAGATTGAATGACTTAAAGAGGCTTAACAATCTGTTACTATTTGAATTATTTTCTAAAATATTAATATTAAAATCACCACAGATAATGACAGATTTGTTACTTTTGATGACTTTTGCCAAAGCATCTTCCATTGTGGTCTCAAAAATAGAATAGTTTTGCATACTTGGTGGTCTGTAAACGCACACTATAACATGCTTGTCCAGCTCAACACATGATAACTCAACATTGTGTTCAACCGATAGACTAACTATATCCTTCCGTTGTTTACATTTAATGCCATTTCTATTTAATATTAGGGTACCTCCATGTAACATGGATTTTCGATTAAAACAACTGGCCACACTGTAATTTTCTAAATTAATTATCATTTGATCTTCCCTAAGCCAATGTTCACTTATACAAATTATGTCATACTGTGTTTTATCTAATAACATTTCCATTTCTAATAATTTTGAAGAAAAACCTTGAATATTTTGATACAATAGCTTAATGGTCTTCTGCTTAACCCCTATGGAACAATTAGATTGCTGTAAGCTAGAGGATACATAGTTATGTATAGTTCCAGTAAAGTTATCCTCTATTGTCTTGCTGACTAGTTTAAATGGATATCCGGAGCAAATCTCTGAACTTTGTTTTCACTAGTAAGCAAGTACTTATTTCCTATGCCTAGACTCAAAGTCTGAGATCCCTCCTTCGTCGAAGTCCTAACTAACCTAACATTAGTAATATTACTAGGGGGTGTAAAAAATAAAGAAGAAGTCATACTATTTATGACAGAGTTAATATTAAAAGCTAATAGCGAAGCTATTTTACGTCTAATTGTATTTGGGAGGTGTAAACTCTTCCCAGTCACTGTCAGCTTATCTACAAAACTATTAGTGTCAAAAAATAAAAGCTTATCGCTGTGGTGACTAACTAAGAAATGTATGTGATTATTTAACATATATATGTGGTTATTTTGACTCTCAGTTAAATGTTCAAAGTATGGGAATGCACACAAAATAATTTTATTACAATTAAGTTGTAATAAATGCTCAACACTATCAGTGACATGTTTTTTACTAACATTTAAACTATTACCTATAATTATAGTTAAATTTGTAGAAGATGTAAACTTCTTTTTAATTATATTTGACATAATTTGATTATATGAAGCTCCAGGCATACAACAATTATGAATAGAATGACTCAGGCTATTACTCAATAATGGTCCAAAACCCTTACCTATGTCATCAGAAAACAATATAGATTGATAACTGTTTATAGTTGCCAGTTCTTCTGCGTTCCGAACTGGTGGTAAAGTATATTACTTTGCATTGTATAAATTTTATTAATATGTTGACAACTTGTAAGTGTCCATTGTGTCCTATGTAAAATAAATGATTTGACTTTGACATGACAATTTTGTGCCTGGGCAAGTGTGCAGTCATAACTCACTGCACAAATAACAAACAAATGTCCATCGCCTGTTATTCTTAATGATGCTGCCTAATTATGTTGTATGATCGGCGAGGAACACCATTCCCATAACTATGGCATGATACGATTCTTAAACCCCGATGAAAAAGAGGGATGTTATAGGTAAGTTTGACATATCTGAATGCACCGTAACTACCTCAGATAAACAAATTTTCATTTAGTTTCTTGATTGAAAGCCTGAATGGTGAGAAATCCAGAGTTTAGATAAACTTAACAAATCTCTAATCGGGCTAAGGTTATTTCGTCGTTTCAGCCCATAAATAACCCACTACTGAGTCGGGCCTCCTCCAAATTCATGGTGGGAAATTAGCCTACTGTGCCACGCTGGCAAGACGTGTTGTATCAAGTTTTCCTTCTCATACGGCTAGGTGATCTGCCTCTTACGATCCTTTAGTCGCCTTTTACGACACCCTCAGGATAGTGTGGGTTGGTGACATTGCGTATTCTAAATCACCACACGGACAAGGTTATTAATCTCCTAGTTTTAATTTCCGGGGTTTTAATTTGTAGAATTTTAATCAAAAACGCTTTAACATGTCAAAAGAAGAGAGATGGATGGATGGATTGTAAACATGAGAAATTGTGTATGAAAGGTGTGACTGTAGATATGACGACTGATAGGTGTGTATGGAGACTACCACCTAGCGTGGGACAGGGATCGTAAGATGATGATGATAATGGTAACTGTAAATATGACGATTTATAAGAGTTTTGTGATAAAACCTACGTAAATAAAGTTAATTTTGAGTTTGAGTTTAACACTATAACCGACTTGTGTCCAATCTCGTGGGCAAGGATGTAGACGGAGGTAAAGCCCGCCGAAGGGTAGGGGCGACCCAGTAGGTCCGATGTTCCGAACTCCGAGACGACGCAAGCATGCGCGGGAAGACACACGCCCCCTACGGGCGCCAAACCCATTGTCACTCCATTACGGCGTCCGTTCTCTTCTGCGTAGAAATCGAGTCTGAAAATAGAACAGTTTCTTTGAGTAGAGCGCACTTGATGTGGTCTGGTAATCTTTTTTTTTTTATTTTTTATTACTAACTGTCCGGCGGTTGACCTCCTTTTGATATAGGAATACCAATAACAATATACCAGACCTTTTTTCTATTGGCCATCTCCCCCGGAATTACCTTACTTACTTCTCAGGCCACAAATGACCGAGTCTTGCCTCCTCCAGTTACATGGAGGGTAAATAGCCTACTGTGCCGTAAATAGACGGGTTGGCTATGCCAAGGTTTCGTATCATGTTTTCGTTCTCTTGCGGCTAGCTGTTCAACCTTCTCATCTCCTTTTGTCTGCTCTTACTACACCCTCAGGATGGAATGGGGTGGCGACACTATGTATTCTAAATCCGTCACCACAACAGTCAATGGTTAAATTGGTCGTTAATGGTTGAATTAATCTTGTTCCCCGACTTTTGCCCAATGTCATTAGGATTTGCACCAATCTACCCTAATTTGGCTCAGAATTAGTATACACAATGAGTGATTTCCGCCTGCCATCCGTGGCCCATCTACTATGGGACTACCGATAATGATTTGGTTAGACCAGCAGTCAGTTTTGACGCTACTGACTGCGTATTTAAAAAAACTACAGAGTTTCTTGCCGGCTCTTTTCTGTAGAGCAGCATTCCGAACCAGTGGTAGTTTCGGCGTTCAAGTGGGTGGACGCAAAGGTTGTGGGAGATCAAAAGGGATGGATGAACTGTTAGAATGAGGAATTGTGCCTGAAAGGTGTGAATGTAGATATGACGACTGATAGGTGTGCATCGAGACTACCACCTGGCATGGGACAAGGGCTTTAAGATGATATTGGTAATTTTAAATATGATGATTTTATAATAGTTTTGTGATAAAACTGACGTAAGTAAAGTTCCTTTTGAATTTATAACGACTGCCGCATATATGATAGAATATTTATAACGACTGCCGCATAGATGATAGAATAGCCGCGGGGACCGATTTTACGTGCCTTCCGAAGCACAGAGGAGGCACTCAACATGTCCTCTCAAGTCTAGTATCTTCTCACATAGTCATAGTACTTTAAAAACTTAAATGAATGAAAAAAATATTGACTTAGATTGTTTGCTAATTATTGTTGACAATTTGGGAAAGTTCTGCGTAAAAACGGGAGCAGGTAAAATTTAGTCTATTTGTCCATTAGAGATAAAGTTTGCTCACTTTTAAATACGTTCACGTTTATTTCCTTTATTAGGTAGTTAGACCTCGAACGAAAGTGAAAATCATGCTCTGTTTACACAGTTCCAATGATGCATACACAGAATATACACAACCAGCCTAAACATTAAGTAGGCGTTGCTTCATTGACACCGTTTTCCTTGTCAGTCACATAACCGTATCACGAACTAACAACCTCTATGGATATTGTTCAGTAACTTAATAACGATATTGAATGGTTTGAGAACAACACACATTTATTTATTTGAATAATGCAACAGAAAATAATCAGATAATACCTAAATATATAAACATGTAGGTGTATGGGCTAGATCAAATTCCAAAATAATTCCAATAAAAAAATCCATAATAATAGGTACGGTTAATTAAAATTAACAGTTTTGTTTTAGGATGTTGCGAATTCTAGTTTTAAATGTAAGTTTTCATTCTTTTATGAAGATTGTAATACGAAGTGTTGTTAACATAAGTTCGTAAGGAAAATGAAACATAAGCATTGAGAATGATTTGCATCTATGTTTAATGTTTATTATAATAAAATAGTGTTTTGTTAATATACTCTTACTAATTTCTGCCAGCGCCTTTTCCCGCGTGCTCAGGAATACTTTAGCCTAGCTGATTTATTACCACTGTTATTGACATTGTATTTTTTTATCTAAAACAAATCCCCTGCCCTAGTTATCCCTGGGGCAGTTTACAAACATGAAATTCACGAACACAAATGATACCCAGACTCGGAGCAAGTGCCTCTGGTTTACACAAAGACACTTGCCCGTTATAGCATATAGCTTTCCTCAACAAAGAGGCATTGGTTATATATATATATATATAAGGTAAAGTGAACATCAGCTCGGAGTTCGGACCAATTAATTGTTCAGATTAGCGCATTCAAACTTTATCTCTTTATTGAATGTGAAAGTTAAGGTAAATTTATATTTGTTACTCAATCACGCCGAAACAACAGAACTGGTCTGGATGCAATGCAAAACCTGGATATCTGGTCTGATATCCAGGTTTTCTATAGTCGCCCTCGAGGTAGTCGGCACGGGACGGTGTACCGGGGGGATATTATTATAAATGATTTTAACCCGAGCAAAAATAATTCCGAAAACAAATTAAATAGGAAGCCTCTGGGTCTGAACACCATGCAAGGGAAGCAGTAGGCATAAAGTAACTATCTAATAGGATTAACGCAGTCTAGTGTTTGAATAAACGAAATCAAATAGTATCTAAAATCATCTCGTAGGCGGAACAATGCTGATTGAAGACAAAGTGATTATTAATTAGTCAGAAGTAGGATATCGTAGAAAGTGAACAAAGTTCAGTTGTTAACAAACAGGTGCAACTTAAATATGTCTGAAGTAAACACAGTCTAAAAACCGTCATTTAACACCGTTTCGCACACACACGTGAACTTGGTATTTTAAATACGAATTCACAAGTTTTTAAACGTATGTACGTAGGTAGTCAAATGTATGGTTTCGGGGTTTCGGTGAGCGGCATTAACATTTCATCCTTCTCAAATGCATGCCATCTGATGAGTGGGTGTACATTAGATTATGTGAATTGCTGAATAGTTAATTGACTTATTAATATAGTTAAATAAATTATTGTTTTATTTGACTTAATGCATTATTTTACCACTTACCGGTAATCAAAAACCTGTTTATTCAAGTTGCATCTGGGCTCTTTTGACACGTCAATTTTTACATAACATTAAATATTTGGCACTAATGCTGCAAAAGAGCTGAGCTGAGAAGAGATAGCAAAGAAACTGTAGCTGCTTTTTTAAATCGCAATTTTTGGAAAGAATGATTTAAGATGGATGATAAGACACATTTGTGAGCCCGCGCAATAGTCATATACCTAGTGCTAAACATCAGCAGTATTTAGTCTGTATTTTGAACGGCATGCCTGAGCCGATCGGCCCATATCAAAGGCAGCTGTTCACAAGTACGGCGCATGTGACAGCCATCGCCCTCCTCAACTATATTTCAAAGAAGAGAGCGATGACAGGCCCCACGCGACGCCATTAGCATGACAACTCGGGCATCAATCACCTAAAACCACCACTGTTTTTACGCTCCAAAGCACAGCCAAATCAATAATCACGCAGGTCGATTGCATTCAACAATATCTTCCAGGCTCTTTTGTATGTACATACTAGCATAAACAAGAACGATATTGCTTCACTACATATTAAGGCCGCTGCATACGTGACGGGTTTTTATACGGACGGGACGGGACGGGAATTATTGCAAACATCGTTTTGATACAAAATGTATATGAAAGTGCATATTTCACGGACGGGACGGGAACGTGGCACTCACGGGACGTGCTAAACATCGTCGGCGACGATTTTATATACATTTTGTATCAAAACGATGCTTGCAATAATTCCCGTCCCGTCCCGTCCGTATAAAAACCCGTCACGTATGCAGCGGCCTTTATATACCAAAGTCGTCCGCGTTTCTCCGTCTGTATCGTTCGGAAAGTTTAGGAATGTAGGTAATTTGTTTCGAGTTTGAAATCCTGCGTTCAGAAACTATTGTGATAAGATATGAAGTTCAAGTTTACCCAGACAGTAACAAAGCCATATCCCAGTGCTCCGGATCATCATCATCTTCCACGTTAAGAGACTTCTGGTAAGCACAGAATGCGTCGAGTAGGCGACCTCTCTCAGCGTGTGCTGGCAGAGAAGCCGGCTGAGTCCGGAGGAGAGTCAGACGAACTAGTGACAGTTGGATATGTGTTCCCAAAGACGCGTGCTGGTATAGTGCCTGAACCTGGAAAGATATTACAATACTAGAGTAGTAGATATACAGGGTGTAACAACAGCCCTATATCCAAAACGAAAGGGTCGATCGGACTTACTACTGATACAGTTGCTGATGACGAAAGTGTCTTAACTTGAGAAATAAATGCAAAAATCCCAAGAACACGGATCTCTATGCTACAAAAGGTAGATTCAGGAAACATTATGCAACCTTTTAGGCACTAGCTGATGACGAAAGTGTCTTAACTTGGGACACGGGCAGATAAAAGCTAAGAAAACTGAAGGAACACAAATTACTAAGTTTGTAGTATACTACTACTAAGCCCATAAATGACCGGACGAGTCGAGCCTCCTCCAGTTCCATGGAGGGTAATTAGCCTACTGAGCCACGCTGGCCAGACGGGTTGGTACGGGGTTTCTTATCCAGATTTCCTTCTCTTGCAGCTAGGTTATCGGCCGTGTCATTTCCTTTTGACGGCTGTTACGACACCCTCAGGATGGAATGGGGTGGTGTGTATTCTCAAGCCGTCGGTTACGGATTGAGAATACATAGTATCGCCACCCCATTCCATATATTCAATACCAAGGTTGAATAAAAACAAAATCTAGTGTGTTTTCCCTTTCCCACGGTTACTGATAAAAGATAAAAAAATCTCTTTGTCACTACTTCGGATGGCTTCAGAGTTTTTGTTGCACCCTGTAAAGGCTAAATTTGAACGATAAAATAATATAATCGCTAAGCGCTCATCCAACTTTTTGCATAAAAGTCATCATTCAGCCAAAAATTTTTTTTTTTAAACTAATCCCCTGCACTCGGTATAACCTGTATCGCGTGGGCAGTTTACAAACATGAAATTCACGAACACAAATGACACCCAGACTCAAAGCAAGTGCCTCTGGTTTACACAAAGACACTTGCCCGGCCCCGGAATCGAACCCGTGATCCAAAGGCGGCACATCCAATTCTGCTGGACATAGACCTCTCCCAAGGATTTCTGCAAGGCCAGTCGAATCCGAGGACCTGAACCAGATCATCGGTCTATCGTGTGAGAGGTCCAGCACTGCCTTTTCCGTTACGTCACTGGAGAACCCATATCAGCTGTTAATCCTGCGAGCGATACTCTACCCTACCCCATTTTGCATGCTTTACCATAATTACAGTATTACTTTATGTTAATAGATTATTCGGATTGCCTGGAAGAAATCACGTTTAGCAATAAATCCCCCAATTTTACTTTCGTAAGTTCTATGAAGACAAACTAGGTTTAGTTTTAATGGGCTATCAATAATGTGTGTAGATACTCTATATCCCTGTGTAGATCTTAGTTTATCTGGGACTAAAATATAAACTGTGGGTAACGAGTAGACTTACGCCATTAATGTAAGCTAAAAGCATGTCTCTGAGTTCCTCTTCATTATAGTTCAGGAAAGGATAGAACAATTTGTATCCGGCCTCGTCCAGAAACAGTGCGATTTCTATAGTGTAGCTGGAAGGTCCTGGCTTTAGGAGGGATGGCCTTGAGCGAGGTCTTCGGAAACGCGGACGTAGTGGTCGGGCGTCGTCTCCCGGCGGTGCTGGGGGAGGTGCACGGCGAATCACGTGCGCAGTTCGCCCATTCGCCTTCTCGGCGCGACCCACCCCTAGAGGCAACGGACGCACTTCGTACGTAGAGTTGTCCACAACTATCAGCCCGTGCTGAAATCCATCAGGTTTACCCAGAAAATACATAAATGTTATCTTATCGAAAAACAAGAGGATAGGTACTTACACAGGGCTACAGGTGCACTGGATACGTAGATTAAGGAACTATTACTTCATATTACTTAAAATTCTTAAAATCTTCTCTCATCTTGCGAACTTGCTCTCACTATGCTGTTTAGTGCTTTTTGTAAACAAGACCAATAATTTAAAAAAAAGCAACTACAGAGTTTCTTGCCGGCTCTTCTCTGTAGAGCAGCCTTCCGAACCGGTGGTAGTTTCGGCATGAATGTGAGTGAACTCAGGGATTGTGAGCGATCAGGGGAGATGGAGGGATTGTAGGAGTGAGGAGTTGTGTGTGAAAGGTGTGAATGTAGGTATGACGACTGATAGGTGTGTGTGGAGGCTGCCATCTGGTGTGGGACAGGGGCCGTAAGATGATAATAATATTTACAAATATGACGATTTATAAAAGTTTTGTGATGAAACCTACATAAATAAAGTTCCTTTTGAGTTTGAGTTTACTACTATTCACTACTGATCGGGCCTCTTCCAGTTACATGGAGGAGGCCCGATCAGTAAGCCGATAGGCAAGACGGGTAGAAACAGAGTTTGGTATCAAGTTTTCTTCTCTTGTCGCTCGGTTATCGGCATTGCCATTACATTTTGTCCGTTCTTACGACACCCTTAGAATGGAATGGGGTGGTGAATACATAGTGATGTAAATAAATAAATAAATATCCTTGGACATTTCACACAACGCCATCTCGTCCCAAGCTAAGCAACTTAATGCTTGTGTTATGGTAACGAGATGGATGATAAACTACATAAATACTTTTTTTTTTGTAATTTTTTTTTTTTGGACATTTCACACAACGCCATCTCGTCCCAAGCTAAGCAATTTTAATGCTTGGGTTATGGTAACGAGATTGTAGGTCGTACAAATATTTCTTCCGTACGTAGTAACTACACACACATTTCATCCTGATGGTTTACTAGTGAGGCAAAAAAAAATAGCAAAGAGAGAATCGTTTAAAACGTTGTCCAAAATAATCAGGTCAGCCAACTTTCCTCCGTCCATTGAAAGAAAATTCAGCATTTGTTCAGGGGCCGAATTATGATGATCAGCCTAAAATATCAGTTATATACGTAAATTATCCATAAGTGTACTTACAAGAGCATGGTCTCGGCAAGCTGAGAACGCGGCTACGGAGTTTTGTCCAGTGTGCAGAAAGTGGCAAGAAGAGTCGGCAACGGACAAGGAATCCTCCTGCCCCAAATCTGACCACACGCGGAACTGCGGGGACACTAGCCGCCGATTCGGGACTAGCTGGAGCTCAAAATTGCTGCAAACCAATTGATGGTAAAAGCCAAAACACTACCTATGTACTTATGCCTATGCTAATGCTACCCGCATTTTATTGGCAGAAGATGGGATTGGCAATTGTTTTTATTGGAGAACAGTAATAAATATTACTGTGGATAAAAAAAAACAATTGAAATCCTTAGTGTAACTTTCAAAGAATATTGGAATCCATATTTTTGGATTTCTAAAAAAGAACGGCAGATCTAACACGATCATAGAAACTCAATATTGCAGGTTTTTTGTGCAAGATAGAATATAGTAACTATTATTAAAAATACATATCAAGTGGAAATATGAAACCTACATAATTTAAGTACGCATCTATTAGTAAAGGTAGCAAAACAGAGGTCTGTTTTCCTCAAGGGACTCTCATACGTACGCTAAAATATTAAGGCATGCATTGCCAATTTATGTGGTTACTTCTCGCATTCGCTTCACCTAGCAAATGTGTTAGAAATACTACAATATCGTTGCCTCCCTATCCACGTGGATAACACACCCCCTTCTCCCCAAAGCAAACAGTAAAATCATTACAAATACAAAACTAACTTAGCCGATTCTAGTTTTGCGATACTATCAATATTACGACGTTATTCTAACATAGCTTCATACATGATAAAATATATGTACCTCTATATAATTTATCTACTATTATTACACTTATATTTGGAAGAGTTTTACATTAGCGGTTACGGTCGGCACTCTACTGCTCCTATTCATAAAAATTGTATGTATATACAGATACTAGGGAAAGTACAATGTCATTTATGGAAACCGGGGTGAAACTACGTCAAATATTCTGCCCCACATTGGCTAATTCAATAGAGTCAAAATCGTCAATCATCAAACTATTGATTGGCACGAAAGTCGTTTGCAAGACTAACGTGACATCTCCGAATCCACTTTTTGCAAGAATCTACTTTAGTACCCTGAAGACACGGTACAAAATAATATTAGTCATAATTTGAAGGTGTCAGGTAGTTTTGGCAAAGTAGCGTTAAATCATTAGTAATTTAAGCCGCATTGTTCACCTAGGGATTTTCTACACCCGCTCCCTGGCGCGACTCCAGTGTCGGTCAAGTGTTTGAATAAACTTGCTCTGGCTCTGGGTAATTGTGTTCGTCTATACTTATATTTATATACAGACGAAAGATTTGTATGTTTCTAGAGAATAAACTCAAAACAATTAGACCAATTTCAAACATTCTCTCGCCTCTGAGTAACATAGATTATATGCGAAGCTGTCATGAGTACAAAATTGAAGCCCACGCATGCGAAGCCCACATCAACTAGTTAATTATGTGTGTAAAGAGCCTCGCGATACCAGTTCTCACCGGTGCAGGGGAGTAGAATTAAAAAAAAAACTAACACACCAGCTCTCTAAGATAATCTTTAAATACATTGATTGCAAAAACCCCGGTCTTTATTTGCATGCCTGTCTTTATCATGATTTACATTATTGTAATCCCCATCACTTGTTCTAGATTTTCCAAGAATAAAGAAGTCCTCACTACACACACTGAACAGAACAGGTTCTCAGTATCTTTAGAGTAAAAGGTTTAACTGACCGTCCAAAGGCGTCGAAGCTGTATGGTAATGGTACATCCGAGTCTTCATGAGGCTTGTCTCCAGCTAGCTGTGCTTCTCGTGGGAGAAGCGCCGGTAAGTACACCACCTATCACATTTTGTAATGTTTACTTTAGTTTCCAAGATATAAAAGTAGACGGATGGACGGTCTACACAGGATTGTACTGTGGAGGCCTACATTCAGTCAGTTTTTGATAACTTGGCTACAAGTAAATATTTTCGTATTAAGTAGGTACCACAATAAATCCTGTAACAATTACATTAACCTATTCAGTTCTAGCTTAGACCAGTAGAATAATTTCCTACCATCAATTAATAAATGGGACGTGGTCTCTATGATCTAGCAGATATACAAGATACGACCCGCGGCTTCGCCTATGCTTGATGGATGTAGTGTCTTTTAAAAGTGATCGATTTTACACTATTATTAATGCTCGTAAAATTATACTTATGTCATTTTCAACAGACTACTAAAAGATTCAAAGACATTCACCTATAAACCAACATTTTTCAATTCATTTCTTTTTTTGCTTGTTTTGAGGCGTATGAGCACAAAATGACGTGGATTTGAAGTATGTATTAAATTGAATTGCCCCCACTCCTTGAGCACATCTATTTAATTAAACGTCCCTGCAAGTGCAAATGCACGTCAAACAAAGCGCAAAAAGTGCTAACTATTATGAATAGACGCACGACTACAGTCCACAACGCAACAAAATATTGAAGAATACCTGCACGTCTGAGCCGTCGCCGGCGTCTGGCGTGCGCTGCGTATGTGTCCACCATCCATGCAAAGGCAGAAGATCCTGGAAAAGGGAAGCAATTTAAAAAGCGATTCGATTTACCTGTTTTTATTTTGTTTAATATAGATAACAAAAAGAACAAGTATTATTTTTGTACCCGACAAATGTCTCTACATTTGTAGAATACATTGCTCTCCTACTCTAGACTTCCGCAAGATATAAGTCGCCTAAAGAGCAGTAAAGAGCTCTGAAGTCAACGGACACACAAGTAAAAGAGGGAAAGCAATTACGGTTTGAGGCAAATTACACAGGCTGTCACAGTCACTTGGAATTTTGAAATGATGAAGGATCCCATAGAAATATTGACAAGCCGATTTAGAAAGGGTCACCTCTGGTCACATTTGAAAGTAAACTGTAAAACGATAGCAAAGATATTCGGCTAGACAGGCATTCTTTATAAGATATTATATTACCTTAATGTACTCCTTTACCTTGTTTTAAGTAACTATCTGATTAGCCTTACCCCCACCCCAGTCTCACTATAGCTAAAGTAATCTCATAGATGAGCAATGTCGTAAGTATAGGTATTAGCGACAATACCTAATATCGAAAGGAATGAATTGATCATAATATTGTACATAGTACTTTCATCTCGGCCCTCCTTCAATCACATGGAGGTCCATTTGCCCCCGCTGGCCAGACGGGTTGGCACAGGGTTCCATGTCAAATTCTCTTTCTCTTGCGGCTAGATGTTAGACCTTATCATTCATTACCTTTTGTTGACTCTTACGACACCCTTAGGATGTGATGGGGTGGTGACACTATGTATTCTAAATCCGTCACCACATGGAAAATCCGTCACCTCAATACCTAGTACATATATCCGTCACTACTATATAATATAGTAAGGTTAAATTTTCTACCGTTCTAACCTGAGTTAGCTAACTACCAGTATTTATATAGAGATATTGCCATGGACGACCGACAATTATATGGTTAGACCAACTATCAGCTTTCACGCTTCTGACTACGTGTAACGACTGTCATAGATAGTAGAATAGCAGCCGAAACCGACGTGCCCTCCGAAGCACGGAGAAGGACAGTTAATACACACACCATGATGGACACACATACAGCAAAGCCAGACATTGCGCGCGTTGAAGCGTTGCGTTACCTGCAGATCGATTGCGTTACGCCCAGTCCGCTAGACTACGACTTCCTCTATTCCTACTACTACTTCTACAACTACTACTACTCAGCCCATGACCCACTGCTGAGTCGGGCCACCTCCAATTACATGGAGGGTAATAAGCATACTATGCCACGCCGGCCAGACGGGTTGGTACTGGGGTTTGTATCAAGTTTTCCTTCTCTTGCGCCTAGGTTTTCGGCCTTGGAATTTACATTTGTCGGCTCTTACGACGCCCTCAGGTTGGAATGCGGTGGTGTCACTGTGTTCTAATTCCGTCACCACACGGAAAACCACTGAATGCTGAAAATCATAATGCCTATGCTATCTATTTTGGTATTTAAATGCCTCAAAGAATTGCATACACGGATGAAAAATGTCGAGCAATATACGTATAAGTTTAGACTTTGGCAATTCCTATGTATACTAGGAATTGCCAAAGTCTAAACTTAAGCACCGCTCTGCGAATTCATGGGACAATTTATCCGTTTTATTTGAACTGCTGCCAAACTTTTGAGTTGGTTAATGCCAACAAGCGTAGATATTATTCATTGCAAATTACTCAAATCTCTAATTTTCGGAAGGCATCCTAACAATGCAATCAATCTGGGTATCAAGGACAACACGAATCATTTGAACATGGTCATGATAAATGTTTTAACAAAGTGGGTTACGACTAGGGTTCATTCCCGGGAATTCTCGAGCCGAGAATTCCCGGGAAATCGTTGGGCTTTGTTCCCGGGAAATCAAGCTCGAGAAAAGTCGAGAACTCGAGAAATCATGTACGTTTGTAGAAAATAAACTTGCAGAGTTTTAATTTGTTTATATTCTATTAACATGCCATAAATGGTGCTATGATGTGTAATTATATGTAATGTAATTATAATTTACATTTACTTTCTCAGGTAGAAGTTGTTAAAGATTTCTTTCGTGTTTTATAGAAGCTATTTTGTTTACAAGATTTAAGTTGATTTTTTTTTCTCAATAACCAGCCCTAAATTGTGCTGTGATCCTAATGTAATGTAAGTTAAGATAATAGGTTGGGGAAAAAGTTACGTCGCATTTTTTAAGAAATTTCAAAACATTTTTTAATATCGTTTATTTACATTTAACTAAAGTATGTAGCTACCATTTTATTCGATAACTTTTTGCCATCTTGTAGGTAGGGACATGATCCCATTGCTATAGAAATTTTGGGACTACTGATCAAAATACCGCGTCAAGTGGTTTTGGCAGTCCTCTCGTGATGTTAACCTGACACTGCCTAAAGAATTCTGAAGAGACCGAAACATGTGGAAATCTGAAGGTGCAAGATCAGGACTGAAGATTTTATTACAAGTTCATACATACTATAATGCGAAAAGACTTTTTCCCCAACCTAATATTTACGTTTTCTTTCATGTTGATTTTTTGTTTAGTTTAAGTTCTCATTATGATTATGAGCCTGAATAATATTTTTTTCTGTAATATTTTATAAAACCATATTTATAAGATTAATGTTTTTGAATAACATCGATGAAAGTTTTATAATTAATTTGATACTTTTATTTGAGAGGAAAACCACTGATTTTTAGACGCAATTGGAACCAAATAATATGCGAAAACGTACGTAAATGTAAATTTCTCGACAACCCGAGAGTCCCGAGAAATTTGCCTCGAGAATTCTCGAGACCCGAGAAATTGAAAAGCTCGAGAAATCATGAACCCTAGTTACGACACTCGAGCGACAAGATGGTCCGTGGGCGCATCGCATTGTCCTGGCCGTTTGCGCCGCGTTCTCACACTGTCTTTTTATTGCTTATATTAATGAACACACCACACTTTTATTAATCTCGTTAAGTAATAATAACTATGCTACTGTCCTCGTTTCGCGCGTTGATGACAGTCAAACAATATTAATTATTGTTGCTCATCTCTGCGAGGCTAATAGGGTGTTTTTATCATACGTAGAAATTCGGTACGTTTTTCTAATGAAGTTACAATAAATGGAATTATTTTAAAGCGATTGTATCACTGAGTGTCGTAACAAACGACAAAAATGCCTAGCCGCAAGTAAAAAAAACCCTGTGTTAGACGGGCAAACGGGTTGGCAAACGCGGCACAGTGAAATTACCCCGCAACGACATGGAAGGAATCCGACTCAGTAGTGTGTGTGTTGTAGTAGAAAATAGATCATTCAAACACATCACATCTAATAACCGAGCTGTAACTGTAATAATAACCTTGGCTATGACAACAAAAATAATCTTATTTATTTTATATATTCTTGATAATCTGAATCTAGTTAGAAAGGTGCTGAAATCAGAATTAACCGTGGAATTACCTTGAGCGAATTTCATATACTTAAAACTTTAAACCATAAACATAAAACTTTGAAAAAAATATATGGAAAAATTAATAATTTAAACAATCCTGATTACGCAACGTATAAAGTAGACAATATTATTTACTGTAGCTATTACACCATAGATAATGAGAGACAGACCATGAAATTGTTATTATTGATCCACCTATTACTACGTTCGCAAGTAGGTCAATGATCTCTACTTAATACCATGCTTGTCTATGTGCATTGCCTAAGGCTGAAAATCCATTATAATGCCATTACTTACAAAGAAAGGTAGACCCAAAATACAAAATATTATTTTAATATTATCCTTAGTGCGGTTCTGTGAATTGAATAGATTTCGCACGCTTGAGATGTGTTATTGACTATGTCGTTAAGTGTTGACTCTCTTTGTTTTAGCCTTCCTTGTGATTGATAATACCTAGGTACTTCGAGTGACGCCTCTCTATGAAAATGTAAGTTGTTATAGGCATTGTTATGTGCGTAGTCGCCATGTCAGTCTTGTAGATGGAGAGTAGCGAAACCGAAATCAACGGCGGATGAGTCAGCTAAGTAGGCTCGATATTAGCGGATGCCACCGAACTGAACACGAAGGGGAAAGTGAACTATTTGTTTTTCCTTTTCTTAGCCGCGAGACAATGCGAGTTCCGAGGAATTATTATCGCCTCCGCAATAGTGGTATTGTGTGGTCTGTAATTACTTTAATTCCGGCATTCAATAGCGTTACGTCAGTATGCAGCTGATGATGAAAGTTAGTGTATCGATCTCAATTACACGGAGTGTGCAGGCACGTCGATGGCGAGACGCTGCCCGTCTGCGGCCGCTTACAATATAGCACCCGATATAAGCAGTTTTAGTCTTTATATAAAGTAATTGAATCTATCTTAATTGGTGCACTATTTTTAAAGATAGTTTGTAGAAGATTAATTTATAATAGACTTAGTAGAAAAATAAATCCCTATCAGATAAACTCATATAAAATTAACTATCTGTTCGATAAATTCTCTCTTGGTTTTGACAGTTTCGAATGCTAATTTGTAGTTTTGTCTAATTTGTCCCGCGTCCACTGCCTCGTGGGTCCTGTCTATACTTGAGCATGGGCTGGTCCAATATAAGGAAATTCTGAAACTTTGGAACAATAGATACCTACTTAACATCCTGTCTATACATAAATGCCTACTAAACGTTTACGTATTTACTTATCAATATGTTATTACTTATTAATTTTCAGATTACTTGCACAGTTACGTAGTCTTATGTTTTGAACATTCTAGGCTAGCTTAATAAAGCCTGTTTAGCAGACATTTGCCGATGAATAATGCTTTTAATTTTAGTCACCTAGTTCTTTACTCACTAAGGTCGGCGACACCGTTCATTTGAGATTACTCACTACAATATATCTGTACCATACACAATAAGACTTTTAAAGGAATGTTCCTTAATTATCTTTCCGTTGCTCCTTAAAAATGTCTACAAACAACCCAGCATTGGGCCCCGTTTGCTGTGAGTCATCGAGATCCGATTGAAAAACTACGTGACGTTGGCTGTTGTGTAACCGGGTACTACGTGATGCAGTGTGGTGTCCACTTGCGCGCCATTGCGTAATATAATTGTCAAAATAAATTCGTTCAATAGTAGGTATCGTTAATTCGCCATAATTTGGTGAAAGTTTGGAATTTTTCGAAAAATTTGTCCGCATTTCATGCTGCTATGTTTTAATGGTACATTATGTCACTGACGTAACATAACTAGGCAACGTATTTAGGGATACCAAGCAATAAATTTTTTTTATTGTTTTACAGTAAGGCTTACTTATCTTCAAGTACACACTTCGTTGTGTATTTTCCTTAGTATCCATTCTACCTTCCGCCAAGTTTCATAGCTACATATTTTAAATAACATTATGAAACAAATTCAGAGACGAGAGTGTGATTCAAGTGGCGGTGTTTTAAATTCCTACCTTACCAGAGGCTTACCCCCTTGGAATTTCCAACATATTTTTTTATTACCTTATGTAGTGCATGATTTATTAAATTTGACCAACATATACGAGCTATAGTATTTCTCGGAACACAATGACATGATCTTAATACCAATCTTACTTTCGCCTAATAGAAAATAGGTAGCAAATAACTGCTACTACATTCGAACTAACAATAGTGATCTGCATCAATCACCAAAGGTAAGACACGCATTACCTTAATGGTTAATTAAATATTTTTATTAATACCGTATCGAGGTCATAAATACAAGTTGGATAGGTATTATAAACGCGGTTTGACAACCTCAATCATACTAAGCACACTTCAGTTGATTCGTATAGAATCTATTAACAAATCAAATATGTAAGGTTATCGATTATTTAAACCCATGGGCTAAGAAAAGTATGTAGGTAAGTAATGAGTGAAATAAATAATTTAAAAAAAACATAACGTCTTGATGTCGAAAGACTAAAAACTTATAAAAAAATATTTACAATTGCAAGTTATCTATTATTATTCTATTAATGTATTTATTATAAACTAGCTGACCCGGCGAACTTTGTTCCGCATTATAAATATTTAAAAGAAAGTTGGACATAGGATACTTGAGATTTTTATCCCGTCCGTATAAAACCTACTTTAACAAAACGCAACTGACAGTGAAACGTTATGTTGTCTATCTTACTAATATTATAAACGTGAAAGTTTGTAAGTATGGATGGATGGATGGATGGATAGATGGATGGATGGATGTTTGTTACTCTTTCACGTAAAAACTACTGAATGGATTTTAATGAAACTTTACAATAATATAGCTTATACATCAGAATAACACATAGGCTACAAGTTATAAAGATATTATGTGAATTACAACAATATAAACAAGTCGAATTCAAAATTTCTAATTGTCAAATTTTCGGCCATATTACACTATAGACAACATAACGTTTCGCTGTCAGTTGCGTTTTGTTAAAGTAGGTTTTATACGGACGGGATAAAAATCTCAGGTATCCTATGTCCAACTTTCTTTTTGTTTTAAATATTTATAATGCGGAACAAAGTTCGCCGGGTCAGCTAGTAGTTTAATATGGCCGAAAATTTGACAATTAGAAATTTTGAATTCGACTTGTTTATATTGTTGTAATTCACATAATATCTTTATAACTTGTAGCCTATGTGTTATTCTGATGTATAAGCTATATTATTGTAAAGTTTCATTAAAATCCATTCAGTAGTTTTTACGTGAAAGAGTAACAAACATCCATCCATCCATCCATCCATACTTACAAACATTCACGTTTATAATATTAGTAAGATTACCTACAGCTGTAGCACTATTTTGCGACCGCCATAGGTATTTCTATATTTTTAAATAATTCTGCATTGGGCCACTATATAACGATCTCCGGGTCGGGTAGTGAGGCTTCCATATTGACCCTGTACTAAAAACACACGATGTCCCTCCTATTACTTTTTCCATGACCATTCCTTTAGACTGGTGGAAAATTGACCCCGGTGCATAAATTCGAAAATGAGCATCGGTATTCTAAAATCAAACCTTATCGAACCAAATTTAAAATATTCGTTAAATTGGTTCGTAATCACGACGCGAAGAGTAAGCAAATGACGTTACGCAAGTGCTTATTCTGTGGTCACAATGCCCCCGCTGCCAACGTGTTGGCAGTCCAGCCACTTGACCAACAAACCGTATTCGAAGTAAGTAAGTAGGTAAACGTCACACAAATTATTGAAGTCAAATAAATCAGTAAGCTTCGCTGAGCATATCCTAATTTGGCGCCCTCGAAATGATCTCGAGTAGTTGTACTATTGACCATCATATGTCTTCAATATATTTAAGCTTGGTATTATTATTTAAGTTTTATACCATAACATAATTTTATTTAAGTTATTCAGTAAGGAAACAAAAGATTTTCGAATTTATACATTATAAAAAGTTAAACATTAATCGATGTCTTTTGTATAATTGTATTAAGTACTAAGCTTCACCAGGTTATAGACGTATAAATGGTGTTGTAAAAAAATATAACAATCGGTAGGTAACATCAAAATTTGCAGCTCCGTATTTTCATTAGAGAACCACATTTGTTTTCAGAGAGATTTTCGGGATCAGTTTCCACGGCAAATTCAGCGTACGCCGAAATTTATTATAATAAAATATCAGATACACCTACGTAATATGATTAAATGACGAATGAGCATAATACGTTAAAATAAAAAATATACGCTATGACACGGGACAGGTGAAATATGTTCACTTCACCGAAGCACATTATGGTCCAAGACTAGAAAGACAATAATTTATTTTGAAGCTACCACTACTTTATCCATGTAGCTTTGATCCCTGTGGCTCTGTTTTAATATATGACTGATATCCTTTTCTATTACATATTCTTCTTAAATTTAAGAGCCATGCTCTTGTCGGTGGAGTTTCTTCCAAGCATCTCGATCTTCTGCTAGCTCCTTGACCATTTGATACGAACCGACATTCACTTTTTCCTTAATTTGATCGAAAAAGCTTCTCCTAGGTCTTCCTCGTCTTCTCTTCCCTTCTACCTTCCCTTCTATTATAGTTGTCATAAGTGTGTCGTGTCGTATCAAATGCCCAATCATCTTTCCTCTTCTGTTGTCTATGCAGGTCAACAGGCTTCTCCTTTCTTCTACTCTTTCTAATACTTCTTGGTTTGTTAGTTTTTCCATCCAGCTTATTCTTTCCATCCTCCTCCAGCACCACATTTCAAATGCTTCCAACCTTTCTCTGTCTCTTTGTGTCATTGTCCACGTCTCTGATCCGTACAGTGCTATGCTCCAGATGTACGTTTTAATTAAGCGTTTTCTTATGTTCTTTGCTATTTTAGAGCCGAATAAGTGTTTTTTGTTGTTAAATGCTGCTTTTGCTATTGCTATTCGAGTAATTATATCTGCCGTACATCTGGCTTCATGTGTTATGGAGCTGCCTAAATATTTAAAATTGTCTACTTGTTGGATTGGTTTGGAATTTAGAATAATTGGTGTGTGTAAGCGTGTATTTTTGGATGTTACTAAAATTTTTGTTTTTGTTTCGTTTATTTTTAGGCTGAATTCTCTGAAAATTTTGTTCATGGACTCCAAAAGTTTTTGTAATTGGTCTCTACTTTCTGCTAAAGCTGCTATATCATCCGCGAATCTTATGAAGTGTATCTTTTCGCCGTTAATTTTGACACCTCCCTCTGACTTGATTTTAATCTTATTAATAGCGCATTCTATAAAAATGTTAAATATTAGCGGTGAGAGTGGACAACCCTGTCTTACTCCTTTTCTTATTTCTGCTCTTCCTTGATGTTCGCCAATTTCTATGATCGTCTGTTGTTCTTTGTATAATTCTAGGATAACCTTTCTGTCTCTGTAATCCAATCCAGCATGCTTGAGAGCTTCCATCATTAATTTCCAGTCTACCCTATCAAACGCTTTCTCTAGGTCTATGAAAGCTATGTGAGTGTCTAGGCCCAAATCCATTCTTCTGCCGGTAATTAATTTTAATGCTAATATTGCTTCCCTCGTACCTTTGTTCCTCCGAAAACCATATTGTTCATCTGCTACGAAGCATTCCGCTTTTTGTCGAATTCTATTTTGAATAATTTTATGTATTTTAATTTAAAACAAATGAGAAAATACATGAATCATTTAATTAAATAACTCATAACATCTTAGCTTTTGTTTCACGCCTAGGATTTTTTTAAAGATATATTTTCAGACATCTCAGCCAATACAAGACCCACTGCCGAGTCGAGTCAGTCCAAGTACATAGATGGAAATGAGCCTACAGTCCCACGCTGGCCAGTCGCATTTCGATCGATCGTTTTCCTTCTCTTGAGACTAACTTGCCTTTGATCATCCTGTTGCAACACACTCAGAATTGAAAAGGCTGGAGACATTATGTATTCTTAATCCGACATTTTTTTAGTAAGAATACCTATCGGACGTCATAATATTTATAACATACCAACAGATTTTCTCATTCACAATAATTTATACCGTTTTAATGATTTATCCTTAAAAGATATATGATAAAGACAATTTTTTTATGGTCCACTCCTAGACTAGAAAGAGGAATCGCATCATTAATCAATGCGTAGCTTATTCCTCCCCCAGCAGTCGGGTCCATGAAGGTCGCGTGCCGGGTTTCAAAGATTATTAATATTATGTATTTCACTCCTCAATATACCATCCTTGCGTCAGGTGTCATTATATTGCTTCCCGGGATTTTTGTGTTTTTCTTTTTGTTTATAATATTTTCGATATTGCGTTACTTTTTCGACCTGTATAGATTACTTTTAAACTAATTATACCAAGAAAATTGCATGTAAAGAATGATCCATGATCATCATCATCATTTCAGCCATTCATGTAAAGAATTATGGTAATAGGTAATAGAAATACATTATCACAATTTTCCTTTCATGAAATTGGATGAGGCATGATAACTTTAATTAAGTTTAAACATCACTTAACTTTGGTTTAATCAACATTTGTACTTACTACTAAGTACGAAAATAGGTTTTCAGTTTCTAATGATATTTTTCCTATGAGTTACTATAAAATATGTATGTCCTACAACTACCCCTATTCCACATCTTATAATCGCTACTTCTTGATAATATTTTCCCTTACTTATATTGTTACTTTAGATCTACAATATAGAATACACCACAATATGTATAACAAATGCTAAAACATCTCAAGTCTGCCGATACTACAGGCTAACTATCAATCATTTGATATAAATGGTATCGGTGGCCTCCTTATTAGTTCTTGTAAAGTTTCCTTATCTCTCTGCGTTTCGCAGAATATCACAACACGTCACCAGTTATCGATTAATGAGCATCCGGCCAATTTCTCAGAGACCCCTAAAACCGCAGAGCGACCCAATAATCATATAATCTAAGCATGTTCGTAATGATTCTTGTCACGTCTAATTATACTTTAAATTCACGTTCGAAATTACTCTGCGTTGAGCGTATAAAGCTCCGGGGTCGGGCAAATCTCTTTGTCCAAACCAGAGACACTTGGTCTGAGTGTGGGTGTCATTTTGTGTTCGTGTATTACATGTTTGTAAACTGCCCCCGCGATACAAGTTATGCCTAGTGCGTTTAAAGAAAAAACATTGTATGGACTATAATTAAAAAAAATCGTGTCTAAAGTATTATACTTATTTGATGCATGTTTTAATCACAACTACGTAAGGGAGTTTCTCAAAATGTTTTATTTAATACAATACTAACATTATTTTTATTTTAACTGGCCAGGTACGATTATGGTTTATTTAATATAAATACAATATGATAAACTCAATTTGTACTAGAAAACTTTCAATCATTTGATTTCAGTCAAATATTTATTATAATTCCTCAGGGAATTAACATTTTTCTACTTTGTGTAGCTTTGAACACAAATTCAAATAAAGATCTCGTCAATTTATAAAAAAAAAACTGGATATTCTACAAAATAATGCGTAATGAAGTCAACAATACCAGCGATTCGGTCATAGTTCCTATTTATTACTAATATGTATCACCAATAAAGAGTCCAACAAAATAGACGAAAGCAAAACTAAAAGGCTGATAAATCAATGAAGATACATTAGGGCGGCGCCCGCCCTAGCGCTGAAGCTTACTTACCAGGAACCGCGCAGGCGCGACAGTTCGTAGCACGAACAACGCTACAATCACTATATCAGTTCTGTGCGCCATAACTGTCTCACATTTCTAGCCACTACTCCACGATAAGCTCCGAAACACTCGTCGCAGCGCTTATAAACTGTAAGACGGATGTTAAGCATGCAGGTGCTTTGAATATCTGAAACGCGGAATACACTCGCGAATACAGCGATAGATCGCAGTCGCGCGCGATTAGAACGCGCACACTTATGAGGCGCCTGCTACCGAATAAACATCGCTAGCCCCCGAACGAAAAGTACACCTTTCGCACCTCCGAGAGAAAGTCGAAGGAAAGTGCAGATTTTGGCTGTCAAGGCACCGCCCACGCGCGTCCCCCGAGGATTGTCGCGAGTCATCCATCACTCGACCCGGCGGACAGTCATCGGCTCCCGCTAATCAAAACAAATGAACAGTATCGAGTGGCAGCGGCGGCCGACAGACTGCCTCGACCTGCAGCCACCGCACACCCTCGCCCTTGGCTGACATAACGGCCAATGCTATGCAACTGCACTTACTACGAGACGTTTACATTATATTTACGTAGTTGAATAAATATGGAATAACGATAGGAACCTAATACAAAATAACAAGGCTTTTTAGTCTAATATTAGATCTAACTAGCGACCTGCCCCGGCTTCGCACAAGTGCAATGATGAACATGTAAATTTATGCATGTATTATACTTAAAACCTTCCCCTTGAATCACTCTATCCATTAGAAAAAACCGCTTCAAAATCCGTTGCGTAGTTTTAAAGATTTAAGCATACATAGGGACGGACAGACGACATCGACTATGTTTTATACTATGTAATGATACTTACGGTACTTAGAGGTTATTAGAGCTACCTACCGGAATACGGAATAATCCAACAATTTAACTATTGCCTATTCATTTATGTATTTAATTTACGAACCTACATAAAGAAAATGTATTGGAAATAAGTAAGACAGTGGTACCTACATTATGAAAATTAAAGAAGGAACCCGTTTTACATAGGTCACGCTGGCCAGACGTGGCAGAGGTTTCGTATCAAGTTTTCCTTCTCTTGCGGTTAGATTTTCGAGATTGTCATTTCCTTCTGTCGGCACTAACGGCACCCTCAGAATTGAATAGTAAAAAACATTATATTCTTAATCCATCACTGCACCATTTATATCCACCCTAACGTTCCTACGCTTAGGATATCTTATCAACCTTTCCACAGATGGGTGGTGGCATTTTGCCCGCATCAGTCAGTCTTTATCAATGAAAGGGTTCGCCTGAGTCACGAAATTGTCGCTAATTACTCCAAAGACATTAAAACTGTATTACAGCTAAAACCCAAACACATACAAATGGCCGGTGAAGTAAATGTTCAATCTAAAACTTTCTTAGATATAGTGCGGTATACGTATACCTCATTGTGTCTACATAGTAGACAATAACAGCAATTATCTACTATCAGAGAAGTACAATCCCCAAGGGTTTGATGACGGGATTAGTATTCATCGAGTTACTAACATTTTCCAGGATGAAGTGACTAAAGGAAGAAGATTTTCCACGAGATAGGAATTCGCCTCCAATTTCGGCAGAAATTTGTCTCGATCAAATTGCAGGAGCCATTATTAGTTGCTCAACTATAGTTATGTCAAACGTAGGTATACATATTGTCCCCCTCGAGTGTGCTGCTACCTTGCCGTGGTGAGGGGGCTCGCTAGAAAAGAGCATATTTGGGAAGTAGGTAAAGAAATATCATATTATGTGGATATGTACTTTAATTGAGAATGGCGATATTTATTTGAAGTTGAGATCCCTTAAAATTGCTCGATAGTGGTGCAATCGATATTGAAACCACATCGCGCGCATGTACTGCGATCCAGAACTATGCGAAACATAAAAAAAATAAAACAATTCGAAAGGTTCATAAACAATAATGACTAATAGTCTTAAAAATCTTTGTTTACAACAAAGAAACAGCTGCATTAATCATACCTTCACACTATTGTCCGTTATTACAACAAAAGGCTGGTCAAGAGTGCATCCGTCTTTTAAAGAAGTATTAAACGACCGTCCACTAGTAAACCGCGTACATTAGAGGGAGATAAAAGATTTCTTCCAATTGCTCTGATAGTGGCTAATTGGCTATTGCAGACAAATTGATTAAAATTCCCGACGAAGTAAATGCCTGATAGGTCACGCTGATATAGGTACCTCTTTTATCTATGTTACAATTTTACGCGTAAAATAAATATAAAAAGATATTTATTTTATATACTATCATGAATGTACATAATATTTATTTTATCCGATTCCATAGAATAAATAGGGAAAACCAACGCGTCAATAATATTGCTAGAAATTAGGTCTCTATTTAGGTAATTGGTTTAATGCCAGATTGTCTCATAGGAAAATAATTTCTATACACAAAAGAGTTCTTATACAAACAGCATCATTGGGCTATAAAAATTAAAATTAAATCACGAATATTAACTAAAATCTATATTATGCTATAACCAATAGACCAACTACACCATACCAAACTCTAATTAAGATCAATTTGTTAAATAATAATAATGATATAGGTACATGTATACTGATTGGAACGTGTTTATCAGGGACCCCTAAATATTGTTGTTTACGTGGCAACGGTACCGCTTTCGTGCCCTTTTGCTTGAAGGTTCGCAATGTTCCATTTCCGGGTAAACTGCCTAAGGGGCGTGTTGTAATTATCTACAAACAGAGCTTTAACTTTATTTTAACTATAACGTTACTTTTGAAAGTATTTAGGTATAGACTGGACGCGTTTCAAATAGAACGTAACTATGAAGTCTCACTACCGTTACCTGTGAAATAGGACTCCAAATTCAATTCAAAAAATTCGTTTATGTCGGGTTTAATCTCATGAATTAAAAACATATTAGACAACCTACAAACGGAACGGTATTTTTAAATCAAAGCTCATATCTTGTCTGGTAGAGGTTGAGCGATCGACTGCTGCGCAGCATGTCGCGGGTTCGATCCCCGCACGGAAGAAATATTTGTACGACCTACAAGTATTTGTTCCGGGTCTGGGTGTTTTCTATCTATAATATGTATGTATTTACAAAAAAAAAGTATATAAATAGTTTATCATCCATCTCGTTACCATAACACAAGCATTAAGTTGCTTAGCTTGGGACGAGATGGCGTTGTGTGAAATGTCCAAGGATATTTATATTTATTATTCATCCTTTAAAAGCCGTGGAGGGTAATTGAACTACTGTGCCACGCTGGCCAAACGGGTTCGAACAGTGTTTCGTATCTAGTTTTTCTTCTTTTACGGCTAGGTTACCGTCCTTGTCATTTCCTTTTGTCGTCTCTTACGACACCTACAGGATGGAATGGGGTGGTGAAACTATGTAGTCTAAATCCGTCACCCACACGAAGAACTGTGGAACTTGTCTGGTACATATAAAGTACAATAACAAAAAGAAATTAAAGAAGGACTATCGAACGAAATGAATTGTAATTCAGGAAATTATGCAGTTGTTAGGTATGTGTTTAAAGAAATAAATTGAAATTATATTTTTATTATTTGTTCACTGTGTTGTAACCAAATTGAACAAATAATAAAAAATATAATTTCAATTTATTTTATACCAACTGCATAATTTCCTGAATTACAATTCATTTCAAATTCAATTCAATATTAAGTTAGGTCGGCAAAATTGCAATAGCCTACTTGCGGAAATTGAGAAAATCCGCCACTGCTTTAAAACAGCCAAGATTAAAGACTAAATTAACTGATACTAATAAAAAATCGATTAATCTGTTCAGGAACTATGATTCCACAGATATACACGTCCGGATTACAATTACAAGCTAAGAACATTCTTCGGTTACAAAGTATCCGAACACAAACTTAAGGCAATTTCAACAGCATATCTAACCTACTACCGTATAGAAGGAGGAGTGCCTGCACGGATGGAAGACACTAATTTAATTCTAATTATCACGATAAGTAGTCTTGTTGAGGCTTTTTAACGGGCTGGCATAATCGCTGTGATAAACAAAAAGAAAGAGAAAATTGAAATAAAGTAAACAAAATTTTATCACGTAGATACTAACAAACGCATAATTTCTACACATTATTTACAATGGGGAAATTTTAAAGTGACATACATGCAATGAGAACGACGTAGGTTCCATGCTTGTACTGATCAGGGAAAGCACAACCATTAGTGCGCACGTGAAAATTGAAATGAAAACGGCTAAACCATTTCCCTGAGCATATGTTTACAATATTTTAACACATTTTATGAGTAAGTACCTTCTACTTATGTCTGGTTATATTAGAAGCAGGATGTGTATGTGTGTGTGTAAGGTCGCCATGCAGCTTAGAGTTCTATCAGGAGAGGCATTCATGAGGAAGCAGCTGAAAGGATCCACTTTCTGTCTGCTAAACTTCATAATTTTACTCATTACAAGTTACAACACATGACTAACACGTCTGGTGTTGTAAACGTCCTTTGTCCGTGCTGTGACGGATTAGGAACACATGTTGACACCACCCCAGTCCATCCTGAGGTTTACACAAGAGCCGACAGAAGGAATAGTCAAGGCTGGAAATCTTGATAAAAAAAAATCCTTTTCCAACCTGTCTGACCAGCGTAGCACAGCATTCAAATTACCCTCCTTGTAAGCGGAAGAGGGCCGTCTCAGCAGGGGGTCATGTATGGTCTGAGTGAGTAGTAGTATACGTCCTTAAGCGACGGTTACCGGCCAATCTGTATGCTTGCGCATCCATCACTCTAGTTGTTTAAAAAAAAAGTCCCCACTGCTCTCCCACCCCCTAATTACGAGTTAGAAATTATATAGAGTTAAATATTATTATGTTGACACAAAGTATTAAATTCTGTTCTCTTGTTGCTAAGTTTTAATATACTTTAGTTGGCCTTTACGACTTGATTGAAGGGGTACATACCTTTCCTAAGTACCTAGTAAATTCCTTTCTTAAAAAAACACTGATTAGTCAGGCCGCCTAATTTTACGCAAGGAATATAGCCTACTGTGCTTCAAAATACACATGGACATGTTCTAGCGGTTAGACCTTCCGCTTAGCGATCTAATGCTTTCGTTCGTCTCTTGCGACACACTCAAATGTGTTGGTGACACCACACGGTCTTAGATCCGTCACCACACGGACAGCTTAATAGACGACCTTTTATAACAGTAATTAGCTATCAAAGTAGGACTTACGAGGAATATTCTACATGTAATCGCGTACATAATGTAGGTGTCTACAACTGAGAAAGTAATTCAATGTACTGAGCCAGTGGTAAGACAGAAATCAACGGTATTAATTTGGGAATCAACGCCATATTTTGGAAAAAAATAACATTGTCTACCGTCAGTAGTTGGGTTTCATAGCGAACGTTCAGGGCCCTGAACGTTCGCTATGAAACCCAACTACTGACGGTAGACAATGTTATGCTGGACCAGATAATTTAAGGTTTCTGAAAGTACCTGTAAGGCAGTTATTTTATTTGCCGCTCATATTTGATGGAGGGATATTAGCCAACTGTGCTTATTTATTTCCTCTGCCTCTCACGCACGACCAATCCTTTTTATCCATAGGGTGTCCCGACAGAATATTAATGATTCATGACGGTATGTATGATAGAACCTTTACTGTAGATATACTTATGCCCTAGTCCTAAAACCATACCTACGACATACGGAAGAGAGAATTGCGTAGAAGATCGAAGCCGATTATGGAAAACACCGTAAGAGACAGGACACCGTCTTTACATAGCGGGCGCGGTGCCGGTCCGGTAGTGAATTGCGAACATTGAATATTAATGATCATAAAGCACGCACGTCCAGCACGACCCTTTTATTATTACCTTACAGTATTTGCACACTCAGTTACCTAGGTGTTAGCGACGATCACATAAACAAACCAGTCAATTCAGTTTTCTTAATCTTGCGTCTGTATAGTCACAGTAGTTTTTGTGTTTTCTCATATGTGAACATGTGCATGGCGCGGTGAATCACAACAACTGGAAGAAAAAAATACGAGGGACGGCGGAGAACGCGGGTGACGCAGTGTCCGAGTCATTGATCCCGATACAGTCCCGGAGAACCGACGCCATGCCGCCGGGGCCCGAGCCGCTCGTCCCGCCGATCGCTCTTGCCGGCTACATCGCGTGCGTCGCGGGCGCTGCCGCTCTCGCCAACTGCTCCATCTTGGCCGCACTTCTCAGGAACTCGCGAACTGGTTGGTAACTTTCGAAGAATCTTTTTCCTGATGGTACCGAGCTAATTTTATCATTAAAGTGACTGACCCTTTTACCGTTTGTTAAAAATACGCGGCTTGTGAAATATTTTACATCTTTTCGATTTGTTATTCTTAAGTAATCAATCATCATTATTTTGTACGAGTACCTATGCCTGTAGCGTGCATATTTTATGGGAACTTACTTAATAAATATGTTGGTTATTGATTTACCTTTGTGGATTGTACAAACGTATTTTGAAGTTCCCTTCATCAAAAACACGATAACTACCACTCACGTTTAAACTAAACCGACAGAGCTGAAATAATTCTATCTTGGTTAATATTATTTAAAGATTCGCGTCAAATAAAATAACTTTTTTTCCGAGCCAAGCTTATTGTATGTAGGTATAGTATGTGATAAGTTGGGTTATTCAATCTTGGCGAAATTTGGTAGCCTTTAAGGCACATTTTACTCTTATCTCTTTAAATAGCTTAATCATCATCATCATCTATTCAGCATAAATACGACTGCCGATTCGTGCCTCATGCAATGTAGGGAAATTGTTTAGAGTGCAGACGAGTTGGCATTCGAGTCAAGTTTAGTTTTCTTTTTGCCGTGATTTCTTTTAGTCCTCGTATGATACCTTCGGGATGGAGAAGTTTTAATTGATCTCGTAGATAACTTTATAAAATACGTTTGCATTTTATGTGCGTTTACAAAGAATGTTCGAGAATTATAAGGTTAGAGCATTAATTACTATATATGTACTTATGTTTTCTTTTCAGGTGTATCCTCCATCGTACTACAGCTTGCATTAGCTGATTTAGTTCTTGGGGTATCGGTCAGTCCAGAACTATGGTCATACAATGTTAAGTCATGGCCTTTTGGTAATATCAGCTGCGTGGCATATCGAGGAATAACAGTGTTCGCCTCCAGCGCGTCAGCGTATCTAGTAGGCACCATAGCATTGCATTCTCTGGCCACGATCAATGTCGAAGAAAAAGCGATTAAGAAACGAATAAAACGAAATGGACAAGAAGACGATGAAATTAGATCATCCCGACATAGTCTCGTCACGAGCAGCGATTCCTCGACTCCTCCACGGACAATGAACCTGGATTATAGAGTAACCAACAGCAAAATATCTGTGGTTCAGCCGAGCATATTCGTCTGGGTGCTTTCATTATCTTTAAGTGTACCAGAATTCGTATTAGCTACTGTGCGAAAACACGAGGATTTTGCAGTATGCACTATAGTAGATACCAGCCAGCGACTTCAAATGTACTCGATATTGGCTCTCATAAATTTAATACTGCCTATTGCCATGATGGTAGCTGCTGGCTTTCTGGTGCTGATAAAAATCAATGTAGCCAAAATTTTAACGCGGACTGAATGCTATGAATCACTAGCAGCTCTCAAGTTGTCGTTAAGTTTGATAATACTTTACATTTTGTTAAGCACCCCTCGATCAGCTGTTACTGCTTACAATGTCTACACGAAGTCCATTATTGGTGGTGACACTTCTTTATCTGAAAATGCTGATATGTTTACTATAAATCTAGTTTGCAGTAGCACTTTTATATTAGCAACATTATTGCGACCCTTACTCAGTATAATAATACTGCCTCGTGTACGTAAATTGTTTTCTTTTGGTACTTATGTAGAATCCGATAATGTGTAATAGACTATAGACAAATTGTGATTATGTGTAATGAATGTGTGTCCATGTGCTGTGTATTTGCCGCCCGTGTGAGGTTTCTGCGGACCAATTCCTAGGACTTACAATTGCAGTTTTGCATAGATAAGCTGCCTTAGATCTACTTTCAAATAATGTAGTCATTGTTGATGTAGACTTCGTAATACGATGCGATTTTATTTGTTGGCTTCGATAATACAGCTAGAACTGAGATATTAGAAATCTGTAGTGCCACCGTGCCAAGCGCGAGCCATGAGTTAAAGACGATCGTCACTATTTTTATACAAATTTACAATAAATATTTACACTAATTTGTTATTTTCATGCGTCATCCCAGATGAAATAGGTATGAAAAGTATCTGTAGCGCTGCTTATGTACTTTACACAATTTACCCGACAAATCTGAACTAATAACATCAAGAAATATCGCTTACAAATGCGAGAAATACCAAAAAGTCATACACCGCGATAGCGAAGTGTCAAGAGCAATTCGTAGTTAAGAATACCTTGGGGTATACAACAATAGGGGGATAGGCGCCGCGGACCCCTGCCAGACATACCACCTCGTCTTGCTGGATGATCATCCCTTTGCGCCTAAATATCTATCTACTCCATACAAATGCACCACACATGAAAATTGGTGCCTCAGGCTTGTTCAATATGTACCAACATGCCAATGGTTAAGTAGGTACCTACCTACAGTGAATAACGCCCGGTTTCCACCAAAGCAGCTACCTACAGTGAATAACGACCGGTTTCCACCAAAGCAGATAGGGGAGGAGACGAGAGATGTGTTATGAATCTGTATCCAATCAGGTTTCGTTATTTCCACATCTCCTCTTCGCTTACCTTCAGTGGAAATAGAACAACGAATCCCGATTGGTTATTCAAAACATCTCTCGTCTCTGCTTTGGTGGAAACGCACGACAAGTTACAATCATAGGTACCAACCCAACCAATAATCAGTGGTCGCACTGCCTACCTCAGACGTCCGCTTTTAAAGAGACTTGTTTATTTTCATTATATACCTACACTTTCTTCTAAAACCATCGTCTAGTAATTTTTTTTAACAGGCGCTCTCTTATTAGGTACTCGCCTACCTACTAAGCTCTAGAAGTAGCGCACCTAGAATTATTATGAGCGTATTTGAGCTGTGTTCGTGTTGTTCATTGAATACCTGCCGCCATATCGCTTATCGATATAGGAAAACTGAAAGGTCGGCATAAAACCTTCTGCAAGATTTGATTAATCATTTGGGTCCCTTCATAGCTGTTCTACCTGTATTCTTGGGTCTGTGCCTAGTTATTGAAGTTTAGATAAACAATCCGGGAATATTAGGTGTCGGTTTATTTAAATATTGGTTCTAAAACTAAAAATTGTATTTAATACAAAAGTTTATTGGTGAAAACATGAAAAATATAATAGATTAATAATGGCTGATAAAATGCAGCTGAAATGTTACAATATTGGCCATCACAAAAACTATTTCGCTAATAAATGCCTGAAAAGTTCAGAATTCTAATATCAATGATGGGCACAACAAAATGGTTAATGTCAATAATAAAAGACTTCCTTTGGTAATATGTATAAAATCTTAGAGGACATCACAAACACCACAAGACACTAACGAGTTTTTTGTGCCCTATTCGAAACAGCCATTAGTTAGTTATATTTCATGAAAATGTACTCGTTTGGGTCACCTGGGTGTTTAACAAAGTTTAAATAACTAATAATCATAATTTTAAAACAATATTCACCATCATGATCTCCATTTCACTGCGGACATGCGGCGAAAGGAATGTTAATTCGGGGCCGACCAGGCTGTTATGTTAACTCATCGTGAAAGGAAAACACTTTTAACTTAAGAAACCGTAATTTTAATAACTTAAGTTATAAATATTTATATTCATCAGGTCAGCTCGATATCTGTAATCCAGTGTAAATACAGAAATACAAAACCGTCAAAGATGACACATAACATTTAATTTTAGACGGAACGTGAAGGTCCGCTGCGAACGACATTTTAACATTTTTTACAAGCGACGGCTCGCAACGGCGGCGGGGTCCCGGCGCCGGCGCGTTCTCGAATGTTACTCGTTTTCTTACAAAACACCAATGAGAACAAATGCTGGGTGTCACGCGCAGGCGACTAGTTGTCGCCGCCTTCAGCCGGCTCGTCGCCATCGCCCTGCGTGTCTGACGTCCACAGGGTAAGGTTGTCGCGCAGCAGCTGCATGATCAGCGTTGAGTCCTTGTAAGAGTCCTCGTTCAGGGTATCCAGCTCCGCGATCGCGTCGTCGAACGCCTACAAAATATGCATCGCGTTAACGCACTGCACACACGCTTAATAACAATAATAAAATTCAATAAATGATCATATACACTCTAATGCTGGCTGGATCGAGGATTAAATGTTAATCGCATTACAACAGGACCATGCTTGCGTGATTGATTAGTCAATTTCAAATCTACCAATCAAGACTATAGCTTAGAACATTAAAACAACGCCCGCGCTAGTCTTCTCATAGACAGACTTTTATAAAGGCAAGAAATCCCACTGACTTATGTAGCCAACAATTGCGGTCTATGGAAAGTACAGTCGGGTCTTTGTCTTTAGCCGTCATGCAAACGAGCTTCAGGATCATGTGGGCATTGTTGTTAGTCGGGAGTTACGATACGGTATTGTCACACTGAGGTTGAATGTGAAAACCTGTTTGGCTAAGTGGCACGCTCGCGCAGGGGAGTTGATTATCTCGTAATAGAATACGGAAAAGTTGAGCGCCAGGCCAAGCCTAATGGGATGGGTCGGTTGCATTTTGGCTTTGGCGATGTCGAACGCCTCCTGGTAGGCCTTCTGCGAGTCCTCCACCACGGCTGGGGACAAGCGACACATTAGCACGCCTGCGACCACTCGTGCCAGCCAGCACAGAGCCTATGCGAACTGACACTAATAATGACCTGTTTAGCGAGCTGACACGCCTTGTCTGGTGAATTTAATATCTCATAATAGAAGACGGAGAAATTTAACGCGAGCCCAAGCCTTATTGGATGTGTGGGCTGCATTTTCGCCTTGCTGATCTCGAAAGCGTCTTGGTATGCTTTCTGTGAATCCTCTACAACAGCTGTAATATAAATTGATCATAACTAACTGATTCCACATAAAACTAAAATATTTGAGAAGTTCATATAAGAAAATAGTAAAATGAGCAAATTTTTAAATGCACTATAATTAGTAGACAACTTACAATTTCTGGTTTCTCCTGTGGCCACTTCTGCAAGGTACCTGTAGTAATCTCCCTTCATTTTAAGGTAAAATACTTTACTTTCTGGATTACTAGCTTTAGGAATAAGGTGCTTGTCAAGTAAGCCCTGAAAAAGAAATGATACCCATTATAAACTACGGTGTCAATGCCGAAACATCTTCATAAGATTTCTATAATTATCCAAATTCGACCAAAGTATTTGTTCATTCTATAATATGTATTGGCAATTGATAATATATGCATGCACCGGGCCGAAATGTACGTGAAACGAGTAAAGTTGAAGATAGGGCAACGAACGAAAATGGGCTGGCAGCGCGCGCAGTGACGCGGCGCAGTACGTCACCCCCGCCCCGCGCCGCACGCACTGCGCCCTCTACGCTCACGTGGTGGCCTAACATTTATAACGCCCATGATTAACGAAAGCTACAACAGCAAAGGAAATGACCACGGCTACCGTGCGCTTGCATCACGCCTCAAAACGATGACACGCAAATACGATGACGTCATCCACGTAGGAAGGCGGCGACCGACGTTAATCCTACTTAATTTGGAACAAATTGGAACATGATGCTCATAAAGCAGATTCGCGATAAAATCGCCCGAAGGAAAAATTATAAGATCCTGTGAATCTGTAAAATGTCTTACCAAAACATCGTAGCAGATTTCTCTGAGCTCCTTTTCTACTTTTACCCTATATTCTTTTGCCATCTGTTGTTTTCTTTCCGAGCCTTCGGTTTTCTGTTCAATGGAGGAAATGACACGCCAGGAGGACCGCCGGGCGCCAACAACGTTTTTGTATGCGACGGAGAGCAGGTTCCTCTCCTCATTGCTGAGCTCGACGCCGGTCTCCGTGACTTCTTTCATGGCGGCCGCCATGTCGTCGTATCGCTCCGCCTGCTCCGCCAGCTTGGCGCGCTGCACCAGTTCCTCCTTGTCAACGGACATCGTGGACAATGGCAGAGGACTATTTCACTGATGCCCCTGAAATAAATGAGTCACGAATCAAACCTTCGAATCGACCACCACTGATAAGTCAGACGAGTTACGATTCATCAGAAAGACTAATCGTTAGGCGTCACTTTCACCGAAGCGAATCGCTAATAGGGTGTTAGTCATCATGGAAGGCGCACCTTGGGTGGAGCTCGCGGGCGCACTGGCGCAACAAAAGTTCTAAGTAGCTCAGAGAGCGACCCTCACGCCAAACGCGACATCGACACGGCGTGCGCTCGGTTTGACAGCATCTCACAGACTCGAGCGAGTGGTAAGCTAGGCGCGCGCCGTCGCTTGGTGGGCACCACCTCCACTGCGCCAACGGTATTGATCCGCCGACGCGGGATAAACACTCCAGACGAAATACGACTAGCGCGACGATTGCACACACCCCTACACCCCTCTCACCCTCGGCGTACACCCCACCCCATATACCGCGCCCGGCGACCCGGCGCCTGCCACACGCTACCCCCATCCACTTTTCTACGCTATTCTCTGGTTGCTATGCTCTCTGCAGAACTATATTACTATATAACCCTGTGATGCAAACGCTATAATATTTAATAGATATAAATTTAATAGTCTTAGCCGAATTGAATTTCTTACTCAACACATCGTCTCGTAGTATAGAAATTCCGAGATTCTAGGAGAGTATTTGACAAATGCCCACTTTTTCAACCTGCTACATATTTACGATAAGATGATTGGCAACTTATGGATCCCTAGAATTTCGCTCTGTTTATTAATACTTTAATAAGATGTCCTAAAATTTACTTTCCTTGTTCGATCATTAATCTGTCTTTTATCAGATGTCTTTTATACAACAACTTATAAAAACGCAATTAATCGTTTTTAATTCCGCTAATATGTATTTCCAAAACGGGAATCAGAAGACGTTATCAAGGTTTGATGATACAATAACTGTACAATAATGTGGATGATAAAGATTTATGGAATTTTATCATAAAAGAAAATAACTGTCAATAAATCCTTCGAAAAATCGACCAGCATGTGCAAAGGCCGTCGTAAAATACATGGTGTATAGGTTTTAATGCCGCGCCGTTTTAATGATTGAGCCATGTAGATGGTCAAAGCCTACACACAATTTATAACAATATTTTTTATAGGGAAGATTAGTATGCATAACAAACAAACCCAAAAACTACTGTTCAAATTTCGACCATTGTTTCACCATTGTAATGCTATATTACCCCTGAGTAAAATAGGCTATGTGCAGATCCAAGGTTATCATGGGTTTCAGGCACACGCGGGCGAAACCGCGCGCTTAATCTGGTATTGTGTGTAAGTGTTAGATAACTGCCCAGTGATCACCTTGAGTACTTCTTGATACTTAATTGTTAATATTTTTACTAAATCATTTTAGCCCTTTCTATGAACTTTTGTGTCAAAAGAGTTAATAATACCACAACATAATATCATAAATATAAAAAAAAAAATATTAAAAGACAATTTAATAAATTGACATGCTTTTGCACTTGTAAAACATTTCATTATGTTATTACCATGAATGTAACATTCAAAATATAACTATCTCATGATTTATTTATTTCTATTTTCCAATTTAAATGTCACCTTATTAATAATAATACATACATAATAATACATATCCTTGGACATTTCACACAATGCCATCTCATCCTAAGCTAAGCAATGTAATGCTTGTGTTATGGTAACGAGATGGATGATAAACTACTTAAATAGTTTTTTTTTGTAAATACATACATATTATAGATAGAAAACACCCAGACCTGGAACAAATACTTGTAGGTCGTACAAATATATTTGATATAAATTTAATGATAAATATCATAACAAATTAAAAGAAGACTACTTTGCTGATGTATATGTAAAATACACAAGGAACCCAACAGGTTTATCATATTTATAGGCATTAATACTAAAATCCAAGTTTTATTTTTAAAGCATCTGTCTCCAAATCATACTTATAAATTGTAAGAAATACACATATCATCTGAATATACATACTATATATTGTACAAGTTCAGTTAAATAAATTTTAATTTAATGCCCTGGCAAGGATAAGAATAAGAAAATTCAATTAAATTTAAGTAAACCTTTGTTGTATTTTGACTAATAGTCGACATTTAAACACTATACACCAATATTATATTTTTACTCGCAATGAAATAGGTATTAGACAATGCAATTGATCTTAGACCAATACATTAAATGACCTCACATGTGTACTTGGACACCTACTGAGTTTATAATTAATTTCGACGGCTTAATTTTAAAATCATCATTATTTTTCAAGTGCATCTAGATTTATCCAAATTAAATGGATCCACAAATCTAGGTAGATTTGAATCCTTACACATATTAAACAGATAACTGAGTGTGTTTTTTTACTCTCTATAGTCAACCATCATTTAGGTGCTGAACAGTGGACAAAATAATATTGTAAAGGCAGGTGTGAAGAATAGAAACAGTCTAGGTTGGAATGTCGCAATACCTGATGCCATAGATGTACGGATTGTAGACTACAGAACTAGAATAGTTTAACAAATAGGTAGTTGCCTTCGGATCAATGGCGCGCACGTGCCCCTTGCACCTCAATCAGGCAGCATGTCTGTCGCTATCAGAAAGGAATCCGTGCAATTTCAATACTCAGTTACTAATAGAATTATCAACCAAGTTACACAACGCATCAAATGAATTAGTGAAAGGAATTTGGTCAACATTGCTAGGACGCAAGTTTCACTTGTCATATTCGGCACTTCCAATGACACTATGCCACTTGGGTAGTGATTGATTCAAGATAACGGCCCGGTTCTTTCATACGGCAAAACTACGACGCAATGAGTGTGATAGCTTGCAGGGAATATTTGTGCGACGTTTCATAGACAAGCCCACGCAATTTCAGCGTAAATACATTTCTGCTCACTGGGTACTTAACTAATCAGTGTAAATTACAGGAATTCCTCCAGACTATTCCACAATCCAAAAATATAATTTAGTCACGTAGGTTTAAAAGAATTTCGAGAAAAATCAACTTACTAAGAGTCAGCCGCTTGTCAATTACCCAGAAGATAATTAGGAATTCTTGTAAAAACAATAAATCGAATAAACAGTAGAAACAGGTACACCAAATGGAAAATTCAATATTTTAACCGCGCGGCGAAAAGTGTCGCCGGCTCAAGGCTCGAGCAAAATGGCTGCTGCTAGGGACACTCCTTCAATGCGTCACTATCACACATATTTAGAAGGCATCAAATATTGATATCACTCTACGACAATCGCGTATTATACCCACTGAATATAATTTCATAGCACTTACTTGTTAGAAGGGAAATAAAGTAATTAAACCAGCAAATTACAACACAATTTCGGTTTTTCTCTTGCGGTGAACGTTAAACTACACTGTGACGAGAGCGGGGCCAGAGGGGAAACAAAACCGGAACAGGGTTCGCATTACAAATCCGCCATCTTGGAAATTTCACAGGAAACCGTATTCTCTACAGGCCCAGTAACTACAAAGAGAGCATATATTTGTGTTTGTCCTTTTTATACTTAGGGAATTATATGAGTAAGAGATAATGCTAGAATATGTAAGGTATCATTACAATAGATAACGAAAACCATAAATGTCCCGCGGTCTTTTTTAAAAGCATTATGAAACATTTAAAATTGGTGCAGGTGTCTCTTTATCCGCTCTACCAAACCTAATGTGCTGTATTACTACTTACTACTTGCAACTCCAATCAATATTAAATTCACAATGCGACACAAAAAGTTAATATATTTACTAAATATAAAATTTTGAACTTAAAAACGACTTAATAGAAAAAAAGTCGACAATAGCAAAAAAACATTTTTTTGGGGGGCTAACTTTAATGAGCCGTTAACATTTTTAGCGCATCGCATAGTGTTGAGATAATTCATGTTTTACACATATATTATATCTTTTATTACTTAGAAGATCGAAATAAGACATTAAATCCTGTCTTAGCATATTTGGCATATTGATCATTGATCAAAGAAGCTGTGAAAGTCGAGATGCTCTAAGGGCGTTACCCTCAGATTAATAACTAAAATATTAAATAATTTATTTAATATTCTGAGGCTTACCACCCATGCCTTTCCATTTTCTTTCTGTAAGCCATAAACGTGAGGACTGAGGGATGTACAACTCCTTACGCCTAAAGGGCAGGAAGATCGTTACTGTTATAATTACGCCAGATAAAATAAACCTATATGTGTTTTTTTAAGCTAGAGCCCAATATGCTTTGTTTTTCACCTGCAAAACAAAAATATAACCTAGACATACGCCAATGTTCATACATATAGGACAAATCAAGCTTGAATATTGATATTTAAGATTCATAGTTTTCTTTGACTTGCCACGGCCAGCCCAGGAGATTTGTTTTGGCAAAAGATCTTCTGCTAATAGGAATATTGCCATCTGTGGTCGCGCGATATATATATATTCTGTGGGTCGCGCGCACGCTGCTTTCAATTGTCAAATTTTTGTTTTGAACGGCTAGGTTATAAGTACGATTTATTGTGGGTTATATTTAAGCTAATTTAAATAGATTATTTCATTTAGTAGTGAGTGTAATTAGAGAACAATAAGATGCCGAAATCTAAAAGGGATAAAAAGGGTAAGAATTTCACTAATCTAATATCTTCAGTGGGTAGCTGGGTAATCAGTATTAGACTGAAGACTTTTGGAGTAATTCATTTATTGTTTCATTTGAAATGATTCAATGAAACAATCAAGTCTTCTTAATACACGTTTAAAACAATTTTTATAAATACTTACTATAAATACAAAGATTAAAATATAAATATTACCTACTTTTTATAAAAATAAATCTTGGTCCAATCACTGATAAAAGGCACGGTGCCCCCAAGGGCCGAAGGTTAGCAGCATTTCGAGGTAATAGCGAGCCTTCTACATCACCTACTAGCGTCACCAGTTCAATCTAAAAGATTTTGTAGTTTATATTGTGATTCTATAGTCTAAATTTATTATGGCTGTATTGTTGGATCTCTGGAATTTGCAGTATATCTTCGAAAATAACCTACTCAACATTATTACCATTACAGTTTCACTGACCAAAACTAATAAAAAAGGACTTCTGCTGAAACAGAAAACAATTGAAGAAATAAGAAAATCTTTAACCAAATATGAAAATGTATTTTTATTTACCGTTGACAACATGCGGAATACAAAATTAAAAGACCTACGCAATGACTGGAAAGATTCACGGTTCTTCTTTGGCAAAAATAAAGTTATGGCCATTGCGCTTGGAAGAACAAAAAGCGATGAAGTAGAAGATCAACTTAATTTGGTATCAGCTTCAAACACTTTCGTCCTCCATCTAAGATATCTATCTATGAAATGTGCTTGGCTTATTGTTGCTGATATGACAATGAATTTCAATTTATGGTCTTAAATGATCCTACTAATATTATAAACTAGTGGCCCGCTCCGGCTTCACCAATGCAAAGCGGGGGTGGGTTATACATATAAACCTTCCCCTTGAATCACTCTATCTATTAAAAAAAAACCGCTTCAAAATCCGTTGCGTAGTTTTAAAGATTTATGCATACATAGGGACGGACAGAAGAATGCGACTTTGTTTTATACTATGTAGTGATGTGATCCTTACAATCTGATGGATGGAGTAGTTTTCATGTAAACAATTGGATTTTAATGAAACTTTACAATCATATAGCTTATACACCATAATAACACATAGGCTACAATTTATAAACATATTGTGTGAATTTTCCATACTATAACAATTAATGTCAACTAAGTAGAAAGCAGCTGGATGCGTCAAGCTGAAGACAGGGCGCTATGGCGCTCTTTAGGGGAGGCCTATGTCCAGCAGTGGATTAATGTGGGCTGATGATGATGATGAAGTAGAAAGCAAATCGGATGAAAAAATAATTCCATCACCAAGCAGGTAGAACCGTGGGGCGCAGCTAGTAGTTAATAAAATTTACACAAGTAATTGATTATAGTAAACATTGCCAGCAACAACAAAAAATACAACAATACCTAGAATTTATTAGATGAGCTGTTATTAAGCATGGAAGTGTACTTATGTTTAAACTTTCTAGAGTTGGTCTAGTATATATAAAATGATTCTGAATTTATATCTGTTCTAGTTATCAAAAAGGCTTAAGGGCCAGTGTGGATTACTGATGACCAATAGAAGTGTCCCTGATGTACTGGAATGGTTTAAAGATTTTAGTGAAACTGAATATGCAAGAGCTGGTTTTGTTGCAACTAAAGATGTCATACTGCCACAAGGACCCCTGACAGATTTTTCTCACACAATAGAACCACACCTTAGAAAACTTGGCCTGCCTACATCATTAGAAAGAGGAGTTATTAATTTAATTAAAGAATACCAGGTATGTCAACTGGTTATGAAAATTAAAAAAGCCATGAGCGGGAATAGCAAAATCCTTATTTACCATAGTTCATATATAAATTGAAATGACATATAAAAAGATATTGGTTTAATTTCTGTCTATGACATCCCACTTTGTAAAAATAGTGTCTAAAACTCTTGTGTGATTACTTTTTCCTAAACAACTTGAGCAATGTGCAATAGTCCATTTTTGTATCTCGGTGGCAGTGGATGATTGATGACATGCGTAAACTTACTTCTAAAGTTGATTGTGATCAACTATACCTGATCCATGCGGTGATGGACTTAGGATACAAAGTGTCACCATCCCATTCCATCCTGAGGGTGTCATAAGAACTGACAAAAGGTAATGACAAGCCAGAAAGCCTAGCCACAAAAGAAAGAAATCTTGAAACGAACCCCTGTGCCAACCTGTCTGTACTTACCCTCCATGTAATGGGAGGAAGCCCGACTCATCAGTGAGTCATTTATGGGCTGAATAGTATACCTTTATGTGATTTTCTTGACAGGTGTGTAAGAAAGGTGCTACATTAACCCCAGAACAAGCAAGTATATTGAAACTCTTGGCTATACAAATGGCTGAATTTAAAGTGGTAATAAAATGTCACTGGACAAAAGGGAAAGGTTTCCACAAAAATCTTGGAGTTCCAAGTGATGATGAGGGTGGTGCTGATGATGGTAGTGATGATGATGATGCTATGGAGGAAGACGAAACATGAAGATTATTTCTTAAAACGATTTATTATATTTTAAAATATACATATTAAGTACTTTCTATATAAATATATGTTCTTTTAAAATTCTTTGATTTTATTGTGCAGCGCGGATTTTTCGCAATTTTCGAACTTGTGCTCATCTCGACTTTCTAGTCTGTTGGTTGACATAATTGACATTTATGAGTAATGTTCTATTTCTTTGGTTAGTAGCGTGAAATAGAATACTATATTATCAGAATCACCAGCAGTGGCACAAAGTTTCAGAGTGGTTGAAGTGCCCGTATGCCATCAAGAACATATTATGCCAGCAATACACGTTAGCCGAGCTTAGGCCAACGCGAGCGTAGGCAATTTAATACAAGGCAAGTGCTACTGCCTACACGTTGGGCAAGTGTATCGAAACCAACTAGGCGAGCGACACCGAGCGATGGCCAGACAATGCAAATATACCGTCTATACGTTGGTATTGGCGTTCACTCGGCCATGCTGGACCAACGTATATTGCTGGCTTTATAGACCGCGCGCAAACTCCTAGTAAGTATTATTATGGAATGTTGACGTAAAGATGATGATGACGTGCTCTGTCGTCAATGTCGTGGGTCTATAGCTGGGTCCATACCGGACGATCCATCGCGCGAGCAAGAACAGGAGCGCGATCCAAATTTGCATCAGCAATCCAAAACGGATTGTCCGGTGTGGACCCAGCTATGATGGGCGATAGCGAGGTATTGAGTGACAATCGGGAGCGGCGTAAATCCGCCCGCAAACTCAGTCCCCGCTTCCATTGAGCTCGCTCGAGTATGAATGCACCTTACTTATATCAAATGCAAAAATATTTTTTCCGTCCCGATATAGAACTACAGTTCTCGCTCTCAATCTTTATGGCTCTGAATTAAGAAGAATTAAGATGTTGCTGCAATTCTACATGTCCAGCTGCGTATGGATAGCGCGTACATTAGGTACGCGTGTCTTGCAGCTAAGCATACATTCTTGAGGAACGCTAGCTCGCAGCAAGCCGCCGTCTGTCGGTATTTGGTCGCGCGTTATAGAGGACTGACTACGCGTACCTAATGTCGCGCTATCCTTACGAAGCTCTAAGGTGGATCCGTCAATTTCGCGCCATTACAAAATATGATAAAAGCAGCACAAAGCTCAACAGTGCTCTAGAAAAACAAGGACGCGACGGAAAATTAGAAGTCAAAATTGGTTAATAAATATTTGAAATTAATTATTTGCCTTTTTAGCAGATTTTATACGAGGCATAATGTTCGAATATATCTCTGGTCACATTGCCCCCCGCCCGATCCCAGCACTAGTCCGTACACGAACGCAGTTTGAGATGGCGCGCGTTGCCGCGAACCTGCTCGCGCCGACGCGCCCGGCTCTTGGAGTCGATTCGCAGTTTGAGATGGCGCGCGTTGCCGCGCGCCTCTCGACCGCGCCACTCGCCGCTCACCGTCATTGTATTTCGTTGTACCAAATACAGTTGTATTCTGAAGCGCTTTAGGTTGAAATTAAATTGTTACTGAAAGAGCCTCTTCGCCGCCACTCCGATAGTGGGCGCTGACCCTAAAGCAGTGGGTCAATAGCCGTCGCTCGTTTTACTGGTGTCCCCTATTACGTACTCAACAAATGCGGACTTAGCACACTCACACTGACTCGCGGGTGGCGAGTACGCTTGCGGGTGGAAGACCACGTGCGCGGGCGTGCCCTGCCTCCACGCCCCGCTGGTACCTGATTTTGTGTTCTGCGCAGCGTAATGCGGCTAGTTTCTGAGCGGCCATATAGGCGAGGACTGTACTCGATTAGAGATAAACAATACAAACGTAATATAGGGGGTTATTATAAGGGGTAAAACGCACCAAATTTCAGTATTTTATGGAATTTTATACTTGACCACGTGAGTCGGTTTCGGGAGAAACCAAAGCCAAGGCCGGAAAATCAGTTTCGTTCAGGACTCTATTGGAAATATGATGACATCGCCTTGTTGGAATTGGAATATGGAAATAAAAATGAAAACAACAAAACCGAGGTCAATCATATCTGAATATTTATTGAAACAATCACAGAAATAACAATAAATTATTTAAAAAAAATATTATACCAAATTCTAATTACGACGAAATATTAATTAATTACAAATTAGCATTTAGAAATCATACTAAGGCATATTTGCTACAAAATAAAAAAATAATATCTAACAGAAGCTAAGCCTCCGTACACTTACGAATGTGCATTGTATTAACACAAATATAACTTAGCTCAAACAAATAGGTAATCACAGTATAAAAATAAAGCATTGTTTATCAGTCGACGACATCACAGCTCACAAAATCGACGAAACCAAAACACAACTGACTCACTTTAACCCAAATCTGCAACTACAATAGTCTTCACAGAGAATAAATCTTAATATATACCACACAATTCTATTCATAAGTTACTACGAAATGTAAAAACTTCACAGGTATCACCAGCTAAGCATAACACATTCACACATTTAGTCAGGCGTTTTACAATCGATTTTTGGTATCACTACAGCTACTTCGAAGTGTGAGCAAAAAGTGAAATTCATATGTTTAGGGTTGCCAGCAAGCACTACAAGGCATCTACGATATATACGGAGTTAAATTCACAATGTTACATGTATACTGGAATCTGCAAATTTCTTGAAAAAAGTTGCTAGGTATATTTTAATAGGGATTACAAATCTATGTATGCAACATCAAACTGATCATCTGTGAAATGAACTTTGTAGAAATACAATGCTCCTACAGGGTGTAACCAACTTCCTATATATAACCGAAGTGGGTCATAGAGCCTACCAACAGGTCTGTGTATCTAATTTGTTTTATCTGTAAATTTTGAATTATTCCACAAGCTTAATCTGTGGTCTACGATGTTTTCTTGGCTTAGCGCTTATTTGTACGTTTCCTCCTTAGGGTGACTAAAAGTTTAAATTACGAAATTTATTGTGCCTGTATGCACATTGCCGGTTTACAGTACAGTTGACTCATTCGTTATGCATACACTCTTTATGTTACACCATGTATCTTCGTCCGCTAAGTATTGGTGGTTTAGTTCGGAAGTGGTTTGTCTTCTAGCTTCTGTTGGTTCGTTTGTTGCGAGATCTCATACGGTCGAGTGACCGGGATATCAGTGTTTGGGTGGGTTCGGCGCGATTCCGATGACCGGCAAGTCGATTGGCGGCAGTGGGTCTCGCCAGTACACTGTGTGCGAGTACTCGTCGCTAGGCTCGCACTGCGCCGGCGGGAATACCTGATCAACCAGCACGGACATGTGGGAGTACCTGTTAGCAAAAAAATAAATAAAAAAATACTATTCTTTATTCTGTAAGATTCTATTAAATAAGAAACCGAATAAAAGTACATGTTTCATAGAAAGAAAGATATCTATCAATTGTAACACTGAATGTCTAGTCCCAGTAAAATAAATGAGTTATTGTCCTTAATGAACTGTAACTCAAGAACTTGGAAAGTAACATTTATACTTCCACAAAATAAGTATCATAAAGTAGATATCTATTTAATCAAAAAAAATAACTAACACGGGACTTGAGATAACAAGTCGTTTTAAATTTATCAAGCCAAAATAAAAATTGCATTATTGCGGTTCATAAACCAGTATCCACAGTTAACTAACTATGTATTATTAAAATACCACACACCACCTCAGTACGCGATTTGTAGCGCTTTTAGTACGAGTAGACATTTATACTGCATCCAATGAGTGAAGAGAAATAACATAGACAAAAGCAATAGACACACACCAACAAAGAATAGACAGATGACAAGTCGATGATTGGAAGTTAAATTGTCAGTTTTTTTTAGTATACGACCAAGTGTAGCCTTATATAGTTATGTTATTAATGTATAATTAATAAATTTACTGCTTATGAATGATGTCTTAAAGGTGATCAAGCCTTACTCTATCATTCCATATGGCTTACCGGCTCAATTTTGAGTGTTGGCTAACTCTTTCACTAAGTAAAAATAATTTAGAAAATTTGCCTAACTCTCGAACAAACTCTTTTTACTGTTATCACATATCAGTGATGGGAACAAATCATCGACCATGTCACTTTGCACGTGGTAGCTGAAATAAAAACAAACGCTAAAAAATAAATACAATATATAAATTGTGTTAGTTACGAGTAAACAGAAAGTAACAAAAGAAGAAGTAAGAGGCTACTGTGCAACTTTTTCATAAAAAACTTAAAGCTGAAACAGTGTATAATGTATACTACGAATGTTAATTATTGTGTTTTTGGATAGACTAATGGAACTCGGGTAACTTTAATAATTAATAGTCCCGTGACATATATTTGATAATTAAAATAACTCAAAGACAAAACAATAGGACCTCATATGTTCAGATTAATACAAAATAGCAAATAACTGAGTTTTTGTTACAACTGTATACTAGCGGAAACAGATTTGTAGAGTTAAGCTTGCAGAAGCTGATTGAGTTCTGACATATCTTCTGACAGCTGCCGCAGTTTTTTAAAGCCACATTATATGTACATTGTGATTGATTGTATAGGGCAAACCTGAGACACCCCAAATTATCTTTAGTTTTAATAATGTAGAATTAGTGAATATCTTACTATTATATTTTTTAGACGGTTTTTAAACGGCCAAAAAGCTCTCGGACCTCACCCTAAATCTCATGGACGAGCGACGGAAAATGGTTCTGCAGTCTACAGATGATGCGACGCAGCTTCGGATGCTCAATAGACAGATATCAAAGTCCCTGAAGCGTGATATACGCCGATTCAACACGAATCGTGTTGAAGAGGCTATTGAACGTAACAGGGGCTCCAAGGTTTTTGCCAGGGATCTGTCTATTGGGCAAAGCCAGCTCGTCAGGCTGAAGACTGATGACTGCAGGATCGTCACGTCGAAGTCCGAGATTTTGGGTGAGGTCGAGAGTTTCTATGGACAACTGTACAAGTCTACACAGGAACCCGTCATAAATCTAGCAGACGACCCACGAGCTAGATTAACCCGGCACTACACAGAAGACCTCCCGGACGTCAGCCTGTGTGAGATCGGGATGGCTCTCGAGCAACTTAAAAACAACAAGGCGGCGGGTGATGACGGAATTACAGCAGAACTTCTGAAGGCGGGTGGAGAACCGATCCTTAGGGCCCTTCAGAAGTTATTCAATTCCGTCATACTCGAAGGACGAACGCCAAAGGCATGGAACAGAAGTGTGGTGGTGCTGTTCTTCAAGAAGGGAGATAACACCTTATTGAAGAACTACAGACCCATCTCACTTCTGAGCCATGTCTACAAGTTGTTCTCGAGGGTCATCACGAATCGACTCGCGTGCAGGCTTGACGATTCCCAGCCTCCCGAACAAGCCGGTTTCCGAAAAGGCTTCAGTACCGTAGACCATATTTTAACGCTACGGCAGGTTATACAGAAGACCGAGGAGTATAACCTGCCACTTTGTCTGGCGTTCGTGGACTACGAGAAAGCCTTCGATTCGATCGAGACGTGGGCAGTATTGCAGGCTCTCCAGAGGTGCCAAGTCGACTATCGGTACATCGAAGTGTTGAAGTGCTTGTATGAAAACGCCACCATGTCAGTCCGACTCCAGGACCAGACCTCGAAACCGATCCAGTTGCAGCGAGGTGTTAGACAGGGAGACGTTATCTCTCCGAAACTGTTCTCCGCTGCACTGGAAGATGTTTTCAAGGTTCTGGACTGGAAAGGGCTGGGCATTAACGTGAACGGCGAGTACATCACTCACCTTCGATTCGCTGACGACATAGTCGTAATGGCTGAGACCATGGAGGGCCTCACTACGATGCTCGATGGCCTCTGTGGAGCCTCCGAACGAGTCGGCCTTAAGATGAACATGGAGAAGACGAAGATCATGTCTAATATCCATGTTCAAGCCACTCCTGTTAACATCGGAGGTTCTACCCTCGAAGTTGTTGACCATTACATTTACCTGGGACACACTGTCCAGTTAGGTAAGTCCAACTTCGAGAAAGAGGTCAATCGTCGGATCCAACTCGGCTGGGCAGCGTTCGGGAAGCTGCGAAAGATCTTCTCGTCCACAATACCGCAGTGTCTGAAGACAAAAGTCTTCAACCAATGTGTGTTGCCAGTGATGACATATGGAACAGAGACGTGGTCGCTCACTATGGGCTCCATCAGAAGGCTCAAAGTCACCCAAAGGGCAATGGAGAGGGCTATGCTCGGAGTTTCCCTGCGTGATCGAATCAGAAATGAGGAGATACGCAGGAAAACCAGGGTCACCGACATAGCCCACCGGATTGCCAAACTTAAGTGGCAGTGGGCAGGGCACATAGCTCGCAGGACCGACGCCCGATGGGGCAGAAAAGTCCTCGAGTGGCGACCGCGTTCCGGAAGGCGCAGTGCTGGTAGGCCTCCCACACGGTGGACCGACGACCTGGTTAAGATCGCCGGAAAGCAGTGGATGCGGGCGGCCCAGGACCGGCCTTTGTGGAAATCCTTGGGGGAGGCCTATGTCCAGCAGTGGACGTCCTTTGGCTGAAATGATGATGATGATGATGATGATATTTTTTCAACAACATTCAATCCTTCACTGTGCACAAACTTTTAAATAGTTTAATATTATAAGTAAAATTCTATTCATAGACATATATTTGTAAAAAAGAGCTAACATCAGTTAAAGCCAACGCAGACGAACAGTGTGAGTAACAGTTAGTTCTGGTATAAACTCAAAAAGGTGGCTGGTTTTCATCCCCGTAACTATGATTACTAACGCCGCCCGGTGCAGTAACACTTCTATTGAATCTGAGTAAAGTACTTTCAGGTTTTCTCTGTACAATATATTACCTTGTACAGATCATAGACTTATTAAGTACTGACGAACAGTTGACCAAAATTTTAGTACTTACAAAATCACTTTGCAACGAAAGTTATTGTAACCACATTTTTTTACCATCACCTTAGCAAATTACTGTAGTGAATACAAATATTGAAAACCAATGTTACTTACGTGGATTGGAATGTCTGTGTCAGTTCATGCTTGAGTTCGCCCTTATAGTTTATAGTGAATATTCTCACAATGGGAATACCGACGGCTTGGTAAGCGCATACGTCCTGGAAGAAGAAAATTCGTGTTAATTCACGATCACCTTGAATTTCTATCGTGATTCGGACCGGTATTGTTAGTTTATTCCTGTACAGTCTTCAAGCGTATCGAACACACAATTAATACCGTGTACAAAATTACAGCAAAACAAAAATATGCAATAAGATTCCGATTTTAAAAACGGCCCCTTTTCCTCTTACTGGAAATACAAATACATTTGGGCTATCCATTAATCACGTGAGGTTCAAAAGGGGGGGATGGGTTTGGCAAAAATCACGATATACAAGGGGGGAGGGGGGTATAGTAAGATATCACGTGTATTTTTTTTCGCCAACCCCGTGATTTCTAAACTGGAGAGCGGCGTGTGTGTACCTTTGAGTGTAAGATTTATTTGTAGGTACTAAAAATACACGTGTTTTGTAATGGGGGTGGGTCTTAAACCTCAGCACATATCACCAAGGAGGAGGGAGCGGTTAAAAAATGTTAAAAAAACATCACGTGATTAATGGACAGCCCCTTACAAGATAGAAATTCTCGCTTTGAGTAGCTTCAGGATGTCAATGTGCCTTACAAAATCTTCATACAAAGTATGTCCTGCCGGATAGTCGATTGTTTGGTCTCCTTGGCGGAGAAGGAAGGCGAAGCCACGCGATTGGTTGATGACATGCGTGAAATTTTCACCATAAAAATGTTTTTAAGCTAATACAGTGTATAGAACATTCCAGATTCAAGAAAATGTAGATTAACAACATATTATTAATATAAAGTGCTTTACTTTCGACTTACATTGACCCTGTTCCCGTAGCCAGCGTAGAAGGGATTGGAATTGGGAGGAAACAGCGCTCGGATGTCGGCTAGGCACTGAATCTTAAACTCCTCCGGCTTCTTCTCGATGACCTCCCGATGAAAGGCGCGCAGGAGCGACGTGGGGTTCAACAGGAGTGGTCCGTCCGGCAGGCATAGCTCGCCTTGACGGATCGACCGCAGGTACTCGCGGGTTACCTGTACATTATTATAATTCGGTAAATGAACTAACTTTATTCCTCTTCCGCGCCTTTTCCCAAGTTAATTGGAGTCACCGCTAGTCTAACCTGGCCACCAGTCATTACTTGGTTAGACCAGCTGTACATTTTTCACGCTACAAACGACGCAAGTCACGATATTCCAAATCATCATCATCCCCTAAATGACCCACTACTGAGTCGAGCCACCTCCAAATACATAAAGGGAAATTAGGCTACTGTGCGACGTTGGCACAGAGATACAACTTTAGCGTGACTGTAGCCACCACTTACGACTCCCTGTACTGTCTGGTTTGGCTAATCTCTGAAATTGCTGGACCGATTTTGACGGGACTTTCACTTTTTCACATTGTTAAATACCACTTAGACGAAGTCGCGAGTAACGGCTAGTACTATAATATACTTACTCTAGCTTGCCCAATGGCTCGGGCGGATAAATATAGTAGCTGGTATCCATTGTTCTTGATCTTTGTGAAAAGCTGCGCCACACCGGATTGCGCCCAGTCTTTGCCCACCAGCGGGAAGATATGGCCGAGCACGTCCGACCTAGAAATATGAATTTTTTGTATTATTAACATTCCGGGCAGAGTGGCTTAAGGCTATTTAGTTCCCATAATTTGTCTGTGTGGTGATGGATTTAGAATGCATAGTGTCACCACCCCATTCCATCCTGGGGGTGTCGTAAGAGGCGACAAAATAAATAAATAAATAAATATCCTTGGACATTTCACACAACGCCATCTCGTCCCAAGCTAAGCAACTTAATGCTTGTGTTATGGTAACGAGATGGATGATAAACTACTTATATATATTTTTTTTTGTAAATACATACATATTATAGATAGAAATGACACCCAGACTCCGAGCCAGTGCCTCTGGTTTAGACAAAGACAATTGCCCGACCTCGGAATCGAACCCCCGGGACCCGTTGATCCAAAGGCGGCACATCTAACCACTAGACCAACGAGGCAGTCTGGAAAGGAAATAACAAGGCCGAAAACCTAGTCGCAAGAGAAGGAAAACTTGTAACAAGAACCTGTGTCAACCGGTCAGCGTGGCATAGTAGGGTAATTGCCCTCCCTGTGATGGGAGGAGGCCCAACGCAGCAGTGGGTCATTAATGGGCTGAGTAGTAGTAGTAGTAGTTGCCATAAAACAATTAAATAGGCACACAATGCCTATTTAATTGTTGTAAACGAACTCAAATCATTTATTTCAATTGAACCTATTTACAGGTGTTTTTAAAAGGTCAAAAGTGAAGTTAGGAATATAGTTGCTTGTTCCAAAAAGTAGATCCTATGGAGAAGAACCGGCAAGAAACTCCATGGACTCTCAATATATGTCACAGAACGAAATGCATTATGACCCATTTCAGTTGAAAGAAATAACTACACAGATCTGACCTTCTAAAAAATCTCCTACCATGTCTATAACTACGAAAAGGAAACATTCAAACTATGTAGGCTTGTAACTATGTAGACTTAACAATGTAAATTAGACTTTATTAATTCATAACAAAGGCTGTGTACTCACTTGGTGATAGTTCCGTCGATATCCGAGATGACAATCTTGTCGTCATGCCGCCAACGGAACACGTTGCATTTGCACCTCGTCGTGCCCTGGTACGCCGTCGTCACGCTGAACACCATTTCATTCATGCCTTCGCGTAGGTTCAGTTTTTTCTGATATCAAACGTACATAACATTACATACAAGTTAGACTACTTATTGGCCGTCGTGGTGCAAGCGTCACCGTTGGATTACGAGACCCTGGTTCGATTCCGGTGTAATGCAAGTGTATTTGCGTAAACCAGAAACACTGGATCTGAGTCTGGGTGTCATGTGTCACACTTGACACATGTCGTAAATGATGTGTTTGTGAATGCGATATAGATTATACCTAGCGAAGTGTACATTTCAGCATTAGCATAATGTGCCTATTAAGAAGAGGTGTTCAATTCTGTTGAATTTGTTTTAATGTTTCATAGCTCCGACTTTATATGGTTGTTTATTGGTTAGTCGCTTTTTTAATGCCATTTTGAAGTTGGTTTAAATTAATTGTTAAAAAGCTTTTCTAACTATAATAGGCGCGCGAGTTTATGTCCATCCTGAGGAATGATGTAATCGTCGTCGTCGTTTCAGCCCGTGAATTACCCACTACTGAGTCGGGCCTCCTCCAAATTCATGAAGGGAAATTAGCCTACTGTGCCACGCTGGCAAGACGACTTGGTACAGGGTTTGTATCTGTATATTATATCAAGTTTTCCTTACTTTAGAAATAAATAAAATTGAATAGAAATGGTCAGGTCATTTAACCTCATACATATCTATACTAATATATAAAGCTGCAGAGTTTGTTTGTTTGTTTGTTTGAACGCGCTAATCTCAGGAGCTACTGGTCCGATTTCAAAAAATCTTTCAGTGTTAGATAGTCCATTTATCGAGGAAGGTTATAGGCTATATTTTATTTTCAAAAGAATTAGGGATCCGTATGAAAATTGCGATTTTGTAAACCAAGGTGTAAAATCGAAAACCTATTTATGCGTGCACCGCAAAAACTATTGACAATAGAACAAAATGATGTACTACGGGTTTGTAGGTCTTATAAAGATCTCGAGAGCACATATCTAACTATCATAGTTTAGTCACAATAACCGATTTTATGTTCATAAAAAATATGCACGGGTTCGAAGCCCACGCGGGCGAAGCCGCGCCCAAAAGCTAGTGAAAATATAAAGTAATGTATTCAAACTCAAAACAATTTTATTTACATAGGTTGCCATATATGGTTGGAGCTACCATCATCGTCTTTCGGCCTTTGTACCACGCTAAGTGGTATATAATATTCTCCATACACTCCTATTCAAACGTTTCATACACATTTCCTCATTCACTCAATCCATCCACCTTGTTTGGTCTCCCTCAACTATGGCGTCCCACATTCATACTGAAACTACCACGGCTTCGGAACGCTGCTTTACAGAGAAGCCGGAAAAAACAGTGTAGTTGTTTTTTTGTTATCATTCTAAGTCTTGTTTACGTTTAAAAACATCAAACAGACTTTCTGGCTTGTTTTCAGAAAGGTCAGATAGATATCGTCTACAATGATAGCTGACAGTGTCGTAAGAAGCATGCATGTATCGAAGCGGTTTTGTACCTTTAGTATAAAACACACAGAGAAACATTTTAAAAGTATAATATCATGCTTTTTGGAATATACTACTAGGTACTAGTACTGTAAGCTGGTGACGCTAGGTATTCTAAATCCGTCACCACATGTGTTTTTTGTTTGTTTGTGGTCTATAAAAACAATCTGGGCAGTTCTCATTTAATATCTGTACTCGTACATGTATTTACACCAATGTCAGACTCGACCTCACGCGTCGAGTACGTGTTGCGAACAATGCATAAATATGACTAACATGTCCCTCGCACGCGGCGAAAGTCGTACGCGTGATAGCACGAAATACTTATCATACACGACGAAAACTACGGAGATATCATTGCTGAGGTAAGTGTATGAAATTAAAATTGTCGTGCTACCCGCTCATAAAATAGCCACTGCCGCTCTTCCAACTTGATGATGGGAAATGAATACTAAACTAAAAATACATTAAATCAATAAAAGAAACATTACACACATGTATTTGACACACACGCATATACCTTTTGTTTATTGTTAACTAGCGACCCGCCCCAACTTCGCACGGGGGCAATTATGCATGTATTAAACTTAAAAACCTTCCTCTTGAATTTAAAGATTTATGCATACATAGGGACGGACAGAGACTTTGTTTTATACTATTAGTGAAGTCTGAGGTCATATCGAGAATAGAACTATAATTTAAATTAGTTGTGGTCGAATTTCGGTGTACGTCTAACGTGACAACTGACAGTATAACCAAACCAAAATACCGATAACTCCTATAGGTGGAGCTTAGAGAGTAGTCTTCAGTGAAATACCTCAGTGTCGTTAGCCAAATCGGGTAATCAAATAAATCATGAGCAACTTACAATTTGGTCGGAAGAGAGCCGCAGTGTTTTCCTGAAGGTGGAATGGCGCCGGGAAGGCCTCTTGACGTGACTGTCTTGGTCCGAGTCAGAAGAACTGTGCTCGTGTCGGTCCACTGTTGACAGCAAGAAGTCTATTATGTACACAGGGTGTCTCAAAATGGTAATGTATAAAACGAAATTGAGCCAATGATTCGGATACGAATTGTACTAATTTGGTGAAAAAACAACGGGATGTTCTTTTTCATACCATCTTGAATCTGCATTACTGGTACGAATTAGTTGATTAAACAGAATGTAGGTACTTTTATTATCTTAAAACTGACGAATTAATTAATTAAATTAATTAAATCTTAGCACCTAACATATGTACAGCATATTTATACTTATATTACAAGTGTTTAGACTTGTATTCTTGCGTTTATAACGAATAAACTCAAAAAGTACTGGACTAATTTCAAATATTCTTTCACCATTGGAATCCCCGAATAACATGTGCGTAATCTAGTTTAGGATAAATCAAATCCAAATCAAATCAATATCGTTTTTCTTGTAGGTACGTAATAATTATTACCAGTCACCTTGTATGACACCCTCAGAATGAAATAATTATAAGGCAAAAATATATCTTAATCCATACACACAATCTTTCATAAATTACTATTCATGGTGAAACGAAATTTTAGCATAATAAAAAATATATAATAAAAGTAATGTATGTATTCAACCATCCTATTTAAAGACGAGAGCTAGATTTAAGATTATTAGATTATATGAGCCAAGAAACAAAGTCATTTCATACCATAAATATAATATAAATACATAAGAAGTAAATTACAATTGTTCTAAAATTACCTTGGTCACGAGTTTCGACATCTGGCAGTGGCAAGTCATCAATATGTTCCTGTACGGCTTCCACGATAGTCACTTCTTTCGCTTGGAATATTTCTTCGACTGGGCCCTCTAGGGGTTCGATTATTGCACTTGGGTCTGCGATATCCTCTGCGTGAGTTTCCACTGGGTTTTCTTTTAGAATATCGTCTTTAGGTGGTGAAGGTTCGATACTATAACAAATATTACGAAGTTAAATATAAGCCTATATCATTACAATATAAATCAAACTAGTGGCCCGCCCCGGCTTCGCCCGTGCAAAGCGGGTGTGGGTTATACATATAAACATTCCTCTTGAATCACTCTATCTATTAAAAAAACCGTATCATAATCCGTTACGTAGTTTTAAAGATTTAAGCATACATAGGGACGGACAGAAACAGCGACTTTGTTTTATACTATGTAAAGAAAAGGTCTCTGTTGGGCAAAGGCCAAAGTGAGCCGCTTGCATGCACGTATCATCATCAGATTTCCACGAAGACGGGTCCTGAGCCACCCCCGCATTCATCGCTTTCCGGCGGCTTTAACCAGGTCGTCGGTCTACCGTGTGGGAGGCCTACCAGCACTGCGCTTTCCGGAATGCATTATCCACTAGGAGGACTTTTCGCCTCATCGGGAGTCAGTCGATTGTTGCGAAAGTCAACCGTCCACCCTTCATTTCGTTTAGTTTAGAGTTATAGTAGAAATAATCTACTAAAACTCTAAATTAAACAAAACAAACTATTACAATTGTAGCTATTACTGCTATCATCATCATCATCATCTCCCCCAAAGATTTCCACAAAGGCCGGTCCTGGGCCGCCCGCATCCATCGTTTTCCGGCGACCTTAATCAGGTCATCGGTCCACCGTGTGGGAGGTCTACCAGCACTGCGCTTACTCAAATAGTTTAACAACATATATTTTGAAGTAGAAATAGAAGGTAAACGTTTAGTCTCTGTAATGTATGCTCTGTAATGTATGCTATAGCTAACTCAAATAGTTTAACAACATATATTTTGAAGTAGAAATAGAAGGTAAACGTTTAGTCTCTGTAATGTATGCATGTCCTTCACAGCATACAAATTTAAATTGGACGCGGCTTTCACAATTTTAGCGTTCCAGAGTAAGTAGCTTACTATCTGGCAGATGTTCCATCTTGATACGTCGCCTAGAAGTATTTATAAAAAATCAGGCAATTTGAGTACGCCATCCGCGCGGTCTTAGTCACGAACTAGAATTATATAACCCTAATACCACTGGCTATATTGGTAACAAAGAAAATATACAAAACTTATATAAAAAGCTGAACCGGCAAACGTTGTTTTGCCATAATATCGCAATTACAAAATAGTTGTTGATCGTACAGGGGTGACAATTTAGGGTTGTATGTATTTTAGGATGTATCATAAGAAAATAAAAACAACAAAATCTCAATCAATCAATCAAAATGTTTTTTATTCGAATAAATTCTTACGAATGCTTTCAAATAGTCAAAAAAAAAATCTCCCGAATCTCACGAAATTCCCGTGGATTTTAATCAAATCATATTACCCTACTATTAAACTGATACTGGATTCTGACCGCTTTAAATAATGGAGGGAAAATGGAAAGACGCACACACATTACTGTATAGTCATTACAAAAGTAAACTAAATAAGCATTTACAGATTTTCTTGGCGAGACTTCTCGGCAGAGTAGCTCAAAGATTCAAATGCTTTGGTGCAGAAGCCCATTTCAATGAAGTATTTTTTTTATTCAGATTGAAAGCAGGGCGTTTCACATTGGTCTGCCTATTGCATTATAACTTCTTCATTTCAAGTAGTTGTTCGTAAAATTGCTTTAATTGAGACTGTCCTACGCTATGTATAAAAAAATCTGCAATGTTGTTAGTAAACACTACTATACTATTACTCATCCCATAAAGGCGGTCACCCTGCTGAGTCAGGCCTCCTCTCATCACAGGGAGGGCCTACTGTGCCACGCTGGCACAGGGTTTCGTATCAAGTTTCCCTTTTCTTGTGGCTAAGTTTTTAGCCTTGTAATTTCCTTTTGTCGGCTCTTACGACACCGTCAGGGTGGAAAGGGGTGGTGACACTATCACTACATAGTATAAAACAAAGTCGCATTCTTCTGTCCGTCCCTATGTATGCGTAAATCTTTAAAACTACGCAGCGGATTTTGAAGCGGTTTTTAATAGATAGAGTAATTCAAGAGGAAGATTTATAGGTATAATATAATTGCACCCGTGCGAAGCCGGGGCGGGTCGCTAGTGTATTATAAGTCCGTAACCACGCGGAATGTTGTTTGGGGCCTATAAACTCTTTTGCTGTCTGCACTGTATGGTAAAATCTCCTATTTAGGCTATTAAAGGCTGGGATTGTTATGGGTAGATTCCACTGTATTTTTCCACCGACACGTGGACGGAAGGTGTTAATTACAAGGTGAAAAAAAATGTAGTTTACTGACCGTTTGTCATCGGGATTGGATCGTCGCCAGCTCCACCACGAGTAGCCACGTGGCTTAGTAGCACTGTCTACGCTACCACTCACCACCTGCGACTCGCACTTTTCAGAATTCTTCTCCAACGACTCCAGGACACGCTGTCGTACAGAACCAAGCGTTAGATACACGTATCATCATCACAATCTTTATACTTATGATTAATAATAATAAATATCCTTGGACATTTCACACAACGCCATCTCGTCCCAAGCTAAGCAACTTAATGCTTGTGTTATGGTAACGAGATGGATGATGAACTACTTATATACATTTTTTTTTGTAAATACATACATATTTATAGATAGAAAACCCCCAGACCCGGAACAAATACTTGTAGGTCCTACAAATATTTCTTCCGTGCGGGGATCGAACGAGTTTTTTGGGTTAACTACCAGTATTTACAAGGAGCGATTGCCATCTGCCTTTCGTGACCCTCCATCTAGTGGGCCCGCCAGTAAATTTAAGGTTAGACTACTACAACTCAGCCTATATGTGACAGACTGTTGATTCGGGCTTCTTCCAGTTGCATGGAGGGTAATTTTGGCCAGCGTGGCATAGTAGGTCCGAATCGGCAGTGAACCCATTTGTGGGCTGAGTAGTATTCGTATTAGTTACTTTCCCATACTATACTACGTATTAAATTAAATTATACTACGTATACTATATGTGATTAGTATGAATTCGAAACGGTACAAAAAAAAAATAAACGTGATTTTTCATGGGGGGTGGAGGGCTAGTCTTAAACCTCACCAGGTATCACGAAGGGGGAGGGAGGGGTTAAAAAATCATCACGTGATGAATGGACAGCCCGGTTAATAAACGATGCGTTAGGCATAAACATCTGTTAGGAAAGATACATCATGTTAAAATGAGGCAAAAATTTAAAAAATCATTTGCGGCTAAACTATTGCTCCAATTTAATTGATTTATGGTACAGAGCCTGGAAATGATAACTAGTATAGGCAGTTAAAAAAAATGCCCCTATGTCGTATCAACCCTGTATAACATGAATCGCCGGCATGTAGTGCAGTGTAAGAAGAATCTTACTTCGCTCTCAGGATGCAATGTCGCTAATCAGGATCGAATGTTAGGAAGAAATGTTAAATGTAGACTTACATTGGGCAGTGGCCGCCTGTAAGCAAGTAGGGACAGTAGGAGGGGGCCAGCGCTCCGCCACGGAAGCCAGCGATCCCCGAGCCGTACAATTAGCCGACCTTCTACGGCAAGCGCACCACCTTGCTCGCAAAACTCTTCGAACGATAACGCACGCGAGATTCGTTCTTCGCGGACATATACCGCCACACCCCTGTACCGACAAAAGCTAAGTTGCAGTTATAATGAAGTCTTATTTTTGTAATACGAAAGCTTTATTGTTGTTGCTTGACCAATTTTGCACCGCATCATTTTAGCCCGTAAATGACCGGGGCTATCTTTGTTTGGCGAACGTGCTCAAATTCTGTATAATGCTTTTTTGAAACCAAGATGTAATCAAAAGCAAAACTTGTAAAGAAAATCCTTTTGTTACACCCTACAGAAGAAGGCAATTTAAAGCAAGTTAACTTGAATGTCAAATTTCGACTAGAATATAAAACGTAATCGACTACTTACACATCAGAAAATTATTATATCGTTACGTAAGTCAAATAATGTATATTGCTCCCGTTTGCTAACGCGGTTTTCCCCTTTATGATAGTATTGATGCGAAACATAAGCACTGAGTCATATATAAAGGTCATTTGTCAATGTGCAGTGTATGCAGGTCGTTAATTTATGATCCCTTTGTGTTAGTTTCAACGATATCGTACTATACTCAACGTTTATTAATGGCATAATATGTTTGCATTTTATATTTAGAAGAGTATTTATTTAGATAACTAGTGGCCCGCCCCGGCTTCGCCCGTGCAAAGCGGGGGTGGGTTATACATATAAACCTTCCCCGTGAATCACTCTATCTATTAAAAAAAACCGCTTCAAAATCCGTGGCGTAGTTTTAAAGATTTATGCATACATAGGGACGGACAGAAGAATGCGACTTTGTTTTATACTATGTAGTGATAGTGATTTTGTTCAGTTTATCTATTTCACGAGTACATTTAAATGTGTATAAATGGGATTCCCGTCGATTTCAGGTTGCACGGGACTTAATATTCGATTTTTTTTAATAAAAATAACTTAATTTACTGCTTACTACATACATTAGTTCAATGTCCGGTTAAACTTCAAATCAAAGTTCTCAGTCATATATGCGCTGAAATATTATTTAAATTGACCACTGCCGAGTGTGTTGCCTGCATGGTCCGACTGTTGTCTAGGTTGGCACAGAGTTTCAAACCAAGACTTCTTTTTCTCGGCGCTTAAAATCCTCATTAAAACGTGTATTACATTTGTCTCCTTCGGTTTGCTCCGCAATGACAAGGCCGGAGATATTTTGTAAAGCGTCGATAGAATAACAGCTGATGCCCTTAGCACACCCTCGGTGACAATCGCAAGCCGCGGGTATAAGCTGTTTGGGTTTATTAGCCCAACAATCCCCCGCGGGCAACCGCGTGATAATCAACGCTATATTATCAAGTTTAAAACAACATTCACCCACTTATCATGAAGGCAATAAATAAGTATGATACGATAGCGATTAATTAAACTCTACAGAGAAATTACGTGCGTTATCAACATGTAGGTATGTCTGTTATGCTTCCGGGTTGAAAACTAGTTAATAAATTGAACGCCAGCTGCGGCATGCAACAACAAAGCGAGTTTTATTTTTATTCATGTTTTACTCTTTTCAAATAGACGCTTGTTTACACTAGTTGCCAAGTCGATGAATGATTGTGGATATTCTGAATTTATAATTAATCTACATGGTGTAATAAAAACCCTATATCCATAAAGAATTGATCGATAGTATTGCTAATACAGATACTGTTTGCAAAATTTCAGGACCTTCAAGCTAAATATTTATTATTGCCTTTTTGGCACGACTCGAAGAATTTGCATAGAGGAACCAAGAAACTATGTTACTGAGCTTGTAGGATAATAACGATAGCTAGTTTCGGTGGGATCCATTTCTTATAGTAATAATCAGGTATATGAAAATGTCATAATCTTTGATACATCAAGATAGAAAAAAAACATAAACACAGAATTGCTTTTTTTGATTAGCTCTATGCCGCTTCTGATGGCTTTTATTACACTGTGTATAAACTCAATTACATAACAATTTCGTAACTGTAAGATACTAGTTTGAGTAATCAGCCTTCTGTGCCACGCTGGTCATACGGGTGGGCACAGAAAGATACGAGTAAACACAAACATTATGGATAACCCAGTAGAAAATAATTTGACATAATCTAGAAAGATATTCTAAGATAAGATTCTTTATCTCGCGGTTCGATTTTGTGCCTGTCTAGTTTATTTAGCAGCCTTGTAGAATGCCCAAAGAATGTTTTTTTTGGTGACACTATTTTAATCACCAAACGACCTCTATAACACGTAGTGGACAGTAAGGAAACTAACTTTAAATAAAATCTGGCAGCACATATGGGACGGTTCTTAACGATATTAAATAACGTAACTAATACAGTTGCAAAATAATATAAAAAACAAAGCGAGCACGTGTTGTTGTTATTGCGATTCTAAGTAGGCGCGTAATGTAACTTGACCTATTAGAAGATTATCATTAACCGCAAGTCGACCATAAATGAAGACCTTCATGACGAGCATGCTTGTTGTCTATTCCTATTAAGACATATTTTACAAGGCCCAATTAGTGTGTCGATATTTTCACATAATAATTGGTACGCATCTATTAAATCGGTGTTTTACGATATATTCTTAAAAAAAATGGTCGACAACGAACTATGTAGATGATTTTTGTACAGAGGGGTAATTCAGCGCGATCTTTGTCGAGTCAGTATGCAGTCATCAGCGCGGCATAGTACGCTAATTTCCCTACATGAATTTGGGGGAGGCCTGACTCATTAGTGTATAATTTATGGGCTAAAACGACGACTATAGGCCATAATATAAAAATAATAATTTTATTTTGGGGTATAATCTATACTAATATATAAAGCTGCAGAGTTTGTTTGTTTGAACGCGCTAATCTCAGGAACTACTGGACCGATTTCAAAAATCTTTCAGTGTTAGATAGTCCATTTATCGAGGAAGGTTATTAGAATTAGGGATCCGTATGAAAATTGCGATTTTGTAAACCAAGGTGTAAAATCGAAAACCTATTTATGCGTGCGCTGCAAAAACGATTGACAATAGAACAAAATGATGTACTGCGGGTTTGTAGGTCTTATAAAGATCTACAAAAGTCCGAGAGCACATATCTAACTATCATAGTTTAGTCACAATAACTGATTTTATGTTCATAAAAAATATGCAGAGATAAGCACGGGTTCGAAGCCCACGCGGGCGCTAGTAATTAAGATATAATTATGCCTATATCCTCCTCATAGCGACTAATTTGATTATTCCGATGCTCGGGTCCTCCTTGGCCTCATCACAATAAAGTATAAAGCAGGCAGTACACTTACTTGGCCAGAATCTTGTCGTCGTCATCAGAATCCATTGTGGGTGGTTCTAGGGACGCGGGGGACTGCGGCAGAGAGGGACCGTTGCCAGACTCATATTCCTCCTCGGTGGGCCCAGTAATAGGGTGCGTTGTATTTGGGGCACCTGTTTATGACCAAACAATAAATTGTTTAAACACAATCGTGACAAATGCAGTCACGTTCTGATTTAATAGCCGTAAATACACGGCCACGTGTAGTCGTGGCGTGTACGTTGATGTTATCCTTTCCAAATGTGCAGTGCAAATACAATATGTATGTTTGTAATTAATAAACTCAAAGAAAATGATTTTATTGTAAAAGCGTGGGGTGCATGGTATCAATAGTTCTAAATATTTTATGACCAGATATGAGTAGAAGGGTTATTTTGATAATATCCTGAAAAGCACCCCACGCTTTTTACAATAAAATCATTTTTTCTGACAATATTTTTAATACAAATTTATTAAAAAAAAATCCATTTTTTAGTTGGGTTTTTATAAAAGCATTTTTTTTGTGTTTTTGTTTTAACTTTTATTATGTGCTAACAACTAAGTTAAAATACATAAAATAACTAAACTTAGATTAGTCGAATGAAAAATTCCTGAACCATATCAATATGGCCGATGCATTTTATTTTCTTACTTACCCGCCCTGTATCTTTCAGTATGGTGCTTCGGGAAATAGAGGTCGGGGTCAACCCGATCGAGATCATCCAAGTAAACGCCTTCTGCGGGCGCACCACTGGCGTCCCGAGGCGCCATGAATCGGAACACGCCACTCAACATGCCTCGTCGACTGGGACGTTCCTCGTCAGAGCTATGGAACGAGCGGAATCTTCACCAACAAATTCAATTTTTTTTGTAATATTTTTATTTGTTCATCCAACTCGGAAAAGCTCAAATACATAATTGTATTTGGAACCGCAGAGTTAGCCGTAGCTGCCACATAAGTGTGCCAGACCTGTGGACTATGTCGGTAGATCCTTTTGGGTAACTTTCTGCTTTTTAATGTAGCCCATAGTGAGCGACCAAGTATGTGTACCATATGTTATCACTGGCAACACACATCGATCAAAGACGTTTGTATTAAGCTCTGCGATTTTGTGGTTCTTAAAAAAAAGAGGTTCTTGAAAATTCCTGTTCAAATTACCCACTACAAAGTCGGGCCTCCGTCAAATTCATGGAGGGACATTAGCCTATTATGTCACACCAGCAATATTGGTTGGTTTGTATAAGTATTCCTTCTCTGGCGCTATGTGACTACCTCTTGCGTTCTTTCGGTCGCCTCTTACGATAACCCCAGGATGGTATGGGTTGGTGAAATTGTGTGTTCTTAATCCACAACGCCTCTCACCATACGGACTCTTTAATCTGTCGCCATATGGGACTGTTTACAAAGATAAAATAAAAAGAAATGTAACAGCCAGATCCAGAGAATCTAGCTTACACGCCTGCCTTTAATTAAACCTTCTAAGACTAAAAAAAGGGCGTTGACATTAATTACGTAAAAACTTACCTCAGTGGCTCAATAGGTGAAGTGGGCGCTGGAGAGGCCGGCGCAGGTGAAGCCACAGATGCAGGAGTAGCTGGCGAATCAGGCACGCCTCGCACTGGGGGCTCAGGCAACTCTCCCCAACGCCAAGACTGGGAAGATTTGTCCCCCGGGCCAGTACGGGCGAGCTCCACCTCCGTATCCGACTGCACCGGTGTACCACTGCGAGAACCCCGGCTGTTTGGATATTAATAACATTAGCTTGAACATTACGTGTGTTTAGTCATTAGGCGTAAATGTTACGGTCCGATTAACACTTAAGAGGGTCCACAAGGATGTTAACATATATCGTATCCCCTTTAAATGTTAACGCTACGTCCCCGTAACACTAAAATGTATATTAATCACAGATTTTAACAAAAGTAAAGTTGTTAGACACTTTTTTGCTGCAGAAAATACTTGTTATCTATTTTGAAAAGACTCCTTGAGGTGACGGATTAAGAAAAAAATTTGTAACTACGCCATTCAATCCTGAGGGTATCCACCCGATAAAAGGAAATGACAAGGCCAATAACCTAGCCGTAAGAGATGGAAAACTTTATACGAAACCCTGTGCCAACCCGTCTGGCCAGCGTAGCACAGTAAGCTTACCCTCGTGTAATTGGAGGAGGCCCAACTCAGCAGTGGATCACGTATCGGCTGAATAATAGTAGTAGTACCTTGCAAAGTGATGGTTTCTCTAAAATCTAATCTACACTCTACTTCTAGGTTAGTACTGAGTGGTTATCATCAAATGCATTTCTAATAAGAATTACAATCTAAACGGATAGAAATATTCCAAAGCCTTCGATGTCCTTTTCATTGTGACCTAATTCTGACAGCCAATAACCGTCTCGATAGTACGTTAAATTGATGAAATACTTTAGCTTCTCTTTTAGCCTAATAAATAGCGACGGTAAAACAAATTTAGAACAAATCGATGCAAGAATAAGACAGAGAAACATAATACAACAATAAATTATTCAGATGTTGAAATCGCGGGTACAATTACAATTTATTCTTATCGAAATATTAACATAAAAAAAACAAGAACTTTAATATATTTATCCACACGATTAACCGATAAGCAAGCTGTTATTCATTATCAGTTGCAAAATAAAAATCAGGCGATTTATTACTTTATTACGTATGTGAATAACGTCACCTATTTTGTTCGTTTAATTTGGTGTGAACGCCTAAGCCCCCGTACGCACTAACGGTTAATAATGTATTTCACATTACCTATAAATATTGTATGAATATAATATAATCCCATAATATATTACCCTCCAGGTAGTAGGAGGAGGCCGTATTCAACAGTGGGTCATTTATGGACTTATATAATCGTGATTTTAGTCCATATTATTAGAGCATTAGGAGACACCATGTGTTACCCTCCATTAATGGGAGGAGGCATGACTCAGCAGCAGACGTAACTGAGAAATTGCAAGGGATTCATGTTACTTTTTTAATTAACGACGGGTTGAATTTACTTGGTAACAGTGAAATTCTGAATCACAGGTCTCATCCGTTCTGACACATACATTGTATCCTGTTAAATAAATGGCTCATAGCAATTACTGAACCATTATCAACAACAATGGTAGAATGCTTTAATATTTATGTAAATAAAATCATTAGTAGTACAACATATTAAAACAATAAAAGAGAATTCCATCTAATTATCATTCAATTAAATAAATATGAAAATTCTATATACGAGGGTGAATCAAAAAGTTCTTAGAAGTGCATATATATGAAACCTTTTTGGATCAAGTTCGATATTCAAATTAAAGAGTGTCTATCACACTATATTTATGCAGACTGTCACTTGTTTTTGTCAGTTCGTTCGCATGTAATAAATTTTTTTGTGCAACGAGTTGCTAAAAAGTCAAAATTATGGATAAAAGTGAGTTACGTGCGGTGATAAAATATCTCAGTTTGAAAAAAATGTCTACGAAGGAAATTTTTTTGGACATTCAGCAGACATTAGGGGGTGATGCTGTACCCTATTCTACGGTTGCGTACTGGGTGGCTGAATTTAAAAGAGGTAGATCAAGCTGTAAAGATGACCCGCGTTCTGGGCGGCCTTCAACCTCCGTTACAGAAGAAAATGTCAAAAAGGTTGAGAATCTGGTTTTGGAAGACAGAAGAATGACTATAAAACATATAGCTGAGATCCTAAAGATATCTTTTGGTAGCGTTCAATCCATTTTAATTGATTCACTGGGGTTCAAAAAAGTGTCTGCAAGATGGGTGCCACGAATGTTAACCGACGAAAACAAAAAGCGACGTTTGGAAATTTCCAAGCGTAATCTCGAAATGTTCCAGCGTGATTCGGATAATTTTTGCCGTCGTCTTGTCACCATGGATGAAACGTGGGTCCACCATTTTGATCCTGAAACTAAAAGACAAAGCATGTCTTGGAAACGACCATCCTCTCCATCCATTAAGAAATTTCGAGTTGCTCCTTCCGCTGGCAAAGTTATGGCCTCTGTGTTCTGGGATAGTGAAGGAATCCTTTTTATTGATTACATGCCAAAAGGCCAGACGATAACTGGACCCTATTATGCAAATTTAATCCCGAAAGTGCGTGAAGCGATTAAAGAAAAACGTCGTGGAAAACTGTCGTTGGGCGTGTTGTTCCTTCAAGATAACGCTCCTGCCCATCGATCGGAAGTTGCGCTCAACGCAATCCGCTGTGCTGGCTTCAATCTCCTTGACCACCCACCATATTCTCCGGACTTAGCCCCAAGTGATTTTCACTTATTTCCAAAATTAAAAGAGGAAATTCGTGGAACAAAATTTCACGATAATGACGCGGTTATAGCTGCCGTAGAGGACTTTTTCGAGAGTCAAGAAAATAATTTTTTTTCACAAGGAATAAGGAAGTTAGAAACGCGTTATTCTAAATGCATTGCATTGGAGGGAGATTATATAGAAAAATAAAATATTATTATTTAAATCTTTGCATTTTTTAATATTGATTCCAAGAATTTTTTGATTCACCCTCGTACATATTAAGCTGTTCTCGTTAGTAATTTTAACAATAAAAGAGTGCTTACATCACTCTACTTTCTGTTCGTTTGTATAAACATATACAAGAAGACTATACATTGCATGAGATAATGGTTATTACAGTGATGCATTTTATAACAAAACTAGAGGCCCGCCCCGGTTTCGCACGGGTGCAATGATGAAACTCTGAATTTATCAGTATTTCTCGACAATATTATGCATGTAATAAACATATAAACCTTCCGCTTGAGCCACTCTTTCTATTAAAAAAAACCGCATCAAAATCCGTTGCGTAGTTTTTAAGATTTAAGCATACATAGGGACGGACAGTGCTGGCCTTTGAAGCCGTGCAAAATAAACAGTAGGAATTGTTTCGAAAACCGGACACCGTCCATAATTAATCTACAACACAGTATAGCACTCATGAAATAGATTACGCAATAATTCGAATTTTAGTTGATAGTGATGTTTTTCTAAAAGTATTTTTTACAACACTAATATAATTATTACACAGTGCGATAATTACATTGTATAAGCTAAAAGCAGTAGTGAAATCTCAAATACTAATTAGCTGGACTACAAATATAAATTTATCCGATCAGCTAACTACGTTATTAGTACCGCGGAGCAGTCTAGAAGTTGTAGTTTATGGTGTATACTATTGTTACGAATACATAAAAGCGTGTTTAAACTAAATGTATTATACAAAAGCGCTCTGTGTTGCTATTGTCGATGAGTTTTTGTCTCTCTACTGACAATAAAATTAATCAGGTCGTGATTACAACAAGCTAGGCGTGGTGAACGGTAGCCCAAGCACGAGTCTCTCTAATTGTAGTATTTAACATTATGATAATGCAGTTTATCATTCAATATTATTAATTAAGAACTTAAACATTGCATAGCTTCCTACTATTTTAATCCATCTCATTCAGAATACATGTAGCAAAAAGTGCAGTTTAATTTAAGTTATATTAAGTAGTCTCGTGAAATACATAGAGTTAATCTTAATAAGAAAATTAAGGCAAATCTGAACTAAAATATTAATACAGCGTAAACACAATAGCTGATTTCATTTCAAATTAGAAGTACCATCATGAATAATAAATTATTTAAAATATAAAAGAAGTTGCTAAAACTACATGGTAAGAGAGCTCGCCCTACGGAGTTACGTTACATTTAAAAGGTCATTACGAGTGTCTGGAGGCTGCATGGACCTCAAACGCAGTGTCGGACAACGCCAGGGGAATGCGATTGTCGCCGCTGAGCTTCAAGTTCGACATTTCTTCACTGTAAGAGGTCACTCGCTCAGTACATGCAACTGGGCGCACACACACACCACCATAACAAAACTCGATGCAAACCTATCTGATGCTGTATGTGTTTTATTTCTTAATACAAGAAATACAAAATGGATGACGTTAGTAAACGTTATATTTTAACGATTACATACGAGGTAACAACAAGCCCTAAGTATGTAAAGTTACGGAAGGTATTATGGTTATCCATTTCCCAAACATCGTGTGTAGCTTCCAGCATATTATTATTATTAGTTCTTTACAATAAAGAATCGCAACATCTTTCACGAAAGTTTTTAAAATCCCAAATGTCTGAAATAAACATTTTATGCAATTTTATTTCGACCATACAGCATCAAATACATTGAAATCAATTTTCAAGACCATTACAATATAATCCATATTCCAAAAAATGAGACAGACACACGGGGAATTACAATCAGTCAGTCACTACTTCATTCCATACTCAAAATTTTCTCGATACGAAAATTACAGAAACAAACGTGCAATATTAGCAAATAAAAACGTACCTAAGATTGGCAGCATTGACTTCGGTGTCACTGAAGAAATTGATATCCGCAATTGGAATGGGCGCGGCTGACTGGCCGGCCCTCTGCTCCGACCCTGCCCGGTCCGACTGGCTGGAAATCGAACTGGTCGAAGACTTCCTCTGATGTTTCATCTTCGAGCTCACTTTCTTCGTTTTCTTCTTCTTCTTTCCATTGTTGCCATTCTGTTTGGCATCGTCCTGGTTCGAGGGCACTGCCTCTATTGGCCTGAAGTCATTGTGAGCGCTGATCTTCTTAACTACCTGACTAGCTTCACTCTCAGCCTCACCAAGCTGTGTAGCAGCAAACGTTTTAGGTGCTCTTCCGTCTGCGTTGTCGGTCCCCTCGTCTAGGCCGTCCATTTCAAATAAAGCATCGTGGTCATGGCTAGTGTTGTCTTCTTTACTTGTTTGATTGGTAATCTTACTTAAGTCAGGCTTTTGCATCGATTGTCCGTCAGCGGTGTATCTATCAATAAAAAAAGCAAATTAATATTTCTATTGACAGTTGAAATAGGTGTAAAATATATGATTGCTCAATCACCCATTAAAATAATAGGTAGCGTGGATATTTAATGCAAAGGTATTGGGAAATGACTTTCTATTGTGCACACGCGATTGTGAGTAATAACTAAGGAAAGTGCAAACTGTAAACGGCTCTAATTAATAAGGTTAGTAAACAATGAACGAAGTATTTACCCAATTTCTAAGTACTCATTGGGAGCAGACCTAGTTTAAACAAAAAAAAATATAGTTAGAGTCAGTTCTATTCTTCCAGATCTATCTATATCAAAATTATCTAATAGATAAAAGTATTCGTAGACAGACATTCGATCGACAATGTTTATTTGCGCCGTTTAAATTTACGAAGTTGAAGAGACCGTCTAACAAGGTTTGCTAAAAGTACTTCCACAAATTTACAGCTTGTACAGGCCCTACATTGCCTAGTTATTTTTTAATAAATCCTAATCTTTTAAAATTATTAAAATAATACTTGCATATAAAAGAAGATGGGTTATTTATTTGTCTCATACTAAGGTTTGGCATTAAATTTACAGTATATATGAGATGGGCTGACATGAATAACTTTAAAGGTGTTCAGGCGTTAAAAATTGTAATACCTGACTTATCCATCGGCTATTTATTGGCGTCGACATTCATTTATGACCGAAACTACAGATTCACTTACGCGTGTACATCGAGGTGACGTACCTGCACCAAAATTGCATCAACGTAGCTATCAAATACCAATAAAGGGTATTATTATACCATCTTCGTCATATCTAAGTCCAAATAGAGATATTGGCAAAAAGACAAACAACAATATCGGAGGTTGCCAGAAAAATGTACCCACTGTGACGATTAGCACCACTAAAATGGACCGACAAACCATTGTATACGTCACACAAATGCCTGAATAATAATCGCTGATACAGCAGGCTGGGCATGGCCTAATAATCTAACGGAGCACTAATCAGGACTATAAAAATCAGCTAGTTAACCTTAAATTACACTAATGAAAAGAAACGGAGGAAACGGATCGGGAAATTCGAGAAAAAATAAACGAATCATGACTTTCAATATACGATTGACTATCCGACATTTGTCTACGCCATAAATATGCTTATGCGCTAGCTGTTAATACGTAGACAATGTGCTCAATGGAAATTTACATACCTACTAGTTAGAATCAAAATGTTTTGTTGATTCTGTAGATATGTAGGTGGCTATTCTTTATGTAATATGTTTTGTCTCCAGTGGCGTTGTGTAATCTAAACTAATATAATAAAATGATAAGGTTTGTTTTAGTTCGTAATCTTTGGAACTACAGAACCGAATTACAAATATCTTATATGAATAGAAACCTATATACACTATCACTGTGTAAATTTTAGATAAATCATGTCCAGTGTCCCAGTACTAGTGATGTAATGCATCCTCCTGTGTCACCCTCCTGATTTGTCATTTGCTTCAGCGTTTAGGGGATCTGATACCTAATCTATGCCTATTTTAAAGAGACAATAATATTAGGCGATCACATTTTCGGTAACACGGTGCTAACTGGGGTCCAAAATCATGCTTTATTTCATAGGAATTTCGAAAATTAGTTTTATTAAATAGTTAATTAAACACGTAAAACCAATTGCTATACATACGAGTACGAATGCATATTATATTAGTACATATAACCAAATACGTAGTGAGTTTTATGTTTCCTTTTCACAGTGAAACCTTACCTTCTCTTAGTATAATCAGAGGCTTGTCCATGGTCGGGTTCAACTGCTGAAAGTGAGTTCCTCCGCCGCGGCTCGTACAAGTCGCCGAAGCGAGCGGCCGGAATGGGCGAGGTGGCCAGGTGTGCCGAGCATTCAGCCTCGTCTTCACCCACTTCCTCCACGAAAAACGCCTCGCCCGACTCGCCAAGCTTCATATGAATGCTCAAGGGCTCGCCGTTCAGTTCCAGATCAACCTATATCATAAACTAAGAATGAATCCCCGAAAAAATTTGTGTATGTCTGGGTAATTGCAATGAAGACGGTCTAGATGTGCCGGAGTCGGGCAAGTTTCTTTGTCTAATGCAGAGGCTTTGAGTCTGAGTGTCATTTGTGTTCGTGAATTTCTTGTTTGTAAATTTCCCCCGCGATACATTACTATACCTCGTGCGAGAGTTTCGTGTTTCAAAAGAATAAAATAAAATACATTGTTGGATTTTCAGTAAAATGAGATTATATTACGTAACTAATTACGTAAAGCGGTTATCATATAGCGTATTTTTTCATATAAACCATTATCTTAGCAAGAATCTATTAAATAAATCTATAACTCATTAATTTTGTTAACAAAATACAAAAAACCACCCACAAATAACGCGGGAGACAAAAAATATTCCAAACACAAACCAATAACACATACTATTCTATGAACAAAAAATGAACTCTAACTCTTTAAAAAATAAACAGGTGGCTGAACGCAGAAAAATATTTGTGCCAAAATTTGTTTGAAATTCCCAGTGAGATTATATCCAACTTTGGCGCTTTTCCAATTTTCTCCTATAGATTCCTCGTCTTAATTTGGCAGTGCGCTCTCACCCACTACTTCTGGTTTGTTAGGATACCTATGAATCAGTCTAGTCTCGGTGCGTATTAATTTAGCAAAACTACACTAGATTCGTACAAATGATTAACCTGCACTATTAGATTACGTAAGAGCGAAAATGAACTCTATAGACTCTATAGAAAAAAGAGTTGAATTTAGTTTACTATTTAATAGAGTCAAACCATATCTGGTACATTTTCAATATAACCCACGATCTCGGCTTATACTCGGTTGGTGACATTGTCTATTGTAAATCCGTCACCACACGACTCAGTACTCGTTACTTCTCTTTTATGTTTTTATCACAAAAAAAACAATAAATTAACTACACAATAAATTACACGGCAAATTCATGACAAAACACAATGTGTTTTGATAAGTTTATCGTGATTTAACATGAACTCTTGGTCACGCCTGTCTCTGGAAGACTCTAGACGTGCGCGTAAAGCGTAAACTAAACCGAGAGAGCATCGCTAAAGAATGCCGACGTGTATGAACATTCACATCGGATCTAGATTATTCAATAGCGAATACACAGACGTTTGCTTGAGAACATAATACCTGTGTATTATCATCATTTCAGCCAAAAGACGTCCACTGCTGGACATAGGCCTCCCCCAAGGATTAATAATCCATTCATGGGGGGGTTTGCCATAATTGCCACGCTTGGCAGGCGGGTTGGCGATCGCAGTAATGGATGGTGTGTTTTGAACAGAGCGTCGCTGCTGCCCAACGTCTGTTGTCCCTTAGTCGCCTTCTACGACACCCACGGGAAGATATGGGGTGGTAGTATTCTTACTCCACTACCACACGTATTATATTCGAATAAAATTATTTGTACTAAATTCGGACACGTGCATCATTATTAAACGGATATATCTCAGGTGTATTGAAGGATATCTTTTATCGTTTCGAATTAATTCAATGTAACGATGAGTAAAACACGGAACACGGAATTTCGAACTTCGTTAACATTCTTCGTGCAATTTTGGCAACCATCACCTGCTTGAAGACAGGCATCTTCTATACATTGAAAATGTTCACAGTAAATTACACATTTTTTTGTCTGTAACAACTCTTGTACTTGTTTTAAAAAAATCGTAAGGTGATCTAATATACCTACATCATTCATGTTTACCTATCTACATGCAAAAAAGCTATTCATAATACATATCCACTATTCGCAAGCGAGAATTCTGTCAAACAAGTTTTTGTCGCACTAGAAAAAGATTAAAAAATCATTTGTCATTCTGAATCATCCGTTAACGGAAAAAAGTAGCCCAAGAGGCCAAAGCTACTTGAGTAAATTGTTCGCCGATTTCTGTATGTTTAGCCAAAATGGAACGTTTAAATTTAAATCCTTACGTAAATGCAAATTGGAGACGTCATGCCAGCACTAAGTCGTTACATACGTACCATCTACTAATAGAATAAACGAAGGTGTGTCGGTTGCTATACAACATGCTAAAGTGGCATTTTATTTGCGCGGCTTCATTGGAGGCCGTTCCAAATAAACACAATCATGTTGAACTGGATTTAAGATTTACATTGGATCTTAATTCAACCCTAATTAATACATTCAGTCAAGAAAGTATTGAGAATGGATGATTTTGTTTATGGTTCAAACATTTCTTTTCTATTTGTTGTTGTTATATTGGCACAACCAAGGCACAACTGTTTTCCATTATGGCGCGGAGTTTGAGTTGAATCTGTTATTTATATTAAATACAGTGCTGTTTTTAGTTATATCTTAACTAGTGTGTATTGCGAATTTCATAATGGACAAAAACATCGAACACAGAGTTTGCCTTAAATTTTGCATCGCCAATGCAATTTCGTGTTCGGAGTCAGTGAAAATGTTAGAGACGGCTTACGGTGAATCGACTTTATCAAAAAGACGTGCTTATGTGTGGCACAAAGTGTTCAAAAGCGGTCGGGATCTGATTGAAGATTTGCCTCGCTTTGGTAGGCCATCAACGTCTACAACTGAAGTTAATATTGCAAAACTGAAGGAAATAGTGACTGAAAATCCTCATTCAACTTTGAGAGAGATATTCTGTGTCTCACGAGTCGATCTGTACCATTTTAAAATATCACTTGGGTATGTAACATATAGTTTCCGCTCGGCTAGTCCCAAAATACTTTAATTTTTTCCGAAAACTCAATCCCATGAGAGTCGCTGAGGACATGCTACTAGAACGAGTCAATTCCTAATCAACATTCGTTGTTACTGGTGACGAGACGTGGGTTTACGAGTTTGACCTGCAAAGTAGTCAAAAAGCTTCGGAGTGGCGCCTTCCAACTGAACCGAAAAAAACACGCCAAAGTCGATCAAAAGTCAGTCATGTTGACTGTTTTCTTTGACACTCTGAATTCTGTTCACATCACACATTGTGCACTCGGAATTCCTGCCGGAAAGTCAAACGGAAAATAAATAATATAATTTTAGCATTATGCGGCGTATATGAGAGTTTTTGTCCAAACATTCAACAAATACCATCGAGCAACCACCATATTCACCAAATATGGTCTCAGCCGACTTGTTTCTTTTTCCTAAACTCAAATTACCACTTCGTGGCACTCATTTCCAATCAGTAGTCAATAAATTTGAATGAATGACAAACATTTTGTGTATTATTGATCTTTTCCCGGTACTTTCTTGACAGAGTAGTACATATAATTGTGACTGTCCAATTTAAGTACATAAACTCTAACACATTTGAGTAGCTGATAATATCATATGTATAAACAAACACACAGTACCGAGGTAAACACGACCGTGAAAAAATCATGCGGGTAATGACACTAACGAATTGTGTCTTATATACAGGGTGGTCAAAAAGTCGTGGATCAAACGAAACCAGCGGTTAGATGGGGCCATCAGCAGCAAAAAATTGTTCTACGGGAGGTCCTTAGGGTCAACCCCTGCAGAGTTACAATTGATTTTGTGTTTTTATGAGAAATTGTCTTTTTTTTACTAAAACTTGATAAAATTCGTAAAAATCTACATCCTGTATCTTTTTTTATAATTTTCACTAGATTGGTACTGATGGGACCTTTCGTTAGACATGCCCCTAGGTACAAAGTTTACAAGAGATGGAAAGTGTGAGAGTGATATTGAAAGAAGAGTGAATGCAGGAAACATGGTGAAAGAAGCTTTGCACTCCTTTGTGAACAGTTGGAAGGTGTCTAACAAAGCTAGTCTGGCTGTGCATGCGTAGTGTTGGTTCCGACACTCATGTACGGAAGTGAAAGTTGAGTATGGTACAAGAAACATGAAAGCAGAATAAATGGAGTTGAGATGAGAGCGTTATAGGGTATGGCTGAGATGAATGAAGAACGATTGAAGAAAAAAGTGTATATGGCGAGTGTGAATGATAGTGTTGGAAGGGGTAGACCTGGGCGGACGTTTCAAGACCAAATCAGGAACGTCTTGAAAAAAGGCTAGGTCAAGAGTACCCTAAACCGAAGAGCATGTATGAAGGGAGTAATGCAAGTGGACGAAGCGAAACAAGTATGTAAGGATCGTAGCAAGTGAAAAGAAGTGGTATCTGCCTACCCCTACGGGAAAGAGGCGTGATTTTATGTATGTATGTATGTGTAGCTGGAAACAATTTCGAATAGAGTTACAGGTTATAGATAGTTAGGACTAAAATATTGACATACTTATAATTATTTCAATAAGAACTACGACAAAAAATAAATAATTTACGTGACCTATTTTGACCAGCTGATTAAATAGTCGTATGTAGTATTTTTCATCTACTCAACCAGACGTTGAATATTAAAGTTCAACAAAGTTTAGCCTAAATGCGAATTATTGAAACTAGTGGTTGCTTAGAATTAGACTTTAACAATAAACAAAAGAGTGTAATAATATGCGTGTGTGTATCAAATATTACACCCACTACAATGAATGGGTGTAATATTTGACACACACACGCATTTAATGTATTTTGTCTGCTTAATTAAAAAAAAGTAAAGCTTCTGCACTCTTTCTCTATATACACTATATACGTTTTGGAGAAAGTTGGGTTATTATGATACATTTTTGTATAAAATTAAGTCAAATAAGGGTACAGTACATACCACTTTGAACCTGGAGCGTAGCACACCCAGCTTGCCAAAGCGCACGTGGAACGGTGAACAAGTGAAGCTGCCATCCGGCTGCTCCACCACCACTACGTCGATAGCCCCCGTCAGGGTCGCACCATTGATCTCGTTGTAAAATTCGCGGAAGTTCGCGATGAACTTCCCGATATAGTTCATAGAATACATGCTTGAGGTTTTATGTAACACTTCCTTTACAAATTGTTTCTAAAGTAGGTACGCACAAGCTTTCTAATGTCTTTATGATTAAATTACCCCATCTTGCTATGAAGATCAAACAACGTTAGGTACTCTGAAACAAAATAAATAAATTATATTTATGTTGCACATGGTGGCGTAAATAAAGATACTCCTATTCTAGGTCGAGCCAAATTGACTGTATGCTTTATTTGCCCGTGTGGTGATGGATTTAGAATACATAGTGTAACCACGCCATTCCATCCTGAAAGTGTCGTGAGAGCCGATAAAAGAAAATGAAAAGGTCAATAAACTTGCAACAAGATAAGGAAACTTGATACAAAAGCCCTGTGCCAACCAGTCTGGAAAGCGTGGCACAGTAGGCTCCATGTAATTGGGGGAGGCTGGGGCTGAATAGTAGTAGTTGGTTATCCGTTCTATATTTATAACATTAGTTTTAACAGCGAGATTGCAAGAGCAAATTCAGGTAAACCAATATCGCTGCCTATTTTTGTATTATTGGCCAGATCGCTTAAATCCATTAATAAATAAATAATAAATAAATATCCTTGGACATTTCACACAACGCCATCTCGTCCCAAGCTAAGCAACTTAATGCTTGTGTTATGGTAACGAGATGGATGATAAACTACTTATATACATTTTTTTTTGTAAATACATACATATTATAGATAGAAATGACACCACTCCGAGCCAGTGCCTCTGGTTTAGACAAAGACACTTGCCCGACCCCGGAATCGAACCCGGGACCCGTTGATCCAAAGGCGGCATATCTAACCACTAGACCAACGAGGCAGTCAATGCCTTGTATATAAAAAAATAACTAATCAAAACTATCCAATAGCTTCAGAATCAACTGACCACAGCCATCCTATTTTAGAGAATACGACAAAATGTAATGTCATTAAAGTTTAGTTCCAGGAAAAATTAAAGATTAATTATTATAAAATAGCTTTATAAGATAATGGAATTTTTCCAAGAAAATAATTCTAGTGCCAAGTTGTTTGTCTATGCTCTTAAAGCTAGAACTATATACTCATTAGCTTCATGTTATTTTTTAGATCCGCTTTCACTTGCCTGATTAACAAACCTGAATCACCTTATCAAAAAAAGCAAAGAAAACATACTGAGCAAAAAAGTCGTCAGTTGGAACTGAGTATCATTAAAATTAAACTGTGAATCAATCATTCTGGTACTCAAGTGGTGGTGGAATTTGAATCTTTATAAAGGGACTTAAATAAATAAAAAGATGTGCATCCGGCTGACGCACACGTAATCATTGATATCGAAATATTTGTGTAATCCAGCGGTTGACTAATAAAATCGATAACGAATATAAGTATGATAAACTATTTTTAAAAAGTAGACAGTGCTATGCAACGTATTGTTTACTAAAACAACAATATCTTCACAGTTTTAAAACTAGGGGGAGAACGTTAAAGAATGCTATTAAACCTCGTCTTCGCATGTCACAAAAAAATTTCGTATTTCCGTTATCAGCAAGTCTCGGAAAAGTAGTTATTGGTCTCATTGAAATGTTTCCTTCTCTCAACTTCAGCGGAGAATGAAAATTAATATTAAAGTGTCTTTGTAGTGTAGTCGCGTAGTACAGTAAACAAAACAAGTCAGATAAAATTAGTAATTATTATTTAAAGTGATATAGACTAGACTTTACTGTAAGACTAGACTATTGCTCAAATTACTCAATCGTTGCAAGGCCATCAAGATGCAAAATTATCAATACACGCACTAACATAAAAGAATAAGGTAAAAGATTGAGGTCAGTGACTGACACAGAATCTAAATTGAACTTATTGATATAGTCATGGTGCGATTCTATTTATACTTTAATAGAGCTCGTTGTAGCTATATGCACATCGGTTACAGAGCTGCCAAAAACGATATTAAACTTGTAAAAGTTTTATGCCGCTAGTTTTCATTACTTAGTCACACAGACGGGTTATACAATCAATATGCCTGACAGAATTATGTATTTTACCTTACAAAGTATAGCACGCAGCTGTAGCGTGTAATGTACGATGTTTTCGATAGCATACGACTCAGTACGACGGCGACTCGACTTCGGCTCCGGGGACTTCGCCCCGGTATAGCAATATTTATGACTAACTTACAAGAATAGCGAAATGACACGTCACGACAATTATGTCTGGCGATAATGGAAAACTTGGCACGACATGAATCTGATAATTACTCGTATATTACTACAATTGCCATAATTAAATTACTTGTGCTCTTATAGAGACTAAAGAAGCAAATATAAAGAAAATAGATAACTCTTATACGGAATCACTTTAGGGGAGGATAATATGCACATGGGGACTTACTTGGTCGCAGCATCGAAAGATAAATAAATACTATTGACATACCTACCTGTCATAAATTTCATTTGCATAAAAATTAATTGTGAAAATGTTTACTTGACAGGTATTAAGTTTGTATTTATAACGGCACACGGGAGGGAAAATACCCTGGCACGGTGACTAGAGGGATTGGTAGAAAGTTTCATTTCAAGATTTTCTTTTCTTGCGTCTAGGTCTGTTTTTCTACTTTGTCATTTATCTTTATTCGACGACACCCTCAGGACGGAACGGGGTGGTGACACCATGTAGTTTAAATCCTGTTTGCAAAGATGTCAATGGTCTTAAGTTTAAGGAAGACAGTGCTCTACATATAATTAATAGCACAACAATGAAGCGAGGGACACAGTGGCAGACGTCCAAGGAAACCCGAGTGACAGCTGGCTTATTTCTGTACCAAGGGCTTCAAGTTCAATGTCTATAGTTGTTTCAATATTGAATAGCAGAACATTTTCATTTTCAACCAACTTCAAAATTGAGGTTCTCGATTAAGTAGCTTTTTTTATAAAATTTGGTAGTTTTTTTATATAGACAACACCGCGAGATTTATTTCTTAGTTTTTACTTTCAATAAAAAACGAAGGGGTTTGATGTGTATAAGTTGATTTAATATTAGTTATTTTTGTGTTTGAAAGCTATGCTAATCGAGTGTTCTCGATTACGCTTGACGGAAATGTGCTGAGCCGTTTGAAAGTTTTAACCTGTTTTCTAGTTGTATGTAGGTTTTTAATTATTTTTAAAGACTGAAATATCTACAAAAGGCTTATAGTAATGCTAATAAATATGCATGATTGTTTAACTGATTATGGTGGGTGCAAGAAAGAAATATAGGTATAGTTATTAACATAAATTAGAAAAAGAAACACGCACATATATACGCTGTTTATATATGAAACTCAAAACTCTTTGTAACAAGCATACCAATTAGTTTATATAAATTGAACATTGGAAAGTATTTATTTCAATTGTAAATTCGACCAAATTCTCTATACATCGCTTACCTACATTACCCTATAATGTAGGTAAGTAAAGCGACTGTCATTTTTAACAAACAACACATCGTCCAACGCAATTATCATAAGACATTCCGCGACCACGCGTGTTAGTATCATGAAACTATTTTCATAATTTTGTACGATAATAAATTAACTGACTCATTGGGTTGCGGCCAACCGCTATCGCTCCTTCGTTTCCGTACTGAACATATTACACATTTCCGTAAAATTTGTCGTTGGGGACCAACCCCATGTGGGACTTCGAGGCGCGGAACGTTGGGAATTTACGTACCGACCTCACCATTCTAACCAACGGCGTTCCTCAACTAACCGCTTTAGGGCCCCAAGCTAGCTAATTAAATAGAGCTACAATCAACGTGCTATTTATTATGTCATACATGCCATATGCTTTTGAAACAAGCATTCGCCATAAACTTATTTGGAGATAAATATCAGCAAAACGCGTTAACTTTATTGTCTTCACCTCGCAGTCATGTGCTCAGCCAAATCGTATTATTTATTACAGGGTTTCTTCAATACATAGCTGAATAAATAACATAATTATTTATTGTTGGCACTTGTTACTTATTTGTTAAAATTGTACTTGTTACATATTATTATAATTTACTACTACTACTATTCAGCCCCTAAATGACCCACTGCCGAGTCGGGCCTCCTCCAATTACATGGAGCATAATTAGCCTACTATGCCACGCTGTCCAGACGGGATAACACAAGGTTTCGTACCAAGTTTTTCTTCTCTTGTGCCGAGGTTGTGGCCTTGTCATTTCTTTTGTCAGCCCTTACGACGGAACGTGGTGGTGACACTATGCATTCTAATTCTATGCATTAATAATTATAATCATTTGCTCGAGTGAGTGTTCTACGTGGCAATATTTATGGTACAGTGTGATTTTCATTCCAAGGTCGATCGCGTCCGTGAATCTTCAATTTATATGAAAAGAAGTAAGAACTATTTCTCAATAAATTTACTAATAAATAAATTTACGCCTAAGGAGTCTTGGCACTCATGCTTTTTTATTTGTAGTCCACATCCTGCTGTGTCAGTGCAACGACACCGTCATGTATTACAAAGTTGCAGTTAGTAAACTGATCTATTTATACACAAGCCCACAATCATATGCCCTAGATAATATGTACTCCACAAGCTACGTAATATTTCATATAGCAATTTTATTGTTTCCTTTATAAGTTGATCAAGTCTTGCTTTGCTACTAACCGTCGAAATATTATAATGGAAAAACCGATCTTCCTATATTCACTTGTTTTTAAACGCCGATGTTTACATAGCGGTAGACTAAACACTAATTATTGTAAATAAAGTATCGATTTATCGTAATCAATGGAGAGATAGTTTATATGTGCGCTATAGGATGATATCAATGATTAGAGTTTAAGTAATTATAGTTATTGTGTAGTAGTGTATTTAAGATTGCGCCGAATAAATTATTTTTCTTTCTTTCTTTCTATATCGTTATAATTAACCGCGTGAATATTTTGTTTTCTAACGTAAGTCCATCAACAATATGAAAACAACATATGTTCACAAATATCTTTTCTATTCTCATGTTATAGGCTTGTGGTCTTTGTAATTGGTTACACATGGTTATGATGGATTTATTTATTGGACGATTAGAATATCGTATTATGTTAGTCCCTACCTGTCATGGTGGCGCTAGAATTAAATAAGTAATTATTAATCCCATCCCATCTCAATATGAACTAGAGAACTGCCATAATCATTAATCTTAAGTACACTTCCTAGAGAATTTCTACCTAGTAACCATTGAGTTAAATGTACTTCGTACTAGAGGAGACACCTCAACTAGATTGTTTGTAACACGCGTTGGAGCGCGCGCACTCCAACTCATTTAGTCTGTGACAAGCGCTTGCTGCAACATCACACGTTTGAGTGTTGTTTTGTTTTTTAAACTATGCCTTCGTGTGTATTGAGATACTGTTCAAACAATTCGAGAAATACAAGTAAAAGTCAAGGAGTAACTTTCAACATTATTATCTTTAAGACACGCTTAATTTAGTCATATTTTATCAATTTATTGTAACTCTTGACGACGCCTCACTGCGGCGGCCATTTTTATGTGAATATCAAAGAGTAACAACATTTGAATGCGCAGAGTTGACACTATCGACGTTAAATAATTAAGGACACTAAATAATAATAGGGTTTACTACGAAAACCAGCTAAGTGCAGTCAAGTTAGTTTTGAGATATTGCGTTTTAAAGTATAAGACTAATACAATGAGTTTTGAAATATTGCGTTTTTTAAAGATTATTTAAAATACAAATGCTATAGTTTTAGTAGGCCTTGTATCCAGTATACAGTAGGTATATTTTAGTAGTTAGGGTATTATGTAAAATAAAGATTTTATGTTTGTTTGTTTTTATCATTATTTATCTCGTAAACCACACCATAAATTTTGTGTTGAACTAAAGTTTTTCATTTTTCAAGTAGTTCGGTTTTGCTCAAAATAAGTCAGTAAATTAGTCAGTTGTCGCAGTAAACTCTCGATATTATCACGTTATGAATAGTTCATCCATATTAAAATAAATTAATATATTGATTGGATTTTAGATTTACATTTACAGTACACACAGTAACTAGTAGGCAGAATAATAAAATAAAGTCGCGTCTCTCGCGTCTGCGCGTTTTGATTTTATCTATGAAAACATCACACCCCCCGCTTGCCCCGCTGTCATCAAGTTACGCGATACTTTTTGTTTGAAATAGCTTCTCTATATATTTAACTCAATGCTAGTAACTTACGATGACATAATATTGACGAAATCATATTGTATAAGTTTATAGGTACATGAATACGCATGCGTTACATGCAACAATTATGTTTATTCTGAAAGATTTAAAATAGACCAATGACTTCTGTATCCTAATAATTTTAAATCTAATCAAACCTAACAATTTAATTGCCATATAAACCCATTACGTCAACGCAAATTTATTCTTTAACGTCACAGATATCAATTACAACAACAATTTACAGTTTTACAGTCTCTTTACATTAATATTTTTCGGTAATACTTAGGAATAATATAGCTACACTATAAACACGGCTTTTTTAAAAGAACAAATACATAGAACATTAAAAGACGCTTAATCAAATAACAAGATCCTTAACTATAAAAGTGAAATCGTTAGCCACAGAAGCATGAAGGACTGTTTATAATAAAAATAGCAGCATTAAGTAATTGTAATAAAATCATTACGTTTGTGTTATTATATCAGTGACATCAAATACCTATGTATATTACGGTACATGTAAAAATAATAACTTAAATTTATACAAAAAAGTATTATAGTCAATACATTCGCGAACTCTACAAAGGAATTGGCAAAACAAACATGATAATAAAAAATGATGTTTATTTTTATAATTAATAATGCAATAAAATTAAAAAATACCTCAGCGTGATTGCAGATGATCTGAATTCACGTTCAACTCAAGAAGCACAAAATTCTGTTATGGGTAGACGAAAAAATAAAGACGTAAAGTTAAATTTCGTTCACAAATGAAAAATGGGTACGATTTCAACACGTATCACTTGTTTAAACACAAGAAGCGTACTGGTTGTTGTGAGAGGGAGGGCCGATACCGCGAGCGTCCGAGCTGTGGCCTGACGTTGTGTGACGTCACGATTAGCACATGTAACGTTAATACCACCAAGCAGTCAGTCACACATTGGCCCATGTGCGCTGTAGAAACTTGTGTATCTCTATTTTGCAGAATACTACAGTACAACGTGTAGTATGAATATCGAGCTGGGTCAATCGCGCGGTATGGCGTGATGTCGCGCCACTAACTTGCGAAAGTGTCTTTACCTTAAACGACGCAAGACCCAGGGAGTTAATTGGTTCTTGTCGTGGTGACTGCTGACACAAACATAAAACGAGTATTGCAATAATAACAAATAACGAATTTGTGAAGACAATAGAAAAATAACAAAGTATTACACGACTAGACAGTCCTTGCCAACAAGCTAAAGGGATATCTATCTATCTATAATCACATTATTTATCCAAAGACTGGAGGATTTTTCTAAGACAAGCATGGCTAAAAATTTTAAATACACAAAAAAAAAAGTTACATTCAGAAACAGTCAACTAAAATACACAATAGCACAGTTGTAAACAAAGACAATGATTTTGTGGGCTCGAAAATTTTGTCAAGAAATATTGTATGTGCAGTAGTGTAGGTCGTAGCTTAGCGACATTGCCAGTGCGGAACGAAATCGATCTGCAGGTTAAGCAACGTCTGGCTCTGTTGAAGGTTAGATGGGTATCCGTCATTTGTATTAACTGACCTAAAACCTCGCGTAAATCCGTCGGTCCCTGCTGCTATATCTATGTATATCAGCTAGTTAAACCAAATAATCACCGGTTGTCCCACTAAATGGCCTGATTCGGCTCCTAGTGGTGAATCAGGTAGGACTGGTTCCAATTAAATTGGGGAAAAGGCGAGAAAGAAGTGTGCGATTACAATGACGACACTAACTTGAGAGAAATAGTAGAAAATAAATGTTTTTATTGATGTATAAATAGGTTTGATGTGTAAATAGGCATTTGTTACGTGAGCCCAACAATTTCTGAGACACTGTCTGAAGTCTGAACGGTCCCATTAAATTAGTAAAACAATCAATGCATGATGCATGCAAGCAACGCTCTGATAAAAAGTCACATATTTTACTGCTTTTCTATTTCATTACTGATATCGCCTGCCCATCGTGGCGATTAGGGCAAATCCCCCCATGGCAAATCCCCCAATGCCATGGAAAAGACAACCAAAAAAGACCCAGTCTCCGGTAGCTACAACGCCCCTGATTACCATGTGAAGATCGCTGGGAGTCGGTGGTCAAATCAAATCAATGGGGGAGGCCTATGTTCAGCAGTGGACTTCTGTGGCGGATAGATAGATAGAACGTAGAGACAACCCAACCTAAAAACATTGTGTAGGCTTCTATTACTGTTAAGTAAAGTAGACTTACGAGGTAAAGTAAAACATAGTAGGTTTATGGAAATGCCAAATTTATTATGAATTTTGTAGTCATCAAAAATCACTTGCACCTTACGTAATATTTTTGTATGTCAGTAGAGCTAGCATAATGACCGATAAAATGGAGGTGTGTCAGAATCTTGACAGGCGCGATCCGAAAAACATGTTTACTGTTTTTCGTTAGGTAAGTATTTGTATACTACATAATAATCTTGTTATCCACGCAAAATTGAAGGCCAACCGAATGATAATGTTTTGCGCACATGTATGTATAATACAAATGTAATTTCTAAAACTATAGCTGTACGGTTCAAAATAATAGTAGCCGAATTTTTTGAACGGCCGGGATGGCTGGCCTTGGTGGCTTAAATAATACGCAACAGAAAACGTTCTGCGGCGCCATCAGTAACTACCATTAGCCAGTCGTAAACGTCACACGACACACCCATTCCTAGACAAATAAGGTGGCCGTATTTTATTACGTAGCTAAATTTATTTCAAAAAATATTAAAAAGGTTTCTTGTAGTTAAACAAACAACATATTATAGCGAGTCCAAATTAGGCATTCACAGTCCAAAGTGAGCACCACAGAAAGGTGGCGCTCATAGCTCGTATGCTGTGTTATGATTCGAGATGAGAAATTGTAAAAAACGTTTTTGGTTTGCTAGCCCATGCTTTATCCCACTGATGGAATAGTCTGTACTTAAACATATAACTACTATAATACGCGAAAGGTTGCGGGCAGCAGCTGGATGCGTCAAGCTGAAGATATGACGATGCAGATTCGATGAGAGCATGAAGACGCTATGGCGCTCTTTAGGGGGGGCCTATGTCCAGCAGTGGACTAATGTGGGCTGATGATGATATAACTATCTATAAGAAATGTTATATCTTTGTACCCAGTAGGTGATAGGTGTCCCTGTGGTGTCGGATCGGATATAGAATACATAGTGTAACCACCCCATTCTAGGGATGTGTGAAATTTATCGATATCGTTAAAATAGCGATATTAATCTCCAAAATATCTAAAATTGTAACTTTGAAATATCGCCATATCGATATTTTGAACATGATATCGGGTTATTCTCGAAATATCGAAACTCGATCACATTTCGGCCAGTACTCTTTTACATATGTAAAAAAATGTTTCATGTATCCATTCATAAACATCGATACCGTATAATATTTTATGCTCAAACTCAGCAGAGTAGCATCCCTATTTTACCTTCTCATTATATGACATGAAAATAAAGTCAGTCAATTCTCACTCATTCATTTAAAACAAGTCAGTCAGTAGTCAGCTCAGTTCTAATAAAAATTGTGTTATTTTAAAAGAAGTTAGGTGCAATATTTTCGAGTGGGATATATTATAATTTGAGATGAAACTTCTAACGTGAACCACGAAAACAAATGTGATGTACATTATTTCTCACAACATTTTTATAACACAGTGAGAATCTCACCATGGTTTTCGATCGATATTATAAAATATCGATATGTTGTGCCCGATAATATCGAATTATCGATATCAAGCTATCGATATCAATATCGATGTAAATATCGATATTTTACTAATATCGCTCATCCCTACGGCCCATTCCATCCTAAGGGCGTCGTAAACAAAAGGAAAAGACAAGGCCGATAACCTAGCCAGCCGCAAGAGAAGGAAAACTTGTTAAGAAACCCTGTGCCAACCGTCTGGCCAGCGTGGTGCAGTAGGCTAACTAAGCCTCCATGTAATTGAAAGCGACCCGACTCAGCGGTGGGTCATGCATGGGTTGAGAAGTAGTAGGTGACAGTTTGTACTTTGAACAGTATATACTTTGATAGGGCCATATTTGCTTTCGACTGGCCTATTATATTGAACTTGAACTTACTCACACTATTCATACAATGCTTTATTGTAACCAAGATAACCAAGAAGCTGTTCTCTGTGTAGCAGCATTGATGTGAAATACGCTGCGATTAGTGTAGGTACGTGTTATCTTTCATACTAATTCGAACAAAACAAAGAAATCGTCCGTCTCTAACGTCCGTCTCTAGTGTCGGTGTGTTTTCCTTTTCAGTTGACTGTTTAGAGGACCTTCATGAAAAAATCTTTCAACCGGAAACGAAACAGCAATACATATTGTCACGACTGTCACTGACAAATATTTTCGCCGTTTACTGTTGAGTTTCTGCTTCAAACGCTGCCGCTCTGCCGTCCCTCGGAACTTCCATGTAAATGGGAAGGGCTAATATGCATATAAATGCATGTGGCCTCCACACGGACAGTATTTAGGTGATTCAAGATGCTACCCGTGATTCAGACAGAAAATTATGCTATCTGAAAAAGTGTTTTAGTTTGGTGACAGTAGTGCTTGCAGCCAGACATCTGATTCCCAGGTCGCTCGCTATTGCAAGGAGACAATCACGCTTTGTCGCGTCTGAAGTAGTGCACGATACATAGTGGCTTGTCCCAAAACCGTCAGAAATTCTGAGTAGCTCGAATAGATTATTGGTGTTATCCGTTTTATTTAGGTTCTTATTGAGTTAAGATACGCACTCCAGTCACTGATGCCCTAAGAACACAGGTCCATACTCAATAAAATACCGACTGAATAAAAAATAACGAATTTCGGTTTTCTGAAAAGACATCATAATATCTGAAATAAAATCCTACTAATATTATAAACGCGATAGTTTTCAAGTATGGATGGATGGTTGTTTGTTATTATTTCACGTAAAAACTACTGAACGGGTTTTAATGAAACTTTACAATACTATAACGTATACATCAGTCAGAATAACACATAGGCTAGAATTTATGAGGATATTGTGTGCATTGTCCAAAATACAAAAATCTGTGTCAAGTAAGTCGAAAAAAATCTGCCGAATAAATAAATTCCATTAGCCGCGTACTGACTGAGCGAGCAGCCTCGCGAGGCAAATCCTCGGTCTGTCAGGACGTGACTCGCCCGAGGCAAACGGACGCGCTGCCTCGCCCGAGCGTGCCTCTGCCCGAGCCGAGCGTTATCGGTTTTTGTCCATGCTCAAAGGTGCCTCGGTAGGTTTGCCGCGCGCACTCAAGACAGTTGTGTTTTGCCTCGCTTGTTTAATGAACACGGAATCATGGATAATGATAGACAGAAGATAAAAATCAATTTAAAGGCGAATATAGACTACTATGGGACGCGCAATGTCCTGATTATACAAACAGAAGGTACGTGGAGAAACATAAACCGAGAAATGAACATTCTAATAACTAGCTTAACAAAAATATGGAGTCTTTGTTAGGATCATATATGGAGCAAAACTAAGCATGCGCTACGCTCGCGTATCCTCTGTACGAGTTGTGAGTAACTGAACGTTCGAATCATTCCACTCTGGCTCAGCCTCGCTCCGGCTCGGCTTTGCCGCGTGAGCCAGCCTCGGTCTGCATTAATACAGACCGAGGCTGGCTCACGCGGCAAACGTTGCGAAGCAAACGTCCGAGGCTGCCTCGCGAGGCAAACGTTGCGAAGCAAACGTCTGAGGCTGCCTCGCGAGGCAAACATTGCGAAGCAAACGTCCGAGGCTAATACCACTCAGGTAAAACCGTGGGGCACGGCAAGTTAATGAAATCTTTTTAATACTTAGCCTTTTTCTCAGTAATTTAAAACACCCCACTTTATTATATACATTACAATTTGTGTAAAACTTCATTAAAAATAAAAAAAATATAGTAGTAGAGTATGATGAGATGCTTTTGAGGTCCTATATGGTTTTATGTACAAATACAACTGTGGTAATATAATTTATTCATTTGATATAAAATTCACTATGCTTATATAAAAACCCATTGCCAAGTACGTGGTGAGGGGGCTTGAATGCCTCAATAACCCGTGATGGGTGACGATACAAACCCCTTCTGCCCTCGCCTAGGAGGCATTTGGTGGGTCGGGGGACCTGCCACCGACAAAGGCGTCGTTGACTGAGAGGACGACCCAGTTGCCCAGGATGCCCTCTCTGACGGTCGCTTGCCCGCGTCGCGAGCACCACGCCGGGGCGTCATAGTAGACTGCGTTCACACGAACCTATGGCGCCCCAAGCGCACCGCGTGTTGGTATACCGCTGGGGTTTTAGTGGGTAGACGACTTTTGGGTAGACAACCCTTTCCGGGTCCCACATAATCGCCGTCATCTCCTCCGAGGGGGCGAGGACAGTATGCATAAAGCATTTCCCAGGCGATAAAAAAAAGGGTTTGTATTTGTTTTCGTTGGGTCGCGTCATTGTGAGATGCGTTTAAGCATATCCCCAGCATTACCAAAAAAAATTGTCTCTTGTCTGCCTTCAATCGCCAGATTGGAATGGGTTGGTGAAATTGTATAAGTAATGTACATCTATCAACAACTGTCTAGCCAGCATTACTCTAACTTTTCTGTTATTTTTGGACAACACCAAACTTATAGGCACCATCCTAAATGCCTTAGTTCAGGGCAATATTTCAAGGGAAAATAATCAAAATTGAAAATAAAGAACCCCTACAATATGACTAACAAACTACCACTCAAGAGCCTGCTTACTTGAAATCCTGCCACCTTCAATAAAAATAAAACATTGTAATTGGACCACTTCCTTAGGAACTACAATGAGATAGACATATCAAACTTATACACCACTCTTTTTTGACGGGAGAGTTAAAAAAAGGAATGAAAAATGTATACATTAGTACATCATTATTTTTTTTTATAAATATGTGATTGATTCTGTTTATTAAAATGTATGGTAATTATTTGTTGGTGCAAAGGGGCTTTGCATTTGTGAAAATTTATGAATTTACATATATGTAGCTGCCTCTCTAATATTTCAAGAGTCAAGACATACTGAAACGAATACAACGAAACGCTGTTTAACAGAATTCATTATCTTTTGCTCTTACTATTTTGTTGTACATATAAAATAAATATAATAAAACATACAACTTATAGTCTAGACATATATGCAGCAGATTGTAACTTATATAAACAAAATCTGTATTTAGCATAAAGTTTTTGAAGCCCTGTCTCAGACACTGTGTCTAAACCACTTAAATTTTATGCAAAGCATTATTATATGAGTTTTAATCTATACACACATTATAATGATAACGTGAAATTATATGTTTAAAATTATTTAGATTAAAATTCATGTGAAATTTGTTTATCTCATTGTTACAAAAATCCTCACCGTTACGGATGAATATTATTCGATTTAATCATAACTCACTCACCGTACTTTTCACAAACCCAGGATGGTGCTGTTTACGGGTAGGAAATAAGTTAGCTTTACGAAAACAATACAATTAAAGTCTCAAATTAAATTTTTCACAATCACAAAAGAGACAAAGACGGTAACGAAACTGACGTTACTGACGGATAATTCAGTCAGTCAGTCAGTCAACCCCCACCCAGTGATCCAGTGTTGCCACCTCCGATATATGAATGAAGTTCAGATAAAAAATTTACTACAAGTACATATAGAAATTATTTTGGATTTGTACTGCTTATGTGTTAGGAAGAGACGAATATTTTATTTCCCTTTCGTCGTTCCTAAGGCGTCAGGGATTGGTTTTATTTTAAAATGTCTAATCCTCGTCATCATCACAGCCCCAACAAGCCCCAGCCTACTGTGAGACCTATGGTGGGTGATTAGACGGGTTAGCACAGGGTTTTGTTCAAGTTTTCCTTCTCTTTTGGCTACCAGCCTTGGTATTTCGACTATTCGCTTATAGGTCACCCGCAGGATGGAATCAGGTTGTGACACAATGTATTATAAATCCGTCACCACACCGATTGTCTAACTTAGGGTGATAATTTTCACAGAGATGAGCGTATTATATATTTATGAATGAATCTATTCGATTAACGCTCGTCATTCTTACAGCTCCTTTAAGGATATTTCAATATCACAAACAAAAGAAAAAGACACACCATCAAACTTTAACTTGAAATAAAAATTTACACTGTGAGTGTAATGAATGATTGATGGTCGGTTCTAGAAAACGTTATTTACGTCAACTTTTGAGTTTTTATAAACTAGCTGACCCCGCAAACGTATAGCTATTAAAAATAGGGATCGATCGTAGAGGGGTGAAAATGTAGGGTTGTATGCATTTTTGTATGCTGTATCATAAAAAAATAAGATTAAAAAAGTCTAAAAAATAAAACTTACCAAATTAGAATATAAAATTTCATTAAAATTGGTCGAGCCATTTCGGAGGAGTTCAATAACAAAAAACCCGTGATTATAAACACAATTATTTAGATTCAACGGGTCCCGGGTTCGATTCCGTGGTCGGGCGAGTGTCTTTGTCTAAACCAGAGGCACTGGCTCGGAGTCTGGGTCTCATTTCTATCTATATAAAGTATTTACAAAAAAAAATGTATATAAGTAGTTTATCATCCATCTCGTTACCATAACTTCGTTGCTTAGCTTGGGACGAGATGGCGTTGTGTGAAATGTTCAAGGATATTTATTGATTATTATTTATTACATAAATACAGGAAAATTTACCGATTTTAAAATGTTCTCTTTTTTCAACACTGGATGTCGTCCCGAACAGCATGGACAGACACGAAATAAACATTTATTCACAAATTTCGTAGTGCATTAGTTTTTACATTTCTTATATTTTATGGGCAGTGCACGCGAACTAAAAACCCAAACTTAAAAACTTATTAATCCTTTAATAACATAAGGCTATTTAAACAAATTATTATACATCTTTAATATAATATATAATTTAGGTTTGTATTTATAAAAGCTGACATGATATGCTAAGGCAGGTGATTCTGAGAGCGGTCTGAGGTGCTCTCTGCGGAATCTGCCGTGCCATTGTGTACAGGTTCAGGAGTCGCCGAGCGGGCAACGGCCGCAGCATTCTGGCATTTGTTCCGGAGCTCAAAAACTTGAGTTATTGCATCGCGAAAGCAGAGAAAATTGTAGTCAATCACACCTGAAAATAATCACAAATATTTACCGAAATGTTTCTTCAGAGCTGACTTGAAACCTACCATTATGTAGGTAACCCAAAGTCTATAAAAATTTGCCGTGTAATGTAGTAGTAAATGTGTTTCTTCGCATGCGCTGCGGAAAGTATTGACTGCCTCGTTGGTCTAGTGGTTAGATGTGCCGCCTTTGGATCAACGGGTCCCGGGTTCGATTCCGGGGTCGGGCAAGTGTCTTTGTCTAAACCAGAGGCACTGGCTCGGAGTCTGGGTGTCATTTCTATCTATAATATGTATGTATTTACAAAAAAAAATGTATATAAGTAGTTTATCATCCATCTCGTTACCATAACACAAGCATTAAGTTGCTTAGCTTGGGACGAGATGGCGTTGTGTGAAATGTCCAAGGATATTTATTTATTTATAGTACAAAAAAATGTTTTACAATATTATTGGAACGTATACATATCTATAAAACACTTTATGTCCGAGTGCCCAAGTTTTGCCATGCCAATTGTCCATGCTAAGTGTTGTATTTAAAGTACTGAAAATATTTTATTACTTTTAAGACATTTACAGAAATCTGTTCTAATCTTTAACCAAATTAAAAAAAAAATTCAAATTTCAATAATCGGACATCGTACATTGGGGCCAGGCCTCAAAAATATTAATAAATAAATAACCACCCGTTTGGTGCCGGGGTGGACCGCTAGTATTTAGTAAAATAAATAAAATATATTATTTAAAGTTAGGCAACATATTATTAATTGGCCGATAGCTGATAAAGTAGGCGTGATTAAGGCAAATAGCCTTATTCACGCCTACTTTATATTTTAGAAAAAAAATCCTTTACACGCGTGTGAAAACGCTCATTGTAGGTAAGGTAGCAATAAAAAGCTATTAAATTAAAGTAGATTATCCAAGAATGGAAACCTCTGAGAATAGGTCGTTACAATAAATATTATGTGGTTATTTTTATATTTTCGACGCATGTTCTGTTCAATCAGTTATCTGTTTACATATGGGACTGACATTGTTGTTCTATCTACCTTACAAAAGTTTTCCAATTTTTACCTTGTTTTTGGAAGTTTTCTTCCCGCAAAATACACACTAACGCCAAAAATTTGTTCACTTCCCGCAAATATAAAACAGTACCATTGTTTAATTTTATAAGACTTGAACTCTGGTTGTTGAAAGTGTTCACCTCAGTTTCGTCAACCATGCTGGAAAAATAAAATTACATTGTTTATGTATCGTTTACGAAAAGACGGTCACAGACCATAGTTGACGTTGAGTTTATTCCTATAGGCATCTAGCATTTATCCAGTACCAAAAGATACAATTCAATAAATATACTAGAATCCCAATCCATGTGCTGTTTTCTAATATGGAAAGTTAGTCGCTACTCAATGACTGACAATCTTTTAGTATCTTATAAACGATCTCCCATTCGGTATGTACACATATTCAAATCATTTAAAACTCACCCATATATGCAGGAAATATCTATTACGACATCAATCATATCACAACACAACTCGTAGCTTTGCATATCTACTGGAGAACTGTCAGTTGCTATATAAATTTTGGAAACTACATCAAAAAGGAATGCTTTTTCTATGCCCGAATTCTGAAACAAAAAATATAGACTACCGTTAATGTTACCAAACAAAAACTACTACAAAATACAATAAAGTATCCATTGATCGTGCGTAACGTAATTGATCTGTAGGGAAGGTACCGTCTGGCTCCGCTGGACCTCATAGGAGGGCCCATCTCGTTAGAAACATCCGGTGATTTTTCGTGATGCACAGAGCACGTAAAGCTGTCGTTCCCGGCTGCTACTTTATCATATATAGCAGTAGATAGCCATAGGCAGACAATAATGAATTAATCAGTAAGGTGGAAAACAGATAGGTGGTCAAACCAAATAATTAACGGTGTCCCACTAGCTAGATGGATCGCGGAGGGTAAACGGCAATCGAAACTGTGGTATTTAACTGGACACCATAAATCACCTAAAACTGGTGGCGACTCCTATCGAATTGAGGGAAAGTACAATCTTTTATCAGTTTGTAAAAAGGTACGAAATTTATATAGACCCAAAAAAAAAATAATGCCTCCAATGAAATTAAAATTGGATTACTTTTATAGAATAACCAATATTTCTTCATAAATTACAAACATAATGGAATATTCTATACACACATACTATGGCACATAATGATCCACTGACATCATTAAAGATACAACCAATTTCAATTTTTGAGATGTTGAAAATAAAGTCGTAAATAGCAATATGTACAACATTACGCCCACGAAACCTGTTTGTTTGTTAGTATAAAATGTCAATTTCTGTTGTGGACCAGTATTTATTATGGTATAAATTAATATGCATATTACGAATGTTTAAACATTGACATTATTTAGCCACTTGATGATGTGGTCAACAGAAAATCCATGTACAAAACATTTAGGTCAATTCATTATAAAGATCTCTTGATAAATTGACATAAGTAAATAAAATAATTAATTATGAATCAACATAGTTTATTTTGTTGTTGTAGAAGATTATGATGACCTTATTATTGAAATCTATGAGAGTAACGATTGCCAAGCAAATTTCAAGTAAACAATTACAAACTCTAATAATGTTTATATGGGAACTTTCCAATAATTATAAACCTTATTAATTGTGTTTTACAATTGACTATCTTCTGTACCTAATTTGACATGTATTAAACAAGCAAAGTACAAAATTTAACCAGTCAGTAGGTATGCATACTATGAAGCGAAGGGCCATGTAAAGATGGACAAATACCTTTCTTCAAGTTTATCTTGTTAGGTTTTAACATCAAGTTTTGGTTTGACGCATTTTGGACCAGGAAAGGATGATTCGTTATTTTGAAAGTTATTTTGGTTAATGACTTATTTATGTCATTTTAACTACATTAAATTGTAACTATGTAGGTAGGTATAGAAAAATGGAACTGCATAGTAAAAAAAAATAAAAAAATCTTTGAGTCTCTTTCCAGTTGTGGCCATATTTCGAACTGGTGGTATACATTCGAATAATTTGCATTATATAATATTTATTATTAATATGTTGATTATTTGTAAGTGAACATTGTGCCATATGCAAAATAAAAAAATGACTCACCGATATAAGAATATTCAAAAGATTTTCTAAAGTAGGCAATTGTGGTATGAGCTTCTGAACAACTTTACTGAATGCTTCAAAAATAGAATGATCATATATGGAAGTCAGATGAAAAGATAAGTGAACATGTTCCAAGCCAGCTTCTGCTAAATCCTCAGTGGCTCTATGGTGGATATCTCTCTGTGACTCCATTTTGTAATCATCATTAAGGCCATCAACCTAAAACAAAGATAAAACTAGAAGTTCAATAAAAATAATTTTATTAAATTATTACACATAATGTGTTTTTAGAAAGGAATACTCATTAGCGTACACCCATAAAAATATAACATGGAATCATAAATCAATCAAATTTAAATATTGTAAGACTTAAAAATACTTTACTCGCATGGCCCCTGATATGTATTCACAAATGGGATGATAGTGTCATCATGATTTCAGCCTGAAAAGGGGTGCCCCCATCCATCTGATTCCAGTAACTAATCAGTTAATCCATATGAGTAAACTACCTTTTTATATTGACAGTAGTGACATTCGGAATTGTTACCATCTACAGCCATAAATTAAAACTACCTTCTTTTATAATAATATGTAAAATTTTACAAATGGCTGGATATAAAACGGTCAGAAATTCAGTCATAATTAAATTTATTTAATTATACAATTGATTACATTTTTTGATCTATCAAATGACATTGTTATTAAAGTTACTTACCTTATGTATAAATACTTCAAATTTAATATTACTATTGACTCTATAAGCTTTAGTTACTGTAAGCTGCAACTTATCCAAAGCATCCTGGTAATCATCCTATAACAATAAAAGTATTGTAATTAGTATAATCTGTACCTGTACAATGTAATGAAAATACTGTTTTGCAAGATTGCTCTCACAATCTCTTCCTGTTGCTTCTTAAGTCATGTCAGTTTAAAAAGCAATTATAAAGTTTCATGGTAATTATTCCTCGGAAGCCCTGGTTTTTTAAGTATCCCAATTTACCCAAGAAAACAGTTTCGATCCTGTCCAGATTAAGGCTTGGCCACTGTTGTAGTCCAGTTTTTCTATCTAAGTTACGCATCTGTGACAGCTCTTTGTGCGAGTGTGGTCTTGACGAGGGTACACTGGAACATATATTTTTTTCGTGTCCTCTCAACTACAAACTCTGTAATTTTTATGTTAGACTCCCCAAAATGAATATTCCACTCCCCATTAATTTTCACTCACTTTTGTGCTACTTTGGTCCTGACCTCATTCATGTTTTAGCTAAGTTTATAGAGAAAAACGACATTAGACTATAATCAATTTATCACTAACAATAACTACCTAGTACTTGATTTTCTTAATATCATGTTTATATATCTTATTATGTTCGTTCATGGCTTAAAAATGTATTGTTTGACTAATTGCTAATTAACCCCTTGTGTTCGTTTTTGCAGCCATTAATTTACTAACAACCACGAAGTCTAGTTACGTGACATTGGCAGTATAGTCGCCTCAACGGCTCAATTATTATTATTATTCTTATCATGTCTCTTTATTTCATATTTTTACATATATTTTTAAAAAATACAAAATGTTTTAAAAAAAATATACATAAAAATAGACAAAAACCGTCGAAAACGAGGTCGATGACCTAAGCTACCGACGGTTCAGGGCTCCAGAGAGAGGAACCTCCTCACGATCCTTGCCGAATCCAGTATGACAGCCTTTTGAATCAGGCCCTTAATCCAGCAACCCAGCGAGAGTTTCTTGAGATGTTGGTCGAAACTCTTCGCAATAAGACCGTTTACTGAAACAACTATCGGCACAATGATTGTTGAATCAACATGCCACATTGCGGTAACCTCGTGAGCCAAATCGAGATACTTTGTGAGTTTCTCTTTTTCAGCTTTAACGAGGTTCTCGTCATGCGGGATAGTGACGTCAACAAGCATTGCCCGGCTCGCCGATCGGTCAATTATCACTATATCAGGCTTATTAGCAAGAATAGTCCTGTCAGTAATAATCGATCGATCCCAGTAGAGCGTGACATGACCATTGTCCAGAACTGGCGCAGGCTGGTATTGGTAGTAGGGCACTTCAGTATCCACAAGACTATATTTAAGGGCAAGTTGTTGATGGACTATCTTGGCCACTTGGTTGTGTCTATGCAAGTATTCTCCGTTAGCAAGACGAGAACAGCCAGAGACGATATGCCTAATGGGACTCTCCTGGACGATGACAGGCTCGACAGATGTCGGCAGTCCCATCCTTTAGGATATGTCTCCGGTAGTTATTCGTCATAATAACTTCGTCCATAATTGCACAGGCAAACCCTTCAGTCTCCCCAAAGAGGTTACTGAAGCGTAGCCAAGCCACAGAAGCGAGTTGGTCTACGTCCGGCCCAGTGAGAGCCTTGTAGAACCTTCCGTGTAACTCCTTGCTCTTCCATATAGTCGTGCGGTCCGAAATGCTTAACACCTGGGGCGCCAATTCTGTTTTGCCAAGGATAAAGGTGTGAAGGAATTGTCAACATTGGCCATATCTCGGTGCACATCCTCGGTTGACTGTAGGAAGTAATCCCGCAGATTGCATACCTCGCGGTTATGTAGGTTTTTGACGTTTAAAAAACCACGTCCCCCACATTTCCGTGGGATATACAACCTCATAACAGACGAACGGGGGTGGTGCATTCGATATAAGGTCAATTGTCGACGTACCCTTCTATCCAAGGCGTCTAACTCAGTCTGAGTCCACCTTAGAATGCCAAACGAGTAAGCAAGTGCAGGCATAACCCAACCATTGACAGCGCGAACCTTATTACCGCCAGATAAAAGACTTTTATATTATTATTATTATATTTAATCAGGCAGGCAGTTGAGACAACTGATGATGCCCGTATCTCGCTATTTTTGCCAAAGAAAAAAAAAAAAAAAAAGTTTCATGGTAGCTTGTTTCTGTAGAGCAGCCATGTAAAGCTGTGCTAAATGCTAAAATATACAATTATAAAATGATATTGATCAGCAAAAATTTCAGTGCATGATTTTTATATGAATACATTTATCTGGCTACCTACAATAAAATCCAGTATTTCCTTAATAAAAAGAAGAATAGAATAGAAATATCTTTTATTTGATACATACATTGATACATACAAGTGGAAAAATGTACAACAATAGGTAAGTATACCAAAAGAAAAAAAGGCATGCTAGTATGAAACAAAATGAGCTAGTCTCAACTTTATGCTTAGTAGTCTTCTGACGGACCCACTTTGCCAAATAATACATACCTGAGCATCAATAACAAAGACAAGCGCTCCACATCCACCAAATATCGTGTCCGAATCAAAGGTTGCATCAAAAAAATCAATCTGTCCAGGGAAATCCCATATTTGAAACTGTACAAAACTACTGTTGTTTATGTCATCTTTCACAATTTTGTTTGTGGATTCCAGAAATAGTGTTTCATTGGGTGACATTTTGTGGAAGACTACTTTTTGAATTGATGACTTCCCAGACCTAGAAAATTTTATTTTATTTAGAAACCAGCCTGCCTAATATTAAGATCCAATCAATTTGTCCAATAATGGAATGGTCTTAAATAATCAATTAATGCTGTCATTGAATGATGTAAGAATATAACAAAATAAATACATGTTAGGTGTTCAACAAACCGTTGTTGCTCCAAAAGGTTAACGATTTCAAATGCATAATAATTTCTTCATATAAACTACTTGCTCATGAATATTTAACACTATAAACATGACTACCTACCGTCTCAGGCCCATAAGCAAAATCCGTGGCTTGTGGTCTTCTGGCAAGGACGCAGTGTCGTCATCACCGTTTTGCTCAAAAGGGCCATATGTAAAATCCTTCGGGAATGAACCTGCGTAGCAACTGGGATCGTCCTGATAACTCTGAATCACATAAATGATAAACGATACGTAAAAACTACTTTGATTACCACAGTCATGACTACAATTTTTTACTTACCATATTTATGTAGAAATAAAGTAATACTCTCACAAATTTAAGTATTTATACATTTATATATACCTCACACTCAACATCTTACAAGTAAATTAATGATCTATACAAAAATTACAACGAATAAGTTCACAAAAGAAACTGCTGGCTGTCTATTAGCTGCTGCTGATTGTCATTATCATCTGACAACTAACCTGACATATGACATTGATTGTTGTTGTTTTTAGAGCATTATATAAAAACCCTCCCAAAGGCCAACCCCACGTCCGTGCAGAACATCTTAGCCACGTGGGAGGGGGACACTCAAAATGAAATTACTTATGAGTGGCTAACAGGGAAATGGCAAACCCATGATGATGGAGAGAAATAATATTGAAATGATACAAAGTGACTTGACATTGGCTAAACACAAACCGTGAGAGCCACAAGGAAGAAAAAAAAAAAAAATTATATAAAAATTTATTCCATAAACACTAACTTAAGTAATAAAACAAGACTAAAAATACCAATCAACCTAAAACTTAAATACTAAAATATATTTGTCATAAGACAGGCACAGCCAACATTTATATCATTCATTATAAATAGCGCGCGAGTTCAAGTTCATTGGGGCTAGAAACAGCGGGCGGGGGGCAGCTCGCGCCGCCTTTGCCCACCTGGCCTAGGGATGATCGATATACATCGATGTTGATTAAACATCGATGTAGAGTAAAGTTTTATTTGTTACCTAAAAACATCGATGTTTTTGGACATCGATGTTTTTCAATCGATATTTATTGTACATCGATACTTATGGTTCGATGTTAACATCGATGTCAACATCGATGTTTTTCAAATATCGATCATCCCTAACCTGGCCGCATTTGTCTTGTCTGAAACCTATTCTACACGGTTGGGTCCAACCACCAACAGAGGTCACCTTGGTTGTTCCAACCAAAGTTGGTTTTCAATCTACACGATGTGTAGTTGAGACAACTCGTCAGCAGTGTTGACAACTTAGTGGTATTTTCCACTAAAACTCGTGGTTTCGACTCCCCTTTTAGTGGCGAAATATTGCTTTTAGTGGCTGGTGGATTTTTCTAGCGGTTTAGTAGATTTAGTTTCAATTATAATGAATGATAATTATCTATGTTAAACTCACCCAAATCTAGAAATCTTCTCGCCATACTAAAATGCTCAAACTCAGACTCAAAAGGAACTTTATTTACGTAGGTTTCATCACAAAACTCTTTTAAATCGTCATATTTATAAACACCATTATCATCTTACGGCCCCTGTCCCACACTAGGTGGTAGTCTCCACACACACCTATCAGTCGTCATACCTACATTCACATTTCCATAATACGGTTCAAAAGATGCTTTTCGGACAGATTTAGAACTTGAAGATAAATTTTAGACATTTTCAGATTCTATGATAAAGTATAATAATAGTTGCTTTGTACTATGTTTAATATGTAACTTTACGACATGATGTGTCAACATTATTAGGGGTTCCAACCTAGGATAGATTCGTTTATTAGATATTAAGTTTAGTTATTAACTGTTACCTGTTTTGTTGTCCAATAAAATAAAATAAATAATAATTACTAAAAATTCGATCATTCGACTCCTAAGCCACTTAAATATATAATTTTACTTCATTTTATTTTCAGGAGTATTATAATATTAATTTACAATTATGCTTTTAATAATGGTATACCTACGGGATTCCGTCCGCTGTTCTTTCTACGTTCATGATCAGTTGAATTATATTTATAAAGATACAGATAAATCTGTTTATATGGCAACACTGGCCGCAACTACGCACGGTCGCAGGCCAACAAGCATCCACACGGTCGCTCTTCAACCCAATGTCCTCTATTGGTCCTTGGTAGTGAGGGATGCGCTCACGATCAAGGTGGTTGGAAGTCCACTCGGTTGGTCAACCAAATATTGACATCAACCACCTTCTACACGGTTGCTTTTTGCTCCAACTCAACCAAGGTGACCTCTGTTGGTGGTTGGACCCAACCGTGTAGAATAGGTTTGACGTCGAGCGCCGACCTTGACGGTAGAGACGCGCGCTTATCGATACCGAAAATTTACGCTAACGTTATTGAGTTATTTTATTGAAAAAACCTTTTAAAATACATAGCACGTGAAATGTCCTATAGATGTGTGTCAAAAAGAAAAAAGAGAAAGTAGATTAAATGCCGCTCTCCGTCTAGCCTCTTCCCATAGGCCCGCCCGGCACTGGTGACCCTGAGCCGTTATCCCCAACGGATCTTGACGTCACGCAATCTTGACCCCAATTAAAATACTGAAAGGCAACGAAGAAGATTTCGACTAAGGATTGACTAAGGCTAAGGTTGCGACGAAAATATGAAAATAAAAAAAATCAAGTCTAATACATATTTCTTTATTGCAATACAATAAATCATTATAACAACAAAATATATATACAATACATTTAAATCTATAAATACACTAATGTAATGATATATTGCGCATGATTAATTATAATGATCTAAACTAAATTATATGATATTTGATCAAAGTAAATTACGTAAAATTATTCTAAATAATGCAACGCACATAGGTAGAAATCTTAAAGACTAATACATACCTAGTAAAAATGTGTACCAATATTAATAGGTATTAATAAATTTATAGACCTTAATTCGCAATTATAAATTAACATTAGGTCTTAATAAAATCCCATTATCTATCAAATCGACGCGATAATATAACTGAGTATGATGCAAATAAGTAAATAAATATAGAATGCTCATTTGATATACTTAGAGCTGCGTATGATTAATTAATTAAACAATATAATTGTTGTAATATACGTTGTTTTTGGAAGGCTTTCGACTACAATGACACATTTCAGTCGGTGTCATAGTTAACATTGGAGGGCACGAGGGTCGCGACATGACAGCCTTAAATTTATCTACACTACAAATAGGGAGTTTCGGTTTATTATTGCGCTCACTGCGTACCCTCGCAATAGTCTGAGCACGATGTAAAACTTCCTTAAGTTCTACAAGACTGTCGGTATGCGGATGTTCACGTGTCAGACTGTTATACACTTCCCCTACATCCGTAGTGACCGTATCTACAATTTCATGGTGATCTAATAACATTCCTAAATTTAATTTTATGTTGATCGATCCTTCTCTAAATATCAGATGTATTTTCGACTGATCTAATACTTTTAAGGAGAACTGGTTATTTATTTTGAGTGCTTTCATTTTAATTTGAAAAGGTTTATAAGCCTGCTGCATTTTTTGATGTTTTTCCTTAGCAACGTTTTCAAACTCTATATTTAGCATTGCCTCGTTTTCTTCTTTGGGCTTCTCAGGCAATTCATCGAGTCTTGCAATATTTGGATCTTTTTGAAAAGATATTGTGTCGATCATTACTTGCTGTAAAACTGGAGGGTCGTTTAGTGAATGCCACTGCCAATGAGTCACGGGACCTATTGCACGGTCTAACAGGACGCCTTCAGTCTGGTTGTATTTAAGCCTGTAGAAATCGCCCATTTTCATAATAACTAAGGATTAACAAATCTATGACTAAATTATTACCTATTATAGTAAGTGCAAACTAGGTTACTAATATAGAAGATGTTGGAGGTTTGTACTAATAATATAATTTATGGGGTCAGGTTCAAATATTAATATTTGTTTATTTGGTTAAATAATGATTTACTCACCGAATTTTTCCAGAGTGATCAAACACAATCCCATTGCCTAAATGGTCGAATGTAGCTAGCACAGTGATTGGATACGTTCTGCCTCGTTCATCGGGCTCACCGTTACTATATACAATAAAACGATGCCCTGCATTTTGTTCTGTGAAAAAACGTTAGGTGTAGATGCTTAAAGTTAAGTAAGTATCAAACTGTTTTAGTTAAATTATGTAAACACGTCTAGGGCCAGATACAAACGCATCGCTAACGGTATCCGCAACACTAAAATGTATGGGATGTCATCTCCAAACGCTAAGTCACGTGACGGTAAAATGTCATCCCATACATTTTAGTCTAGCTAGCGACGTTTTTGCATCAGGCCCCTGAAGCGTGGCAGAGTTTTAAATTGTATACATCACTGGTGTGGGCTCAAATATACGGCATTAGACGGGCGTGTATCGACCAGCATGCTACAGAGGTACCTGACATTTTTTTTCCCGAAAAATCCAAACTATCAACATAAACAAATATCGCCTACAAATGCGAAAATTACCAAAAAGTGCTACACCGCGATAGCAAAGTTTATAGAGAAATTTGTGCGGTTAAGATACCTCCTGCCAGACATATCAAATCGACTTGCTGGATGATCATCCCTTTGCGCCTAAAAGCGTAAAGGACGCTTAACGCTCGTCTTTGGATGTTTATAAAATTGGACGTGTCACTTCCCTGAAGTCGACTGCATGACACAGTTGCAATACCAAAATTATGTATTATAAAATAAAATGAAACTATCACAAGGAATAAATAGGTCCTTAAGTCTAACTCTGTCTCATCTGTACAAAATTTCAAGATTACAGTAATACTTATGTTAAATTTACTAATTTATATTTGCACAAATATAGATTTTATTACGGTTTGAAAGTTTGACTGCCTCGTTGGTCTACTGGTTAGATGTGTCGCCTTCGGATCAACAGGTCCCGGGATCGATTCCGGGGTGAGGAAAGTGTCTTTGTGTAAACCAGAGGCACTAGCTCCGAGTCTGGGTGTCATTTGTGTTCGTGAATTAGATGTTTGTAAAGTGCCTCCGCGATACAGATTACACCTAGTGCAGGGGTTTGGTTATTATACAAAAAAAGTTTAAAATTTTTTTTGGCGTGATGGCAAATGTGTGCTAATTTCCGATAATTTACAAGGTACCTTCAGCAACATAATAATCTAATGCCAAACGTCCGTTCTTATAAAACCAACGTCCACGTCCATCCTCATCAATCGCAGACAGATTTTCACCAGTATCATATTTTACAGGTTCATCATTTTTGTGACGTTCAAACCAATTTTTGTCAGGATCTACGGGACGCATGCGAAATACATTCATCTGGAAATAAATTGATGACATTGTTCCCAATTTTGTCAATTTATGGTGATCGTAAATTTGTCCACGCTGACGAATCGAGGTCACGAGTGCTCGCACACTTATCCGCACCTAGAAAATGGCCAGAGCCGAAGAGAAGAATTCTATTTTTTTTAAACAATGAACTACACTCCTACCAACTTATCTGTGAAATGGCGAAAATTGGAACAACGACCGTCATGTTGAAATGTCATTCGATTGTCACTTTAAACTACATTCAGATTCACTGGTTGTTTTGTCTTGATATTGCTGAATTTATAAATAGTAATAGTGATTTATAAATAGTAATAGTGACGGATCATATTCACACCGTAGACCAGGTAATCGAAAAGTATGTAGAATATAGGAAACCTCTCTACATAGCTTTTGTCGACTATATGAAAGCTTTCGACTCTATCTCACATAATAGCATCTGGGAAGCATTAAACAAGCAAAATATAAACGCAAAGTATATACATATTATTAAAAACATATATGTTAATTGTACTAGTAGAGTCAGGCTAGATAGAGTGGGCACCAGGATCAGCATTAATCGAGGAGTCAGACAAGGCGACCCTATATCCCCGAAACTATTTATAGCTGTCTTACAAAATGTAATGGAAGACTTACCGTGGTCAAAGCAAGGAATTAATGTGAATGGGAAATATCTAAGCCACCTACGCTTTGCAGACGATATCGTCGTGTTGGCTGAAAGTCCATACAAGCTCAACACAATGATTAACGAACTTCAGACAGCTAGTGTTCGAGTAGGCCTGGAAATGAACTTGCTGAAAACAAAAATCATGACGAACAGCGAGATGACGCCAGTGCAGGTTAACCAAGAGCCACTTGAGTACGTAGAGAGCTACATTTACCTTGGAAAGCAAATTTCTTTTAGAAAAGATCGAAACATAGAGGAAATAGACAGGCGAGCAGCTATCACATGGAGAAAGTACTGGGCACAAAAGGAGATTCTCAAATCGAAAATACCTATTAAATTGAAAAGAATAATTTTAGACACAACAATTTTACCCTGCCTAACCTATGGGTGCCAAACGTGGATTTATGATCACAAGGCAAGACACAAAATACAAACAACTCAGAGGGCAATGGAAAGGAGCTGTTTAAATATAAAACTTAGAGATAGGGTAAGAAACCTAAAAATTCGGAAAATAACCAAGGTAAAGGATACTTTACATTTCTCTCAAAAACTCAAATGGAGATGGGCTGGCCATGTTGCGAGATACTGTGACAATAGATGGACAATTAACATCACAAAATGGAAAGGACCGCATGGCGTGAGAAGTAGAGGTCGCCCTGGCGCCCGGTGGCAGGACGAGATTGTATCCGTTGCAGGAAGAGACTGGATGAACACTGCTAAAGATAGAGATAAATGGAATTCTTTGGGGGAGGCTTTTACCCTGAGGGGGTCCACACTAGAAGCATGATTACTTAAAAAGAAATATATATATATATATACATAATAACTTGAATTAAGAGTAAATAAAAATAAGTGTAAATAACTGTATGTAAATAAATAGTTAATAATCGAAAAAACGAAAACAAAAATGTGGAATATAATAAAGCTCAATTATTATTATTATTATTATAATAGTGATGCTCCAAACATTATTCTAAAGGTTGAAACCTTTTTTGTATATGAAGCTCGGACGGGGTCTCCGATAATTCCATTTAATCAAATATACAAACGAATGACTGCCTCGTTGGTCTAGTGGTTAGATGTGCCGCCTTTGGATAAACGGGTCCCGGGTTCGATTCCGGGGTCGGGCAAGTGTCTTTGTCTAAACCAGAGGCACTGGCTCGGAGTCTGGGTGTCATTTCTATCTATTATAAGCATTGAGTTATTATGTACTACTAGAGAAGACGCTAGTAACAAGTATTGTGTTCCAGTCGGAAGCGGGCGGGGGTAAGTCACGTGGGACGTTGCTTGTGTATATGACCAAAGATAAATAACAGATGAGACATTTATCAAGATTCATATTTTTGCCTACATTGTATGGCATCCAAGAAGGTTAAATATTAAAGATGAAACAATTCGGACATTTCCAAATAAGTTTCTTCACGAATATTTAACCACAGTACACTGTATTGTTTTTAGAATTTTACTTCTTTTAGGTAGAGTATTTTTGTTCCAACATATTTTACTAAATTAATTATGAGCCTTTGTTAACCATCACAATCCAAAAGGCGACAACAAAGTTCTGAGAATCATTCTTAATACTGACTATCAATAAAATGGATATTTTCAGGATTTTTGATAATGAAAATGGACAAATATCCTGGAAAAATCTAATATAGTCATTATTAAAATACTGAAATAAGTTATGTATTTTACAGTAAATAGAATTGTAAATGTATGTTTGTGACTCTTTCACGCAAAAAACTACTGAACGGATTTGGATGATACTTACCACATAGAGACATCATACCCTAGAATAAAATAGAGGCTATTTTAATAAACGAAATAAAATAAAAGTCTATCGTTGCAATATAATATAACCTTATTTATTAAACAAATTCTAAATAAATCAATACAAATTATTCATCATCATCGTCATTTCAGCCAGAAGACGCCATTTTTCCGCAAAAAGGAGCCCATTCCGACTGGCTCCTTCTTTCCGAGATGTGTCTGTGCCGATAAATGAGCGTCTTGAACTCTTGGGCGTTACTCTGACGTCAACCCTCAACTTCGGCTCCTATATAGAGTCAAAGGCTCAAGTAGCTGCCAGAAAGCTGGGTATTCTCTCGAAGGTGCGTCGGTACTTCACGCCGGAACAATTACTCTCATTGTACCAAGCACAAGTTCGGTCGTGCATGGAGTACTGTTCGCACCTTTGGGATGGATCAGCTAAGTACCAGCTTGAGGCGTTGGAATCCATAGATAAGCGTGCCAGAAAGCTCATTGGCAACGACTCCCTTGTCCGGGCTAAGCTCCAAAGTCTGGAACATCGCCGCAAAGTTGCTAGCTTATCTGTATTTTATCGGATACATTTCGGAGAGTGTGCATCTGATCTCCACGATCTTATTCCCCCTTGCCCTTTCTACTATCGGACGACCAGGAGCATAAAAAACCGGCATCGATTCATGGTGGATATTCCGGAAATCCGAACGAAACGCTTCAAGTCCACATTTATCATGCGTACCGCGGAAATGTGGAATGCGCTTCCCGAGTGGGTCTTCCCCGATAGATATAATCTGGGTGTCTTTAAATCACGAGTGAATCGGTTTCTTCTAGGCAAGCGCGCTCCATCTTAGGTCGCAGTGTCGCTTAACATCAGGTGAACTGGCGATCAAGCGTAAGCCTATCAAGAATAAAAAAAAAAACGTCCACTGCTCACTCAAGGATCTCCACCAAGGCCGGTCCTGGGCTGCCCGCATCCATCGTTTTCCAGCGACCTTAACCGGGTCATCGGTACAGCAGTTTTCTTAGGATAAACCCGTCCTGATTTTGTATTATGCTTATCCTCATCCTTAAAGTGCAATGAACATATATATGTATGAGGAGTCGGAAGCCATGTTTCTTCATTCCGATTATTTTGCACAAATTTTATCCAAGTTTTATTTCTCTTTTCTCAAAACCCGGCCGTGGAAACCTTAAAAAATATTTAGGTTGTTTAGGTATATAAGACAAAATTTTCTTATTTTACATCTATTCGACACAATAATAAATAACACGTCATATACAATTTGACAACCTGAACAACAAAATAGGTACAAATGTATGTTGCCTATCTGCGTCTTTTGTTTTAATTACTCTATGATTAGTATAGCAAAATGGCGGCGCCCGGCATGGCGGCAGCCAGATTCTCGGGAGCATAGGTGCATCGCGAAAAAAATTAAATTAAAGAGTTTTACACGTTTTAATGTCTACTTACCGATTAAATGTTACACCATCACTTTTTTTTATATTCTGGAGCGTTTACGGCAGTCTATAAGAACACAACCAGGCATTTTGATGTCGTTATTTATGCGAACCAAACACGACTACTCTCTACGGGCGTTGGATACTCACTGGATAGTTGCGGTACACTGTACCGCAAAGCGTGGCGCAAAATCATGCAACGCGTTGTCTGTTCTATACGCTAGTAATATAGGTCATACTAAATGCTAGACATCCAATAAATGAAAGATTTAACCCCGTGGAACATTATTTCTGCTAAATTTCCACTTCATTGGGTTATTTTTTAGGTAAAGCCATTGTTTATTGTTGAGAGACTAAAGTGTTAGTGTACCTACGTAACTGTGAATTATCAAATTCTTTTTATTAATTTTACTACTTTTATATACTTAACATTGTTTTTAATTTGTAAAAGCTGTAATTCTTATTAAACGATTATGTCTGATGTAAAATTTCCTTCTTGAAGATTTACTCAACTTTGGGCACCTTATATTAACTAGCAACACTGAATCGACGGTTCACAGATAAGTTGGTAGGACTGTACGTGCGCGATGCTCTGTCTAACCGTAAGCCAGCATGACTCGGCCCTGTCCTTGAATTAACTAACTTACCGCCATCATCATCATCATCAGCCCACATTAGTCCACTGCTGGACATAGGCCTCCCCTAAAGAGCGCCATAGCGCCCTGTCTTCAGCTTGACGCATCCAGCTGCTGCCCGCAACCTTTCGCAGATCGTCGCTCCATCTAGCAGAGGGCTGTCCCACACTACGCTTGCCGATTCGCGGTCTCCACTCAAGAACTCGTCTACCCCAGCGGTTGTCGGTTCTTCTACAGATATGACCAGCCCACTGCCACTTCAGTCTGCTAATTCTCTGAGCTATGTCGGTGACCTTGGTTCTCTGTCGGATAGTCTCGTTACGGAGCCTATCTTTCAGAGAAACTCCAAGCATAGCTCGCTCCATAGCACGCTGAGTGACTTTAAATTGGTGGACTAGTCTCACCGTGAGTGTCCACGTCTCGGCGCCGTAGGTCATGACGGGTAGGACGCACTGTTCGAAAACTTTCGTTTTCAAACTCTGCGGGATGGGCGACGAGACTGACTTACCGCCATGCGTTACGTAAATTAAATATTTCTTTAAATTCGTTATGTCAAAGTAGGTAGTGTTGAATAACAAATCATGTTGTTTTTTTTTTCTGATTAGTAGTTTTGATATAAGATTCCTTCATTTAAAAGACTGAAAAAATATATGCGCCTCGTCGTCGTATTTATGTTCTGTGACCTCGACAGTCCACTGAAAGGTACGGGAACATTATTATATTGATAAATCTAACAATACAATGTACAGTCCGTTCACCGTAAGTTGTCCACTAACGTGGTGTTGGCACCCAGTGAAAAATCTACAAATACTTTTAGAAAACATGAACTTTTTTTAGTTATTGATACCTTAGAATTGGTGGGTATGTATTTTTAGCCTTATTATATTTATTTTTTTCGCTGCAAAAAGCGAATTCCTACAATTTATGAAAAGAAACATTGATATAAGTATAAATTATATTATGCGTTTCGACCAATTGTGTTAAAATGGAATACTGTTAGATAACTTTACGAGCGCATCTAAAAGTATTCAAAATATTTTTTCGGAACATTTCAATGGCAGGGAAAATACTAGGTAGGTAGGTAGGGTTTTGTCGATCTCTACACCCACTACAACGCCGCGTCTCCTCGGACTGCAAGTGAACAGTCTCTCATCTAATAATTTTACACAAATAATAATCTTAGTTATTAAGTAACGAATGACGCATACTCGTTTTACGACTTTTCTTGTAGGCAACTTAGTCCATCCCTTATCAATAAATGTAGGGTCAGATAAAACGTATTTTATTATGCCCGTCTTTGAGAAGTTTTCTCCGTCAGTCTGTAAATTAAAATAATTTATTGCTTTTTTTTTAATAAAATTCTTTCGTTTCCTCACCAACTACTAAACTTAACTACTTAGGGGCTGTCCATTAATCACGTGATGTTTTTTTATCATTTTTTAACCCCTCCCTCCCCCTTGGTGATACATGGTTAGGTTTAAGACTACCCCCCATAAAAATCACGTGTATTTTTTTAGTCTCTACAAAGAATCTTACACTCAAAGGTAACGATAATACACGCCGCTTGTCGGTTTAAAAATCACGCGTTTGACGAAAAAATAAATACACGTGATATCTTATTAAACAAGGGGGTACCCCTGTGATATTTCGTGATATTGGCCGGACCCCTACTTCCCCCTTTCGAACCTCACGTGGTTAATGGACAGCCCCTTACATAAAAGAGTTACGTTCGAGTGGCGAACATTGTAAAATTACGTTATTTTAACGATTATATTCTTGGACCTTCTCGCACTTCACACATCATCTATATAGCGCTATGCTGATAGATTCAAGGATTCAAGTAACCGTTGAGGTAATACTTACTAAGCACGGTACTGTGGATTGGAATCTTGGTTTATTTTCAACAGATTCCTCATAATGTCTTGGTACTATAAGTGTCTCATCTATTTTTCGATATGGTGGTGGTAATGATTTCATGTTTACTATATTTTCCCCTACAATCATTTCGGTCGATTCATTAATCAATTTTGGTAGTGTAACTTCACTTTCACTGATTGTTTCAACAATATATTGTTTTTTGACGCGCTTTGCCGTAAGTTTACGCATGGCAGAATCAATATCTGTCTTTTTGTTATCTGTTTGTGGTCGGCGGTCCTCTTTTGTTCTCATTCCTATCAGATTTAAAATAAGAGCATCATCAGATTTGTTTTTAATTTTAATTTTTTTTGGGTCTAATTCTATTTGAGTTGACTTGTGTCCAATTTCGCCATCCTTTTTGTCTGATCCAATGTGCTTTGCTTTAAAAGTGGTTAATGCGGTTGTTTTGTCTTTGGTAGACTGCGAATTACGTTTTTTTGACTCATTGTCTTTTTTCAATTGCTTTTTTGATGCAGCATCCGCTATTTGGCCTGTAGCAATTCCACTTTTTTCCACATTAGACTGTAATTCTCTTTTCATATTCCCAATTTCTTCATTTGCTTTTTGACTTCGCTGACTCTCATCAATTCGTTTTTTTGAAAAAATATCAGTTTCTTTAGTATTTGGTATATCACTTTTATATTTAGTCGATTGTAATTCCTTTTTATTGACAGCATCTTGTTTTTTGTTACTATATTCACCTGCTTTTGTTGGGGTTTTTTCAAGTTCCTGGTCTTTATTGGGTATCTCACTTTTACCTTTAATCGACTGTAATTCCTTTTTACTGACCTCATCATTTGATTTTTGTTTCCGTCCAGTTCTATCGTTTTGTACTGGGGGCAGATTAATTTCTTTCACAGATAATTTTTCATTGTTTTCTGTAAGAGGCTGCAATTCCCTTTTCTTTACCACAGCATATTGTTGTTTGTTAGTAGATTCACTTGCTTTAGATGAGATTTTTTCACGTTCCTGATCGGTCCGTTTATGATATTCCGTTCCCACATCTCCATTAGGATCAGGATCTTCAACTTTCTTGGATGTTTTAAATGGTGTTGTAGGTTTTACTTTAGGAAAATAAATCGTGTTATCCAATTTATTTTGTGCTTCTAAACCCAAACCTACTTTTAATGCCATTTGTACTTGTAAATCATTGGAATTCAATGCTACATTAAGATCCTCATTGTCAGCTGAATCCATAATTGTCATTTTGGTGACAACTTTGTTACGGTTATTGCTATGTTCCAGTGCTAAGTCTAAAGTATCTTTGTATCTAACCGACAATTCCCTTAACGGACCAGTATTAGTTGACAGCTCTTGTTCAGTTTTTAAACCGTGTTCTTGTCTTTTAGATTTTGAAAGATACGAGCCATAGCGCTCAACAACGTCAAAAGATAAATCCCCACGTGTGTTCGTGGATGTAAAATCAGTATCCACGTAACTAGAATAAAACATATTGTGATACTTCAGAGTGCTTTTTTTTAATATTTGATTTTTATAAGTTACGATTACTGGGTACCTAAATTTTCTATAATTAGAATATACAGGATCAATTTCTCAAATGTGTGTCGATGGCTAAAATGGAAACTATACCTACGGAATGGAATACCAAAAAAATGCTTAGTAGAATTTTTGAAAAAATATTATTCCCGGGCAGCATCCCATATTTTGCAGTAGTAATAAACTAAACGTTAGGTATATAAAATTTATTCATTTTGCTAAAATCGATTTTACTTTCAAACGCTTCTTGCTTTCGAACAAAAATGCGTCCGTGAAAAGGAATTTTTGAATAAATATTATTCTTGGGCAGCATCCCATATTTGGCTGTAGTAATAAACTAAACGTTAGAGGTATATAATATTTATTCATTTTGCTAAAATCGATTTTACGTTCAAACGCTTCTTGTGAAATGCGACAGATTAAGAATCAGGGGCATAGCTACCGCCCAAACAGCCGTATCAACGTTAGTAACTCTTGCTTGACCCTTCAAGTTACAACCGCATCGCATCAGCTGAAAGAATTTTATCAAAATCGAAACTGATGGAACTGACAGGAACGGCTATTAGAAATATCATGGATACTGTTGGTACGGCGGTAGCTACGCTCCTGCTGCTTTAACGACTTCAGTAGACATAAATATGTACAGGATCACTGATTCCGCCTACCTGTTCTCCACCATATCCTTGTTTCTTGTATCCCCTGTTATGATATCCATGAATGCTTCAATGGATGAAGATACTTTTGGTCTGTGATTGAAAAAAAATAACATTACTTAGTTATGTTAACCGATGTCAACACAGGAGGAGCTTCTCAATTCGGCTGTCTGTATTAAGTAGTTATGTATATAAAATTCCATTTGGAAAATAATACGTAATATTACAACGTAATAATACGAAAATAGTACTACCACAGAGTGTACTACGTCATATAAGATTCCATTTGGAAAATAATGTTTGTATTCGATTAGTATTTTCTTTCGAATTGGTCATAGAGAATTTATCAAAATTGATTCAGTAGTTTGCTATAAAATAGTGTACCAAACTATTTGTCGTAAGACAAATTTCAGTATTGTCTTACCTACTAGTTGTTGGTTCCAATTTTTAAGGACTAAAATAAAACAAAAAATAACAAAATTATTATCCAACTTCAAAACAATAAAATAACCAGTTATCGATAAAATCAATTACCTACGATCGGGAAAGGGCTGGATCCATTCTCCCATTTCTTTCAGTTACTTTCATGCCGTGCATCGCGGCACGTTACGATGTCGCGTCATAGATTTCCACGACGCGACGTCGCATCATCAGATGACGCCGCATCGTGGTACGACGGGACGTCGTATCGTGTATATGTGTCCCACAAGACCGAAGTCTGTGAGGTCGGTCGGTATGCCTATGTATACCCAAGGCACATAATTCAAATGTTTCAAGTTCTTGAAGTCGGTTTACATTTGTTCTGGTTACCTAATGATTTATGTTCTTTTCTATAAGGAAACACTAGCATATTCAAACTGGACTCTTTCCACAAGGATTTAATTTATCTAAATTTTTCATACCTTTTATGGATTTGCAATAGGTCTGCTATTTTCCGTTCGAGCGACAATGTCACTAGTCTACGAGTAATTAAGTATAGGTACCTCCCCGAAATGTCATTCATGTTCAGATACTTGCCTAGTATTTTTCAGGGTGTTACTCGCATTTCTGTTCATCAAATTATTCACTTCAGACAAGACCATAGTAAGATTGTTATTGACATTTCCATTAGTTTTGTTTGTGTCAGCTATACATTTTCTAACAGCTTCTTTGCAGTGATTACAGGGTGTCTGAAATTTCGGTTGGGCGCCGCAACATGTGCATAGTCCAAGAGTGTCCCTTTTATTCATAATTGTAATATGGCGCAACAAGTTTTGTACGTGTTGAAATATATATTTACATCGTGGACAAAAGATTTTATACTTTTCTGTCATAAAAAAATATAATAATTTAAAATTAGGTAGCATTAATTGGACAAATTATTTAATAATGTGTCGTTTCACCATAGAGCTAGATTTGGTAAAAAATAATATCACGGATCTGATAGGCACATAGTGTGGCGTGGCTAATAAGCAGTGTAAGTACTTGCCAAAAATAAAACACTGATTAGTTATTTTAAGTACACCTGCACTTTCAACCATTGTGGCTGACAAAATCATCAACCTTCTTCCCTTAATGTCGCCAAGCTTTTATGAAAATAAAAACCATTCACCTTCAGATAATATGAAATCTGCCGGTTTTAACTCTTCATCTTTTTTGTTGTGTATGATTAACACATCGACCATGGAGTCTGGTCTATCCGGTGCAAATTGTTCTTTATTCTGTGGATTTTGTATGGATTTAGTAAGGAAAAGAATACCTACTAATGGTAAACTATAAATACAACTGTACTGTACCTTATACGAGTAAATCACTAGACTGCTGTTTATATCAACTATTCTACGAGAATCTTCAGTGTCATTGCAATGGGCACATTCTGAACATAGAAGTTTATCATCCCTGTAAATAAGAAATAATAATACTAAGCAGATAGAGTTAGAAAAATTAATAGCGAATAACCATTGGAGTTTCTCGACCAGGGAAGGCTCTTCTCACCTGTTGTTTTATACCACGATGGTGGCATTTAAGCTCATCGCCTGTCTGAAGATAAGCGGTTACTGCGATCTGTGTACACCTCCATCCTAGTGGTATACAAATAAGATAGACTGCCAGATTGGCGTGTGTTAAGAATGCATAGTGTCATAATTCATTACTATCCCGTGCGTGTTATAAGAGGCCACCGAATGAGTAGGCGAGACAAAAAATCTACCTATGAGTATTTATCTCCGTGAAATTGAAGGAGACCCGACTCAGCAATGAGGAATTTATCAGCTGAGATGATGAAGCGGCAGAGGATGATAGCGATTTTAAAGTAAAAGGTAGGCCTATAGAAGTTCTAGTCAATTTCGAACTTAGCTTTAGTTATTTAATACTGTCTGTATATAATAAATAAATGGAAGGTTACAAAACTAAAATTAATCTTCATTAATACAAAATGTGTTAAAAACTTCCACTCAACTATGTCTATAATACATGTCGGAACAAAAACCCTATAGCCATCCAAGTAGCCTACTAAAAGGCGCGTAGGCCTACCTAGTTCTGTGTATAGATTATTTTTCTAATTTGCATTATGACGGCGAAACAGACGCTTTTGCGATCCTGTTTTTAAACACAATCTATTTGTTCCATGGGTTATCAACCGTATAGAACGTGTGGTTCTGCTGGGCGTTGGCTGCGTGTCCATAATTTTTAATAACAAACTGGAAAGTGGTCAAAACAAACAATTATCAGTTATCGCACTAGATGGCATTGGCTCCGTGTTAGTTCTGGTAGAAATCAGGTTAGTAAGACTATAAGAGTGCAGACTCCGATGAAATTGGTAAAAAAGGCAAGGAAGAAAAGGAATATCTATCACATATTAGGCAAACGCCGGAATTAAAGTTGATGCCCTTAAACTTTTGTTGCGAATAGGAACTTTTTGTATAAATTTTATGATGTCTGGCCATTGATACCTTTTATATTTGAATATCTGTCTATGTATACTTCTACTTACTTGTCTCATTCTGTCTGTGTAAAATATATGATGTACTCCATGTTTTACTTTCTCTAAATATAGTAATTAGCTTCCTAAACTGCCGCTCTGTGAAACTACGGTTTCACAGGTTATGGTCCCTCTATTTACTTTATAGAAGAGAGTAAACCGCATTCATCAAGATGAATAAAACCTCGTCGTCGATACCACAGCCTTCCCAGACTGCCTCTGACGCATCTCAGGTAGTGGTCAACAGCAGCATGCCTAATTTCACAAAACTCCAAGGTAGCTGCAATTACGCGACGTGCAGTTTCGCAATGAAAATGTATTTGATAGACACCGAACTATGGGAATGTGTCATTTCAACGCAGGAAGAAATTCCAGACGCTGAATTTCGACGCAAGGATGCAAAAGCAAGGTCCAAAATTTGTTTAAACATAAGTGAGCATCTTTACCCTATAGTTATGACAGCTGAAACGTCTAGAGAAACGTGGAATCGTCTCCAGGAGTCATACGCCGATAGCGGATTAGCCCGACGGTTGAAACTCATGAAGAGATTGCTTGGTTCCAAACTTGAAACGTACGTGAGTATAGAGGCCTACGTGAATGACATACGTCATGTTCAACATCAGCTGATCGCCATTCAAGCTGGTCTGGACGACGAACTCGTTGGCGTGATTTTGCTGGCAGGACTTGACGACAGCTACAGTCCGATGGTGATGGCAATAGAGCATTCTGGCACGCGGATAACTACAGACGCAGTTGCATCGATATTACTCAAGGAGGAACGTCGAGATGTCTCTGCCACGTCTAGTTCTTTATTATCTCGTGTTTCGTTTTCTAATAACAATACTAATGTATCATGCTCTTATTGCAAAAAGATAGGCCATGTAGTGTCTCAGTGTAGGAAACGTCTTAACCGACAAAAGTGTCAATCGTCATCCGATTCATCATCTCATACATGCAACAATACATCTGACTTTACACTTTCATCGGCTTTTAATATTGACATTCCTACAGGCTTTACTACGTCAACAGACTGTACCTCAAGTGAATGGTTCGTTGACTCTGGTGCTACAATTCATATGAGCAACAAGAAAGATTGGTTTTTGGACCTCAAGCAGGAGTCTAAACCTGTTACTGTGGCAAATGGTCAGCAAATCAAAAGTAAAGGAAAAGGTACAATCTCTATAAATGTTTCGGATAAAATTAAGCAAATTTCTGATGTTTTGTATGTTCCAGACCTAGCTGTAAATTTATTATCCGTACATAGCTTAGTTCAGAAAGGGCTGATAGTTGTTTTTAGTGAAAAAGGTGCCTCTATCCTTTTAAATGAAGGGTGCAAAGTGACAGGCTCTGTCGTTGCAACAGCATCAAACTATAATAATATGTACAGATTAGATACGGCGAAACATAGCGCTAATCTCACACAAACTAAAGAGTCTGCATTACTGTGGCATAGACGTCTTGCACATCTGCATTCAAATGCACTTAATATCTTAAAAAATAATTATACATTGATTATACAACTTCATCGTTCAATGAATTGAATAAAACCTGCGTGCCGTGTTTGCAAGGCAAGATGTCGAAAAAGCCATTCGAGGTTTCGCAAAGTAGGTCCAAGTCCAAACTGGAGTTGGTACATACAGACCTGTGTGGACCAATGAGTACCCACTCATGGGGTGGTGCCCTTTACCTATTAACTTTTACTGATGATTTTACGCGTAAGACTTTTGGCTTCCTGCTGAAATCGAAAAGCTAAGTTTTCGGTAAATTTGTTGAATTTAAAAGTCTTGTCGAAAATCAAACGGGACTTAAAATTAAAATTTTACGCTCTGACAATGGAAAAGAGTTTGTAAATCATAACTTAACTCGTTTTCTCAAGGAAAATGGTATTGTACATCAGACAACAGTACCATATACCCCACAACAAAATGGTGTATCAGAGCGTGTTAATAGAACCGTTGTTGAAAAAGCTAGAAGTATGTTACAAGATTCTGGCTTACCCCGAGCATATTGGGGTGAAGCCGTCTCCACTGCGATTTACCTTAAGAATTTCTCGCCAACGCAAGCTTTAAATAGCAAAATCCCTGAAGAGATGTGGACTGGGAAGAAGGTGGATTTACGCCACCTGAGAGTTTTTGGCTGTGAAGCACATTTGTTGATACCAAAAGAGAAACGCATGAAACTCGACTCCAAAACACAAACTTGTATCTTTGTTGGATATTCAGCAGATACCAAGGGATACCGTCTAATTGATACTCAAAATCCAAGGAAAATCATCGTTGCGAGAGATGTCGTCTTCATTGAAGACAAGCTACCGTCAAGTAAACTTAGTGAGGAGGCGGCCCAAATGCCAGAACCTCAGCATGAAAATATAGAAGTTCTTAATCGTGTTACCCAAAATTCGCTATCTGCACCCCACTCACATCCACCACAACTTAATACACCATGTTCCAACTTGCCTGCGCTTATTACTGAAGAAGACACTGAGTCACCTGTTGATGACCACGTCATTGAATCTTCTAGTGAAGATCATACAGAGTCATCTAATGAAGACTATATTGAGTCTCTTGCTGAGGAGCTTATTAGTCCTGAGTCGGAATCTGAGACCTTCGTCGATGCTTAAGATGGTCCTGTAGCTGTGGTACCAATAATAGATAGTTGTGAAGATGTCACTGCTCGAAGATATCCTCTTCGAGATCGTCGTGCACCAGCAAGATATTCGGACTCAGATTACGCAAATATCGTTAGCGTTGACTATGAGCCGCAGACGTACAAACAAGCTCTAGAAGATAGTCATAGCAAAGATTGGCTAAAAGCTATGCAGTGTGAACATGATTCATTGCAAAAGCATGGGACGTGGGTACTTGTAAATAAACCTGTAGATAGAAAAATTATTAAATGTAAGTGGGTGTACAAAATCAAGAAGGATACGAATGGGAACATTGTTAAATATAAGGCAAGACTTGTGGCTAAAGGATTCACACAAGTCTATGGCGTCGACTATGGTGAAACCTTTGCTCCGGTAGCAAGATTGTCATCAATTCGTCTTTTGCTAGCCTTTGCTGTTAAACTCAATTTGGAAATTGACCACTTAGACGTTGAGACGGCATTCCTGAATGGAGATCTAGAAGAAGAGATATTTATGGAGCAGCCTGAAGGCTTCTCTAATGATAAATCTAAAGTGTGTCTCCTCAAAAAGTCAATTTATGGATTGAAACAAGCTCCACGTCAATGGAACAAAAAGGTGTGTGAAGCTATGGACAAACTTTTGTTTAAACGTTCAGAAAAGGAACACTGTATTTATTATAAGCACCAAGGTGAAAAGTTGCTGATCGTAGCTGTATTCGTTGATGATTTCTTTTTGTTCAGCAATAATAAGAAGATGAAAGAAGATTTCAAAGTACAGTTGACAGAGACCTTTTCTATCAAAGACCTAGGCCCCCTGAAGGATTGCTTAGGGATGCGGGTGACAAGAGGGGATGGCACGATATCACTTGACCAGACTAAATACATTGAGCAAGTGATAGAGAAATTCGGAATGACAGATGCTATCTCTGTATCCACTCCTATGGACATGGGTACAAAACTTGTCCAGCCGAATCCAGGCGATGAAAAACCAGAATTACCTTTCCAGCAGCTCATTGGCTCATTAATGTACATTGCTATTGGTACCAGACCAGATATTGCTTATACTGTATCCGCTCTGAGTCAATTTAATGTACATTACGGGGACGATCACTGGAGAGCTGCGAAATGTGTTCTGCGTTATTTAAAGGCCACAAAGGACAAGAAACTTACGTACAGGAGCACTGGTGATGATATGGGATACGCTGATGCCGATTACGCGAGTAATTTGGTAGACCGACGGTCCTACACGGGGTATGTGTTCCAGATGAGCGGTTCATCAGTGTCGTGGGAGTCACGCAAACAAAGACCTGTGGCTCAGTCTACAACAGAGGCGGAGTATATGGCTCTTGGCGAAGCTTGTAAAGAGGCCATTTATATACGATCTCTCATTAATGATCTGTTTCAATCATCATCACCTTTAACCATAATGTGCGACAATCAAAGTGCGATTTCACTCACTAAAAATAACACACAGCATTCTCGCACTAAACATATTGACATTCGACATCATTTCATACGTGAGTGCATCTTCACAAAACAAGTTCATATAAAATTCGTACCATCATGTCACCAAACAGCAGACATTCTCACTAAGGCATTACCTAAGCTGAGGGATGGTTGGTGAAAACGGGCATACAAATGCCTAACATCTTTAGGATTAAGTTAGTGTTTGTTATAGTATTTTGTAGGTATTATTGATGTGTATATTTTTATATAGCGGTTTACATTATAAAATTTACGTGGGAGTGTTGCGAATAGGAACTTTTTGTATAAATTTTATGATGTCTGGCCATTGATACCTTTTATATTGGAATATCTGTCTATGTATACTTCTACTTACTTGTCTCATTCTGTCTGTGTAAAATATATGATGTACTCCATGTTTTACTTTCTCTAAATATAGTAATTAGCTTCCTAAACTGCCGCTCTGTGAAACTACGGTTTCACAACTTTAATGCAGCGGAGCTAGCAAGTACTTACGTTTGGGATACCATGATTTTAATCGATTCTAAAATATATATAAATGTTTTTAAATTCAGCTGCTTCTATCCACTATTGATTATTTGTCTGAAGCTGATGATATGGAAATTTCCGTTCTTTTTATAACAAGTCGCTATAAAAATTATTTATAGCAGATTGGCAATGACGACACGTTTCTGTCAGATTTTTATGCATTTGTGTCTCGTGTGAACAATAAGACAATAAAATCTCTATGGAATAAGTAAGTAGGTATTAACAAGATGTTTTTGACATCCCTGCACTGTGAATATCGATAAGGATAGGTATCTACTCACACGTTGAGGCTACTTTCACAAAGCCCGTTTGCGAAACGAACCGGCTGTTTCGTTTAGCCATTTATACCCGCCGCACAATCCGCAAGAACAGTCCGCGCCAATTTTATGGGCTGCTCTGAATGTAGCCGCATTACGCTACGCAGAACACAAAATCAGTAATCAGCGGGTCTTGCGCGGGGCGTGGAGGCAGGGCACTCCCGCGCAGGCCGTTTCCCACCCGCAAGCGCCCTCGCATCTGGTGCGTTAGTGGGAGTGGGCTACGTTCGTATTGGTTAAAAAATGTACGATGCGCAAGTTCGTACATTGTACCTTACCTTGTATTTACATTGTTGTACCCACGGCTACATTCAGAGCGGCCATAAAGATTGGCGCGGTCTGTAAACCCATAGTATTATGGTCACACTTAGGTACTGTTAAAATCGGCCTAGCTGTTTCTTACTTATAGATTTAAATTGAGTCAGTAATTAACGTCAGTGCATAGCCGAGTCAGTACTGACCTGGCGCTCTCTCTTCTTCGTGTAAATGGATTTTAGGAAATATCCTCGAACCGACGAAATACTGACTGCGTGTGAATCGTATGAGCACTGGCGCAAGCTATTGACCCTGTGTAAATCTGCCTTAAGCCGGAGCAAACGGGCAATAAGGTTTTTGTCATGCATACTGTACTGATACAGGAGATACTAAAATAATTACGAGCTTACTAAAATAATACAACAAAGTTCTTTAATACTATATTTTCAGTCTATATTCAAGTGACTTTGGTAACAGCATCAACCCTAATCTGTTTTCTTCTTAAATAGGTTCAATATTTTTTGTGCCAATGAAACCGGTGTACCGACTGGCTTCAAAACCAGTTCCTTAGTGCAAATGTTGTGAAGAGGACCAAATGCCAATGCCACTACTGTGCATGCTAGGCAAATCACGTTGTATGGCATACTGAAGTCGGGAGTAGGAAGAGAAACCATTGCACCATTTGTTCTGAACACTATTGGATACCCTGTAACACAATTTGTCATTAGCATTTCTAGCATCATCATTTCAGCTAAAAGACGTCAACTGCTGGACATAGGCCTCCCCCAAGGATCTCCACAAAGGCCGGTCCTGGGCCTCCCGCATCCATTGTTTTCCGGCGACCTTAACCATGACATGACATTTCTATCTTTATATAAAAATGAATTGCTCGTTAAGGTGGATGCTCCAGGGTAGCCCGCGAAATTCAAATTTTCTTACGTTTTTTGCAATTTGCAGGTCAGTGCTAGGTTGTATGTTGATTAAAATGTTATTTGCGGCTGTAAGACGTATGTAGTTATAGAATTATAATCATCAATACGGGTTGTATATCAATACACCCAATCTATAAAAAAAAACCCGCTTCAAAATCCGTTGCGTAGTTTTGAAGATTTAAGCATACATAGGGACGGACAGACGACAGCGACTTTGTTTTATACTATGTAGTGAAGCAACATCTGGCCCTACTAGAATATATTAAACTAGCTGACCCGGCGAACTTTGTTCCGCATTATAAATATTTAAAACAAAAAGAAAGTTGGACATAGGATACCTGAGATTTTTATCCCGTCCGTATAAAACCTACTTTAACAAAACGCAACTGACAGCGAAACGTTATGTTTAGTATCTTTAGTTTAATATGGCCGAAAATTTGACAATTAGAAATTTTGAATTCGACTTGTTTATATTGTTGTAATTCACATAATATCTTTATAACTTGTAGCCTATGTGTTATTCTGATATATAAGCTATATTATTGTAAAGTTTCATTAAAATCCATTCAGTAGTTTTTATGTGAAAGAGTAACAAACATCCATCCATCCATCTATCCATCCATCCATACTTACAAACTTTCACGTTTATAATATTAGTAAGAAGTAAGTATATTAAATTTGCTGGTGGACATGAAATCCGTCACTTAAAATCATGAAAACTGACAGTTGATTAGTCTATTATATATATAATTTAAAAAAAAAGGGAAAATGCAAAGGAATCCTATAATTTGTGTCTCTCAAATCTATAGAGTATACTTACATGGTCTAGATGCATTGAAGACTGAATCATAAGTAGTTCCTGAAATAGGCATACTGGTATAGTTTTTACCAGTAGGTAAATTTGCGGATATCAGTGCTGATCCAATGTAAAATCCATGATTGGCATCTGGAGGGTATTCTTGCCATTTCAAAAAGACAAACTCAAAATCTATTGTTATAGTAGTTGTTGATCTAGGTGGCAATCTGATAAGTAGTTCCAAATGATATGGTTTCTGCCTACTACGACCTGGAGAGTAGTACTGAGACAAGACTAGATTACTTTCAGCCTTGCCATTGACCCTTAGTGTGCTGAGCTGAATAGGCAACCACCAAGGTGCATTCTCCAAGACCACTACATCAATAGGTGCCCAGTAATTGTTAGTTATTTCAGTGACAATGCCACCAAACTCCTTACCATAACCAAGCACATGTCTATTGAAATGCAGAGGTGGTGGTACAGACAGAGGTATAGAAGACTTTGTATTATGTTTCACACCAATGTTGATCATTTGACCATTAGGTTTTATATTGTATACAGCCAGTTTAACTTCACTGCCTCCTCTTTGAGAAGAAACAATATTATCAGGAGGTGGTGATAAGGTGACAGGTTCAGTGTCATTTGTGGTAACATCCACATATATTTTACTGGCTGAAGATAAAGGACAAGCTCCTGGTAGACCTTGGCCAAACAGTCTTCTAAATGACCAGTCCTTACTATTTATTATATTGTAATCATAGACAAGTCCAACTGTTTGCTTTATTTCCAAGTTGACTGCAGTACACTCTGGTGTAGCACAATTCTTTCGGACATGTACTCCTATTGAATGATAGTTGGTATTGTGTATTAGCCGGGAATTGAGTAATGCAGAGAACCCTCTATTTGATTCACAGGGTAAAAGTTTTTTCCATGGTGTCAAATTTTCTGTGCACACAATTTCCCTTGGAAGTGATGCATATCTAAAATGTGACGTTACATTGCTGTTTGTCTTACTAACACCTGAAGGCCACAGAGCCATCCGAGGGGTTACTGTATTAAACCCATCGATAAAGTTAAGTGAAGCACAGAAAAGTCCAGAGAGTGTGCCACTCAGTTTTTTCCATTGTGTATCGACATCTGTAACTTCAGGGGAAAACCAAGCAAAAAGCTCTGTGCCGGGTCCCGCATCCAATACTGGATAGCCCCACTGATCGTGTCTCCATTGTCCTTCAGTGAGTGTCAAGTGTAGTTCCTGCACTTGAAAACGGGACAAGACCTCAATAAGAGACCTTGGTGCTAAATGTGAATGAACTGAAAATAAAACTAATTGTTAGCAACTAAGGCAACTAACTCTTCAAATATGTGAATTTAATACCATCGTCCAACTTACATGAAGAGGTTTGGCTGTTTACTAAAGTTATAAATTGAAAGTAGTTATATAGATGTGTTGGAGGAAGAGGTTTAATAAATAATTCTTCTTTAAAGTCATCCCCACGTGCAAGTAGACCTATACTTAAAATTATATTAAAAGACAATACGCCACGAAAATACTTCATATCAATGGGTAATAGCCGAACAAAATTTATCTAAATAAAGTATTTTACTTTCTTGAAAATAACCTCGCTTTTTTTAAAATACTTGAAATGACATTTTAAGATGACATAAGATATTGATTTGACAGTCTTTTGTTTTCTTTTTGTCACATTAGTGTTGTGATGATGATGTGTCTGTGTGAATGCGGATTGGATTTGTTTATTTAAAATAAATTGTCTTTCTTACTAAAAATATCTCTCCCTACGAATTCACAACTGAGTCTTACAATAGTTATCAATTTTACCAATATTTAATTATGTATTCTATGGATTTATAGTTGGCCATGGTCCAAAATCAAAAACTATGCTTGAAACCGGCGGCGTCGGCCGGTACAAAAGCCTTTGGAGCTAAAACCCTTTAAAAGTTTAAAAAGAAGTACAGTACCTTTAATAATCTGTCTTGTTGTTTGTCAAGTTGACAAACAAATGGAATCCACCACAACACAATCCACAAATTACTTGCTGACTGCTGTTCTGGTGGTACTTGCTTGAGTGAGTTTGTTGTGTTGTGTTGGATTATTTAAAATAATTAAGCGACTAAAAATTGTGATCGAAATTCTGAACTACTTTAGTGATTACAGATGCAGATTAATAACTAAAATAATTATTACTGTAAAATTTCGGGCATGCAAACTTACATTGTTGATAAAAAAGTTAATTTCGCATTTGCTAAAAATGGATAATGAATTTGTGCATATCACTACTAGCATTAGACTACAACTTGGATATGGAATTGGGCACGTATTAAATGATGTTTGTGCTAGCTTGTGGTTTACATATTTCTTAGTTTTCTTTCATCTAGTATTAGAGTTCACAGCCTCTCAGTCCGGCAACTTAATGCTCATAGGGCAGGTAATTGATGCTGTATCCACCCCTTTTGTTGGCTATCACTCAGATCATACAGATAATTACCTCAGTATTAAATATGGGAAGCGTAAATTATGGCACCTATTTGGTAAGTTGAAAATCAATTTCAGATGTTTGTAATTAGTAAAATACATTTTGGTATTAGAATACATGATTCAAGAGGTTAGATATTTCATTAAAATATGATTTCAGGTACTGTCTGTGTGCTTGTGTCATTCCCATTTATTTTCTCTGAGTGTTTTGGTTGCTCTTTGACACACAAATGGGCACAGATGTATTATTTTTCATCTTTTATTATAATATTCCAAATTGGCTGGGCGGCTGTTCAAATATCGCATTTAAGTTTAATACCAGAATTGTCTGATGACAACCATACAAGAGCTCAATTAACAGCTATCAGGTACTATTTTTGTGGTTTTTATATGAATAGTTAATACATTTAATGTTAAGATTAAATTTAAGGTTAAAAACCTACATTGTATATTTGCAAAGATACACTTAATTTTTTTAACTTTCTGTGATAATGTTTACTCCAATAATAATGTATAAGTAATAGTATGGCATGAACCCATAGGAAATTTATATGATTGCATATTAATATATGGATATAATAAATATTATGGGGAGCCTTTTAAGTAGTGGATTGTTCGTTTCATTTCAGCCCATGAGTGACCCACTACTGAGTCGAACCTCCTCCAAATTCATGGAGGGAAATTAGCCTACTGTGCCATGCTGGCAAGATGAGTTGTCACAGGGTTTGTATCAAGTTTTCTTTCTCTTGCATCTAAGTGATCTGCCTCTTGTGGTCCCTTAGTTGCCTCTTACGACATGAGGTAGTGGATGTTAGAGGCTAATATATTGATCGAAACATGGACCATAGTAATGTGGAAAATGCATATTAATTTCGGCTCAACTTATTTGTTTCAGATATGGATTCACTGTATTTTCAAATATATTTGTCTATATTACCACATGGATTATATTGCATCTAACTGGAGAATGTGATAAAGAAGTAAGTTTAATTTATCCCAAAGGTACCAACCAAAATATATTATTTGCATGAGATACAGTTTAGGTATAAGATGGTGTTTTGTAGTTACCTTTTTTTTTTTTTTTGTTTCTGGGTTAATGCTTTAAGCATACTGCCGCCCCTCGGGGCTGGGGTCGGCGACTATATGGAACTCTGGTCACAACTTGTGTCTACACACTAGAACCTATACTTGACATGTCACGCTTGAGGCGCCAAAGGTCAACCTAGGACAACCTGACGAGTTCTTAAAGTTTTTTTTTCGTCGCTTGGGATGAGCTTTTGCATACTGCCGGCCCCCGGGGCTGGGGTCGGCGAGTATATGAAACTCCGGTAACTACTTGTCTGCTCACTAAAACCCCAGCAGGGTATACTCACACGTCACGCTTGGGGCGCTTCAGGTTTGCGTTCAATTGTGACAACCCAACGAGTTCTTAGAGTCAACCTGCACCAAGTATATACATGCTGTGTTGCAGGGGTCTTTTTAAAAATTAATTATAATTTGCTAAGAGAGCAAAGTGGATTACCACCTACTTGCTGGGGTTGCCAGACTTACAAAGCAACCGTCCCTCTTCCATCTTACAGAATAACTGAGATCCAATGGCAGTACTTGCAAGCCACATTGCAAAACAGAAAAATATGTCGTGCCGTGCCGACTAATGATATCACTAACTACCATTTAGATATATTTTCACGTTTGCCACTATCTCTAAGCACAGTGAACTATGTATAAACTAGCGCCCCGCCCGGCTTCGCACGGGTATTAAACTACAAAAATCTGTTAAAGTTTAACATATGATACCACACATCCTCGAAATAATAATTCACACTATCTCATAAATATAAAATTTTCGTGTCACAATGTTCGTTCCCATACTCCTCCGAAACGGCTTGACCGATTCTCATGAAATTTTGTGAGCATATTGGGTAGGTCTGAGAATCGGACAACATCTATTTTTATCCCCCTAAATTTTAAGGGGGGGGGGGGGTCCACACCAAAAATAATTGTTTATTTTTTAGACAAAATTTATTGCTTTTATTTTTCTAAGATGCAGCAAAAATACAAACAACCCAAAATTTTTACCCCTCTACGATCAACTCCTATTTAATTACATGGCAAAACAACGTTTGCTATAGGAGTTGTTGTATAGATAGATTGAGTCATCACGATATCTCTGGAACCATAAGACCAAGTATCTTTATAGATTATAGTATACCTATGTGTTATTCTGATGGATAAGCTTTATTATTGAAAATTTTCATCAAAATCCATTCAATCTTTTTGCGTGAAAGAGTAGCAAAGATACATCTATACATTCTTACAAACTTTCGCGTTTATAATATTAGTATTTTTTTTCTTTTAGAACGAATTTCGTTGTGGTTATGACTTGTAAATTTTTAACAAATTTCTTTATCGCACGTTCGTAAGCGTCGAACGAAAAGAATTTTAGAATTCGTTAATTTCGTTATATTTAATCCTATAGAACCTCGCACAACGTCCGCCTCGAATCGAGTGCGAGGTCTTTTTGACTTCGATTTGTTAAAACATACAATCACTCATATTATCTCAGTGTGACGTAAATTGTTGATAGACTGCTACGAGGAAAATAAAATACGATAAAATTACTGACATTTTCACTGTAAAGCTTATTTCCTTAAATATATATAATGGTTTTTCATTTCAGCAAGTGGGGCCATCTGATGTGTGGAAATTTAGGCACATTGTGTATATAGTAATAAGTGTCGGTATTATGATGTCATTAATATTCCATCTAACAGTGAGTGAAAGGAACAATTGTCGACCTCAGGAGCAATTGTTAGCCCAAGGTGAAAGTGGTGCTCATACTGATTTCTTGCGTAGACCGCAAATGTACCAGGTAAAAATTAAATTATTTGAAGATGTATAAATCTGTTGTAATTCCTTTGAGGAGATATCAATCGAACGTACATATCAGGTGCTTGGCAGTTTCTAGTATTAAGTTATACCGGCAAGGCTTTCTTTGCAATATTCTGTTAGTGTTGGGCAGATAAAAATTCATACCTATGTTCTGACGGTCAAAATCGGTCTTTGGTTGAACTCTTATTATTTAATCAACGCTCATCTTGAGTTCATCCCCTTATAATTATGAAAAAGTAACTGGAGGAAAAAACTTGATACTAGCCCTGTGTCCGACTCTATAGCGGGTAATTTATGCTCGGCTAAATGATGAACCATAACTAAAACTTGTTTGAACCCTCTGCACTATTTCACTCTCTTCAAATTATATTTTTCCCATTTCAACCCCTTCAAATTATATTTTTCACCTTCAAATTATAGCTTGAGTAGTATCTTCTTACTACTCAAGCTATTCTAACCAAGATCAATTAAAAGTGCGCGGATTAGTCGTGAAAGCATGGTAGATAGCGTAGCTTTCATATTAATAATATTAGTTTCAATTTGCAGGTGGCAGGGATATACATGAGCACAAGACTCGTAGTTAACATATCCCAGGTACTTATACCCCTATACCTCCACCGGACTCTAGGTCTGGCCGCTCGTGCACTGGCCGTAATTCCTCTAGCAATGTATCTCGGCAGTCTCGCAGCTGCCGGCGTTCAGAGATTAGCGCCTCGTTCTTTCACGAGGAAGTTAAATTATATAGCGGGATCTTGTTGCGCTATGGCTGGATTCGTGTGGATTTATCTCGGGTCAGATACCTATTACAAAGTGTATTTCATTTATGTCGTCGCCGTACTCATAGGTTAGTAATTGGCAATTACCAAGTATGAGTAAAGATTTTATTTGACTGTAAATGATTTTGTTGTCTCTAAATTAGGCATGTTTGCGGTATGCTCTGTCAGTAACAATCTTGTCCATAATCAATAATACTTATACGGATACACTGATGATTGTCAAACCATTAAAACTTTTCACTCTATTTACCTAATTTTATACGGGCTGTACACTATGTCTGGCACTGAAAGCAGTAAGAAATGAGCATACTTAAATATCGTTATAACGACTATAAAATTGGCGCTCAGGATATTTAACCCGATTGCTACTTCATACATAAGCTAATGTCTCTATTGAGAAACTACATACTTTGCGTTTGCCTAAATCTATAAAGAGTTTAATTACTAATATAACAAACAGTACTCTATTTTATATTGCTAGTATTAAACTACCAATACAAAATAGTATTGATATCAAACAATGAACGTAATGGACAAATGCTATCATTGGAAGTACTTAGGTATGCATAAATTCCAGGACTTCAAGTACCGCGGTCATAGATAAGCCCATTACACTACTGACATTAGATAGTGGTTACATCATATAATTCATCTTTTTAAAGATACAAATATAGTTAAATTGTAAAAAACAAAAACAATTATACCCTTTGGTGCTTTTTCAATTGGAAAATTGTACAAGGCGTCAAGTCTCTGAAGAAGTGCTCTTAGTACTTTAATTCTTGCAATATTTGTATTTTATTGACACCACTTACAGGCCATTGGTGAATAAACTATTATTAAAATTCCTCGTGGTTAATCGTAATCAGAAATCACGTAAATTGTTGACTGATCTGACACAGACTCAAGTAGAAAAAAAATATTGATATTAAAAATAGCATAGATTTCAAATAGCCCAACATTTTCCGTGATTTCGCCCAGTTGTTGAGCAATCTTTCCAACCAACATTTCAAATGGCTATACAATGCATATGCCTTCTTTTTAATCTAGCTTAACAAATCGAGCTCATCTCGAGGTTCACTTTCATCCCCTTGACGTTATTATATGTTTTTACAACAAAATGTATCTTTTTACAAGTTAACATCTACATATTATCTATATCACAAATTGGTTTGGCGCTATAGCCAAGACAGCGTAATAGATAGATGAGATGATAGTATTTATACGATAAATGTTGCTGCTACCCATTAGGATTAACGGATGTTTTTGTTTTCTCAGAAGCTACAGCACTCGTAGTGTTTCTAATATTATCAGTACTTACTTATGCAGTCCATACTCAATATTAAATCTATGCCAAGTTAAAATTATAACAAAATCGCCTGGATTGACAATAGAGTGAAAGTGAACTTAAAAAGTGATCAGATAATGAAACACCCTGGGTGGGCAATGAATAAATTGATTGCTTTGATTGTAGGTAGATAATTATGTGTAAGTGGTCTACTAAGTTCTCTAACTTTCTAGGCCGAGATAAGGTATCCTATTTCAAAAGAATAATTATATGAATTTTAAAACCGCATTACGTACTTGTTATATTGGGAACAACAGAAAAGAATGCGATAATCTCCTTACAGGTTTTGGCGGAGCAATAATGTTGGTCACTAGTTTGGCTCTGACAGCGGATTTAGTGGGTGACAAAACTGAAGCCTCCGCATTCGTCTATGGCCTAATGAGCTTTACAGACAAACTCGCTTGTGGCGCAGCCATCGCACTGGTGCAGATGTAGTAAGTATACTCATTATTATTACCATTCCAACCCATTACATGTGCCACAGCTGAATGGGGTCCCCTCCAATTTGATTTCTTGCTCTTCAGGTTGGTGACATTGTCTAAATGTGTCTTCACTCACCACAGAGACAGACTGTCACCAGATGATTCTCGTAATTCAATTACTTACATAAAGCACATCTGCAATAATACAGTTGAACCTATTTCACCCCTTTCAAATTATAGTTTGCGACAGGGGCGTAGCGTGCCTTGGTGGGGCTCCGTATAAAAAAAATATTTGCGGGCCCTTATGATGGGTAAAGATTTCTCACAAAAGAAAAATAAAATGTGTGCATAAAATTGATGGAAATATTTATTCGTCATAATTATCTATCTGTCACTTCTTCCAAAAATGTTTTCAAACAATTTAAATTAAATATACACTCTCCTTGCATTTTTTTCGGCTAACTGATTTATATAGCTGATGATGACTTTAGTTTTTCTAAATTTTCTGCCCCTATATCAATTACTTTTTTTTTACTTAAGTTAGGTAGGTTTGGGATATTCGCAATTAAATGTGTTCGTTTATTCACTGAGTGAGAGACATGAACAAAAGAACGCAAGTACATGAATTCAACGATAGTATTAAATTACAATTTAATTTAATGGGTATTACAAAATTAGTATAGCAGACAGACGATGTTTGTTTAAATAGATGTACCTAATTTTTAAATGAATCATTATTGTACGTACATTTTGTTATCTAGAGAAACAATTGAACATTTGGAATTTGAATAGCTATTTAGACAAGTTTCCGTAGCACTTTATCAATTCAGCTGGCTTTTGCCCGTGCGTGACACTTTCGCATGGACATCTGACATGGTTTATTCGTAGGAGGCGTAAACAGATAAACAATCTCGTAATATTTTACTTTAAAAAAACAACTGATCCCATTCAATTCTGTATCGTAGTGTTGCGCTTGAACATAACATTTTCTTTTTACGTCCGAAAGCCGCATTGATATCCGACTGACAATTAACCGCCAGCCCGGTTATGTGGGTCTCCGGGGCAGGGAACGATTGTAATTGCGCCCCAACCTATGTCATTTCCGAAATAGGGCGACGGGGTTCACTTCTCCATGGAGGAACATGCTCCGCGATCAACATAAACCTAGTCAACTTTTGAGACATATGCTAAGAACTAGACATAGTGAGTCTGTACCAATGGAACACACGTTCTGTAATTATAGAATGGTTAAAAATAAAATCAATTTCTTGCATGTAAATCCTAAAAATCATCATAATCACAGCTCAGAAATAAAACCGACTGCTGAGTCAAGACTTCTAATTTCATGGTAGAATATCTTATATCTTTAAATGAGCAAATCTTGTATATATATATATATATATATATATATATATATATAATTGGAATGAATGAAATTTTGTATATAGGGGGTTTCGGGGGCGATAAATCGATCTAGCTAGGAATCCTGACATCTATTGGCGAATAATAATACTACTTTTTTGTGAGCAGAACAGCAGATGGCGTTGTTAAGTAACACGAAGTCAATGAGTGTTTGCGTAATTAGAACCTAAATATAATTGCCAAAAAACACAATTTACAAAAAAAAAACGAGCAAAGCTCGGTCAACCAGATGTTTAGGATTTATCTGTGCTGGCCAGAAGGGGTTTGGCATACATTACATTAAGATAGTAAAGTGTACCGCTCGCAGGACCGATGCCCGATGGGGCATAAAAGTCCTCGAGTGGCGACCGCGTTCCGGAAGGTGCAGTGCTGGTAGGCCTCCCACACGGTGGACCGACGACCTGGTTAAGGTCGCCGGAAAGCAGTGGATGCGGGCGGCCCAGGACCGGCCTTTGTGGAGATCCTTGGGGGAGGCCTATTGTATTTATATAGCCTATTATATAGGCCTATCATATGTCCAGCAGTGGACGTCTTTTGGCTGAAATGATGATGATGAGTAAAGTGTATACAGGATTACTCTTTTTCGTAATCTCTATGTTCGCCCATTACACTTTGTATAACAAGTTTTTTTTTTCAAGTGCTGATAACGCGCCATCGATCTATTACCGGAACGCTCTGTCGTGGGTATGCGGAGGAGCGACCATTCTCGGCGTGATGTTAACGTTGCTCTTGCCCAAGTTGGCTTCTAATGTTCTAGTCACTAATGGTACGTAGATATATGATATACTGTTAAATTAAAATACATTTGGTGTAAATCATAATGGTCGGTAGGAATTTAAGTATCTTATATACGTTTTTAATGTACACCACATATATCAAGACAAAAGCACAAGGTCTACCTATACAAATTATTACAACTGTGAGTATAGATGAGAGAAGTCCCAAGTACACCCACGGAGCTGGTTGCACCACCTTATCTTTATCATCACTTCAGCAAATAATAGGCATACTCCTGCTGGGTCTCTTTTTCCAAAAAGTAATCGAAAATAAGCAGCAACTTAAGGCAGTACATAATGCACCCTATATTATGTACTGCTTTAATTTGCTGCATACTCATGTCATTCACCTATACATGTATTTGCACCATAAGGCCAATTTGTATTATCACTATCACTACTCACTACTTAATATAAAACAAAGTCGCTGTCGTCTGTCCATCCCTATGTATGCTTATATCTTCAAAACTACGCAACGGATTTTGAAGCGGTTTTTTTAAATAGATAGAGTGATTCAAGAGGAAGGTTTATATGTCATAAATGCACCCGTGCGAAGCCGGGATGGGTCGCTAGTTAGATATATGTATAGAAATGTGTATTAATAGAAATTGCCTATTGTTGCAGATAATTCATCGATAAATAATTCTGAAGAGCAATTCCGAAGCACAGTGGATAATATTTAAAAACTTGCAAAAAATGATTGTACTAAGGCTATTGATCTATTTATTCTGTTCTCTGGGTCTCTTTAACTAGTGATTCTATTGGATATTGTCTCCTTTCTAATATTTTTGATATCTTGTATTAATCACAGATGAACCCAAGCTTCAGTTAGTTAAATGCTTCTAAAATGAAATTCTCACAAATGGTATTGACAAAATGTTAGTAGACATTAAGTACTTAAATTATTATTTCAAGTATTAAAATAATGATAATCTCATCTAAAACAATAAGTTTATCAGAATCAAGATAACCATAAGTTTAATATTTAAAGAGTGTTTGCTACTGTTGCTTCTGTAAGTTTTATATTCCAATAGTTTTATTATCATGGTTATATGGCTATTATCCATTTGAGGTTGATATTTTATTGAAATATTTATTTTATGTTGACATGATGTTAACTAGTATTTTAAGTATAAAGGCAGGAGTGAAATAGCAATGTGTTGTTTTTTATTACTACTACTACTCAGCCCATAAATGACTCACTGCTAAGTTGGGCTTCTTCCCGTTACATGGAGACTAATTAATAATTAGCCAAATGTGCTATGCTGGCTAGACTGGTTGACAGAGGGTTTTGTATTAAGTTTTCCTCTTGCACAACAACTGTTCTTCCTTGTCATTTCCTTTTGTTGGCTCTTATGTAAAACCCTAGGGAGGAATGGGGTACTGCCTGTATTCTAAATCTATTGCCACATGGACAAGTTTTTTTATTAACTCCTACATGTCATATGTAAGTTAGTGTACATTTAATTAAAAGCAATCCATTCCATCTCCATTATTGTGTGAAGTAATTATTTCCTTGGCAGTTATTTTTCCCAAAAGAAAAAAGGGGGTTTGTACTAAATTGTAGAAAGTAATCGACTAAACTGTTCCGATTCATTCAGTATTGCAGTGATGAAATGGCCACAAGTGAATACTAAAAAAATAGAAGAAATTCAAAATAAATATGTTTTATTCAAGTATCACAAAAGCTTGCATTGCACCTTTTCATATCCAAATATGATGATACATTAAGCCTAATCGGGGAAAGCACTGCTTGTCAAAAACCACAGCAAAGAAGCTGCTAAGTGCTAACTGTGCTCAAATATGGTAAACACAAAATCATTAATAGACTCTTTAATCTGAGGCTGTCAAAGCAACAACAGTGAACCTCACTTCTTCAGGATCACGAGCCATAAATTCTTTGCAAATTTTAGCAGCATCTTCCAGTAAAGTGTCTTGTGTTGTGGGCCCATGATTCACTGGGAAAGCTTTGCGTCCATCCAATTCATACAGAGCACCATCTTTATGAACAAATGTGATGAAATGATGATTAACAGGATCCTCAGCACTTGGAGTGTTGGTTTGGCCTTCTCTGGCTAATTCTTTGTGGGCATTAATAATACCTTCAGACTTCTCCAAGAGTAATCCACGAGCAGCTGCATCTAATCCTTTAGCCTCATCAATGAAATTCTTCATGTGTCCATCGGAAAGCTGAATTGTGTCTGTATTGTTAGCAACACTGTGCACAAGGGCAATAGTGCCACAAGCATTACTAATATTTTGCTTCATGTAAAAAATATTACCAGACACCTCTTGTCCCTTAGTTAAAATTTCGTTCTGTTCTTTATCTTTAGACTCATTATATGCGTCCGATAATGGAAAAAGAAATAAAACGGCGAGTACTGGGCGAGGTACCCATGACAGCATTTCTGGTTCGAGACCCATAACATCAGTAATGCTCCATTTACTGGGTACGCCTAGTTTTTGAAGGAATTTGTTCATTACTTCTGGATTGGACTCCAGGGGGATTAACGTTTCTGTCGCCATTACAAATATTCTGTAATTAAATATTGAGGTTACCGGCATAATTGTAAAATCAAAATAGTAGGAGGTATGTACGCTTAAAATATATTTCCACTTACCAAAGATCCCTTTGAAATCAAGTATGAAATATTAATTAAAAATAAGACAGTATTTTACACAATATTACAATGACTGTGTGCAAACGTACACATGAAAATTGAATGAAGGAAAGAAAATTTGAAGAAATCAATTATGATGACTCAGCATATTTCCCATCCAGTGTTGTTCTCGTAAAAATTGGAGGCCTGGCTAGCTTAGGTCAACGGGCCAGATGCAAAAACATCGCTAACGGTATCCACAACGCGCTAAAATGTATGGGATAATCTACGATATTATTTAAAAATGCTAAGTCACATGACTATATAATGGCATGCCATCTATTCTGGCGGTACGGATAGTGGATACCGTTAGCGATGTTTTTGCATCCATAGAACGGACAACCGAAGTGCCGTTTATTATTATGCCTACTACTACTCAGCACATACAAGAGTTGGGGGGCTCCTCCATTAACATGGCATGGAGGGTAATTAGCCTACTGTGCCACGCAGCACGCTGGCCAGACGGGTTGGCACAAGGTTTCATATCAAATTTTCCTTTTCTTGCGGTTAGGTTTTCGGCCTTGTCATTAATTATTGATGACTCTTAAGACGCTCTCAGGATCAGGTCACAGAGTGCCCTATATTTATCCTCTTTACAGCCGTTTTCTTAATTGCAGGAAATTATTTCTTGACGGATTTGATCGTGATATTTTATTTATTTCCCAACGATTGGACTCCGTGGTCGGAATATCACTATCAGATCCGTCAAGAAATCGTTTCCTGCAATGTGCATAGATCGTGAAAACCTTTATAATCACTTCAAATCAATGTTCGTAGTCACTTATGTCACATTCAAGCAACTATTTTGTTATTTTAACAACAACAACAACTATTTTGATAATATATGGAACGATAATTGTCGTTCGGCAATTATTATTATATTCCAGCATATATTATGCCATATGTTCTCATAATTATTAATTAAGTGCCGTATGTATATAGCCGTAATTGCCGTATCAAGAATAAAATTATTTCCATCTTATTAGTTTATGGACTTGGTGCAGCATAATGGTGGATTGGATATTTTTAATAATATAAATAATTGTTTAAAAATTTGTCTAGGAAAGGATCTGGACTCAAATTTAGCGCGCACGGGGTACTTTTGATAACATGACTGTTTCACACTCGTAACAAGTCCGTCGCTATGTAAAAAGATGCGCAGTGCGTATGTTACGACGTAACAACTGGGTGACGTTATTGTAAAAATAAAGTTCCTTTTGAGTTTGACTTTGTGTAATAAAAAGGCATCTCTACCCTACTTTGGCTTAGTTAGTCTGTGACACAGACTAGACTGACTTGACTGACTGACAGGACAGACAGATGTAGAATACCTAACTGCTTGCTTTGTGTTCAAAGAAAACTGATTTTTTAACAAATTTTGACTACAGTGATGAAAGAAAATTGTTATTTTTGTGTGATAGTCTTAGCTTAAGCTATTACAAAGGTGAACACCGAATACCATGGCCTCACTTGCGTGAAAAAATGTGAATTTTAATTCAAGGGTTTAAGGTATAAAAAGTGTTAGTACAATTCCACGAGATGGCTGTTTGTGGGTTGAGGACTTTGTTACTCATCGTTTGTATTTTGGAACTGGTATGCTATGGTTTATTCCTTTTAAAATACATATATCGTATCGTGTTGTTAGGTTACTTTGAAAATTAATACTCCGTTTCAAGGGTATTCATACGAGTTGAACTTTGTATGTAAATTGTCTAGACGTTTTTTAATATATTATTTATACGAAAATGAGTTGTTCAGGACTGTTTTCTCGGAATAAAATTAATAAATATATTTTCAGATAATTACAATACAACGGCAAGTGTTTGACTTCTTGGGATACATGTGGTTGCCAATCATAGCTAATTTCACCGATATATTGCTAATAATCTTTGGATCATTTGGAGCAGTACAGTATATCACAACATATCTTGTGGCCGTTAGTATGGTTTCCTTTTTCAATTTAGTTGATATAAGTTGGTGTGCATGTGTATGACCTACTTATAACTTTTGCTTTCACTCAAGTGTAAACAAACTTGTGTAACAAGTTAGAAATATTGGGATCAATACAATTTGAAATTGAGTTTTAGTAATTATGTGATTGCTTACATTTAGTAATAGACTTTAAAGAAGTAGTAAAAATCTTACAATAACTGGAAAATAAGTTAAATTTACATTTTATTACGTAAAATAAAAACCAATAAATTTATTGTGAATCCACAGGATGGCTGGCTTGTCTGTATTGATGCCATATTTAGCTATTATTTCTCCCATATTTTTCATTGCCCTATTATGATTGTAATGTAATTTATTAGATGCACCCTAGGTTTTCACCCCATAGATAAACAGAGCCCCAAAATTGCAATTTTCTATTGATATGCCTATCCAACACAATGCTATTGCTAGCATTTGCTATATTCTAAGTGCTTACTTGTGTCCTAAAGTGTAAATTAGCCCTATGGGGCTGACATAGTTGTAATGTGACCAAAGCCCCAAAATAAAACAGATGAAAAACAAAGTGTAAATTCAGTTTTCTTAGATTTACACTCAATTGTGTTTGACATGGGAAATAACTAAATATTATTATTATTAAATGCATGTGGTGCATGCATGCCCAAACTAATACTAACAACTGACCAAAACTGCCAAACCAACAATCAATAGCATGTTGACTGCCTCGTTGGTCTAGTGGTTAGATGTGCCGCCTTTGGATCAATGGGTCCCGGGTTCAATTCCGGGGTCGGGCAAGTGTCTTCGTCTAAAACAGAGGCACTGGCTCGGAGTCTGGGTGTCATTTCTATCTATAATATGTATGTATTTACAAAAAAAAATGTATATAAGTAGTTTATCATCCATCTCGTTACCATAACACAAGCATTAAGTTGCTTAGCTTGGGACGAGATGGCGTTGTGTGGGGTGTCCAAGGATATTTATTTATTTGATTTTGACTATTTATTTAACAAGTTTTGTGAGCCTATGGATTCCATATGGTGGCAGGTTTAGAATACACAATGTCACCAACCCATACTATCCTGAAAGTGTTTTCATAGGCAACTGAAGAAACACAGGAGGTAGACCCAGAACTTGATACAAACACTGTGTCAACCTTTCTTGCCAGTGAGGTCAGTACCACTACTGACCTCACTGGCAAGAAAGGTTGCCCACGCCATTTATGGGCTAGAATGATGACAATGGTCTATGGCCTATATTTTGATTCAATATAGACTTTTTTACAGTTGGATTTATAAATTACTAGCAGACCCTGCGACATGTTGCTGTGGCTAAGGTTCTTGTAATTACATTTAACTTTTAACATAGTGCCATCAAACTGCAATTTTATTTTTATTTATTACAAGCAATAGTTACATGTTTACAATATCATTTGTTCCCAGTGTAACAAAAACCTCAGTCGCGCGCGCGCATTTGTCGTGAGTGCACATATCGCGTGAGCTTTGTTATTATCGAGAAAATAACAAATTTTCATAGTACCCCCATTTATGATTCTAACAAAATGGCAGAGGTCACTAGACCTCCGTCCAGAAATAGTGTTGTTAGTGAAGAAGATCTGGTAAGAAGTGGTATTACATGTAGTTTGGAGGAGTTTAGTGCGCATGAGATGGCAGTACATGATGTTTCGAACAGTGCAACAAGAAGAAAAAGAACAAGAATAATCAGTGACGATAAAGATGTGGAGCAATATATTGATGATGAAGAGGATGACGATGAAGCTTTTACGTTGGTGCAGAAGAAGAATAAAAGAGTTAAAATAACAAATAGAGCCCAAGAACAAAATCAGAAGACCTACAACACAGAAGTTAATACAAATCAAAACCTGGTTGAGGTTTGCGTTTCTTCCCATCAGGTACTACCAAAACAAATAGGTATGGCAAAACTTATGAGGTTGGAAAATATATCAAATGTTACCAAAATAAAATACAAATCCCCTTATAAAGTGTTCATGAAATTTGAGTTGAAAGAAGATGCTTTAAAACTGATTAATAACAAGAAGTTTGCTGAACTAGGATATAAATGCCGGCTGACTAATGAAGTTACATTCACCTATGGTATATTGAAATATATAGAAATGGACTTAAATGAAGAGGAGCTAACAAAAGGTTTGAGAAGTGAGGTAGAAATTACAGCAGTAAAGCGACTAAAACGTCTAAACGAATCTGGTAATTGGAGTGACAGCGAGACTGTGCGAGTCTGTTTCAAAAGTCCATATCTTCCTCAGTATGTGTATGGCTTTGACGGCCGCTTTGAAGTTGAACCTTACACCTTCCCAGTAACACAGTGTTCAGCCTGCTGGAGGTATGGACACATGGCACGAGTGTGTCCATCTAGAAAAATTAAATGTCCCAAATGCAGTGGTGACCATGCCAACTGTGAAGTCACGGAGTATAAATGCATAAACTGCAGAGGTCCCCACATGGCATTTAATAAAAAGTGCCCCATGTTTTTAAAAGAGAAGGCCATCCGACAGATAATGTGCAATCAAAACTGCACGTATAAAATGGCACTATCAAAATACCTAGAGGAAAACAAGCCCTCCAAACCTTCGGCAATTAATGATACATTTGAATATGACACTTCTGACAGTTTGCCTCCAAGGAGGTGGGAGAAGACAGAATCTAAAGGCACTCATTCTGCAGAACCGTATAAAATTGTGACTGTAGCAATGGTACACAAAGAGAACACCAACTTAGTGGACACAGAGGATAGAGTAACTAAAAGTAGCATCGGCCAACAAGATCAGACTGAAACAAACCACGTAAAGAGAAGGAAGAGAAAACCACCTCAAAATAAGCAGAACATTAATTCTGGATCTCGCGAGAATATACACTCTTCTGATGACAAAGTGGAGAATGGAGAAGATAGTACAAGAAAAAAAGAAACAAAAGAAAAACATGAAGAAGGATACGATAAGTATCAAAACTTTCTAGAACGCTTAAAATCAATTCTTTTTGTAGGTAATAGCCTCGAAAACATCCTCAAAAGTGTGATAGATCTGCTATTTCAAGAAATATCGAAATTCTTAGTTAGAGTAGTTAGTAGTGGAGATCTCATAACAAAATTCCTTTCTGCATTTAAGAATGGATAGTTACAAGTACAGGCAAGAACGCAAGCAGGCAGGCTCGGGGACATCCACCTTCCAACACTTCGGTATTGGTCAGTGGAATGCTCAGAGCTTGGCTCCCAAAAAACACGAGTTAGAACTTTTATTGATGCAAGAGAAGCTAAGTTTTTGCTTGATCAGTGAAACGTGGCTTAGTGAGGACATAGATCTAAGGTTTAATGGTTACCAAGTGTTTAGAAAAGACAGAGAGGATGGTTATGGTGGAGTCGCCATCGTAGTGCATAATTCAATTAAAGCTTATTCACATCCCATGACACTCAGAAATTCTGGTATCGAAATTGTATGTGTTAATGTTATAAACTGTAATTTTGTCAAAAGAATTATCTCTGTTTACTGTCCAGGGACAGTCAGGACATCTCTAACTGACTGGGATGAGTTATTTTCTAAGTGTGGGGAAAAATCTATAATAGCTGGGGATTTTAACGGTCACCACTCTAATTGGTCAAACAAAGTAGACACAAGAGGTATTCAATTATTTGACGCTAGCATAGAAAATAACTTTGTAACACTGAATAACAGTGAACACTCTAGAGTTAAGCTAGTTAATGGGCTGCTTCAAAAAAGCACGCCTGATATTTCTTTCGTATCTACAGATATCGCAGTATTTTTTGAAAGATGGCAGGTAACTTCCGAAAACCTAGGTAGTGATCACCTCCTGATCACATACACGGTAGGAGGTCAGTGTTCCCAAACCTTTACAAAATGCCGAAATTTTATACTAGCTAATTGGAAACTCTACTCCGAAAAATGTCAATATAGTTTCTCAAATAACAGTTCATTTAATAACATTTCGGCTGATTCCGTGCAACGAGTGTATGACTCTTTTAGCGCAGTTATAGAGAGCGCAGCCGATAAAAGCATTCCAACCTACAAAAGATACAATGGCTTATCGCCCGTCTTCAAACCGAAACCTTATTGGTGTGCGTTTCTGTCCCACGCAATCGCGAAACGCCGCCTAGCGCTCAAAATGTTTAGGAAAAATCCAACCCCAAACCATTTGACGATTTTAAAGCGTTGTATTGCTGAGGCACAAAAATGTATAAGGCAAGCCAAATCAGCTAGTTGGAGGAATTTTTGTGAGAATATTGATGAGACAACTAATTCGGCAGAAATGTGGCAAAAAATGCGCTGGATTAAAGGTCTTAAGAAAAGTAGAGTGTTCGCTCCCAATGACAAAAAAACTGAACTATTACAGTCACTTGCCCCAGACTTTACCGAACCTATGGCACCATGTTTTTATTCCATAAATACACAAATTGATAATGTATTTACCGAAGAAGAACTCAAGAACTCTTTAAAAAGAAAGGATACGGCGCCCGGGTTAGATGGAATCACATACTCTATGATTTTTCATCTTCCTCCTGAGGGAAGAAATATCTTACTCAAAATATTAAATTGTGTTTACAAACACTCAATAATACCAGAACAGTGGCGCATTATCAAAATAATGCCGATTCCGAAAAACAATTCCAGTCGCGACTCTTCGCCTAAATTTAGACCAATTTCATTAATTTCATGCATGTGCAAAATTTTTCATAGTATGCTACAAAAACGACTAGAATGGTTTGCGGAAAGAAATAGAATTTTGGCTCCGACCACCTCTGGATTCAGAAGAAGTCATTCCGGATTGGACTGCATTGTCAGACTCACTTCGCAAATACAGTTAGGGTTTCAAAAAAATATACCGACTTTGGCATGCTTCCTTGATATTGATGGCGCATACAATAATGTTTCGGTTAAAGAACTGGTTCTGATATTGGATAATATAAAGGTTGGGGCTACAATGTGCACTTACTTGTATGAGTTTCTCAGAAAACGATGTTTAATTATTAAAGATGAAGACTATATATTGACGAGATGGACGGGAAAGGGCCTCGCCCAAGGCGACCCGCTCTCCCCATTGTTATTCAACTTAGTTACATCTAATATACGTCCTTCTTTAAATAATATTAAGGTTTTACAATATGCCGATGATTTTGTCTTTTATATTCAAAATGAGAATATTCCAAACAGTGTAAATGATATGGAAGTGTGTATTGGATCTGTTTTAGTAAGTTTAGCCGAAATTGGTTTGGATATTTCCTTAACGAAAACTAAACTGTGCCTTTTCAGCAGAAGAAGGAAAAGGGACCCTGTGCATGTAGTTTTGGATGGGCACCCCTTAATGGTAGTAGATAACCTACGATATTTAGGCCTATGGATGGACAGATCTCTGCGGTGGAATAGGCATATAAGAGAGACTCAAGAGAAATGTGCTAAACTATTGAATACCCTAAAAGTATTAGGAAGTTCATCATGGGGGGTCCATCCAAAACATCTTAGACGAATATATTTATCTATGATTAGATCCCGAATAGACTATTGCAGCTTCATCTATGATTCAGCTGCCAAAACTCACCTGCTGAAACTGGACAGGATTCAAAACATAGCGCTGCGGATAGTTGGGGGCTTTATTAAAACTACACCCATTTACATTATGGAAAGTGAATTAGCAGTACCTCCACTATTTCTGAGGAGAGAATTCCTAGCTTTGAAATATTGTCTAAAAGCCCGGTCTTGGGCAGGTAATGTCACCATTGATGCTTTGAGAAAACTATCCAACTCCTCAACATACCTTAACAGGAATGAGAGAATACTTTTATGTAAAATTACAGAAAGAATTAGTAAGGAGACTATTCAGACGTGTAATCCACTTCACATGTTTACTATGGACACATGGGTATCGAATATAAATATAGAGTTTATAAAAACCAAAATGGACGACACATTAGGGCCAAAAAAATCATGTGATAGCCAGTTCCTAAGAGACAAAACAGAGACAATGTTACTGAATCAATATGAGGGCTGGCATACCATTTATACCGATGGGTCCATAGTGAAAGGTATGGGTGGAGCCGCATTCTACGATCCTATATTAAATGTTAAAGAATGTTTCAAAATTGTAAGCCAAACTATCTGCATAATGTCAATTGAACTGTTTGCTATCTCAGAGGCGCTCTCCTATATCATTAATGCAGGCTTGAAAAAGGTAGTGATTCTGTGTGACTGCAGAAGTGCCTTACAACATGTGGCTCGGTGCGCCTCTGGACACAGAGGTGCATCGATTGCCTATACTATATTAAGAAAGGTCTCGCAATTGGTGGTCGGGGGGGCGACCCTGGGATTGCAATGGATTCCATCACATGTTGGCATCCGGAATAATGAGAGGGCAGACTGCTTAGCTCGCGAAGCCGTCACAAAGGGCACGGAAGTCTATATCAAACCAGAGTTCTCGGACTTAATTGTGAAATATAAAAAAGATCTAAAAATTAAATGGAAGGAATATTTTGACCAAGTGTCCCGAGAGAAAGGCATTTGGTACAGAACTATGCAGAGTGAGCCCCCTCATATTCCGTGGTTCACTAAACTTAAGTTAAGTAGGAAATTAATTGTTATTGCGCATAGGCTGAGATCTGGTCACGTTCCGCTGAGAAGCTTTAAATATCTAATGGGAAAAGCGGAAAGCCCAAATTGTGAAATCTGTGGCACTAAAGAAGATATTTATCACTTCTTAGTGGAGTGTGTCCGGTCCCAGCCTATGAGAGATCAAATACGCAGTATGCAGAGGAGCTTTGACGTGGGCCACTGCCAGGCGGTTCTGGCTGCGCAAACAACACAGGCAGCTGTTGCACTGTACCAGTCTGTGTACAAGTTACTGTCGGATATGGACGATTGAAGAGTATATCGTGGAGAGCTCGATGGGGCTGACATAGTCGCAATGCGACTAAAAGCACCTAATTAACATAAGAATAAAAAAAAAAAATAAAAAAAAAAAAAAAAAAAACAAAAACCTGCACAGATTTGTCCGTACACTGGTAATTGAAATGGTGTGCAAATTTGATTAAAATCGGTTAAGTAGTTTAGGAGACCATCACAGATAAACAATAGGACAAGTAATTTATATATATGTATCAAGATTATATGTCTATGTTGTTTGTGTAAATGAGTAAAAGACTAACAGGTTATTTTTATTTATTTATAAGTAAATTAAGTAATGAGAAATAAAACTTACTTACTTTCTTAATTTTTTCAGTATGCTGTATGGAGTTGTTTGTGGCTAGTGTGGAACACATTTCTAATTTGCTATTATTTAGATGTGGGTACTTTGAAAAAGGTAAGTTACTACTACATTATTTTAGTTTAATTATCTAGAACTAGTGGCCCGCCCCGGCTTCGCCCGTGCAAAGCGGGGTTGGGTTATGCATATAAACCTTCCCCTTGAATCACTCTATCTATTAAAAAAAACCGCTTCAAAATCCGTTGCGTAGTTTTAAAGATTTATGCATACATAGGGATGGACAGAAGAATGCGACTTTGTTTTATACTATGTAGTGAAGGTGGATTTTGCAACTAAATACTTAAAAAGGGTTTACAGACAAACTTTAACACATGTTTTTATTTCCTAAAATGTTATCCTTTTTATATAGGAATCCATTGAACAGCACAATAAGTAATAATACATTGTTCTTTTTTAATTGGCAGGGACCCAAATGAAAACTTTAATAGACAAATTTTGCTATTTGAGTACTCATTTTCCCATAAACTTTGATAATCAAAAACTATTTCTTTAAAAAAAGCTTAATATACATTTTCCACAAAACTGGACCATTTATATGATTAAATATTTCCAGGATAGTGGATTACTATCATTGGGTACAGGAAGTGTCAGTTGGTGGGAAAGCAATGGATGGGGTTGTCAGCCAGTGTGGGATGAAGTGGACGGGCCAGGCACATGGCGCCCGACACGTGTTGAAGGGTGCTTCCTACGGTGGGATCATGTAGAAATGGGGCAGTCTGCAGTGGCAGGCATACTAGCAGCAACCGCACTGCCCCTTGCTGTTGTTCTAGCATACCGGTCTTTTAAGAAAGAGAAACCAAAATCAGGTGAGTTATTAATGATCTTAATGAATAGTACAAAATGATAAAATGAATATTGAGTATATTTTTGCTTTAATATCTTTTTACTTGTCCAAATAAATTTATATTTGATGATTTATTTACCTGTTCATACTTTGTATGGACACAATGGCTATTTAAATACTGAATGTATTACTTTTTAGATAAAGGGACTATATCTCGGCGGCCAGTATACACGATAGAATTAAGTCCCGCCGAGACAAACATTAGCGAGACATCTCTAAAGCCAATGACGCCGCGTCGTGTGAAACGACGCTCAGGTTCCCGAGGGAACGGCTCTGTGCGAAGGTCTCGCCGCTCCTACAGAAACGCGGGCTACATGTCCTCTAGCGCTTCTCTGCCACGAGAGGCACGAGCCTCTAGACCGCCGTCAGCTCACTCTTCATACTCAAATTTCCACGCGGCGCGGCCCACTTCCTATCACACGGCAGAGAGAGAACCGTTTCCACGCCCCGAGGAGCCTTACGAACCTCCGCCAGCCGAGTCCGTCCCGATAGTGACCAACAGATATAATACGTTAGGACGGAACAGCGCCAAATCCGGGTACGACGTGGTCGGCCCGTACAACGAGCCTGGCCAGCGAGGGTACGAGCCCCCGGCACCGTCTTACGATAATGTTAATAATGTAATTAACGACAGGGGCTACGATGCGGGGACGTATGAAAGCAGGGTTGACGAACCGTGCGAGGCTTCCATGTATGGGTATGAAGGAGGGGGACCTTGGCCAGCGCCTCCCCCCGCTCCTCCCTACAGTGCACGTGCTACCCCCCAAGCCCCAGGCCCTCCAGCATATCAACCCGCAAATGACCACTATAATCTACACTAGTGTTGTGTTCTATTTTTCCAAGTGCCTCATTTTCTTTGTGATGTTATATAACATAGTGTGTATTTCCAAACTTTCTAGAATATTTTGTTTTGGGCAACCTTGACATAAGTCCTAACATTCTGTATACTACCTATACAATGTACCTATGTATTGAATACATGTAAAAAATAGTTGACATTTGGCATCTATGTATTTACATCAAATGTCAATTATCTTCAATTATTATATAATTTAACAGACAGTTCGTCTTTTTAAAACTGACATTCCATGTAGTAGCTTTATATTTCTCGACGCGTCTTTAGGAGATATTATAAATTAGTTTGAATTATCATTAGTACTTAAGTGGTCCTGCCATATATACCGGAATGCAGAATTGGTTTAAAAGACGAATGTTATTTTCCTATCGTTCTGGCGAAATAAAATCATATTTGTTATAGCTGTTACGATCACAATTGTTTGATGAATCTAATCAAGATTATCAAATAGAATATCCAACAACTTGAGCTATTTTTTTAATATACATAATTGAATCTTTGATGCCATTAACAGGATTGGTATTGTTTTAAGTTTACTGTTAAGTATACATTAAGGTGAAAATCTTCGAGATTTTCTGTTGACACTATCGAATTTATAAGTTGAATACTTAATTATGGGATAATACTTTATAACTTAAGTCATTGTTAGTATTTATGTTGTGTAGTTTATTTTTATTGAGAGACTGGCCTACATATTATTAATTCATCACTTGTATAAAGACTATGTCCAACAGTGGACGTCTTTTGGCTGAAATGATGATGATGATGATGATAAACACTAGAGGATGTATACTGAACTCTTGCCATACATTACACATGTAAACAATAATTTTCAAACTAAATTAGTTATTACGATGCAGTGTAGCATTGCTACACGCGTAATACGAAATAGGCAAATGTGAACCTTACCTTATACGTTTCGATTAGTTTCTTTTTTTTGTTTAAAACACAAATTAGACCCACACTCCAAGCAAGTGCATCTGGTTTAGACAAATACACTTACTTGCCCAACCCCGGAATCGAACCGGATTGCACCATTAATGGTCACTGACTAGCTTTCGACATTCGATTAGAGTTCAATTTATTTTTGTCTGAATTTTCGTTGTACTATTTTGGAAACGTTTTTATTTTTTGAAGTTAGAGAGCTCGACGAGCTTAGCGAGCTACTTATTAAATACATGACTATTCTGACCAGCGAGCGAATGCGTCGCTAGACTTCTATTACAATCTATGAGACACCTAATAAAATTGTAACAGACCAACGTCATTTATTGCGACGATTAACTGTACAAGTGCATTAACATTACGGGTTAAATTTTTTAATCTCTAAAGTACCCGTTATGGAACTCGAAAGCTTAGCGGAATACGTCGGGAATAATTTTGTAGGAAAAATATCTATTTTAATAAAAATAACAAGATCGGGTTTAAATGTTGTGTGTATGGATCATAATCCACCTTTTATTATCTTAGATATTTAGACACAGACATAAAATCATACCACAATGGATGTGTGTACTGTTGATTTTTGTTTCTTTATAGTTTTTACACCAATGAAAATCGTTGTTGAAGCAAAGTATTAATGTTGTCCCACCCTATGATAGAGAATCTCAGCAACTGACCTCTGCTTCATTTAAAGCGCTAGCTAGTATTGTCAATCTATTTATTTATATTAAAATTAGACTTACTCTTAAGATCATATGGTACATTCCGTTTTAAATTACATTCATTCCAATCTGACTGTTTTAATGTAGTTGTATTAATGTTCCTGATGTCATGGGCTATTCCATGGCACAGTTATTATATTGCCATAATTATATTACGCACTGTATACGGTCCTCTGAATTAGATATACACGAAACATGTATGTATTTCAGGCGGACATCTTTTTTATTGTACGAATTTGTTGCTCACCAGCTTTTGGATAACGAACTATTTTCTAATAAGAAAAGCTTAAATTTGTTTTAAGTATGCATTATTCGTCTTTGTCTGAAAGTCCTGATATAATGACAGACAAAAACATAAATGTAAGTAATAGCGTTGTGTTTACACAACACTTTAAATAGGTACCTCGATAAGCAGTAAAGTGCTGTTAAGTTACACACACTTAACTTTTTTTGTTTATATTAGTAAGTCTATATCCCTTATACAGAGTTGATATGACAGAGGGGCATTAATTATTAATCACATACGTATACTATATGTGATTAGTATGAATTCGAAACGGTACAAAAAAAATACACGTGATTTTTCAACCTTAAACCTCACCAGGTATCACCAAGGAGGAGGGAGGGGTTAAAAAAATGTTAAAAAAACATCACGTGATTAATGGAGAGCCCCTAAGGTTAATAAACGATGCGTTAGGCATAAACATCTGTTAAGAAAGATACATCACGTTGAAAAGAGGCAAAATAAAAAAAAAAACATTTGCGGCTAAACTATTGCTCCAATTTAATTGATTTTTGGTACAGAGCCTGGAAATGATACCTATTATAGGCAGTTAAAAAAATGCCCCTATGTCGTATCAACCCTGTATGGCAGGGACGTGACGGTCTTATGTCAAAATTAAATGTTGAACTGGCTCCGCCACTCCATCTGAGTAAAAGTTAATCGGCTGAATGTAAAAATACAAAATTAATTTACAAAAACTCAGGTAATTTACAGTTTCTATCGTATGTCAAACGTTCTTATACAAGACATAGGATCCATTAACTTCCGTCCAACGGTTTTAATTAGTATAAAATCTTAAGTTTTTGTATTTTTTACGCGGTAGGGGTATGGTATTGTTATTATAATGTATACAAATATTAGTTTCAACGACATAAGGATCAATTATGTGCCTAGGATTACATCGATTAAAACGAGCTTTATTAGTTTAAGACGAATATTTTATAGGTTATATTTGAGCCAAACTATGAGGTAATTTTTATACCAAATATACACCTACTTAACATAAGTGTTTTATCTTATTTGCTTAATTCCACGCAGAAAATAATTTCAGTAAAAGTAAATTTACCACTTATTAGGCTATTTTTACCGAGTCTGGCCTCTTAATATTCATCATTCTCTATATGACCCACTCACTACTGAGTTGGTCCTTCTCCAAGTACAAGGAGGGAAATTAGCCTACTGTGCCACGCTGGCAAGACTGTTTGGCCCAGGGTGTTTTTCAAGTGTTCCTTCTTTTGCGGCTAGGTGATCTGTCTCTTGCGTTCCTTTAGTCGCCTTTTACGACACCCTCAGGATGATGTGGGTTGGTGGCATTTGGATTCTAAATCCATCCCAACACGGACCATATTTCAAGTTTTCCTTTTCTTGCAGATAGCTTCGGCTGCCATATAATTTCCTTTAGTCTGCTTTTACGACAGCCTCAGGATGGAATATAGTGGGCACATTGTTTTATAACTCTAACGTCACCACGGCACGGAAACTAAGCTTTCCAGTGGCCACACAAAGGACAGCAGTCTACCTAAATACTCTCCTACAATTGCTGCACTACCAACCATAGTATCCTATCAATTCAATAAGATTAGCCGTAAAAGACAACAGATCGAAGCGACATTTGCTTGAGGTGGTTTAATATACAGGATGTCCCAAAAATAGGACGCCACAGCGACACGAAGTATGCTAGCCCCAAGTGTCTTCCATAAAAAAATCTCGAAATCTTCAGCCATTTGCCAATGAGAGTTCTACAGACATTTTTTTGTGGGATAGACCTAGGGCTAGCCTACTTCCAGTGTCGATGTGGCGTGCTATTTTTGGGATATCCTATACATCAAGTAATTTAAAAAAAAACGAACAGTTATATCTCGAAAACCAGACTTTTCTTCAGTAATTTCTTTTTGTGGATTAGACTTAGGACTAGCCTTTCGCTGTGGCGTGCTATTTTTGGGACACCTGTATATTTTAATTGCCTATTTAAATATTATATATATATATACATATAATAAAAACTACTAACCCTAGAGGAACATTAAAGGCCCTAATTTTAAATATGGCAAGATGTGAAAGAGAAATAAAAAATCAGTCGAGCACTATAATTATATTCTTACGAGCTAGTTATTTCATATATACTTATTACAATTGTAGAAATATCACAAAAGTATAGCAATTACTAACACTTAATGTCAATCATCTTGTAAATTTAACATTTTCATAATTTGTACATGGGATAAGTCGGATTCGAATTAAATATTCGACTCTGGCAATTAAGATTTTCACAATATTTAATATACCTAACAGAAATACAATCGACTAAAACCTCCATCCAGTACATAAGACGGGAAGCATCCAAGGAAAAATTATAATTAGGTTGTGTGATAAGTTGGTAAAAATTGTGCAGTGAAACTCATCTAATAATAAGTTAAATGCATAAAAATGAGTGACTAGTTTAAATTTCAATTTAAAAGCAAAATTACATGCGGATAGAACTTGAAAGTATGTAGATTCTTTTTTGTTTTAATCGTAGACGTAGTTGGACTAGTAGGTAATGTATTTATTCATTTGCAGCTAATTTTGAAGTATGTACTTCTGTTTCTCAAAATAAACAATACGATACACAATAAAAATTCTTTGAAAAAAATCTAAATCTCCTATCTACTACGAAAACTAAGTACATATTTATAAAACAAACATTTGGTTCACAGAGAATAAAAACCACATTGCTTTTAATTTTTTTTAAAGGTAATACCGATGATATATACTTTTCATTTAAGCTCTCATTTTTAAATGAGTAATTTTGTTTTGTCTGTCTTACATTAATATAACTTAAAAACAGATTGCACCGCAGCTGCAAATGTTTTCTTCAATCTTTTTTATTGTTTATCTATTTTGTTTAGGTTTTACATAAGGTCTAAACATATTTTTTGGAGGACGACCGAGCTAAACAGTCGTAGATGCTAAATCAAAGGTTATAAGACGTAGTGCATCAAATGGCGGGCAGGGAGCGCCTTTCTGAGAGAGTAAGGTCGGGATGCCACACGTCCACAATGAGTACAAGTCGTGGTGCTGTACCGTTGTGCCACACCTCGTGTTCGAAGCTGTCGTCGAACATCAGCGTTTTGCCTAGTTGCCACTGCCTGAAAATATATGAAAATACCTTTTAAATACACGAGCCGATTACGCGTTATAGTATAAGTATTAATAAATGGAAGAAAATTTAATGTAAAATATGGTAAAGTCCTCACCAATCTTTATGGCCGCTTTGAACGTAGCCATCGGTACGAACTTGCGCATCGTACATTTCATAATTAAATACGAACGTAGCACACCCACGTTAACGCGCGAGAGGCGAGGACGCTTGCGGGTGAAAGACGGCGCGCGCGGGCGTGCCACGCCCCGTGTACGTCCCGCTGATACCTGACTTTGTGTTCTGCGCAGCGTAATGCGGCTAGGTTCGGGGCGGCCATAAAGTTTAGCGAGGACTGTAGTATAAAATATTTTGAAGAGTAGTAAATAGAGTACGGTCTCTTTAGATTAAAATGTTTCCTAACACTCAACGCACTATCAAACAGTTATAATGTAATAATGTGGTGTACCCGTGCAAGATAAGAAAAGCGTTGTCGCTGTTGAAAAATAGCAATCCTGAAAATTTCATCCCTTTAGTTTTTAAGTAAGGAGTATTAATTGCAATATCTCTTCAATACATGGTTTACAAAACAGGCTAACATAAATGTTCTTGCTCATAATTAGAAAGGAAAATTTATTTTTATTTATTTAAAATTTTCCTTTTAAAGGAAAACTGAAATGGTGTCAAAATCACCAAGAACAAATAAAAATCGACTTAATATCTTCTCACAGATCATCTAAGAACTTTAGCCGATTTTGGAAATCCACAACCAGCCTTGAGCTCAAGCCAGCCCTTCCGGTGACAGTTGCCGGCTGTGGCACAGCTAAAGGTATAGCGAACATTTTTAAAGATCATTTTCTTGTTGTCTCGCCCCTGGGCCCTTCGGTTGGCGTGGCCGATTCTGGGACTAGTCGAAACAGCCCTGTTATCAGATTCACAGCCAAAAAAATATCTGGTATTATACAAAAAATGACGGGTGGAAAGTCTCCTGGTCACGACAGTCTCAGTATCGAACACTTAAAATATGCGGGGTTCCATTGTGCTCGGGTGTTGTCTATGTTTTATTCTTTGTGTATCAGTCACTCTTATCTACCACCTGACTTAATGAAAACGCTAGTTGTACCCATTATTAAGAATAAGACGGGTGATATCACAGATGTAAATAATTTTAGGCCTATATCGCTCGCTACTGTGATTGCTAAAGTGTTTGACGGTTTACTGGACAATATATTGGATAATTTCTTAAATCTACATGACGCTCAGTTCGGGTTTAGGCCAGGACTTTCTACTGAAAGCGCAATATTAAGTCTAAAGCAAACTGTCAGATACTACACAGATAGAAACACACCAGTTTACGCGTGCTTCCTTGACCTCTCCAGGGCTTTTGACCTTGTGTCATATGATATTTTGTGGAATAAGCTCAGGGAGGCAGGCGTACCTGCCGAAATAATTCGGGTGTTTCAGTATTGGTACTCCAACCAAGTGAACTTTGTGAAATGGCAAAACACGCTTTCTGACGCATACAGATTGGAATGCGGGGTGAGGCAGGGGGGACTTACCTCACCGAAGCTTTTCAATCTGTATGTAAACGAGCTGATAGCTGGGCTCAGCAGCAAGCGCATCGGATGCTGGATTGATGACACTTGTGTTAATAACCTTAGCTACGCTGACGATATGGTGCTGCTGGGCCCAACTGCCACTGCAATACGGGAACTTTTAGACTGCTGTAGCAAATACGCTGCAAACCACGGTCTGTTGTATAATTGTAAGAAGAGTGTCTACATGATCTTTAAGGCCGTCGGAAAAAAACTTTCTCTTGAGCCTGTCATTACACTTAATGGACAGGTAATGCAAAGAGTGACACAATTTAAATACTTGGGACACTGTGTCTCTGATGACCTTAGGGATCATGCAGACATTGAGCGGGAACGCAGAGCTCTTGCAGTGCGCGCTAATATGTTGGCCCGCAGGTTTGCTCGTTGTAGTGAGGATGTAAAAATAACTTTATTTAAAGCGTATTGCCAAACTTTCTACACGAGTAGCCTGTGGGTCAACTATACGCGTGGTGTATTGGATAAACTCCGAATCCAGTACAATAACAGCTTCAGGGTGCTTTTGGGCTTGCCCCGTTTCTGCAGTGCCTCTGGCATGTTCGCACAGGCACACACCCATGACTTTTTCGCCATGGTGAGATTAAAAACAGCCTCACTATTGCAAAGGACGCGGGCAAGCCCAAATAGCATTCTGAGGATGTTATCGAACAAGCTTGACTCACCTATTCTGCAACATTTTATGCGAATACTGGTGAGGCAAGAATAGTTTTGTTTTTTTTTTATTGAATATATTTCACTTATGTTTTACTAACATAGTTTTTAAGCTGCCTGTCACTAACCTATGGACCTCTGTTGTCTGCAAATAAATAAATTATTATTATTATTATATTATAATACCTGATTTCCTGGTCCACTCTAATATACGTGTCTTTAGTGTTACTCAGACCCAGGTGCATTCTCAGACGGCAATTGGTAGGGCCAACGTGAGGTCTGACGTGTGTTCCCGGCTGCATAAGGCTGAACTTGACCTGCCCGCGCCGGCATCCCACCGCGGCTGGCTCAGACCGAACTATCGAACATGTGACGGGCGCTCTGGAGCATCTTCCCGGTACTTCCTTCCCTCGCATAAACAGATCTAACTGCGACCATTCTCCGCGCTCCTTCAGCCCTTCTTTCTCCTTCTCGTACAAGGCACGAGCTGCTTCTCCCTCTTTCAAAATTTCTCTCCAGGACTTTTCCAGGGCTCGCGCTAGTTTCGCGTACGGCGTCTGCTCAATATTCCACCAAGGACGACTCTTCAGTCGATCAACATTGTAGAGTGACCGTTGGGCAGGCGATAGGAAGTGACCAAGAGCCGCTCCCCGCTTGTGTATTTCTTGAGCTTCAGCGAAACGGCCTAACATGAGCAGGGCATCACCGAGATGGTAATAAAACCGCGGCTCCGTGGCTGGTCCAATATCGTCTTGCAGAGCTCTCTGAAACGCCTCAACCGCTTCTTCCAAACGGTTGCTTGTGGTTTTAAGAACGAACCCGTGGTGAGCAAGTGCGACGCGATCATTTGGCCATTTCTTTAGAGTTTCTTTCAGCACTGCGCCTGCAAGATCTGCCCTAAAATTAAATATAAATTATATAATTACCGTCAAAATTACCACTTTATAATTATGTGCGTTTTTTCCATACCTGTTCGCCATAAGGAAGTTTATGGTCATATTATTTCTGTACGCCGGGTCGTCGGGGAAACGGCGAATAAGAAGTCTGTACACAGGTTCCGCGCCCAAGTAATTACCTGAAAATATCATCATCAGCATCGCAGCCCATAACCGACCCACTACTGAGTCGAACCTCCTCCAGTTACATAGAGGATATAGAAGGAGTATCTTCTGAAAACAGATCAAAATAGCACAAGATCTGTGTGTGTGCCAGTCAAAGATGGATACCATTTTGGTTTATCAGTTACAATGGCTGCGTTTGAACTTCGCCGGAAGTTGGTTAAATTACTCAGAACTGGCATATTTTCTTTTAAAAAATACTAGATAACATAAACTGTTGAAAAAAAAAAACCTTTAAACTCACCTCTAAATCGCATCCTGTCTAGCGTTCGATCTGTGATCATGAGAAGCTTTTTATCGCTGAGGCGTTCGTTCATCTTGAGCAATTCTAAGTAGGCTGCGATGGCGCGGGAGAGCAAGGCATTGTCCCGCCGTGCCTCAGCCGATGAGTCGAGCGCTTGTGCCAGTATCCACTTGGCGCGTGCACTGCCTTTCAGCTCGGGAGCACTCGCACGTTGAATGGCCGAGCTCCATTCGCCCTCCATAAGTTAGTCACACAAAACACTCACACACACATCACACTTAAGCGTTGGTCCCTAATTCGTCCGAACCTGAACCACTTATTTATTAGTCTCAGCTACGGAAGGAAAAAGGACGAAACGCAACTACTCTAGAAGGTAGAAATCGTCAGCAGAGAAACGGGGCGAGTCGAGCGGGGTGCGGGCGCGATCCGTGATCCGTCTCTGCACTGACGAGTAACAAAATGGCACAACGAGCAAAGTATGTCATGGATAGGATTGGTGGAAGGGGAAATTAAAAAAATAGTCATTAGTCATTCCAGTCCTGAAATTGGATTTATCAAAAATAAGTCCAATATTAGAAAATAAGCTTATAGTCTTTCTAAATTTTAGTGTATCGCGGATGCTTTCTACAAACGTGTAGGTATCCGACACGTATGAACCCAGACACTAACTATCTGGCTTACATTAACAGATGACCCCTAACCCGGAATCGAACCGGGCATCCATGACCAGACAACACCTGTCCTAGACCAACCAGGATCATCATGTACCTGACAATATTATTGTGAGTAAGTGAGCGTCACTAGAATTAATTTACCTAGTTTGTAGATTACAATTTGTTGAAAACGTACCAACAACTAACTATAATCATCAGAATCAAAGTGAGGTTATAAACTCACATGTGTTGTTAATTGAACGCATTTGGATTGTCGGTGTATTTTAAAAATAGTTATTAAGCTGCATTCATGCCAATCCTCCGAGCGGATTGAGGAAAACTAAATATCATGATTTTAATTAAGAAGTTTAAGGTTATGTGCGAACTCCTTAATTTTAACCCCCGTCGTATGCAGGTCGAAATGATACAATTGGTTGCCAAGTATTAGAATAATACAGACATGCTTGGAATACAACAGCAAAAATATTTCCACAAACACACGAGACATAAAACCATGCCAATACACCGGCAATCAACGTTCTATCAATCCAATCTTAAATAACGCCAAAAGTAAAGAATAAACAAAAGATAAAAAAAAAGATAAATAAAATAAACAAACTTAATGTTATAATTCCAACTTAATGTTATAATACTACTAGCGACCCGCGCCGGCTTCGCACGGGTGCATGTATTATACATATAAACCTTCCTCTTGAATTACTCTATCTATTAAAACAAACCGCTTCAAAATCCGTTGCGTAGTTTTAAAGATTTAAGCATACATAGGGACGGACAGACGACAGCGACTTTATTTTATACTATGTAATGATAACATACTTAGTGCTCCGTTTATACGCTAGATTATTTTAAAGGATCCTGGATGTCATACCTACATTTTTGTGTTGCTGTTGAATATGATTAGTGCATACCGCTGCCCCTCGGGGGTAGGGTCTGTGGTTATGTGGGACTCCGTAACACTCGGCTACCCACTAAAACCCACGCGGTAAACTCTTACGTCTCGTTCAGGACGCCTCAAGGTTGCGAGAACGCATGCTACAGTAGGCTAATTGCCCCACGAGGCCCGACTCAACAGTTGGTCTTTTATGGGCTGAGTTGTATGCTATTGTGGCGTCCCGAAGGGTTGCGACTATCGGAGGCATACGAAGATAAGATGGTGTCATACCTGGCGCAGATCGTTTTCAGCTTGGTCAAGCTGCTGACGCCAGTAAGCGTCATTGGGTTCTCCTGGCCAGTCATCCTCTATACTGTTGCCTCCATCCTCTGGAATAGAATGTGAATGTCAATAGTATACCTTATGATAAGGACGACAAGGTAGCTTTATTATTATAGTTTCGATTGCAACGATATTTTGGCTCCAAAACAACAACGTTATAATAATTACATTTATGAATTGGCTTTTAAGAATTAATCAGTTATTTTCAAAATGCGAGTAGGCACGTAAAAATGACTACACAGAATCTGATGCGATATAGATACTAAGTTAAAAAAAATGGCCCATAGTCAAATTTCGGAACCTACTAAGTTATTATTCGATTAACTCCCTATAGCACTTGCTCGCGAATAGCCTGATTTATCATTTAGTCTTTCCTATAAGTTCGGTAGGCTATTTCACGAAAAATGGTAAGTATTTTGAATTCATACGACTAAAAGGACAGGTTTCTTGACAAAAGTAGTAATTAAATTTAGAAGATTAGACACATTATATCGATATGAAGTACTCTTGGAACAATTATCTCATTTGTCGAAGCACAAAAAATCGTACTAAGCATTTTTAATCTAAGTCTATACTAAACTAGAGTAAGTAGGTCATGCAAATTAGTTGTGATAATTTCACTCACATCACTGTTAGTCATGCTGGAAGTATTTTAATCGGATAAGTTTCTGTTGAAGCCACCAGCATCTACATGAGCAAGCAATCACATGTATACAAACGACACGCATTCAGCCGTGTTTACTGTGTTTAGGTTCAGGACGGTGCGGTTCTGGCAGACGTCCGTATTTAGCTTCCAATCTGCTTAGTAACTCAGCGTCATCTACGTCGGATATATCTTCTTCGTCTTCTTCTTCCAACTCTTCTTCAAATTGCTCGTCATCAATTATCTCAACGTCATCCGAAACATCTTCTGGCTCTATTTCCACTACAGGTTGACTTATTTTTTGGGTAATAGGAGCGCTCTGCTTGGGTACAATGTTCTCTTCTATTACAGGATCTTCTTCATCTTCAGCTTCTTCATCGTCACTGTATAATTCTTTGTCAACTGACTTTACGTCTGTGACCGATGGTTCCTGTGAAATCACTTTTTTATTTAATTCAATCGTAAGCTATTAAAAGTCGCTCAAAGCTTACGATCTTACCTTAAGTTCGATCTCAATTTCTTCATCTTCAACTTCTTCAATTTCTTCATCGTATTCCTCACTTTCTTGCTTTACTGGCGCTACAGAAATAATCACAGGTGTTACTTCCTCTATAATTTCATCTTCATCCGGCTCATCCACAGTTGCTTCCAAAATATCTTTTGTTGGTGCTGAAGTACGTAAAATTGTTTATTACGAACAAATATTAAGAATGTCCATAAAATATTGTAAATCATCGAAAGTTATATCTTTATCCATACCAGGTGGGACTGCTTCTCCAGGTATAAGTGTCATACGTCGATCTATAAGTGGTGTATCTTCTCTAACAGCATGTTCGTCATTATCTGCTGTATCTGTTATAGAAATTAGATTACCGACTGTGTAAACTGTTAACACTATCATTAACTATATTAAAAAAATATGGTGACGTGCTTTTACAAAATACAAAGGTATAGTTACTCAACCTAGTTTTAAAATAGCTAACTATTCAGTTTCTAATTGCTGTTAATTTATTAGGTACATGGGACTATAAATATTTCATTTGGATAAGTTCCAATTCTTACATGCGGATATTGATAGGCTTGTAAGAAATCTTGAAACCATAGCACAGCGTTCATTAATTACAAGGTTTATAAGAATTATATCAATTAAACTGTGCAGCAATTTCATTTGATTAAATAAATGGTATTTATAGTTATGATAATTTCATAATATTTTATCATCATGCAGTCTGGTGATCGGCTTATGACTCGCAGTTTTACACAATTTCCGTGACATATCCACCCACAGTATCAGTGAGATCATTTGTTGTGACAATTTTTTTTTAAATCGATGTTTAGATCTGACCGAAGGCACTGATCAAGTTTACCAGACGGGACACGCCCTAGCCGATAACCAGACGTTGAGGTTTTTTACACATGGCACCGCAGTGTAGTTGGCATCGCAAATATAGCGAAACATTGTAGTACAATCACATTTCTAGAAATGTTTACTTATGGCTCTGCAGGAGGGCCGAGTGGCGATAATAGGGTAATGGAATAGTTAGGTTAGGTACGGTGTCACGTGTAATGGTCCTAATGAGATTGTACGCACCGCGCGGGGCAGTGGCACGGCGCATGACCGCGTGCGTGGCGGCTAGTAGAGCGCCACCCACCACCAGCTTCAGCCATACTGCAATACACGCCACACGCTTTACTCGTGCTCCACGAAATTACACAAACCGGGGTACTCGATCCACATTGTAGAATTTTACAGATACGCCTAAAATATTGTAACGATACCAACTGACAGAAAGAACTTTACCCCTATATAAACGTAACCGACATTTAGACGTAACCTAAAAATATATTAAATCCATTGTCATGTTTATTTGGTAGATACTTATCTAAAGGATTGATTTTAATAAAAAAGCTTTGCAGTCATAAATTGAGAATCTTATGATTATTTTCAGCGTGTGTTGCTTGGCAAAAAACCAATATCATTATATATTAGGTGATCATAAATACCAAATAGTACGTCACAGACATTCAATGTATAAAATTAATAGTTATAGCACATTTAGAACTCAAATATTACACGTCTAAAGTGGCCATTTTAATTCAAAAGCGTAGACTTTGATGGTACATTCAATATTATAAGCCTAAAGATTAACAGAGGTAAGGAAACACTGAAGGGAAATATTTTTGTATTTCATGGTAAGCAAAAAATACTTAACATAAAACTGCAGCAGGACATAAAAACAAAACATCGAGTAAGAACGATGGACGGCAATTAATTTCAATATCTTGAAATTCCAAGATTTCACCAGCCGAAATAAAAGAAGTCATTTACACTACAAACCTTTATTTTAATAACCAATGGCGTTACAGTGATTACAATTGTCGTTAAATGTTGTGTCAAATAAGTATTAAACTAAAGTATGTAAATGAGCAAAATATTAGAAACCAGAAATTATAAGTGTAGGTAAGTTACAACAAGATTTGGGTAAGTAATGCTATCATGCAATGAGTGAGAGCTTTGAGTATACTAAGCGAATCATTACGACGCATGCTGAAAAGTAAAGTGTTACTTACCATGAGATTCCTCAGCTTGTGCACGTCGTATTTCTTCTTGTCTTTTTTCATATTCTTCCTCGTCTGCTAGTGTGTCTGGAGGCTTCTCAGACGTACTCTCTTCAACCTGATGTACGTAAATTTATATATGTAAAGGAAATCTGACATCGAAATGAAATTATTTCTCGAAGTAGAATAAAGACTGATGAGTGAAATGCCTTTCTGTGTAGAATTCAAATCAATATGCTGATTTTATTTGGAAACAATAATAATATCAAAATAAACGATAAGGTTTAAAATCTAGAGCATGTTAAATGTATCAAGAACCTATTTCAGTTTAGACGCTTTTGTTTTTATCAACTTAAGCAAGTTTATTAAACGAACATTATAGAGGTATGTACTTATAAGCCTGTCATTGGGTTATTTTACTTCGTTCTATAAATAAACTAACAAGGAAGAATGAATACCTCAGCCAAAGGTTTTCCTGGCAGCACTTTAATCTGTTCTATTTCAGGAAGTGGTTCGTCAATGTCATCTACTTCCAAGAACTCTTCTTCGTCTAAGTCTGCATCATTTTCAGGTAATTCTTCGTCTAAGCCTGCATCAATTTCAGGAATTTCTTCATTTGAAGACTCTGTAAATAAGTTTACGATAAGTAGAATACGATGATGTATAAACATAGCCATTTTTTAAAATGCATGTTCCTCATAGTTGCTTCCATGTATACCTTCAACACTATCATCTTCATTAGTCGGTGCTATGTCTACTTTTTCAATAGATAGTGCATCTTCATCTGAGATCTCTTTCTCTAGTTTTTCTACTTCCACGCCCGAATCCTCTTCCTCTGTATCTTCATGTTCTTCTTCATCCTAAGCGAAATCATCTTATTATATCATTGAGTTAAAAGATTTTTTACTGCAAGAGAATCACCATCAGGTTTGGAATTAAGTGAATACACTTATTAATCTATGATGGCTACAATACTGACAAGTTTTTTCGAAATTGTGACAAATAATCTTAAAATGATTAAAACAGACCTTTTTTAGAGAAGAACATATCTAATAATTTAGTATCTAAACAGTACAACATCAATAACAAAATCATGCATACGTACAAAAGTACGCAAATTTTATATCACGACACTGTATTTCAAGCAACAAAACCGTCAATTTAATCGGACGTTAGCCATAGTAAACCAAGAATATTGGATAGATTATAGAAATCTATTTCATGGTGTTAGACATGTCTTTTTCGAAATGAACTTTATAAAATGTATTTGTATTTGAAGACAAAATTTAGAAAGCTTTCAGGTGTTAGTGCCAATCAAATACAAATATTAAGACCACACATAAAACTGTGCACCTCTTCCTCAGTGATTTCTTGTTCTTTTTGGTCATATTCTAAGCTGTTTTCTTCAAGTTGAATATTAAAATTATTTAAACTTTTATCATCATCGTCCGTGTCATCTTCTTCAAGACTGTCAAAACTTTCTTTTTCTTGATCGTTATGCTCATCATCATTTTCAATGCTTTCACTATTTTCAGCAGCATGGTCATCATCCTCAGGATCGGTATCATCTACTTGTTGTAGGTCGTCTTCAATTTCGTTATCATTACTGTCGACATCTTCGTAGCGTCGACCAGCTCTTTCTATATATTTTTCGTACGAGAATTCTTGATCGTCATCCTGTCAAATTTCAAATAAACCGAGTAAAATATTTCGAAAAACTGTAAAAAACCATCAGCTAGGCATTAGTTTATTCACACCTCATCATCCGCATCTTCTAAGTCCTGTTCTTCACTGTTTTCATCAGCTTGACGATGCGATCTTGTTTCATATTCATTTTCTTGTTCACTGTCTTTGTCGTCATCATTTTCAGTCTGTTCTTCATAATCATTCTGATCTTGGTTTTCATCATTATCATCTAGATCTTCATCTCCATCTTCCTCACCTAGATCTTCATCAGACGTGTTGTCTTCATCTTCTTCATCACTTTGTTGATCAATTTCATTATCATGGTCCAATTCTTCATGATCATCATCCTCATCGTGATCTATTTCTTGACTATGATCTTTATCATCATCTCTAACTTGATTGTCCTATTTTAGAAACTAGTATATTGAGAGTAAACTATAAATGACTAAATCATATAAAATAACAATACAAACAGTAAAAAATAGGTAGGCATTTGGTTTCCTTTCACTATTTGTAAGGATCCAAGAGTATTCTTAAGAATAATGCACTACTATATCATATCACAGGAGCTATACTGGTCAGTATTAGGCCAATTTTGGGTAATGAGTAAAATTGTTTAGGCTACATTATCTATACCTTAGCTTGTAATATTGTTTAGGACTATAACAGCTGTAGTTGTGGAGTAAAAAGTAGTAAATTTAAACTTACATGATGTTTTAATTCCAAAGTATGTTCATCATGGTGGTCATCATCAGGTGCATCTTCTAGCCATCCCTCCAGCACTCCAGCATAGCGTGATTCCACTGAATTGGCTTCCACTGTAACAACATTTCCTAAGCTTAATGGTATATAATTACTATACAATTTATACTTTTGATATTGATTTACATATTGATATTTATTTACTTGTGTGTGTAAATAAATTCTAATACCTGTTTCAAATTACTTACAATCAGTTAATCCTCTGTTTTCAAGTATGATCAAACCAATCAAAGTAAGAAGTACTGCCAGTAGTGAAAAAAATATGATCTTGGCACACCAATGCCCGCCAGTTCCATGTTCGTGTTGTGAATGTATAAACACGTCACCCTCGCCCAAAGCTGCGGCTGTGCCACGAGGCTCTTCAACACTCAGCTCATCTGCAAAATTTAATACTGCAACTAATTTGTAATGCATACCATGTTCTATGGAAACTTAGCTAGGACATACTCTCTTACCCTTTTTCCTTTTCTTATCTTTGCGTTTTCTTGGCTGTACGTCGCCGGACATGGTTCACTATGACCTGGCGCTCCGCGGCGACAGAGAACCACTTTATTGTTTCATAACCCTGAGTAAACAAAGACACAATGAACTTGCATTAATTTTACACTATACCTAGTTATCCAAATGCGCAATTTTCTATAATAAAGATATTGTTTGGCGCACTATGAAACTTTAAAATAACCTACATAAGAAAGTATGTAACACCGCAGGTTTCATGAATTTATTTTAGAATTTTAACCTAAAAATAACCGGCACAGACAGCTGATGAGAGAGACAGGGATAGATAGATAGAGCATAACTTGGAAACATCGACCTTTAGGTTGACATAGTATTTTCTAATGATTAAATAATTATTTATTGAAATAGTATTAGTGACTATCATTATATGCCTAAATAAAAATAAAAAACATCAGAATTTGCAAACTTTATTTTGCAAATTAACTTTAACATTGGAATTAAATAAGGATAAACAAGCCGTACATTTCCTAGTGAGTGAACTGAGTTAGTGATATGATAGCATATCTGTCTGTCAGGCGTGTCAGGTCAGTCATGTCATGTTCCCAAAAGATAGCAGCTGTAAAAATATAGGTCAGGAAAAGAAAGAAAAAACGCAGAAGACAGAGCAATAGCAGAGCAGATTAAATTTCGCAAAATTTGCTAAGATTCGTACAATATACGAAGATAACGGATAGAGCTTGTAATTAAAAAATAAGCGTTATCTAAAATGAGTGAAGTTATTGTTATACATGATGGATATTCAAAAATGTGCGGGGTCAATCAAATGAGTGCAAACTGTAGTTGTACAATAATAAAAGGCGAGCACAATATTATTGTTGACACCATGACGGCTTGGGATTCGGATCAAATTATCAAAGGTCAGTTGATATTATTGATTATAATATATATTGCGCGCGGCTTCGTCTATTGCTAGCCTCATGAATAAATAACGGAATAACATCCCATTCTAATGGTGAAATTACCCAGTGTTCTTGTGTTTACTTGTCACAAACATACAAATCCACCCTCTTAAAATTTAAAAATCCCGAGATGTTACCCGCGGTTATTGACGTACCGCGGGTACAGCCGCGGGGCGAAGCTAGTCTAAAAAAGTAGCCTAATTTACTCCCTAGATCATCAGCTACCTATCAGTGAAAGTCCCTTCAAAATCAGTCCAGCTGTTCCAGAGATTAGCCGGAACAAACAGACAGATGGACAGATCGAATAAAATTACTTAAAAAAATGTTATTTTGGTTGTGTACTGTACTGTGTATACATACATACACATTTAGTAAAAAGTGGTTTATTTATTATTACAAACAGACACTCCAGTTTTATTTATTTGTATAGATTGATTTAATCTATACCATATTGTACAAAATAATTCAAATTGTTTCAGGTCTAATGAAGAATGGTATTACACCAGACATGATAAGTTATGTCATTTCAACCCATGGGCACTCTGATCATATAGGCAATAATAATCTATTTACAAAGGCAAAACATATAGTTGGATTCAGTATATCACATGAAGACCAGTATTTCTTACATCCATTTGATAAAGGTTACTTAAAAAATACATACATTTTTGTGATCATTGTATGCTGATATTAAAAGTATATTCTTTTTACTAGGAGAGGAATATACTATAAATAGTTCTGTGAGAGTAATACCAACTCCAGGTCACACACTTACTGATGTCAGTGTTCTAGTAAAAACAATAAACAATGAAAATGTTGCTATTGCAGGTAAATATTTTATTGTTACTATTGATTTAAAGTAACTTATAATAATTATTATATTAGTAAAAATTAATAAATAAATTGTAGACATAGACATAATCTTTATTGTGGCAAGAAAAATACAAACACAAGAAGAACACCAAATAAAGAGTATAAACTTAGTAATGGGTGAATAAACTAAATTTAATGACAGTACTGTAGACATAGACTGGTAAATAAGAAGTAGAAGTAGTAAATAAGATAAAAATAAATTGATACTATAAATTCACAAACTTTTGGTAATTTACTTTTGTATTTTTTTTTAAGTTTTATGTTTATGACTCGTTAGTTTTATCTTAGGAATATTGATATTAAATTTTGACATCTCCTAGCATCTTATAATTTGCCTTAAGTCTTATACACTTACCATCACCTACAGTCTTCGCAATTCCAAAGGATTCAGATCCTTCTAAAAGGGAAAACCATACATGCACTGCTATGCTCTAACAATAATGTTCAACTACTCTGTGGCTTTTTAGGGGATCTCTTTGAAAAGTTAGAAGATATAGAGGACCCAAGAATATGGCAGGAGGCTGGGAGTGAAGACAGTATAATGCAGAAAAAACACAGAAGTTATGTTGCCACTATTGCCAATTGGATTGTGCCTGGCCATGGTCCCATGTTTCATGTTGATGATAACATACGAAAATTACTTGATGAACAAATTATGAATGAAAGTATTTGACAAATAAATTAGAAACATGCTTATTTTCCGTTTTATTTAAAAACGTTTCGAATTTACTTTTTTGGTTACTGACGAGAATGTGGCATTTTAATGATCCGACCTACCCACTAAAACTATCAACGTTCCTCGACTGCCCGCCTTAGGGAGCAGGTTACCCTCCCCATGCCATTCGACCTTTTTTTGGGCGCGTGGAGATGGTAAGTTGCGCCCCCAACCTACCCACTAAAACTGACGGCGATCGTCGACTGCCCGTACGTGCTAGGGCCACGGGATTCGCTCCCCCATTGAGGGAGCATGCACCGCGATCCTGGGGGCCTTGGGCCACCTCGCATCAACCGCACGACCTCCCTATATAGCTTCCTACAGGAGGCGCAAGGCCCCCCATCATTGGGCAGCTGACAGCGCAGCAACCTTCGAAGGTGTACCCGGAAAGTCCACCTGCCGTCGAACACGAGACCCATGCTTCTCAACCTTGACCCGTATCTATTAATGGAACTACAGGCTCAGAGGCGGGCCCAAAGACTAGAGTAATAATACCAAAAGGGCGGGCCACTGCTAACAAGGGGGCTTGAGCTGTATTTAGGGTTGCCAACTATTTTTGCAAGAAATAAAGTATATTCATATCTACGAAGAATATTAAACAGTATTTTATTTATTTTGTGTTAAAAATACATATTTTTAGAGCTTCTCGCACAACTGAATAATTTACAATCCATTTTAAAAAACTTCATACGCCTCACCACAGCTACATAAAACTGAAATTAAAATAAATGTGGATCTCATTTTTTATTTAATTAATAGATGCTTTTTCTATCTTCCCGCTACTTACTTAGCATTAATTACTGAAAAAATGTGTGAGCGTCTAGGTATAACACATAATAATGTGTTTGCATTTTGATGCTGAAAACAGTATTTTGTATACTTTATTTTAGTTCAACAGTAAAAAGTATAATTTACTGAAAAACAGTTTAATACTGTTTAAAACAGTATAGTTGGCAACCCTAGCTGTATTACAAATTACCAAGTACGCTATTATGTTGCCGGAAGTCTAAAACTGTCAAAATCGACGATCAATAATGATTTGATGTATGTACATAAAAATATTAATAACTTTGGAGAAAACTGTGATATACATAATATTAATACACGAAACAAGAATAATCTTGCTGTCCATTGTACTCGTCTCCGCAGAATAAGTAACTCATTCATGGGTCAATGTATACACTTTTATAACAAATTGCCCATGCAACTTAGAGAATTGCCTCGCAATGCCTTTAAAAAGACTGTTAAGACAAAACTTTTCAAAAAAGCATATTACCGCATTGCTGATTATTTAAGGAAATTCAAATTTTCTTACGTTTTTTGCAATTTGCGGGCCAGTGCTAGGTTGTATGATGATTATCATTTGATTCGCGGATGTAAGACGTATGTAGTTAGTTACAGAGTTATAATCATCAAACTCACCAATACAACCCTCCAAGCTCATAAAAGTGCAAGAATGACTTTGAGCTTGAAAAAGCTTTTCTTGCACCAATATGAGCTCGGAGGGTTGTATTGATGATTATAATTCTATAACTACATACGTCTTAAAGCCGCGAATAACATTTTAATCGACATACAACCTAGCATTGACCTGCCAATTGCAAAAAACGTAAGAAAATTTGAATTTCGCGGGCTACCCTGGAACATTCACCTTAAACGACCCAGCTGCTTGGGACTAGGCTGTTGAGTGTCAGTGTATTTTTATGTTCTTTATTTACGTTACTAGTAAAATAGGACTGCAATGAAAAAAAAAAGACAAGCCCTCTGAGTTTCTTGCCAGTTCTTCTCAGCAGTGGTCGCGTTCCGAACTGGTGGTAGACGGTCGATTTTTTTTATTGTATAATATGACAATGTGTTGACTATTTGTAAGTGTCCATCGTGACCCACACAAAATAAATGATTTGAATTGATTGTTGATTTGTTGACTTGATTTAGCAAGTCTGGGGTAAATAAAACAAATTATGAAGTCAAAATTTAATAAGGAATTTGTTGTTTAAATCAAGCATCAAATGGGTATACATATAAATAGTTTCTATTCATTTTAGTAGGTATAAAACGTTTAAAAAAGACAAACCTTTGAATTTGTCACATTTCGAAAATCGGAAATCAAAGTGACTTTATGTTTTATTTATGGCGATTAGAGTGAGTCTTTAAATACCAACAGCTGATGTTCTATAGAATAAAAATAACAATTTTAGTTAGAGTAGGTACCTTTTGACTGGTTTTTTAAACCTGATAACACTATAACAACACTTTTAGTATAATAATTAGCACTATTCAAGAAAACACCAAACACATATTATATTATGATATATAAAAAATAAAAACAATAGCCCTATACAGGTAAGAAGGATAGAATATAGATATTTGTTCCAATTATTCATACTAAGTAGGTACATAAATGTAGACTAGACCGTATATCGTTTATAAAGGTAAGTAAGTATTCTGGAAGGACACAGCTATAAAAATATACACACAACCAATAAACAGAGCTTAATTTTTTCTAATAAATATATGTTAGAAATAAAACTGTTATGTCAGTTACAAAAGTATTCAACTTTTATAACAATATTTGTCCGATTCGAACAATATCGGCAAAGTGAAATGTTTACTAATTTTAAAATCACGTGTGACAAGCTAAAATTGTAAAAATCGTTAAAAAAGTTTGGAGGATAATGTCTTCTCCTCTCTCTCCAATGATGTTAGAAGTAAAAAGGTTTACTTCTAACATCATTGTCTCTCTCTATAATCTCTTTGATTCTTATTGGCGTCTAGTTTTTTTACCACACTTATCACCCAAACAAAACATCATTTGGTAAGCCTTGAAATAATAGGTACAAGCCTCTATTTGAAACTGAAACGTTACTATTTTATTACGTAAATAATAACAAAAAAAATATAGACAAACCAGCATTGTATTAGATTAGACCATAAATTTAAATGCACTAAAATATGTGTACGGTTTTCAGGTTCGCACTATTCTTGTATTATTTTTACTCAATTCATTATCCATTTACCAGTAAAATACATTTAAAATTAAATTATGTAAAAAAACCGTGTTAGCTTGTATCGTATTTTTTATTATGTAATATCTATCACACACACACCATCCTCCAAACTTTTTTAAAATAATGAAGCCCCTAAGAGAGCCAGCAGGTAAACGCTATAATGTTGGCTAATTTTTAGAATTCCACCCTGTTTTAAATCACAACAGCTAAAACTAAGTTGCATAAAAATAAAAGTGTTAGGTATTGCTTTACAAAAGAAGCTAGTTCGTATAGCATTTTGCTTAGGTATACAACAAGTCAAGTAAAAATCACTGTGTCTATGGGATAATTTGAAAGGACTAAATTAAGTTTTGAAAGAATAATATCTATATCGGGAGTGCTTAGTACACGACTCCCGAAGTTCCTTAAACATCTATTTGCATTGCAGCTACAAGTAGTCGTCTTTTATTCAGATCTTTAATTTTTATATCACATTCATCAAGTAAATATAAATTCATGTAACAAAGCGTACCTAATTATATTAATTACGTGCAATGCTACAACGAAGGCTTGCATTAAAACTTAATTTGGCAATTATATTGTAGTGAAAAAAACGTAGCTAGTTTTCCATAAACGCGTTCATATTAATGTTCATGCCTAAGATACATTATCCGGAGTCGCTTTTAAGAATGAAGTAGACCGAACGGCGACAGAACACGTTTTGACACGTCACTTCCTAAGTTAGCTGAATAGGCTCTTACCAGTGTACCAAAGTACCTAAACATATAATTGTATTGTACTATAATTTTGACACAATCTTCTATGTCCACGCTACCAGAAATATATTAAAATTTAAGGCATTTATTTAAAATAAGTAAATGGGTTGTTTCGGAAATACTGTTTCATAAAATTGCTGGAAGGTGTATGACTAAAGAGCTTAATAATATAGTGTTTGTCTTTCGAGAGGTTATTTAAACTGTGAATCGTTATCCCTGCGTATTCTTTACTATTATCTAATGCTACGAAAAGTTATTTCAAGTTTTAACTATTTCTTCTAAGTGTTCCTAGTGATTAAGCGCTCTGCGCTCGAAATGCTAAACAATTATTAATAAAGTTACTAATTACGAGGATGGACAGGAAATACAGTTTAAAACGAGACACACTGGAAAGTAATCAAATTGTAACAAGAAAACTTAGTATTTTTGATAGGGTTGTGTCTAATTTTCTTTCATAAATAATGTATATTTTTTAACTAATAGTGAAGCTGTTACTCAATCAGAACGTTGGTTCTAAACGCCGCTAATTTTAAGTAATGACTTATATTTCATCAATTGTCATATTTTTATGTTCTGGCGGGATGTAACAAAAATTTATCCAAAGATGATTCAGAAATCAAGATGAATCTTGATGGTACAATCATGTTCGTAATACCGTATGAGCCAAATATTCGTGTTCTTAATTCAACATCACGCAAAATAGATACTTTATCTAGCAAAGGTTATATAACATCGCTCTTCAATAAAAAATCCGCATGTTTGGTGAAAATAGCCAATTATATCTATTACAAAATTGTGGCACACATTACTTAAATCGAGACCAACTGGAGACGGCCCAACGCGAACCGTTCAGATGTTGCTTCCTGTAATACCCTCTACGGAAATCCTCGTATCCACCAATCCCGGCCACAATTGCTGCGTGCAATAGTAAAAGTAATTTCCTATTAATTCAATATTACTATACGCTATGTAGAGTAATTTCATATCACAGCCGTGGATCACTATAGCTACAAAGCTCAAACATGACCATATCCATTCCGAACATTAATCGATAGCTGCAACCAAAGAAAAACATAGTTGAAAATATCTTCGCACATAAACAATATTTAAAAGCTGAAAACTAAGAAAATCGCTAGGACATCTTTTACATAATTGACAGAAAATCCTCATCAAAGAATAAAAAAAGAGTAGTTTAAATTGAAAGTTGATTGATATGAGACATGCTCATTTAAAATGTCTTTTGGCGAGTATTTAACGACATTTCGGAATATTTTGCTGTTTTACGACGGGAAGCGAGATAGAATGCAAAACAATGGGCAGTTCTATCATAATTTCCGGTGCCAAGAACGTAAAATACCATTGAAGAATATTTACAGGTGGACGTTTACCTGAGGATCGATAGTTGTAGGAACGGGATGTGGCTCATCGATGCACAAATCCGAATCCGAGTCAGTACGGCGGAGAGAGTTGTCCTGAGGGCACAAAGAATACTGTTCAGATAATATTTCTCTGTATTCCTATAACGCAATGCTAATACTTAACAGATTATGTTCTTTGTATTAAAATAACTACCAACATTTAGCCAATATCACCAATTATTTTAATAGGCTGCACTTCATTAAACATTTTTTTATCTATTTTTTCATCGGTGGCATAGGTTTCCCAATTACATTGGGGTCAGCAGTCTGACTTACCTAACTACCAGTATTTACATAGAGCAATTGTCGTGTGCCATCCAAAACCTAACTATTAGACCGGTAATCATTTAGTTAGGTTCAGTATCATTATCGGCGCGCCTAATAGTTTTTACCAAACAGGATACACGGCTTTACGTGTCCTCCAATGTAGGAAAGACCTGCTATTATGGCTACCCATCCTACCAGCCGAGTCAGACAATACTTCACCTGCAGAGCAATTAGACTCCGGAATACCCACTAAGCTACGACCTGAAATATTCCTTTGCCGTAACTACGTAGGTTTCAGTATGAAAGAGTTGCCAAGTGATTAAGTTGACAACAATAAATTAAATTTTTGTAGGTACAAAACTTACCCCTTGCGTGTATTGGTGTGTTGTTGTTAGGACTTTGGCAATGGGCCTCAAGAAGCCAGGCAGAGTCTCAGTCAGTGGAGGTCGCGCGTGGGTGAGAAGAGGTTTCAGAAGTTTCGAGTCAACCGCTCCCCAGAGGCGAGCCAGACGCGCTTTCTGTCCATTTCCACCATCTCGTGGCGTGTCCTAACACAGAATAAATAGATTACTCAAAGAACTTTAATACATAATTCCACGTCTTATTTTCATAAATTAAGTATAGTTTGACCGTCCTTTGAAGGGAATACCATAATCAGAATAGCCACTACAGTTTGTAGTACAAAAGAAGAAAGCAATTATGACATTAAAAGTATTAAGACCTCAGAAAACCCTCTTTAGTTATTTCTCTAAAATTAAGGACTAGAAAACAGAATCCTTGAAAGTCGCGGGAGTTCCGTCCTTATGTCAATTACGATTATTGATGTGTTTGTTTGAAACTCCAAAATATGTTATATTGGCCGCATGGGGTAACTATAGTCTTTGTTTTATAACAAGTTACGGTTATAAACGTATCGAAGTATTATTTTTAAATGAAAAGCTTATTATTGGAGAATCCTCAAATAAGAAGAGAAAATAAATTGTCGTCTGGATATATAGTTATCAAAGTTACCCCATTGACCATCTATATTAAACGCCATCTCTCTATCATATCATATACATCATCATAGTGTTATTTAATATCATAGCACAATAATGATTACTTGGAAATTCAATTGAGAAAGACAACAAAAGTACTTCTTTTTAAATTGACACAGTTACCAGCTTATCTTTAAAATATATTTACGGACAGACCATGATTTATAATGCTATGATATTATAGAACATTTCAAACACAATACAATTAACTACACATTTTTGACAACTAAAATTACTATATTAATATTGGACATGCATCACATGCAAATGCGTTGTTAATTGTAACATATAATGTGTTTCGTGCAAAATGATGTAAAACTTAATTATTAATATAAGTAAATATGTACATACTCCAATATCGTTAAGTTCCCAAGGCATTATCACTTCTTTCGCTCCGTTAGCCCACTTAACTACCATGCGGCCTCTCTAGATATTAAAGGAAACCAAATAAAGCAATAAATTATAAATAACAGTTCATGCACAGACAGCACAACTAATCGCTATCTGGGAGTGAACACTTTAAAGCAATACTGATATATTTTCAGTATCCTTCTATATTCGGTAAAATTTTCATTGGTTAAAATAAAACATATTATATTGAACACCCAGATAACGAAATGTGCGTCTTACTTAAATTATAAAGTTACACTGACTGTGAAATCAATTACATCGATTGTATTTTTTTTAAAACGAAATATTGATGAATTTATTTCCTCGTATCCCCAATCTTTATAATTCAGCTCACTCTTAGTAGGATTTACTTTCTATACATGCCCACTGACTTCTTCAGTTGATTGAAGTCAATTAATGTAAAAATGTACCGTATTTTTCCGATGTGTCCGTATGGTAAAATTTCAGGTTTGTTTGAAAAGGAAACCGTACAGAAATTAACAAATAATAAACAAAAAGTGTGAGTCCGGTTTAACAAGCTTTGTTTTCTATTGCTGTTTATTTATCTGATGCGCTTTCAGTTATTTATGAAGATGTCCCATTTATGGAACTCCTGGTAAATTAATTGGTATATTAATATGCGGAGTTAGTAAGATTCGTGCAGTGATAATAATGCGTGCATTATTTAATTAGTCTTACTGCTCCCCTGTCGCAACTGGCCGGTTGTGTAGAGTCCATATTATGTAGACCGAAACCCATATCAGCGGGCTGGACAAGAAATAAAATTTAGATATTTGATTTCGTGAAACGTTTTACAGATCCTGAACACTCATTCAATCGTGGTAACTGCTATGCAGCCTTTTCTTATAAATATATGAACGTAGTAATGAAAGGAAGTGTACTAAATGATTCTACAAACAGTTCGGTTTCCCCGATTAAATTCAGTGTTTTGTTATTCCAGGGGTGCAGCTAAGGTATAGCCCTATCACTAAGATGTAAGCAGTTATTACTAACCACCAATCATTTTACAACATATATCACAACAAATATGTAAGTATAATACACTTCTGGACACATCTATTGGCCCACCTTGTATTTTCAGTTTCGTTTGGTCCTAGCTAAAATTTTATATTAGGTCGAGCAAAAAGTTTTTATGCAGTTTTGAACCTGGCACATTCACAATTTCATTCAATAGTCTTTTTTTGAATTTCTAACACAGAATTTAAAGCAACAAAAGACAATTTGGAGCCTGTTTGTTGATATAAAACAATCGAATACTAAGAAAACTTGGTTATTGTTTTACTTGGATTCAATTCTTGAAAAAGTGTTTGATATCTTTGGTTTTGCAACAAACATTACTTATTCTTAACATTAAAGGTGAGGTTCTATCAATAATCTATGGATACTTCATCTGAAGTCGCTGCCCAAGCTGTGGCACTTATTCAGGCCGGACACAGCCAAAGAAACGTGACTGCTCAACTTAATTTAAGTCGATCTGCGGTCCGAAATGTTTATCGGAGGTACCTAGAGACTGGCGGCTTTGTTCGTCGCCAAGGAAGGCCACGATCTCGGGTCACAACTGAAAGGCAGGATCGATTCATCGTGACGACCAGCTTGAGAAATCGTCACTTTACCTCCATTGAGATACAAAACCAACTTCGCGACTTCCACGGAGTATCTGTGAGCGCTCGAACTGTTCGGAGAAGGTTAATAGAACGCGATATGGTACCACACAAGCCAGCTAATGGGCCCAAACTAACGCGAGCCCACCGAACAGCGCGCCTTCATTTCGCACGCAGTCATTTAAATTGGACACAGCAAGATTAGAGCCGTGTACTCTTTTCTGATGAGTCTAAAATTGTGTTACATGGCAATGATGGAAGGAAGAAAGTCTACCGACGTAAGGGAGAGCGTTTCGCACATTGCTGCTTTGAAGAGAGGGTTGTTTATGGCGGTGGCTCCTGGACTGTCTGGGGCGGTATATCCGCGAGCGGCAAAACTCAACTTGAGGTTGTTACAGGACCACGGCTGCCAACATTAAATGCTGAAAGGTACATTCGTGAGTGCTTAGAACCTCACGTGATACCATACGCGGACTATGTGGGCCCAAATTTCCTTTTTATGTGATAATGCAAGAGCCCATGCTGCCGGCATCGTCAGGGAATATCTTCGGGATGTGAACATCACAGTTATGGACTGGCCAGCCAGAAGCCCAGACATGAACCCCATTGAGCACATGTGGGACGAGCTAAAAAGACGTGTTAGGGCTCGTCAGGCAGTTGCCCAGACGATGCAGGAGTTGAAAACTGCCATAGAAGAGGAATGGGAGATGATCCCTCAAAATTTCATAGAGCGGTTGATAAACTCTATGCCTGATCGTATGAGAGCTGTGGTAGATGCCCATGGAGGCAACACGCGTTATTAAATTAAACCTTTATTTGATAAAACATGTTTTTTATTCAAAAATCAATTGCCTTTAACACGGCGCATATCCGACTTGTTAGGCGTAGCTCCATGTCGTATGGTATTCTGAATTCAAATTTAAAACAATACGATCGAAAAAGATGGTAAAATGTATCAGGTTTATAACTGCATCAACAGTTTTTGTTCAATCTAGCAATCATATTTCGGTAGGGGCCATCGAAACCTAAACTCTAAGGTGGGCCAATAGATGTGTCCTGAAATGTATTTTTTGTAGTTGGGTAATTATGTTTCTAGTGTTCGGTAATAATTTCACACGTATCCATTCTACGTAGGAATAAAACATTGAGATTTAAAGTAACATATTACGACATAAGTAAACCTATATATTTACAAAACCTCCTTCAATTCATCATTTACATTCCTATGCACCTTTCCATATTTAAACTAAGCAGCACCAAATATAGCTCAGTTTAAGGCCCAAACCAGATAAACCAACCCAAAAAGCCTTAAAGCTATTTTGTTAATTGAATTATGAAGGAGATTGAGAGAACGAGCGAACATATATTTGTGTGTTATAAAGCCAGGATGAATGAACATATAAAGCGGTGAGTGAATGTCGCGTACAATACGTACCGGTCCCGTGTTGTCCGTGGCCTGGTACAGCTGCCACAATTAACGTCTCATTAATTACAATAGCAGCACCCAACGCGTTGCAGGCTTAGGCGTGAGTACAGACATTCACGAAAGCTGGTATTATTTGACTAGTACTATCTCAAATGAAAGGGATGTTGTTTGGTTTACTATGATAAATCAACTCTATATTCTGTGATTCTACATTGCGTGACTTACTGTGTCGTTTAGTGTCTATCGCTAAAGCTGATACTAATATTTATCGTTTAATATAAATGTTACATATTTTATGTCGAAGGATAACTGTCACTAATTATTTCTTATTCCTTTATATTATCATTAATGATCATTTAAAGGAATAAGAAATAAGACTTCAGGCTCTAGCTCAAGTTTGAGATCAGTCTACCTGCAGCCTTTTATTTAGAATATGAGTCATTTCGCCGATTTTTTAAATATTTCATCCTCCATACTGTGCATAATGTACATGTATTGACTGTAACTAGTATTGACTAGAAATTGTTTTTTTTTTGGTATTTTTTTTTCTTATTTTGCAAGTAAGTATATTAACAAAATGTTGAATTGTTGATAATCATTCGAGTTTGCATTGATTATGAATGCTGTGTCCAAATCCTCAGCGATTCCGCTTGTGCGTTGTTTTTTATTCGTAGTCAAGTTTTGACTGTACTATGACATTATTAGTGCATTAGGTTAAGGCGGAGATAGACTGTCATTAACCAAGTATGTACCAAATATAAAATCCGTGCCTTAAGTTGATCGAGAGGAATCGAGAACTGCACCATATCAAAAGAAAGTTAAAAGTTATAGCCAAATAGACGATAATGATCCAGCTCCAAAATTTGCATGCAAACACCATATTGATTATGACGGTGCATGCGTTTGCAACAAATAGGTACTATTTAATATTAGTTCTATCTACTATCAGTGAACGGGTTAAGATAAAGTGATATACTATAACATTATGTACATTTTATATTACATGTTAATACAATACTGTTCAATATTTACATATAAAATTACGCACTTCTGGGCAAAGAATCATGATTAAGATGATAAATAAAATTATTAAAAAACGTGTTTTGTACCTATATTATATTGTGGTATGTATATAATAGTATGGGACTGGAACGTAGTAGTAGATAAGTCTAGGACTGGGACAACTTTATTTTTTTTAAATGTTACAAGCTTGCGACTGCTGCCTAAATGATAAATAAATACATATGTACCTACATGTGTATATAATGTTACTGAAACGAGATTATGTGCTCGGAAATGTTAACAAACATTGAAAACAAGGCACATAGAAAGCACTAAAACAAAAGATACAAGAAAGAAAGATTTTTTACTTATTTTCCTTTCAGACGGTTTCCAGTGTTTTTTTTTTTTTGTTAATGACCTTTACTCTTTATTTCTGTCACCTGATTACTACATACTCTAAGATTTCTACTACTATATAATAAACTACTGCTAGATATACTACAGTCTTATAAACCAATCTTAATATTATTATAGTGAAAATATGAAATTCGAGTGAAGTTGGAAGAATGCAAATAAAAGTAAATTACAGTCTATCAACTAACTATACTTACACTTCTGACATCTCTGTAGGGCAAAGCATCGTTTTCATCGTTTCCACTTTGCCTGAAAAAATGCAGGTAAGTATGAAAATAAAAATTTGGAATGTATTGATTTATGATGGCACAAGAGATTAACATTATTATGGACTATTGTCCTTAAAATAAATAAAACGTAGTTGATTTTGTTAGAAATTGATGAATTATTGGCTGGAAGAATATTTTGAAACCATAAAAAACATTAGTAAGGCCATAGAAACCGTTTGAAAAATACTCTTAAAAATGTACGTAGTTTTTTTTCGTAAAATTTCCATGGTCTATAGAGGTATAAATTAACCACTAGCCTACTATGTCAAGCCAGCTAGTAGGAAGGTTGTGGTTTTGCTCTTTTAGTTGTAGTTTTAATGTCGAAATAATATGGATCATATAATTATAATATAGTTACAGAATTTGATATTAAGGTGAATGTTCCAGGGTATCCCGCGAAATTCAAAATTTCGTACGTTTTTGCAATTTGATTCGTTTTTGCAAAAACTTTTTCAAGCTCAAAGTCATTCGTGCCCCTTTATGAGCTTGGAGGGTTGTATTGATGAGTTTGATGATTATAATTCTATAACTACATACGTCTTACAGCCGCGAATAACATTTTAATCAACATACAATCTAGCACTGACCTGCAAATTGCAAAAAACGTAAGAAAATTTGAATTTCGCGGGCTACCCTGGAACATTCACCTTAAAATATATAGGTAAAAATATTAATTGCCGCCATTTTTGTCACACTTAATTAGACATCTTGATATGCTAGTCTTTTTTAATACATATAAATATTAATAAAGACATACTAGGGGATAAGTATTACAAATTAATACAAATTACACTCACCCAGTGGGTATGCGAAGATATGCAAGGGCGTGAGTAGCGGCACCTCCCTGTAAGACCACCGTAGCTATGACGATCAGTGACGTAGTGGTCAACATAGCTTGCCTCGATTCTGACACAGTGTTCCGTATTGCCAGAGCAAATGACATCGCCCCCCGTAGTCCTGTTAGACACGCGATTTTTAGTGATTAGATACACAGATATTCTGCATAATTTATTGCATCACTGGAGTGAATATTGTACGCTTACATTTCTTCCTCGCATTTTTCCAATTTTATTATGGTCTGGAATATTATTAGGACTAGAAACTAGTCTAACCTAATTTGTCAACCCATCTAATGAGCTCACTGGGCTACCGTCTACGTTTATCAACTGCCATCGATAGTAACATAGCATCCGAGAGTCCTTCACTCTTTATGCGAAGCACGGTGGAGGTCATATCATATGACCTCCACCGTTGTTCTTCAATGTTCTTCATTTATAGCATATGACCCATATGCTATAAATTAAGAACATTCATTCTACTTCTAGCAAGTTCATCTAGACGGTGCCTAACCTGTAGACCGATTGCGTTTCGCAATATCCGCTAGACTACGAAATACTACTAGAACTACATATTAGCTGTGCGCATGGTGCTTGATTAAAACAATGATTTATCCCAAGATATTAATTAAAATGAAATGCTGACCAAAGGCAATTTTCTTACAAATTTAGTAGTTAAGTTCTTATGAATAACGCATTTATTTCGATAAGGATTAATACCACGTTTCTAAAAACACCTTTGCAAATGATGCATTATATAAGAATGAAAAAGAAATCTGATTACCAGTCAAAAGCGTATATTGAGTGAATTCATGATAATATATTCCCCCTATATGTGAATTGTATTATTTTGTGGAATAAATGTCTTAAACAAGAACCAAGACAGACATATGGCGATATTTTTTTCAATTTGCACAGTTTCCATATTCTTACAAATTCAGTAGTTAAGTTATTATGAATAACGCATTTATTTGGATAAGGATTAATACCACGTTTCTAAAAACACCTTTGCAAATGATGCATTATATAAGAATAAAAAAGAAATCTGATTACCAGTCAAAAGCGTATATTGAGTGAATTCATGATAATATATTCCCCCATATATGTGAATTGTATTCTTTTGTGGAATAAATGTCTTAAACAAGAACCAAGACAGACATATGGCGATATTTTTTTCAATTTGCACAGTTTCCATCAATGTTTCGCTCCTATTGGTCATATCGTGATTTTTTAAAGCCTCCTCGATAAATATCTTACTAATATTATAAACGTGAAAGTTTGTAAGTATGGATGGATGGATGGATGGATGTTTGTTACTCTTTCACGTAAAAACTACTGAATGGATTATAATGAAACTTTACAATAATATAGCTTATACATCATAATAACACATAGGCTACAAGTTATAAAGATATTATGTGAATTACAACAATATAAACAAGTCGAATTCAAAATTTCTAATTGTCAAATTTTCGACCATATTAAACTATAGACAACATAACGTTTCGCTGTCAGTTGCGTTTTGTTAAAGTAGATGTCCAACTTTCATTTTGTTTTAAATATATATAATGCGGAACAAAGTTCGCCGGGTCAGCTAGTACTCTATAAATCAAGGTTTACAATATTGAGTATAGATTAAGCCATAAACATTTTGGTGACAAGTGTTTAATTTTCAAAATTGTATTAAGTAATACTAAAACTATATAAAACGGATCTGTGTGTGTTTGTGTTTATAAATAAATATAATTACTAACCTGAAAAGAACAGCATGTGTTGGAAGTTCATCGGTATTGGTGGGTTCCTGCCCAAATTGAGCAAAAACGATAATGGGTATATATTTACCGCCCGGCCCAATATTGATGTGATCTGTAAAGCGGCTAAGGATACTAAATTAGTATTACCAAAACATAAAAGGAAGTCCCGAGGTTTAGATTATTCACGACCAGAGAGAAGAACTAATACTACATGTATTAGATAATGGATATAACGGCTACGCCTTTCCTTATTTCCTTCAAATTCAAACTCAAATCATTTATTTCAATTGAACCTATTTACAGGTGTTTTTGAAAGGTCAAAAGTGAAGTTAGGATTCTAGTTGCTTGTTCCAAAAAGTAGATCCTATGGAGAAGAACATGCAAGAAACTCCATGGACAAGATGTCTATTTTAGTTTTAAAAAAATGTAACCGCTGCCGTGCAGGTTTTTAATATAATATATTAATTTCTTAGGGTTTCAAGATTGTATGGGTTTAATATTTCAACCTTTTTAGTTTACAAACATGAAATTCACGAACACAAATTACACCCAGACTCGTAGCAACGGCCTATGGTTTACACAAAGACACTTGCCCGACCCCGGATTCGAACCAGGGATCCGTGATCCAAAGACGGCACATCCTAGACCAACAAGGCAGTAATTTTAAACTTAAGTTGCCTGCAAATTCCACTCTTATCAAACTCACCGCTTATTCAAACAAGATCGATTCGTTTCATTTACTAATTGCCTTTTTTCACAATTCGTCTTAAATCACGTTCGTCAACAAATACGTGCCGTGAATTTTTTGGTTACGCAGTTGTAGACTCTTTTCATGAATGACTTAAACATGAAAATAATTTGACAGCATATATATTCAAATGACAGTTGGGACCGACGGCTTTACGTGCTCTCCAAAGCTTGGGGGTCAGAAGGTATTTAAAAAAAAAAAAAAAATGTTGGTCACCCATCCAAGATTGGCTGAGCCAGATGTTGCTTAACTTGCAGATCAATTGGATTCCGTAATCTATACTGCCCTACTTTGACTACACAACCCAATAAGTTTATTGAGCTGAATTGGTTGCGTAAAAAAATATTTTTCCTATTCTATTCTGTTCATTTATATAAAATAGGACCGCAACATAATAAAAGTGCAAGCACTCTGAGCTTCTTACCAGTTCTTCTCAGCGGTGGTCGCATTCCGAACTAACGGTAAACGGTCTATTACTTTTTAATATATAATCTTTTTATATTATTTTTATATTCTTATTTTGTCAATTTATAAGTGTTTATTGAGTCCTATACAAAATAAATGATTAGACTTGGCTTCACTAAAAGTTAGAAGCAACATTTAATTAAAATACTAGAGAGGCCCTCCCACGAACTGAAGCGGTGACCGCCACATGAACGTATGCCAACACCTCACACCTCTATTGAAAACTCCACGCTGTAGTCGTTCATTTTAATGTCCATTGACACATTAAAAAGGATACAAATCCTGCGATAATGAACCACGGGTCGAAATGGTGCTTGGGGAACGTGAACATAGAAACTCCGATGTACGTGAATATGAAGTTCTCAGCCAAGAAGTTGAGCAGTTCGAACAGTTGCTTGGTGCGGTTGCGAGAGTCCGAAGACAGGTTATTGTAAGTATAATGCGCCTGGCATATGCCGCAGAACAACACTGCTACGACTCCTGTTGAAAGGTAACACACCATTTTTGTTTTAAGTCACACAGCATTTTTGTTTTAAGTCTCAACAACAACAAGTACAGTCACCGCCAATCTTTATAGCCGCTCTGAATGTAGCTGTGGGTACGAACTTACGGATCGTACATTTAATAACCAATACGCACGTAGCTCGCTCACACTAACACGCGGGAGGCGAGGACGCTTGCGGGTGAATAACGCGTACGTCCCGCTGATACATCATGATTTTGTAGTGTGCGCAGCGTAATGCGGCTACATTCAGAGCGGCCATATAGATTAGCGGGGACTGTTACTGAATGAAACTTCTTTTTTAGGTCGGTTGAAAATAAGCATGACAGGCCGAATGGTATGAACTTTGCACGCTGAATGGTTAAAGGTTATATCAAGTCAAATATGACTGATTGATTGCTAAATATGGCGGCGGCATTCATATGATGTTCAAACAATCAGTGATTCTACCCAAAAAGTAATTGCATAGACTAAAAATAAATTTGTTATAGATGTTGCAAACAGTGTAACTGCAGTTCACAATTAAACGACCTCAATCAACTGGAGTAAAAGGTGCCGAGATGGGGGAAAGTTTGCGTACACCATCAGCCAATCACGTAGTTCACGCGTCCATTCTCCGCCAATCACAGCCACTTTGCACATTGGTGTATTTTGTTTATAATCTTATGGTGACTTATACGAAAATGGATCTTATTTTGTAGATGTGAAATATCAGTTTTACCTGTCAATTCGCAGACTTCGGCTATGAGGAACGCAGCGTAGGATGTAAGCACGAAGAGTGCTGATTCCAACAGTGGCCATTCTCGAACGTGAGTAAACTTTGTCATGTGCACATTAGTGAAGGTCGTTATTTAAAAAAACTTTAGCTACTAGATTCCCTTACGACACCCTCAGAACAGAATGGACTGGTGACAATATAGTAATATATAACCAAGCAACAAATTTAAACGCTAATAAACGATAAAATCTGACGTGTTTACTACTACTACTCAGCCCATAAATTACCCACTGATGAGTCGAGCCACCTCCTATCACAGGGAGGGTCATTAGCCTACTGTGCCACACTGGCCAGACGGGTTGGCACAGGGTTTCGTATCAAGTTTTCCTTCTCTTGCGGCTAGGTTTTCGCCCTTGTTATTTCCCTTTGTTCGCTCTTACGACACCCTCAGGATGGAATGGGGTGGTGAAACTATGTATTCTAAATCCGTCACCACACGGTTTAAAGAAGATAATAATCATGTTGAGCCAAAACCTATCCTGAGCAAATGTCGATTATTGAGTATTTTTGATAGTGATTGGCGAAAAAGGATGTCGTAAGCCACGCGAATAGTTAATAGCTGGGTCCACACCGGACGATCCACCGCGCTACGATCGCGCGCGGCAAGAGCGCGATCCAAATGTGCATCTGCAAACCAAAACGGATCGTTCGGTGTAGACCAAGTTTTTTGATTCGCGCTCCTGCCGCGCGCGATCGTTGTCGTAAGTGCGATGGATCGTCCGGTGTGGACCCAGCTATCGACAAGCGCAATGCAGACAAGCAAGATGTTTTTAAGCTACTATATTTGCTGCAGATATTGCACGTAGTATTGTGAAAAGGATATCAATGCAGTCAAACAGCCGATAAAGGCTCCAATGAGCAGTGAAAGACTGAAGATGCCGATGAAGTCTCCGATGGCGCCGAGAAATGCAGTGATTTCGAAACCACCGTCATGAGAGTACCTCAACTCATAGTTTTGGATGGCTCTGGAAACAAAATTATACGATACGCTCTCATAAAATGTCAAATTATACGATACGCTTTCATGAAATGTCAAAATAAACGATACACTCACAGAAAAAGTGAAACGATAAGATAGTCTAGCGGTATAATGATTGTCAAACAACTTGAGCAATGCGTAATAATCGATTTTTGTGTCTCAGTGGGGGTGATTGGCGGTGAAGGAAGACCTTGGTGCTCAAGCTCTTTGGCAACCATTATACTTAGGTTAGATCCCACAATGCCGCAACAGGACGCGAGTTGGAGCACCCCGGGGAGGTTTAGTGGGTAGGCCCCCACTATGGGGGAGAGTCCCACACTCCCCTCGCTGGCCATCCTCGTGGCCGGCGAGGAAGTCCATAAAGGATTTTACCCAGGGCAAAAAAAAAAAAAAAAAGGTTATTTAGGAACGACAAATTGGGTGCAAAATGTATCGTATACAAAGTTTTCGTTACAACCTGTATAAAACCATGAATGCTGAACCATTAAACTATACGATAATGCCTGTACATATTTCAAGCTGAACGGTTGCATAATCGGTTAATATGACCTTAGAGTTAGTTATTGAGATATTTGCAATGCTGGTCATTACGTGAATACAGCGAAACCATAGACAACTTCGACCACTCTATATTACTGATTATCGTACAAATATAATCTTGAGATTATATTGCAGTTCACTGTAGTGGCAAGCCAAGATTCATCATCATAATATTCTGCCTCTTAAGGGTGCCTAAATGGAGGGAATTGGGAGGATATCAATTCCCTCCACGTCCACGTCTGCTAGACGAACGGATTCAGGGATTCGTATAAAATTGAATAATAAAATTTTCCTTATTTCGCTGTTAGGTTTTCTGACTTGTTATTTGCTTAAGTGGTCTCTTACAACACCCTCGGGATGGAATGGGCAGGTGAAATTATAGCTATTTTAAACCAGTCAGCATACGCACGTTTGCGCAAACATATCTACCGGACGGAATTCTGTTTAAATGCATAATATTAAGATGTGTTTTTACAAGTGTTCCAAATAAATTACTTATTAGTGAATTAAGCATCCATTGAAAATATTATCTTGAACGTTCTTATTATGTCAAGTTACCTGTTTTTATCGATATAAATCTGATGAGGTCTGATTTTATTTACGTTGTTTTATTCATTAGTGTAATTTAATGTGGTTAAAACCAGTCAAACTTGTTTGAAAAACGTGTGTATTAAAGTAACAGTGTGTCTTCTAGTTCACTGTTGCACAATAAATAGAATTCATAACCAGTGATTAATGGTCACGAATAATGTGGGTTTAAGTTTCATTAAACTAATGTACAGGCGTAGTTACCAAGTAGGTCTAACATTTAATTTCAAATTAGCCTTAACTCTCATGTCAGCGTAATGGAATGCACGAAAATGTGATACACCTTTTCAAATTGGATATGAAAGACAGATTAGTTAAGGTGAATGTTCCAGGGTAGCCCGCGAAATTCAAATAATGACTTTGAGCTTGAAAAAGTTTTTATTGCACCTTTATGAGCTTGGAGGGTTGTATTGATGAGTTTGATGAGTTTAATTCTATAACTACATACGTCTTACAGCCGCGAATTTTAATCAACATACAACCTAGCACTGACCTGCAAATTGCAAAAAACGTAAGAAAATTTGAATTTCGCGGGCTACCCTGGGACATTGACCTTAACCGCGCTGAACTTTGAATCTGCTGCGGCTGTAATGTAATTTAACAGTAGGTTGGACACTGGAGCAACAAATATGGAGGGGCAATTTTTGTAAGGTAGGTTTTCGAGTTAAGGCGATAAGCTTGAATAGATAGCCTACTGGCAGTATGTAAATATGACAATGCTTTGAATGCTCGTTTCAACCCATAAAAGTCGTAATGTTAAAACCTACCATTTCATGGAGATAAGTTAATTTGCTCGGCTACGCTATGCAAACCGTAATTTTAAATGATAATAGTTAACGGACCGGACGTTGTAGATATCCTTAGTCGAGGTCTATGTCTAGCAGTGAAATTGTTGGCTGAAATGATGATGATAATAATGGTACATAGGACCACTTTTATAAAATTAACAGTTATAGCTGGTAGTAAATATGAAAGACGACTAAAAAAAATTAAGTTCTTCATGAAGTCATATGGAAAGCGCCTCGTCCACGATAGATTAAAATTACGGAGAGCGACTGTCATAGGGCAATCTGCGACGCGTACACATTAGCGAGACTACCCTAGCTAATGTGTCACTACAGTCTACGAAGAAAGGCTCGGCTACTCTCGGCTACGTGTATGTAGAAATTAGAGTATAGATTATATTAGTTGTCAAGCTATCCTAGCTCTATTCTCTCTACGTGGACGACGCGCTTAAGCAAATAAAACATTTTAAATTTAGAATACTATACTATATTCAAGAAAGCGTGATCGATTTGACAGATGGGCTAGTTATGGGACAGAAAATATCTAGTAGTCCAAAAAATAACGATTTAAAATACTTGTAACAGTGACAAGTTTTACTGCACTAGACATATAAAACATTGGGTAGATAAACGATGGTGGGTCAATATTCATTATAAGTTCCTATTTATCCTAAAATACAGGGTTATTTTTTGACCTTCCGCCAAATTTAAATAGGTGGTTCAGACCATGAAAGTAAACAAAAAGGAAAAGAAAATAATAGTTGTAAAAGTGTTAAATTTCAATACGTTAAAGCCAACAAATTTCATTTCAAAATGAAAATATTTTTTATTCGAATATTGTCTTAAAAAGTTAAGAAAAAGTGATAAAGAATTTCACACATAATACACCCATACCATTTCGTCACAGTTACAAGTATTTTAAACCGTTATTTTTTGGACTACTAGTTATTATCTGTTGCCCACCACTATTCTCCATTGCAAAGTAAAGGTAAGATTCCGAAGTACGCTGCACGCAGAAGTGCTACCTCGGCACTACTGGTCCCGATTACCGCGACGTAGTTCGGAATCATACCTTTTTGTCGATCAGAAAAATTGACATCTGCCAAATCCATCACGTTATCTTGAATAGGGTATAATAATAAATTCTATAGCCAGTACCTACGTAATAATAGATAAAATAGTTAATTTCCCTAACCAGTTTGTAACTTTTTATTATAGTTTAAGATCCCGCTATACAACTACCTTCACCGATATATGTTTAATGGATGAACATTATTTTATTAGACATATAGTATGTTAAAAAATATAAAACTATTGAGTTGCCTGAAAAAATTCTGGCCAGGCTATGAAAATAAAAAAGAATAATAATAAAAGAAGATGTTTTTAACATTTCATCGGTTTGTTTATTAGACAAATTCTATACCAATCAAAAGTATGAAGCTCATAGACTGTGCAAATGTTAGGTTGCCTATTCTTTTCCGGTCACAACTCTCGGGTAGCCAGGTACAGGTAAATCAATACTAGCATTTTGCACCGGTCTTTTTTTTTCATTATATATATTCAGGCAACCCATTTCTTTAATACTTTTTAACGCACTATAATGTCTAATAAAATAATTTTCATCCATTAAACACATCGTTGAAGGTCGTTGTATAGCGGGATCTTAGACTATTACGCGAAGTAAGTGACAATCAGAAAAAATATACCTCTGCGGTCAATTAAGAACAATATACTTATCATAATTCAGATAAACGTTTACAATAGTAGACGTGATAATTACCCGCTCAGTACTAAAGCCACGGCATCATTGAGGACGCTCTCACCGAATATCATAGCATACAAATTCACATCCACCTGTGAAAATATAGAAACACGTTATTTGTGCGTAGCTGAAAAAAAATGTCAAAAATGTTGACGACTGTTGCGATGTTCTAGATCCAATGGCACTGTTTATGTAAAACGTAATCCAAACTTATCTCAGCCAATAAATGAGTTGCTGAGTTGGCCTTTCTTCATGCGGGGGGGGGGGGGGATATGTTTCGATTCGAATAATCAAAATCCTTGGCTCCTTACATACATTGACACAATCTACATTTTGTCTGTCTTGCTTTCAATTTCATTCGTTCATTGATTCTGTGTGGTGATAGATTTAGAATAAATATTGTCACCACCCTAAGACGACACCCTTAGGGTCAACAAAAGGAAAAGACGGAAATCTTGAAACGAATCCCTGTGCCACCCGTCTGGCCAGCGTGGCACAGTAGGCTAATTCGCCCTCCATGCAATGGGAGGAGGCCTCGACTCAGCAGCGAGTCGTTTGTGGGCCGAGTAGTATTCATTCGACTAGGAGTCAAAACCTGGTCTTGCTATCTACCAGTACCTACCATATACGGAGCAACCGCCACCTATCCTGAGACTCCCAAGACCCAACATAGATATTGACGCCTGCCATAGATGTTAGTATGACCACTAAGACCCTAGTGTCCTCACAAGCTTAAAGTCGTTGGTTGGTGACTAATTTTAAATCCGTCACCACGCAGGTATACTTATCCGTCAATGTACGACGTTAAAATTTAAAGTATTGTATTTATACAATCTCTACAATACACGTGATTAAACGAGTTGATGATTCATTATGGATAATTATGAAAGCAACGATTGATAAGACAGACGGCCAATAACTCTGCTTTTACATGTAACAGATACGGAATCGATAAACGTATATCATATTATGTTTATCTACGAAAATCCAGTAATTGTTGTATACTATTCCGACTATTATAGGGGTTTGCATTTCTGATTAATATTTCTGGCGCCATGCGTTCCCGTGTGTGTAATAAGGTCAAAGAGAAAGCGTGATACCGCAACATGACTTTTTCATTATGATTATTAAAATACTAATACTCGGTCGAGGAAAATCGATTATTTTTTTTATACAACTTTGACTGAGGAGCTCTTTTCTTCCATATAATGTTCAATTTTAGATCGTTAAATTTAAATAGCGAAGATACACAATACTAGGAGATATAGTTTGAACTGTTCTATTTCTGAAAGTTACAATAAATCAGTCTTCAAGTCTAGCCGTAGCAATGGTAATAAATATGTCATAAAGATATATCTTCACGCGGTTACCACATGACAACATATTAGCTTAAGTCTTAAAAATAATAACTGATAAGGACTACATTCTAGAGAGGTTGTAATTAACAAATTTGTTTTAATAGAAATCCTTGGAGTGATCGTTCCTACTTGAGGTATGAGACATGTTATCTAAAAATTATTCTCTTGATCACATGACTGTCATTACTTTACATTCAAACAAATAAATGACGCTAATCGTTTAACATTTTTAGATATACGAAAATCAAACAAAAATCGCCCTTATAGTCTGTTAACTAAAGACTCGAACTTAGGGAATTTAGGCGGTAGGACTCTTATATATATGTACCGTAGACCGTAACGATTCGACCATTTTGTATTTATTATAATACTGGCTAAATAGATATCTATTTTACATGGAAACATTCAACATAATATACGAAGGTTTTTTAAGTTTTTCCACTTACCTTTAACTGCGAGAATATGGCGAGAACGGTCAAAGGATCTGTAGGAGATATGAGGGCTCCAAAGTAAAGGGTATCCAAGAACGTAAAGCTGGAAGCCAAAGATGCGGGCATAAGCTGCACGCAGCCGTACATTAGCGATCCTATCACGAGAGCCGATAAGGCAGTGCCTACCATCGCAAAAGTCAAAATCGCTCCCAGGTTACGAAAGAAGTATTTCTGAAAAACAAAGCAGTAGTAAAAAAAAATACGCCATTTCTTCAGTGGAGGGTATACGTCTTTTTGTCGAAGTAATTACCGCACTTACATTAACTCTTTTGACACTGGCTTACTTAATAAAAAGCGTATTAGAAGAATTGCGAACATACATGTATTTTCATTTAAAAAAGTACTTACACATTTCACTTGAGTGAATTTGAATCTGACCATATTTCCAATTTCATTAAGGTTGGCACCTGTCTAATCAGGTTTGGCTAACTACCAGTATTTACACTGAGCGGTGGTCCCACCTGTCTAGTGGGACCACCGGCAATTACATGGTTAGACCAGCTTTCCATTTTCACGCTACTAACTACGTGTAACAACTGCCATAGACTGTAAACTGGCAGTCGGGACCGACGGCCTTACGTGCCCCTGAACTAAGGAGGTCAGATATTACACAAATTGTGGACACCCATGGAGTCACAGTCAGCTAGGCTACGACTTCACATCTGAGTGTATACTACTACTACTTAGCCCATATATGACCCACTGCTGAGTCAGACCTCCTCCCATTACAAGGAGGGTTACATATCAAGTTTTCCCTTTCTTGCGGCTAGGTTTTTGGCCTTGTTATATTCTTTTGTCGACTCTTAAAACACCCTTAGGATGAAATGGGGTGGTGACACTGTGTATTCTTAATCCGTCACCACACGAGGTGTATACAAACTATTCTATTTTTTGTAAAAGTTACTCTGGTTGGCATAGAATGATGCATGGAGAAGGGCATGGGCTACTTTTGGAACCAAAATGTCTCATAAAGAGTTAACGGTGCAACCAGAATCATGCTGAGTTTGGGACTGTTTGTGGCAGGAATGCTTTCCTTATAATTAGTTTAGTGCCTAGTTTTATTACTTTTGTATTTTTCTTGCCACAATAAATATTATGTCTATGTCGTCAATACAGGGCGAAAGGTTGATAATCCTGGACAGAAAACTAGTTCTATATGTATGTCAGATACTGATTTCTCTAGACTATAGACCTAGCTGCATAGAGGCTCCATAAAATATAGCCCTGTTCACATTGTATCAACTAGAATCCAGTAAACTTCCATACTGGCAGTCTACCTATTTTCCAGATAAGACAAGGCAGTAATAATCATTTACATAATATATTACATACATTAATTATATTTAAACAGGAAAATCAATTTCCTGTCCTTGAAATACATTCAAATGACAACACTTACCCTTTTTAGACAATATCCAGCGTGGAATATAATAGGCGGCAATATAATATTGAAAAATATTTCAGGGTCAAATGTTGCTTTGAGATCAATTTCATTTTGTTCAACATTGACTATTTCCCCTCTGAAGCTATATGCATATGTTTTATTTGGTACTGGAGCATCTGCACAGAAAAAAAAACCAGAATATTCACATAACTTATAGATAATACAAAAGTATAAATATTTATATAAGTAAATAAATAAATAAATAAATATCCTTGGACATTTCACACAACGCCATCTCGTCCCAAGCTAAGCAACTTAATGCTTGTGTTATGGTTGTAATAAATAAAAAAAAAATGACAATTTATCGAATATAAAATATATGTTGTTTAATTTCACTGTAAGTATATTGCTGTATGAGCCTTATGATATTATGCGACCCATTTAAAGAGTTATTCTAATGCTGCAAAATTAAAATAAAGAAATATTTATATTGTGATGTGGGTTAGATGGTGGAATGTATAACCCTACAGTCCAGAACCTCAAAATTATCACTGTATGATCACAAATATATAAAGTTCGGGCGCCAGGCGTTAAGCCAATAATAAAAGATTATTATAAAAAGAAAGTGTGCCTAAGATAAATCAGCAGTAAAACATCTAACTTTTAAATCTCGGAAGGGGCGAGGTGAATCTATAAAAACCAAACTATGAGGAGGCCAAAATGTTTAATATTGATAAATTTCAAATTTTGTAATTCGTTGAGTCAATTTTTGTACATTATAAACCGAAAGATCTGGTTGATTGCATCGCATTTCCCTTATAATAAAGGTAAAACTAAATTAAAGTCATCTACTGTAATAATCGAAGTGAAGCTCAGATGAACTCTCCAACACCAGCACACGGCGGCGGGTTAAAGTGCAAGAACTCCATTTTATAAGTAAGTTTAAATGGATAAAGTTCCCAATGAGATTGAAAATACTAAATAACGTTTAGATATTTAAAATACATCCGATAGTATAAATTCAAATGAAAATCAAATTTAAACAAATGTGAAACAAAATTAAATTCCCACAAATTATTTAAAGGAAAACAAATTAAATTCCCCCACAAAATCATTTAAATATAAATTTAAATTAAATTCCCCCACAAATTAAATCAAAATCTAATTAGATTCCCCAACAAATTATTTAAATATAAATTTAAAGGAAAACAAAGTAAATTAAATTCCCCCACCAATTCCCACGTTGCGGTCGTGGGAAACCGAAAATAAACCCTCTCGTATCTCCGCCTGGATCATTTGAGGCATATTAAGTCTGGAAAATCTCCATCTGCCCGCATAAACTGTCTAAACGGCAGAGCCGCAACACGACATCAAAAAAAAAATAACTTAAAACTTGAAGAAAATCACAAAATTTCGGGCAGGGAGCCCAGCGCGGCCGAGCGTGGCCGGTGACGTAATGCGACTACATCCCGGTCGAAACTCTTCGTGCTAAAATGGCCGAGCAAAATCGCCACGACACTCACTCCGCGTTCCCTCCCTTAAACCGGGTTGCGTATGTGTGTGTGTGATCCGACGTAAGCGCACACACCTAAGCGCGAAACTATCAAACTTTGCACCTGAGAGTTAGTAATATGTAACGCCGTCGAGAGATGGCGTTACATTACATCCCTCCCCAAAAAAATAAAAGAAAGATGAAATCTTTCTTTTATGCCAAAGCCTAAGCCTGACAAAAAGAAAATAGAAAAGCAAAAAGGCTCGTTGGAAATTTCACAGAGCAAAATTCCAAGAGAAAAGCACAAGCTACCAGGAAGAATGACATTCTGATTATCAGAGAGCATCTCCGGTGTAAAAGAACCAAAACCCAAACCAAACAATCCCAATAGTAATAAAAAAATTTAAAAAGAAAATTAATCCTTAATGAAGAAAGAACAAGAAAAAAGTAGAAGCTCGGACAAGCACCAACGCTACGTAACAAAAAAGAAATAAGGAAGAAGGAAGTACAGTTAAACACCAACGCCACTGACTCAAACAAAACAGAAAACTTCTGTAATAAAAAAGAAATAAGAAGGAAGTACAGGTGAGCACCAACGCCACTGACTCCTATAAACACCAATCATCCAAAGAAAGATCCGGAAAGGCACGAACACCTCCGACTTCAAAAATATCAGACGCTGAAACAGCAAAAAAAAACAACCTCTAAAACAAACCATCCTAAGTTCGGTTGGGCACTGCCGCCACCGACTCAATAGAAAACCAACTCCACCTAAAAGCAAACCAATGAAAGTACGGTTGGGCACTGTCGCCACCGACTCAATAAACCAACTCCTTCATCCGAAAACGAACCAAAGTAAGTGCGGTTGGGCACTATCGCCACCGACTCAATAAACTAACTCCATCTGTAAACAAACCAAGGTAAGTGCGGTTGGGCACTATCGCCACCGACTCAATAAACCAACTCATTCAGCCGAAAATGAATCAATGTAAGTGCGGTTGGGCACCATCGCCACCGACTCAATAGAATCCATCTCCATCTGAAAGCAAACCCAAAACCTCTCATATCTTCGGTTAGGCACTATCGCCGCCGACTCAAAGAAATACCACCAAAACAAAAACACCAAAAAAGCGCTTCGTGAAAACCAAGTGGTTCACGAAAGCAAAGCCTCCTGAAAAAGAGAGAACAATACTAATGCGGACGGCACACCACCACCATCTTTCCGGACGCAAGAGCAAGAAAGAGTGTGACTGTCACAGAGGTGAACAGCACAAAAAAAGAATTGACAACTGCGGACGGCTCAACACCACCATCTTTCCGGACGCAAGAGCAAGAAAGAGTGTGACTGTCACAGAGGTGAACAGCACAAAAAAAGAATTGACAACTGCGGACGGCTCAACACCACCATCTTTCCGGACGCAGAAGCAAAAGTGTGACTGTCACAGTGGTGAACAGCACAAAAAAAGAATTGACAACTGCGGACGGCTCAACACCACCATCTTTCCGGTCGCAGAAGCAAAAGAGTGTGACTGTCACAGTGGTGAACAGCACAACAAAGAAAACGTGACTATCACAGAGGTGAATAGCACAAAACAAAACTCCAGTCAGCATGCAATTCCGCTGAAAGCAGGATCACCAAAATAACCTAAATAAACTAGGCCAAGCCACAAAGGCTCTAACAAACAAAGATAACGCATAGTACATTTTGTGTTATAAATGGAAAAACAAAAACAAAAAAAATATTGTAACTAAATGTTACAAAAGGAAAAAATATCCAGGCGAAAATAATATAGGAGAACCTATTATAAAGAATGCACTAATAAAAGATGTGCAATAAAAACAAAAGAAGCCAAAACTGCGGGGGAAAACGCAAGTAAAGCAACCAACAAAATTCAAAATGAAGGAAACATCGTTGACGACGAAGCATACTACAAGACCGAAAATTGTCCTAAGTGACTTTAGTATCAGCTAAGATTTGAATTATTTATAATGATGAGAAGTTTCACTACATACATCTCTTTCATAGGGCGAGCACAGTCAAACATCATCTAATTCATCCACATTCAGACGCCCAAACTTCCACCAAAACAAGAAAAACAAAATCCCAAACTGAAAACATCCATAACAAAGAATTTAATACTTAATAATATCTTTAACATGGTAACGACCAGAGTGGCCTTTACTTAAGTCTTTCAAAACGTAAACATTCTGAGAGACTTTTTCCAAAACCTCACACTTAACAAACTTAGGAGCTAGTTTTGCTGAAAAGAAAGCAGGAGCATTAGACTGAACAAAACTACGACGCCAAACGACATCACCAACATCAAGAGAAACTTCTCTTCTACCACGGTTATAATATTTAGCGTTATGTTTATACGCTTTTAATAAACTAGACTGAACTTTAGAAAATATGTCACCTAGTGAATTTAAAGAATGAGCATAATCCTGACGAGAACCAAGCTCTAATTGAAAAATATCATCTATATTATGAAAACGATGTAGAGAGGCATCAATAATAAGCTCTCTACCAAAAACAAGATAATTAGGAGTGAAATCGGTAGCCAAATTTACACTACTATTTAAAGCAAATTGAACATGAGGCAAAAATTTTGACCAAGTTCTATGATCATTTTTAACAAAACAAGATATGCAAGTTTCAACCGTTTTGTTGTATCTTTCCACGGGATTATTCTGCGGAGTATAAAGAGCATTATAAAATATTTTTGTAATATTAAAGCTTTTAAGAAAATTAACAAAATAACTAGTGGTGAATTGAGAACCATTATCGCAAACCATAATAAAAGGTGTACCCATTTTCAAGAAAATCTCTTTTTCTAAGAGTTTACAAATAACTTTAGAAGTAGCATTTAGCATTGGGAAAATCCAAACATATTTAGAAAAAACGTCAACAACGTGTCCATGATGTGTTCACGAGGTATAACAATTTTCCAATTTAAACGACTTTTAGGGTCAAATTTATTTTTACAAAATCTAAACAAAGTATTATTTTCAACTCTAAAGTTCTTATACTTGCAAGGAGCTTTTTGACAATTAATAAAAATCTTTCTATACCAAGGGTCAATAATATCGTCATCGGGAGTGACAAAAGAATTAGGAGAAATATCAATAGCAGCAACATCAATTCGAGAAAGACAATCAGGAGCTAAATGAAGAAAACCTTTTTTTGTGAATAATATCAAAAGTAAATTGTGAAATTCTAGCAGCCCAACGTGCTAAACGTCCACTAGGATTACTAAGCTTTAAGAGCCATTTCAAAGAAGCGTGATCAGTTACAACAGTAAATTTCATTCCTTCAATATAAGGTCTGAAATGTTCAATGGATTCTAAAATAGAAAGCAATTCTCTTTCAGTAGTACTATAATTACGTTGACATTTATTAAGAGACCTAGAATAGTAAGCAACAGGATGTTGTTCATTATTGTCATCCTCTTGACACAATACACTACCAATGCCAACGGCACTAGCATCACAATGCAAATAAAAAGGTTTTTCAAAATTAGGACAACGTAACAAAGGAGCAGATATTAAGGCTTGCTTTAAAGTGAGAAATGCATGTTCAGCTTCATCGTTCCAAATTGAATTAAGAGATTTCTTAGAGTTTTTACTTCCAGCGGTTAATTTAGTTAAAGGTGATGCAATATCAGAAAATTTATCTATAAAACGTCTATAATAAGAACATAAGCCAAGAAAACTTCTCAACTGTTTAACGGTTTCCGGACGTGGAAAATTCGCAACAGCTTCTAATTTAGCCGGATCAGTATGAAGACCGTCCTTATCAACAATATATCCTAAATATCGGAGTCTATCTTTACAAAATTCACATTTTTTCAAGTTAACAGTTAAACCAGCATCTTTAAGAATGCTATAAATACGCTCTAGATATTCTAAATGAGTAGGAAAATCAGAATTTACCAAAATTAAGTCATCTAAGTAAGCAAAGGCTACGTTATCAAATTCAGGACCAAAAAGTTTATCTACTAATCTTTGAAGTTCAGCAGGCGCATTGGTAAGTCCAAATGGCATACGAACGAATTCGAATAGTCCTTTACCGGGGACAACAAAAGCAGTCTTCTCGCGGGAAGATTTATGCAAGGCTATTTGTAGAAATGCTTTCGAAAGATCTATTGTGGATATATATTTAGCACCACGAAGGCTATCTAAAATTCTAGAAGGATATGGAAGAGGATAAGAATCTTTAACAGTAACAGAATTAAGTCGTCTAGAATCTAAACATAAACGAGTTCCACCATCGCGTTTCTCAACAGCTAAGACGGGAGAACACCAAGGAGATTTAGATGGTTGAATAATATTTTCCTTTAACAAAACTTCCACTTCATCATACAATTCCTTTTGTTTAGCAGGGCTCAGAGGCCAATAACGTTGTTTAAATGGTTCACCAGTAGTATTGATTTTGTGTTCTACTAGGTGAGTAAGACCTAAGCCTTTCTTTTCATAAGAAATATCTTCAAAAAGTGAAATAACTTTATTTAATTGTTGTTTCTCAGAAGGAGAAAGAGATTCAACAGAAGAAATAGAATTAACGCAAGTATCGTTAACTGGCACAAGAGTAATGTTTTTAAATAAATCCTTTGCCAATCCAAACTTTAACCAAAAATCGAAACCAAGAATAATATCAGGTTTAAAAGAAGGTATAACTAAGAATTGAATAACTTTAATAGCGTTATCACAAGTAATGGGTAAGTCAATGGTACCGAGAACTTCCCTAGAGGTGCCATCAGCAGTAGAAGCAGAGCTCGTTATAGAATTTAATTTAAAACCAAGTTTAATAAAAGTTAAATAAGTATTGGAACCAAGAACGCATCTATTGGAACCACTATCCAACAAACCAGAAAAATTATGAGAACCGACAGAAAATTTTAAATAAGGTCTAGTATCTCTTTGAGGTGTAAAAAGAACAGGCGCAAATCTATGTACTTTAAAATAAACTTTTAAATATTCTAACCAATCGTTAAATTCTTTTCGAATAGTGAAGTCATCAGGAGCAACTGTAGACTTATTCAAATTAGCTTTAGAATTTTTATTTATCATCGAGACACAAGGCGTTTTCTCAGAAAACCGTGCTCGATGGGAGCTAGTCAGTTTTTTGAATGAGAAGAAACTTTAGAACGACAATCGCAGTCTCTAGTTGTGACTCCCGGTTTACGACAGTCAAAACAAATGATTCCCGGATATGTAGGGCAGCTTTTAAAAGTATGTCCAACAGTTTTACATTTAAGACATGTAACACTGTCAGCAGAAATAGCAAAAGTATGAGGTTTCTCAAATTTAACCGCTTTAAATTCTTTAGGAGGTTTCCTACTAACGCACGATTCCAACTCTTTAGCAAATTGAATAAAAGATTCTAAAGAAATAATAGATTTACCCAAAACGTAAGGCAAATATAGTTGTAACATATTATGTTTTATAATAGTCATTAAAGTTAATTCAGAAATGGGCATGGTCAACCGACTGGCCATATCCATGATATCAGTTATGAAATCAGGTAAAGATTCACTAAATTTTTGTTTACGAGTTCTAATTTCAAGTTCAAGAAAATAATCATAATCTATTTGATCAAAACGTTTCAACAAAGCAACCTTCAACTCATACCAAGACGAAATTTGTGAACGCACAATTCTAAACCATTTAGTAGCAACACCAGATAAAAGATCTGTAAAAGAAGATATCAAAACATTTTCATCAAAATTCTTCATTAGAAAATACTCCTCCACCTGTGTAATAAATTCCCTTACACAAGACTTGCCATCAAACGAAATTCTACTTTTCCGAAGATCAGGTAGTTTAACAACTGAATTTAAATTTTTCCGAAGCGCAGGATGTGACACATTCGAAGTACCAGCTGGGGGACAAAACCTCGAAGAATTAGCAGCAGGATCAGAAAAAGATTCCGGTGGATTAAGATAAGAAATTAAACCTTCAGAGCCAGGAGCAAAAGTTACACCAGCAGCATCATTCTCCATACGTCCATCCTCCTCAGCAATCAGCGAAGCAGGATCCATCTTCAGAACTAAATTCAAAAACTCAAAAAAAGAAAATATTAAAGTTCCCAAAGGCTGAAACGATAAGTCAATACCAAAGGAAAATATCCAAAATATTTAAATAATATTCAAAAGAATATCAAATTCAAGGTTGTAATTTAAAAAGTTATAAAGTTAATTAAAGTGAAAAGTCACCGATTAATTAAAGTAAAAAGTTACCAAGTTAATTTAGAAACCCATTCAAATTTAAAATATTTAAAGTAAATTGCAACGGCAAAAAATTCAATCAAACTAATTGAAGTTCAAAGTTTTGAAAAATATAGCTAAGTTCATTTAAGCTGAAAACAGACAATAATAATAAGTGATGCAAGCAACCAATAACAATTGTTTAACACACCTTAAAAGTAAAATAGTAACAATGTAACCAGTTACCCGAGTTCAAACACAAAAGCTCAAAGTTCAAAGTTGATGATGAACAGAAGTTATACAATAAAAGTTAAATTTAATTATTTATATTGGAACAACTCCAATAGAACTCACTTTAAAAGCTCTAAAATAAACAACTTATAAAAGGTTTAACCAACAAACTAAAACAATTAATTTTTATAAGTCCAAAGTTTAACAAAATATTCTAAGTCCAAGAATAGATTCACCGAACACTTGAGTTTATTCACCAATGTTCCAAACAAGTTTTATATCAAATATAATAATAAAATGCTAAAGTAAACCACATAAAGGCAATCTAATGTTATATTAAAACCAAACAATCTAAAAAAAACACTTTGCAAATGGTAATGTTATGAAAATAAAGTTTTTATGTTAACTACAACTTATAAGTTAAGTTATTATATTATCTTTATACCAAAATATGTCTATTTCAAATAGCAAACAAGTTAAACATCACTAAAGATTCACAATGGTGTCACTAAACCAAACATATGACCAGGCATAACCTTGACCTACAAAACAAGCAAAGTCATTGACATTGAATTGAGGTTATGTAAAATTAATTAACAAAAAGATAAGATTTTCCACTAAATATCACCAGTATACAATAAAAATGCACTGTATAACACAGATAGCACTTTATATCCACTTCCTATCACCTTAAAACAACAACAAAAACGGTATTACTACTTGAATTCAAATATGAATGTTAACAAACAAACAACAATGTTCTAAAACCTCGATTGTCCGGTCAACTAGGGCGTGACAATATGGCGCGGTAGAAACAATGCAAACAAAACAAATTAAGTAGATTACATAATATGTATGAATCAAAAGCAAATTAAAGGGAACATAACCTCATGTTACAATTACTTAAAAAATAACAAAAATGATGCAACCATCCAAAGCCAAAGACTCAACTCAAGTCCCTGTTCCGAGGCGTCAATTGTAATAAATAAAAAAAAGAATGACAATTTATCGAATATAAAATATATGTTGTTTAATTTCACTGTAAGTATATTGCTGTATGAGCCTTATGATATTATGCGACCCATTTAAAGAGTTATTCTAATGCTGCAAAATTAAAATAAAGAAATATTTATATTGTGATGTGGGTTAGATGGTGGAATGTATAACCCTACAGTCCAGAACCTCAAAATTATCACTGTATGATCACAAATATATAAAGTTCGGGCGCCAGGCGTTAAGCCAATAATAAAAGATTATTATAAAAAGAAAGTGTGCCTAAGATAAATCAGCAGTAAAACATCTAACTTTTAAATCTCGGAAGGGGCGAGGTGAATCTATAAAAACCAAACTATGAGGAGGCCAAAATGTTTAATATTGATAAATTTCAAATTTTGTAATTCGTTGAGTCAATTTTTGTACATTATAAACCGAAAGATCTGGTTGATTGCATCGCATTTCCCTTATAATAAAGGTAAAACTAAATTAAAGTCATCTACTGTAATAATCGAAGTGAAGCTCAGATGAACTCTCCAACACCAGCACACGGCGGCGGGTTAAAGTGCAAGAACTCCATTTTATAAGTAAGTTTAAATGGATAAAGTTCCCAATGAGATTGAAAATACTAAATAACGTTTAGATATTTAAAATACATCCGATAGTATAAATTCAAATGAAAATCAAATTTAAACAAATGTGAAACAAAATTAAATTCCCACAAATTATTTAAAGGAAAACAAATTAAATTCCCCCACAAAATCATTTAAATATAAATTTAAATTAAATTCCCCCACAAATTAAATCAAAATCTAATTAGATTCCCCAACAAATTATTTAAATATAAATTTAAAGGAAAACAAAGTAAATTAAATTCCCCCACCAATTCCCACGTTGCGGTCGTGGGAAACCGAAAATAAACCCTCTCGTATCTCCGCCTGGATCATTTGAGGCATATTAAGTCTGGAAAATCTCCATCTGCCCGCATAAACTGTCTAAACGGCAGAGCCGCAACACGACATCAAAAAAAAAATAACTTAAAACTTGAAGAAAATCACAAAATTTCGGGCAGGGAGCCCAGCGCGGCCGAGCGTGGCCGGTGACGTAATGCGACTACATCCCGGTCGAAACTCTTCGTGCTAAAATGGCCGAGCAAAATCGCCACGACACTCACTCCGCGTTCCCTCCCTTAAACCGGGTTGCGTATGTGTGTGTGTGATCCGACGTAAGCGCACACACCTAAGCGCGAAACTATCAAACTTTGCACCTGAGAGTTAGTAATATGTAACGCCGTCGAGAGATGGCGTTACATGGTAACGAGATGGATGATGAACTACTTAGATACATTTTTTTTGTAAATACATACATATTATAGATAGAAATCGACACCCAGACTCCGAGCCAGTGCCTCTGGTTTAGACAAAGACACTTGCCCGACCCCGGAATCGAACCCGGGACCCGTTGATCCAAAGGCGGCACATCTAACCATTAGACCAACGAGGCAGTCAAATGTAACGAGGCAGTCAATAAAAGTATCAATAAAATAAATATGGTGGTTCTTAAATGTGCTGTTTATGTTGTATACCCAACATAAAGAGAAACGTGGATGTGTCAATGGATGCATACCACGCAAGCCATCAGCGTAAATTCATAACATCCCGCTAAATAACAGAAAGAAAAGACAGATCGCAGGAAAAATAGGGAAATAAAAAAAAAAATTAAGATAACACTCTTTACTAAAAAGGCAATTTGTGTAACGATTTCAAGTTGAATCATTGGTGCACTACTACTACTCAACCCATACATGACCCACTACTGAGCCAGGCCTCCTCCAATTACATGGAGGGTAATTAGCCTACTGTGCCATGCTGGCTAGGTGGGTTTGCACAGGGTTTTGTTTCAAGTTATCATTCCCTTGTGCCTAGCACTTTTTTTTATTCTGATGTTTTTTTGGGGCAGCTATCTCTTCAGCCTTGTAATTTCCTTTGGTCGGCTCTGACAACACCCTCCGGCTGGAATTAGGTGGTGACAATATGTATTCTAAATTAAATAATTTGTGGATACATATAAGTCAAGACTGTACAAATCACAATTGCATATTCATCTAGTAATACCAATACTGAAATAATAATAAATACCATACTGTTTGTATTATATTTACCTCCAGAAGATACCTGCAACTTATCAGGGAATCGCAGGCGTAGCATGTCTGGTGGCACAGACAGATTATACACAGTGTCTGGTGCTGGGTCCACATTGATGTATGTGACATGATTTGTACTGCCAGCATAACGAATTATTGCTCCTACAATGAGACCTAAGAAACAAAGAGATAACATACATCACCAATCAATATGTGGACATTTTTGATAAACTTTCCTTTAATAAATATACCAGTACTGATAGTAGGTAGATATTTATTTTCAAATAGATAACTAAATATACAATACATAACTTCTGCTAATATTCAGTTAACATTCGTAATGTAATTTCATTATTATACTTGATAGAGATGGTAGTTTTACATTAAATATTTTCATAACCATTTTACACAGGTTTTCCTTGTTCTATGAATAAATATGAGTTTTGCCAAATTATAGAATCTTAGAATATTGAAGATTAATTTATTCTTTCTTGCAGTCAAAAGATGATAGTCTCTATGTTAAATTGTATGTATTATATTTAAATTTGATGTATGTATTGCTGTTATGAACAGTCTATCAACATTGCTGACTACAAGTGGTTACAAAAGTAATATCAGATGTATAATTGCCGCAATTAGGCAGGTGCATGTACGAAAAAAAATATCGTCAAGGTCTCCAGCATAGTATTGTTCACGTTGTTTGATCACATGACTATTTATTGATTCTGCAATGTTTTTTATTATATTTTTACTTACCGTATATGACCGCAAGTCCAGTTTCATGCAGCCAACTCACTCGTCGATGTTTGAATACCCAAATAGTAAGGACTGTTAGCGTTAAAAGGCAAGTGTATATCAACAGATTTAAACTGTCTATACGGTGCAGGAGTGTCGCTTTTGCATCTAGTACAATGTCAGTTCCAGAAGCATCACATACTACCAGAAAATAATAAAGGAAAGAAACAAAACCAGCGAAGAGCTTCATGTTCCCTTTCGTTGCGATCAAATAATAAGTTTTTACTTTTACAGCCACACCGTTTTTACACACGACAGTCTATTTGTAAATCACATAAAATTACTGAAGCGCAATTGCAATTAAGCGGAAAATGGAAACCAAGACGGCTAATAGTATTGGTCAATAATTTCGAACCGAAAATAAATATAAATCAGCTCGACCGATCCTACAGCTGACACTGACACTTACGTAGCGAACGAACATATATTTAACTATTAATGAATGATTTGTACATGGGACAAGCAAATCCATATACCATACAGCCATATATTTTGTGTATTTTTGTATTAAAGTCAACTTATTTCTACTTATAACTAAAATTACAACGCATGATGATACATTGGAGTGGGCCGCTACATCAGCGAACATTGATAATATTTGTTTACTTTGCAGGAATTGCCAGGATACCACACCAACAAACCTCACACAGATTTTTTTGATGTGCCAATAAATAAATCCACAGTCACAAGTGCTTATTGCACATTAAATTCAACATTTTATGCGCATTTATCACATGAAGAATTTTATTGCTAGGTCAAACAATCCATCTTCGTGAATTGCCAGTCAAAACTTTTTGAACAGCCGCTTTTCCAGTTTAAAGCCCGATCCACGCTACAACGGGCCACGAACGAACATTATTGGTATACATTTTGTATGAAGTGATTCTTGCTTGAACGTGGCTCGGCCGTGCCGCGGCCGGGACCACGTCATACAAAATTCCCCACACGGGGCCCGTCCGGCGCACGGCCCGATCCGCATCGGGCTTAATATGCAACCGCCTAGGCGGTTCGGTTGCATATTAAACTGGAAAAGCGGCAAGCCAGCCGCTAGTGCTTATGACCTCTTAGCCCCTGTACGCACTAGCGGTTGAACCGCATAGGCAGCTAGCCGCGCGGCCTGCCGCTTTTCTAATTTAATATGCAACCGCTTATGTCTGTACTCACTGGCGGTTTTAATTTTGTGGCGGTTTAGTAGACCGCGCGGCCAGCCGCCTAGGCGGCCAGTCGCTAGTGCGTACAGAGGCTTAGGGCAGCACCAACGCACATGAAATAAAGGTAATCCTATACTCGAGTCGACTGTTGTATTTATCAGATCAGACCGATACCTTATTAATGGAAGTTACTAAGTAAAATATGTAGGGTTGTGTGTGTATGATAAATGATTAGAAACATACTACTACTACTCAGCCCTTAAATGATCCACTGCAGAGTCGGGCCTCGTCTCATTACATGGAGACTAATCAGCCTACTATGCCAAGCTAGCCAGACATGTTCGCACAGGGTGTCGTTTCAAGTTTTCTTTTTTTAACCCCCGACGCAAAAAGAGGCGTGTTCTAAGTTTGACGTGTCTGCCTGTCTGTGGCACCGTAGCTCGCGAACGGATGAAGCGATTTCAATATAGTTTTTGTATGAAAGGTGAGTTACGGGCTATCGCGTTCTTAGACATGTTTGATGAAAATCGGTTGAGCCGTTTAAAAGTTATGAGGGGTGAAAGTGGGGAAGAATAACCGAATGTCTGCAAATATAATCGAGTGGGGTCTCAAATGAAAGCGCATCACGTGCAATTTAACAAAATCTACATTACAATAAGTGTGTACCTATAAAAAGTATAAAATAAAAGTTAAACTAAAAATTTTAAAAAACCCCCGACACACTAACCTTTAAAATGTAAAAAATAAATACATCGCGTTGGGGGACCAGGGGTTAGGTAAGTTTTGTAAAGGGGGATTTTTAAAATTTTTAATTTAATTTTTATTACGGTTTAGTTTTCGGCCTTGGAATTTCCTTTTGGGGCTCTAACGACACCCTCATGATGGAATGGGGTATTAAAACTCTGTATTCTAAATCCATCATCACACGGACTTGAAACATAGTTAGGTAACATCATTCGAAGCAAAAAAATGTTGTTACATTGCTAAAGCGCCTGCAGTAATTAGACGAAAACATTATTGGTAAGGTAAGATAGAAATAGAATTTAGAAAAGTGCAATGCTTTTGCGCTATAAGTGGCACTCCCACTTGAATTGCATTGGTGAGCCCAAAATAGTGGCCCTGGAGTTGGTAGTTGAGGAATCTGGACACATTCGACCAACTTCTCGCGCCCGGAGTCTCATAAACTTTTTATTTGACGGGGGGTAAAACCTTTGATAAACTATCACATCAGCCAGGGGAAGACAGTGCAGCGCGTGTGGTACACGGGTTTACCCAATACTCAATCGCTAGATCTTAGTTTACCTACAATTTAATATTGTCACCGTCAGGATACACATGTAGATTAATCTATTTTTAATATCCATCATGCATTTCCATTTTTAGTGATTGTATTCTTTTGTGGAAAAAATATCTTAAACCAGATCCAGACCCACTAAATATACATCCGATATACCGTCATGCAGTGTAGCTCCACTGGATGTGCTACACCTGAAATGTAACAGAATGGCTGAGTCATGAACATTTTCCACGAAAAAAGACACGACTATGTTGCATGTGTGTAAAATGCGATACGGGGAAACCTAGTGCGGGGAGTTTTTAAATGGTAGTTGGGTAAATTGGTAAATAAGGAATGAAAAAAGGAACAACAAAATCGTATCAATAAAAAAAGCATATCAATTTTCCCTGTTTTGTGAAGTAATAGGTTCTAACCCTTTTGACTTCTTGTGTACTATTCATATTGCCTCACCACTTGAGCGAATATACCTCTACCTATATAATGCTTAGATATCTACGTATTTTCTTTACACCGACGCGGGAAATACCCCAGATCCGTCCAACCGGTAAAAGTAAGGACTTTCAATTATACAGGATGTTGCAACAAACCTATAGCAATTTGAAATGTGGTTAGATACGTAAGCAGGTCTGTGTTTAAAAGAATTTTCTATCTTGAAGTGAGTATCAGCGAGTAATGAACATTATAGAAAAACAGATTTTTAATAGAAAAGTTGGTTCTAGTAAATATCACACAACTACATATCGTTATTGTCCTACTAGCTTAGTAATCTGAGTTCCACTTTAATCTTTTGCTTTTCTGTTATTATTTCTCAAGTTGCAACACTTCTGTCACCCGTTGGTAACAGATTTCAACAAATTACAGATGCTGTGTTTTTCCAAAATTTTGTACAGCTTATTTATATCACTAGCACTATCGATCCAGTTCCTGTGAATATAGCTCAGGTATTTCCCTATTTTTAGTACCAGCCGTACATACCGCGTAACTCACATAATGTAAACGTTTATGGTACTGCATATTGTAATGGTGTGAAACAATAAATTTATTATTTATGAATGGATACCATAGTTTTATCGTTTGTCGTATATCTGCTGTTTATAGTTTCGATCGGGTAAACCGCGAGGATCTTGTGTCGCAACTGAACATCCAATGTTCGTGCATTGTCTTTTGCACCCTACCCCCTAGATATTTTTTTAGGTGCAAAAGCGTAGCAAAGAGACAGACTCACACAGTATAAAACATAAGTTCACATACCAAAAAATATATGTGATTTCAATACTATTTCTGGCTAGGGGTCGCAGCGCCTATCCCCTGATAGTTGTAGTCGGGGAAATCGTAACTGTTTGAATTTCTCTTGAAATTTTGCTATCGCGGTGTAGGATTTTTTGGTAATTCTCGCATTTGTAGGCGATATTTCTTGATGTAAGCAGTTCAGATTTTTCGGGTAAATTGTGTAAAGTATGTAGAATGTTGGTCGCTACACTATGATTAATTATTATGTTAATGGTAGACATAGGCTTACTCCTGCATTATCCGGCGACGGACGGGCGCACGTGGGTCTCGGTGGGTTGGGGAACGTCCAGAACTCCCCATCAAAGCGTGGGGCCCGTTTAACAAACGGGCTAAGGCCCATCTGGGTCACGGAGCATGCTCCCCCATCGGGAGGAGTGAAACCGTGGCCCTGTCTCGGGCAGTTAAGGGACACCGTTGGTTTTAGTAGGTAGGTTGGGGCGCAACTACCAGCTTTCCGCGCCTCGGAGTCCCACAAAACCCGTTGGGGTTTAGCGGTCGGGTATCCATGAGGATTCCCAACGTAAAAAAACGCAGCATTTAACGCAAATAAATTGTAAGTACCTAAAATTCAAGTCCCAAAGTCTTACATAAACGACTATATCCCTATTGTTGGCGTGACCACAACATATTATTGTTCTAGTTTAAAATAGGTACATTTCTTGTGTTACTAGAATAACGTGTAATTTTACCTTTCACATGGATTGCTGCATCGGTATAATAGGTTGTCGATTTTAAACATGTGCTATGCTATTTAACAGTCTACGCACCGTACGCAAATCCTTAAAATGTAGAATTTATTATATTATGACACCGCCAATTTATGTTCTCGACTCACGTAGGATGTTCAGGGTAAAGAACCGATGACGTGGGTATTGCCCCTATTACTGTGCATTTAACTTATAAGCAAGGGCGGATCCAGCTTTGGCGCCAGGAGGGGGTCACATAGTCGTAGTCAAGTCAAGAACTTATAATTTAGTTTTGATAACAATACCTACAAGTAAAAAGTAGGTATTATATTAATGTATGTAAGTACTGTACTTAAATTTTTTTATTTTTTATTGTACACTTGAAAAACTCCACACATAATAACTTGTACATATCCACGTACATATTGCCCTCTTGAAGACACCCAGAGAACCACTATCACGCACTGAATGAGGCAGCCTATTTATATTCCATAACCGTGGTTAAGGTGGATGCTCCAAGGTAGTCCGCGAAATTCAAATTTTCTTACGTTTTTTGCAATTTGCAGGGCAGTGCTAGGTTGTATGATGATGAACATTTGATTCGCGGCTGTAAAACATATGTAGTTAAGTTACAGAGTTATAATCATCAAACTCATCAATACAACCCTCCAAGCTCATAAAGGTGCAAGAATGACTTTGACGTTGAAAAAGTTGTTCTACATACGTCTTACAGCCGCGAATCAAATGTTCATCATCATAAAACCTAGCACTGCCCTGCAAATTACAAAAAACGTAAGAAAATTTGAATTTCGCGGGCTACCCTGGAGCATCCACCTTAATGATTTGTCATAACAGCTAGAGGTATGTCACCCCTCGACATGACATGACGCAACACTCCGCAAAATTGAAGAGGTGGTACGACAAGGGTTTCCAACAAACCAAATAGAAACAGACAAAATACATACGTAGGTCACACTATAAGCTTAAAAAAAATGAAATAAAATTAAAAAAAAAACAATGTTATAATTAAAATATTATGTTTATTGCTTTTCATAAGACTCTACATTTTTGAATGCATGTTTTCTACGTGCTGATTGAACGCTATCACTGCCTCTTCGGAGTTGGTAAAAGTGAAACCTCTCATCAAATGTTTGATTTTGGGGAAAATACAGAAATCACAGGGTGCTAGATCGGGGCTATGCGCTATGTTTTGTTATGCTATGAGCTATGCTATGACTTTGTTTTGTTGGCCGTGTGTGAAGAAGCGTTGTCATGATGTAGGAGAAGTGAGAACGCGGCTTTTTGGTCGTCTTGCGCGAACTTTTTCTAACACCCTGGGTAAACAACTAGCTACCGACTATAAATTATTAATATTAATTACTCTTTTGATTGAGACGTGGGCAGTATTGCAGGCTCTCCAGAGGTGCCAAGTCGACTATCGGTACATCGAAGTGTTGAAGTGCTTGTATGAAAACGCCACCATGTCAGTCCGACTCCAGGCCCAGACCTCGAAACCGATCCAGTTGCAGCGAGGTGTTAGACAGGGAGATGTTATCTCTCCGAAACTGTTCTCCGCTGCACTGGAAGATGTTTTCAAGGTTCTGGACTGGAAAGGGCTGGGCATTAACGTGAACGGCGAGTACATCACTCACCTTCGATTCGCTGACGATATAGTCGTAATGGCTGAGACCATGGAGGGCCTCAATACGATGCTCGATGGCCTCTGTGGAGCCTCCGAACGAGTCGGCCTTAAGATGAACATGGAGAAGACGAAAATCATGTCTAATATCCATGTCCAAGCCACTTCTGTTAACATCGGAGGTTCTACTCTCGAAGTTGTTGACCATTACATTTACCTGGGACACACTGTCCAGTTAGGTAAGTCCAACTTCGAGAAAGAGGTCAATCGTCGGATCCAACTCGGGTGGGCAGCGTTCGGGAAGCTGCGAAAGATCTTCTCGTCCACAATACCGCAGTGTCTGAAGACAAAAGTCTTCAACCAATGTGTGTTGCCAGTGATGACATATGGAACAGAGACGTGGTCGCTCACTATGGGCTCCATCAGAAGGCTCAAAGTCACCCAAAGGGCAATGGAGAGGGCTATGCTCGGAGTTTCCCTGCGAGATCGAATCAGAAATGAGGAGATACGCAGGAAAACCAGGGTCACCGACATAGCCCACCGGATTACCAAACTTAAGTGGCAGTGGGCAGGGCACATAGCTCGCAGGACCGACGCCCGATGGGGCAGAAAAGTCCTCGAGTGGCGACCGCGTTCCGGAAGGCGCAGTGCTGGTAGGCCTCCCACACGGTGGACCGACGACCTGGTTAAGGTCGCCGGAAAGCAGTGGATGCGGGCGGCCCAGGACCGGCCTTTGTGGAGATCCTTGGGGGAGGCCTATGTCCAGCAGTGGACGTCTTTTGGCTGAAATGATGATGACTCTTTTGATCTTCAAGTGGAATTGTACAGCTGGGACCTGTAGTCAAGAAAAAAAAAACGCGATCATGTTTTTTACCAACGTTTCTCGCCTGCCTCACTTTAGTAGGCCTGTTCTCATTTTCAAACACCCATACACGAGATTGCTGTTTTTTTCGGGTTCAATACTACAAATCCACGTTTCGTCTCCTGTGTCAGTGATGTCATAAACAGCGTTAGAATGTCCGTGGTCGTACTTTTGTAGCATCTGTGAGCACCATTCCACGCGAGCCCGCTTTTGCTCCGCTGACAGTTCATGAGGGATCCAACGGCCAACGACAACAAAGTTTCCGAACTTTCAATTCTTCGTGTAATTTTTTCTGAATTTGGCTCATTTTCTCAATCCCGAACGCCGTTTGTCCACCGCCGCCGTCAGCGGCACGTCAACGAGAACGAGATTATTTCGGGCCGAGTTTAAGATGACGTGACGGCGCCGATATATCTCGGTGGCTCAGTTCTAGAGATTTCTTGCGCACGGTAGTCGCGTTTCCATTTTTATTAGAAATAAACAAACTAGGAGGATGGCTAGTTTCAACCGGCGACAATTGCTTCTTCTGCTTTTGTACTTTCGAAGGCGTAGGCGATGCAAAGAATTTTGGTTTCATCCGCTAATACGTGAACGATACATCGCAGGATCGTTTTATCCCTTCGCTCTGGATTCAAAATAGCGCCCTCGCCGTAAAAATATTACTTCACTCCCTTGTCATACAATCTACTATTGTATTGCCGGCACATCGGCCCGTCATAAAATCGTGCCGAGTTCTAGCGGTCACGCCGAACTGCTGGAAAAATCGGCGGCCGGGATGACGGCTCTCGGGTGACGGGCGTGCGGTGGACACACGGCCATAGTAAATGTATGTATCGCTAACTCGGCGCCGTCATCTCGTTCTCGGTGACGTGCCGGTGACGGCGGCGGTGGACAAACGGCGTAATAGTCCTCGAATTGTCACATAGGTAATCCGCGGGTTTTCTTCAATTAGCCGCTTAACAGTAGCCACTTTATTTTCGTTATTATTACTCTACTCTTTGGTCGCGTCTAACCACACACTGAGTAGTCACGTTTAGTGAATTATAAAATTTAAATTTTTATTTGAGGTTAGGTTCTTTTTTGGTATTATTACTCTACTCTTTGGTCTAGCAGCTAGACGCGTGGAGATAGTGGACAAGCGCGCGCAAGTGTGGCGCGGTAAAATTCAAATTTTCGATACGTTCGTTCCCAAACATTTACCATCATACAAAGTTAGTATATTATATTAATTAAATAACTATTGAAGGTATGTAGTTACATAAAATCTGTATGGTGACAAAATATATAAATAAAATCATTATGTTCAATTAGTGGTCCACCTAAGTCCTGGAACCAGCTCAGGGGGGGGTCATGACCCCCATGACCCCCCCCCTGGATCCGCCCTTGCTTATAAGCAAGCCATTTACCTGCAGTTTAATGCGTCAACTGCAATGCATTTTGCTCTTCTATTTTGCTTATAGCGAAAAAGGGCAACATTTTACGAAGAGTCTAATTGAGATTTTAAATTGTACCTGTTTCAGACGGGTTTACAATGTCGATGAACCGGTAGGTTGGGAAAACATACATAGGTATGTCTTAAGTTTAGGTTTTAGTGGGTAGGTTATGGCGATAATTTCCATGTTTGCTCGTCCCGGAGTACCTTAAACGCTGGCTATACCCCATGACGATTTCCAACGAAAGAAAAGAAGGTGAAGGTTTTCATACCTTTTGAAATTAAACTCTAAAAGAATTTGTCGGTCGTATATATTTTTCTTTCCGATGTTTCCAATGAATTGCATTTGCTATACCTAATGGTCAAGGAAGAAACGAAATTACCAAAAGTATGAAAAAATGTTGATTGGAAGACGTCGTAGCCTAGCGAACAGTGCGGATACCGAGCAACGTCTGACTCTAGTGGATGTTGGTTAGGTAACCATCATTTCTAACATCTGATCTCCGTGCTTCAGGAGAGGCCGTAAAGCCGTCGGTAGTTGCTGCCATTCTACTATGTATGGCAGTTGTTACACGTAGTCAGTAGCGTGAAAATTACAGCTGGCCTAACTATATAATACAGAGGTCTTGCAGATTGGTTGAGCTTGACCATTAAGAAAATGAACACAATCTACAGATAGTCGGTAGTATTTCCGTATCAAAGGTGAATTGTTGTTATTGAGGAAATACAAAACTTGAATAAACCAATGCCTCTGTATTGTCCAGTGTGATTACCAAAGGCCAACCAGTCTGTTCGATCACGCAGCTTAGACAGAGCAATAAGTGGGTGAAAATGTCGAATAAAAAAATATTATTACAAAGGTAACATAACTTCATTGGATTTTAGGGATCAAAAAAGCTTTGTTTTATTAGTGGCAAAAAATAAGGAATTATAGTGTGCTATTTCAAACGATAATCTAACTTTGCAACATCACTACATAGTATAAAACAAAGGCGCATTCTTCTGTCCGTCCCTATGTATGCATAAATCTTTAAAACTACACAACGGATTTTGATGCGGTTTTTTTAATAGATAGAATGATTCAAGGGGAAGGTTTATATGCACGGGCGAAGCCGGGGCGGGCCACTAGTTAAATATAAATGTCTCAGTTTTAACGTGATTTGGTAACAACCATCCATCCATTCAACTATCCCAGTTCACAGAAAATAATATTGCTGGGTGCAGGATAGGAATCAACAGTTTTGTTTTCTAAGTATTTAATCTAGTAATAAGTGCCTATTGTGTTTTCATCAATTATAGATATTATCATAAACATCGCGTGATCTGTGCAAAACAGTTTAAAGTGAAATTGCATCATCCACGTTGCTTGAGTGAAAATGTATTTATCGCCGTAAAGCCTATTTATTAATAACTAGTGGCCCGCCCCGGCTTCGCCCGTGCAAAGCGGGGGTGAGTTATACATATAAACCTTCCCCTTGAATCACTCTATCTATTAAAAAAAACCGCTTCAAAATCCGTTGCGTAGTTTTAAAGATTTATGCATACATAGGGACGGACAGAAGAATGCGACTTTGTTTTATACTATGTAGTGATAAAGGCGTTTATCAGTTTGTCTTGTCTGTACGTGCCGTGCACGAGTGTGTTGGGGTTTTTTAGTTGTATCGGCGATCCTTAAAAGTTTCTATTTTGGTAATTACGTAATAAAAATAACAAAATTATACATATAACATGAACGGCATAAGTTGTTGACTTACGTAAACAGTTACGCCGTATGTATGTGAAAGAAAACCACTAGATGACAAGTCCGATTTATGTAACAGGAGAAACTAGAAATAAACTGTATGCGTGCACCATTAATCGGAATAAGGTAATTTCAAGGTTCAAACCGTTGCAGAAATGACTAACTTCGGTGCAACCATGCTATTCTACAATTACTATGTGGGTAATCCTGGTGATACATATTTTTATAAATTGTTGTATTTATGAAAATCCCAATTCAAGACATTGCGGACATTCCCAAGTCAATGTCTTCAAATTTGATTTCGTTAGTCTACAAAGTTATTCTTATACCTCATAAACTTAATCCTTCAATGTCTGCTGTAAAACTTACTTTCCAATAAAACTTCTCATCACCATTACAAACAATAGAAATATATTGCTGGAACTGAAGATGACCTAGTATGTCTTCAGGGATTTCTACGAAGGTCAGTCTGGAACAGATTGCATCCGCCGAAGAACCTTAACCAGCTCGTCGGTCCACCATGTGGAAAGCCTACCAGATCTGCGCTTTCCGGTACTCGGTCACCACTCGAGGACTTTTCTGCTCCATGGGCCGTCAGCCCTGTAAGCTATGTGCCTTGCCACTACCACCTAACCTTGGTAATCCTGTAGGCTATGTCGGTAAGACGGTAATTCTGGATCACCGGCGTATTTCCTCAATTTTTATTCGATCTCGCAGATTAAATCGAAGTCTAGCCCTCCCCTTTGAGTGACTCTGGGCCTTATAACGGAGCCCATAGTGCGCGACCACGTTTCTGTGCCATAAGACATTACTGGCAATACACATTGATCGAAAACTTGTCTAGTGGTCTAGTGGTTAGAGACTGCCTCGTTGGTCTAGTGATTAGATGTGCCGCCTTTGGATCAACGGGTCCCGGGTTCGATTGTCTAAACCAGAGGCACTGGCTCGGAGTCTGGGTTTCATTTGTGCTCGTGAATTACATGTTTGTAAACTACCCCCGCGACACAGGTTGTAGATAGTGCAGGAGTTTCGTTTAAAAAAAAACACCTATTATTCTTACAGTGATTGGACAACAATTAATTTATTCAATATTATTTTAAAAGTTATATAGTGTAAAAAATTAAATTGCAGTGGCATGTCATTTATGAAGAAAAATAACAACTAACTTCAATTTACGGAAACGAAGACTGAGCGTAACAACTGTATTTAAATAATTTAAAGTTTCTGCTATTTTGCAATGCCCGATGGGGCAGAAAAGTCCTTGAGTGGCGACCGTATTCCGGAAAGCGCAGTGCTGGTAGGCCTCCCTCACGGTGGACCGATGACCTTGTTAATGCCGCCGTCCCAGGAACAGCCTTTGTGGAGATCCTTAGGGGAAGTCTATGTCCACCAATGGACGCCTTTGGCTGAATTGAGGATGATGATGATGATTCATATCATTCTTGTTTGATATTTTTTATGACAGATACGCAATTTTAAATAGTCAAGTGATTTTCCACCATAATATCTAACTGTATCTAACTTGATGATGTGCGCCATGTTTTGTACTTTAAGGTAGGTATGTATAAAAACAGTTATATCAATTTCTGAATCTCGTGATTTCGGTAAGTGCAAAGCTCATTTGTCAGCTAATGTAAAAATAAGAAAATGACAGTAATATTGAATTTCTCAATAATTTCAAGCATATACAGGATGCAACCCTATGAAGCCGAAGCTGACCCCGGGTGCCGAAGCGAGAGTTTGGGCTGCAACCGGGATAGATGGCTAAGAGGTAACATATTTCGGATGGCTATCGGATGTAACCCTATAGCCATCCGAAATTATTGAACCTGACATGCTTTGTGTCCAACTTTTAGCTGGCGACTAAGACTTTTAGAGAAAAAATGTTTAATTATTCCTGTAATTTTGCACACTGTATCTTTCTTTATCAGTAGTAGTATGGATAATTTTGTTTCGGATATAGGGTTCTTGTTACACCATGTATAGGAAAGATTGTGAGAGTCTGTGGGTTCGATAGCAATATTATATATTACACTATTATTAGTAGTATTTTGTCATCAAAATATAAAGTAGATCAAAAACACGCCCAATAGTCTTAAGTAGTAGTAGTTGCTTAAAATCAGTAAGAACTGATTTTAAGCAAACTACTTTGCGGTTCAACTATAAGTACATAAATCACATTGTATAATATATAACTTATTTAGTCTGTCTTTGTGTGCAATAAGCCTTTTTTAGATGAATCTTTTCAACGGAAGGGTAGTCGTTAGCAATGTATTTAGTTCACAGCTTTGTCAGCAAGGTTGCGTTCTTAATGATAATTGGCTACTGACTGCATGTACCTATTGACTGCAGATTATGTTCAATTAGTGCAAAATATACCTTCCATGTGTCGACAGACTTAGTAAACACAGTGTTGCCACACTATTTCATATTGAGGGTGTCGTAAGAGCCGAAAAAAGTAAATAGAAAGGCCAAAAACCTAGCGGTAATAGAAGGAAAACTTTATACAAAACCCTTTTTTTTTTACCGCCCGGGGTAAAATCCTTTATGGACTTCCTCGCCGGCCACGGGGATGGCCAGCGAGGGGAGTGTGGGACTCTCCCCCATAGTGGGGGCCTACCCACTAAAGCTCCCCGGGGTGCTCCAACTCGCGTCCTGTTGCGGCATTGTGGGATCTGATGCAGAACCACTTATACAAAACCCTGTGTCAACCCGTCTGGCCAGCGTGTGACAGTAGGCTACGTACCCTTCATGTAGTTAGAGGTGGTCCGACTCAGTAGTGGGTCATTTATGGGCTGAGAAGTAGTCCAAATATCGGCAGATATTTTACGGTGTTGTGGCTAAGGAGTGGTGTGGAGTGGAGGTGTTACCAATAAAAATAGAACAGATAAAAAAATGACAAACGTATATTAATAGTAACCAAGGAGATCTTATAAGAAGAAAGTAAAAAAAAAGACCGATTTTCAAGTTACTTTCACCGTGAAAGAGGCAAGGCAAACTTGCCGACGTAATTTGGGACTGCCTTTCCTGCTGTAGCTTTACTTCTCGTTAACTTTACATGCAATAAATTTGAACGTGACCGTAATATACATGGAAGACAATAAGGGAAACATTAATAAAAAACTAAAAAGCGTAAAATAACCAATCTCTATATATAAAAATGAATAGCTGTTCGTTAGTCTCGCTAAAACTCGAAAACGGCTGGAGCGATTTGGCTAATTTTGGTCTTGAAATATTCGTGCGAGTCCAGGGAAGGTTTAAGAGTCTAGAGAAAACATTGATATTGTAAGTAAAATAATAAAAACAACAATTTTATTTTCCCATACAAACTGTTACCTGTCAAACATTTGACGTTCGTCCCGACGGTTCGCTATTTTTGGCATAATTACTTTTTTTCTTTTTTAATTACATTAAATAAGGGATTGGAATCGATAAGAAAAGGCGGTATATTAATTTATTATTAATTATTCCAATTCGAATTCAATATTCATAGTTCAGACAGGACAACGTCTGTCGGGTCAGCTAGTAAACGATAAACATTTGAAGTCGTTGGGCCTACTTAGTCGTAGGTATATTATCTTAATTTACGTGACAATTTAAGTTGGCCTTGACTTTAAATGGAACCAATATCATTAATAATGGATTTTTTAATTGTTTATTTGGGCTTATTCGGCAACAACTAATAATTGTACGTGTGGTGACGGATTGAGAATACATAGTGTCACCACCTCTTTCCGTCCTGAGGGTGTCGTAAGAGCTGACAAAAGGAAATAACAAAGCCGAAAACCAAGCCACAAGAGAATGGACACTTGAAACGATACCCTGTGCCAACCCGTCTGGCTAGCGTGGCACAGTAGGTTAATTACCCTCCCTGTGATGGGAGGAGACCAGACTCGGCAGTGGGTCATTTATGGGATAAGTAGTAGTAGGTAACAACTAATAATCATCCAAGAATACCCAAACTCATTTCACGTTTTATAGCAACCTGAAGCTTACGATAAAATGGATATCAATCAATCTAAAGGTATTATCAATCGAACATTTTTGTTTGCGTGCAGTTGTGCGCATACAAAAAAATTTAGAAGCTCCTCATTTTCGAAGTCAGTTAAAAAGTAACACAGTGGGACCCTTCAACCTTCGGCGGCGAAGACCCAAGATAAAAAAATAATATATTATACTTTATAAGTGTATTATTGTATTATCATAACCGTTGCCAATAGTTATGTTCTGAACGGTTGAACATAAAATATCCACGTAACAAATCATTTTTCGAATGGCAATACATACACAGATTTTAACAAAAACCCTATAGGCCTATCGAAATATATACTTCCTTCGCGTTATGAATTATTTATTTGTATAAATATATATCAAGTTAAGTGATAGTGGGCACATAGCTCGCAAGACCAACGCACGATGGGGCAGAAAAGTCCTCGAGGGACGACCGCGTTTCGGCAAGCGCAGTGCTGGTAGGCCTCTCACTCGATGGACCGATGACCTCGTTAAGGTCGCCGGAAAACGATGGATGCGGCCGGCTCAGTACCGACCTTTGTGGAAATCCTTGGGAGGCCTATGTCCAGCAGTGGACAACTTTTGGCTGAAATGATGATGATGATATGTATATCATTTTAGTGACTGAAACTCATCTTTTTAATTTAATTAAAGAATTAGTATCTGTGTGTGTTAAAAAGCGGCTATATCAAGGCTTAAAATGTCTTATTTTAATTACGTCTTATTTTATTTTATGGTAGAGGGCGTTCTTGTGATCTGGTATAATACTCTTTTTATTGCCTTTAACATTCAAGAAACCAGATATATCCATACTAAAGATAAAATGTATGACTGTTAGAAGTTAAGCCCCTAGTATTCTGAAGGTTAATAGTGATTTATTTTATATCACTACATTATTACAAAACAAAGACTACAGTCGCGTCTGTCTGCCAGTTTGCTGTTGTTTGCTAGATAGAGAAATAGAGAGATTCGTGAGGAAGATTTAGATACATATTAATTACTAGAAAACTTATAAATCCCTACTAAAACTTCTGTAATTTAACATAGCGTGTATTTTACATTATATATTTCAATCCCGCCCTTCGAATGCTATGCAGCAATCGTGGTGGTTATGGAAGAGATTTTTCTTCGTCATCCAGTATCTGGTGTTTAATATCAAAGAAGTTTTATTGTTCTCGTTCGCAACCAACTTCTGGCCGCAGCAAAGTCTGCGCTCTTAGTGGGTACAAAAACTTAATTTAAACCTGCGGCATACAATCTAAAGTAATGTAAAGTAGCTAGCGACCTTTAGGGTTCATTATTGTTAAAAAACCTGAAAAAGGAGGTCGTAACGTTTTTAAGAAACTAATCCCCTGCGCTAATTATAAACTATCGCAATTTTCCGCTGTGCAATTGGTGGAGCCCAATTTGCCTGATGGAATAGCGATGCATTTATGGGTGATGCAAGTGTAAGCTAAATTCTAAAGGAAAATGGATTAATCAGGTTACCTAGAACATGTTGTTGGGTACGTTTTGTGACTAGGGCCGTGTGACGCCACGAGACGTAATCACAGTCACCGCATCACATTAAGTAGTGGTGGCAAGATCTCGGAGGCTCAGAGTGCGCAGGAGCAGGCTCACTGTGGTTGCTTGCGGTGCGCGTTCGGTTAGCGCGCCCATTGTAATATAAATAAATCGTTCCTTTTTAAATCACCACAAACTTACCCTCCGATCGTGAAACGAAATGAACTGTTACTAGTTAAATATTAAAAAGTGATACTCAAGTGATATATTTATTAATATTATAAAATTATTGTGATATTTTTTAATAGACAATATGGAATCGTTTAAGTTTGCGGTGTTGTTAACAGTATTTTGTGGCGGGTAAGTTGTATGCTCTATATTATAACCAGCTGCCGCTGTTTTGTGTGTCTCTTTCTCCTTAACGTGTCTTAGATTTGTCTGATCAAATCATCTTCAGTACAGTAACTTAACGATACATATAAAAAAAATGTTCTATGCTATTTTTTATCCTTATAAATTGATATCATTTAGGCTAAGTAACTTTCTTGTGTTTAATTCTTTATTTATCAAAAGGATTTTTATACATTCCTGTACATGACAGTCATAAATCCTATCCTAGGCTTCAACAATAGTTGGCGTAGACAATAAGCTAAGAACTTTGTTCTACTGTTACACCTTCACGCTCCAAGCGCTCAATCAAATATGATAATCGTTGGTTTTGTTTTATGTAGAAGTATTATCGCGAATTTATAAATCGAATGTATGAATAGGGCATGTAAGTGAAATTCGGAGGAAATCCACTCGGGCGTAGTTTACAGACAGTTTTGTTTACTCAAATACTTAACCATAAGCAGGTTAAAATAAAATAAATAATATTTGTGTACAAGGTATGCACCATTAGTAACAGTTATACATTATTATTAATAAATGACATTCAACTATCTTGTATAGCGACAGCCGCATATTTTATGCTACTACATATATGTTATTTAGTTACGTGGTATATTGAATTTTATTAAAGTATACTATTCCTAACAAAACATTGACACACTCTCCTGAGGGAGTATTTCGAGGCAACTACAGGAGCGCAACCTGTCTTGCCAGCGCGGCACAGTAGGCTTTATTCCCTCCATGAATTTGGAGGAGGCCCGACCCAGCATTGGGCAATTTTTTATTAATATATGATACAAAGTTAATATTTAGAATGTTATAGCACCAATCCAAAAGGGGTTAGAGGTCCTTAGGATTGCAAGAGGCAGATCAAGCGATGGAAGGAAATCTTGATACAAACCCTAGACCAACCCGTCCATAAATTTGGAGGAGGCAGTGGGTAATTTATAGACTGAAATAATGATGATGATTGATGGATTGAAGCGAATTTTGTCAAAGTCAAATAATTTATTTTGTATAGCACACAATGGACACTTACAAATTAACGTCCATATGATTTTCTCCGCTTCATACAGCTAAATTGCTCACCATTAATATATTTTAGGTAGTAGTTTGCACGAACCACATTGTATATTATCATTAAATGCCATTAAAATTACCAATAATTTAAATAAGTATAATTGTGTGATGTGTGATGATTAGGCATAAGGGCCTCCGCGCATTATGCGGCCAGGCCGCGCGGCCAAGTCGCTGCAGCCAACTAATTCTTCTACGATGTATATAGCTGCGCGCATTACGCGGCCAGGCCGCGCGGCCAAGTTTTGGTCGAGCGGCCAACGAAAATCATCGCGTCACATACGCGGCCTATTGGCCGCCGCGACCAATCCGCGCATTATGCGGCCAGGCCGCGCGACTGCCCGCGCGGCCTGGCCGCCTAAATGCGCGGGGGCCCTAATAATGGACGCCGAGAGAGAATGTCTCCAAGATTTACTAGGAAGGAAGAATTACTAGGAATCGCAAGATCGCATAATCGCATAATCGCAAGAAAATTAATAAGGATCCCTACTAAAACTACTATATGTAATATGTATTACCCAAGGCGAAAAAAAAAGGTTATAAAATATCTTTCACAGCATGCGCTGCGCAAACTATTGATGATAGAACCAAAAAATTCAATATCTACAATGATACAAAAACAAAAATATCGCAATAGCATGTGTCTCACTATTGAAGTTATGACACTATACTATAACTACTTTTTAAAATTTTATAGTAATTCTGACCAAAATCAGACCAAGTTATTTATAACTTTGGCTTAATCCTTGCCTAAATAAATGATTTCTCAAGAAAGGCTGTTTCAATACCTGTAAATTTCTTCCTACGCAACGGACGTAACCAACGCAACGTTGAATAATTTTGAAGAAATATTTTTTGTATTAGCACGGTTTTATTGTTAAAAATTTGTTTTCAATCTTCAAGTACCGTACCCAAAGAAAGCCAACGATACAGAATTGCTAAATCCAGTTTTATTTAGGTATGTTCTGCATTTACTGTACGCTTATGCCAAAATGTTTAAAAAATAAATATCAAATATGGAAGTTGAAAGACTTCTGAGACAAATTCATTCATTCATCATTTCCAAAACGGGACTCTGTTTTTTTTTCTAATGGCGGAAACCATTGACCCATCCAGTGGGACCAGTGCTCGGGTATTTGGGACTCCGGAAAGCACGTAGTTGCTCTCCGGGTACGGACTAAAACTTATTTTACGTAAGCCGTTGGGCACTGGCCAGATTATGTGGGACTCCGGGGCGCGTGGGGATGGTCAGTTGTGCCCTAACCTAGCCACTAAAACGACGGCGATACTCGATTGCCCGATTCCAGGGCCACAGAGTTCACTCCTCCCGATTGGTGGAGTATGCTCCGCGACCCTAGTGGGCCTTGGCCCGCCCCGTTTAGTTGAGCCCCAAGCTGGTGGTGGGGCCAGTATACGGAGGGCGATGTGACATCCCCCCTGTTCCAACGCTGACAGGCGCGCGCGGAACGCAGTGAAGCCGTCCTGCCGGGGCCTACGTACTAAAACCTTCAACGAAAATTATTACTTGAGCCAACCGCCTTGTGGTTACTTTGGCAGGGGCTTGAAAGGGCAGTTAAATCATTAAATCGACAACTGGCGCACGCTACCCCCTTATGACTCCGTTAAAACCTTCTGTTATTTATTTTTTTAGGTTCGTGTAATTACACGAACCTAAACAAACGCAGAGCAAACATTTATTAGAATGATATTAAATATAGTGTGGCAAAATAATACCGTCCTAAAGAGAACGCGCAATGACAAAAATGACACAAACATGTATGACTATTGATATCATCATCATCATCATTTCAGCCAAAAGACGTCCACTGCTGGACATAGGCCTCCCCCAAGGATCTCCACAAAGGCCAGTCCTGGGCCGCCCGCATCCACTGCTTTCCGGCGACCTTAACCAGGTCGTCGGTCCACCGTGTGGGAGGCCTACCAGCACTGCGCCTTCCGGAACGCGGTCACCACTCGAGGACTTTTTTGGCCCATCGGGCGTCGGTCCTGCGAGCTATGTGCCCTGCCCACTGCCACTTAAGTTTGGCAATCCGGTGGGCTATGTCGGTGGCCCTGGTTTGCCTGCGTATCTCCTCATTTCTGATAGCTGGTCAGTATCAGATGGCAAGTGCTTAGTGTCGTTGTCAAATTTATGGAGGGATATTAGCATACCTACTGTGCCACTCGAGACGGCTTGGCAAGTTTGCCTTCTTTTGCGGCTAGGTGATCTCTTGCTTTCCTTAAGTCGCCTCTTACGGCAATCTCATGATTGTATGGGTTAATGAACTTGTGTATTCTAAATAAAAAAATACAGAATTGCTCGGTGTAAATGCTGGTAAGTAAATTAAATCGGGTTGAACTGATAGCCACCGCCAAGAAACCAGGAAAATGCTAATTTTATATATCATATCAGGGAATCAACGAAATCTTGATGAAATTTATAATGTCTAATACGGAGTAAATAAAAATCTTTTGCCCTTAGCCGTCAAGCGGTTCGAATAAAGACTAAATAGGTATCGAAGCACTTTTAGTTACTTATCAATAAACTGGTTCTAATAAAATGGTTACAAATGTATAATGGTTGACTACCAAACGAAGGCATTTACTTTATCACACGGAATAAGCAATCATAAATAAGTAAAGGTTGGTGAATGGATAACAGAGTCGCAATAAACACCTTTGTTTAACCTCCTTATATACGAATAGGTAGACATAAAATTTCTGCGCAACAATGTCTCTGGCTTTCACATCTATATTTCAAACTACACAGGAAAAGTGGCGGTACTACCAAATCCTTGCCAATTTCAATTAAAATTTGATATAGGTCTATATCGCAGCCACAGTTTTGGTTGTTTATGAGTGTAGTCAGTTATTAAAGTCATCTTTAAACTAAATTAATTACGATAGGATAAACATTTTAGCCATGACAAGATTAGAAATCGTTATTGTAAACGATATTAATAATTTATTTTATTTAAATTTGTAGAGATTTGGATGCATATGTCGATAGCATTCCGTTAGGATTCTGTATCGCGTTCACAAAATACCATGCCCCAGGTTATCTGATTACTATGTTCTACAAATCAGGAATCATTGAGGAATTAGTAGGACATTTGTCAGATATTTTACCAAAGCATCAGGTATTTCCAAAATGTCCTACTAACTTTACTCAGCCCATAGATGACCCACTGCTGAGTCGGTCCGCCACCAGTTCATGGACGGTAATTACCTTTCTGTGCCACCCAAGCCAGACGGGTTTCTTCTTATCAAGTTATTCTTCTCTTGCGGCTAGGTTAAAATAAAAAAAAAATATCCTTGGACATTTCACACAACGCCATCTCGTCCCAAGCTAAGCAACTTAATGCTTGTGTTATGGTAACGAGATGGATGATAAACTACTTATATACGTTTTTTTTTTGTAAATACATACATATCATACATAGAAATGACACCCAGACTCCGAGCCAGTGCCTTTGGTTTAGACAAATACACTTGCCCGACCCCGGAATCGAACCCGAGACCCGTTGATCCAATATCTAACCACTAGACTCTCTTTTTGTCGGCTCATAAGAAAATCTCAGGACGTAACGGGGTGAGTGACACCACATATTCTAAATCCGACACCACATATTCTAAATCCGACACCACATATTCTAAATCCGACACCACATATTCTAAATCCGACACCACATATTCTAAATCCGACACCACAAATTCTAAATCCGACACCACATATTCTAAATCCATACCACATATTCTAAATCCGACACCACATATTCTAAATCCGACACCACATATTCTAAATCCGACACCACTTATTCTAAATCCGACACCACACGGATGCTCCAGTTACTTGCACCTTATACAAGCGCCCTTATTACAAGCGTCATTTTTAAGATCCAAAACTGATTAATATCTATCTATAATATGTATGTATTTACAAAAAAAAAACAAATGTATATAAGTAGTTTATCATCCATCTCGTTACCATAACACAAGCATTAAGTTGCTTAGCTTGGGACGAGATGGCGTTGTGTGAAATGTCCAAGGATATTTATTTATTTAATATCGCATAACCGACATTATATTGCACTCTTGTTAATTATTTTTATCTAGTCTAGATACTAACATTTCAATAAATATTGTTCACCGCTTCTGGGTGTGTTTCATTGGTTGGGCTTCATTCCTGACAAACTATACAGTTTGATATTTAATTGTGATAAATAAGCAACTAGTAGGTACCTAGTAATTGCAATTTTGCAATAGCAATTTGTGGTATCGGATTGTTGGCATAATATTAAAGCAATTTGCTTTTTAATATTCGAGACGTTAATGTTGAAGTGATTGCAATCATGTGAATGGGAAGTAAATTGACAATGATTATAAATAACCTTCTAACGCTCCCCGTTCCTGGGATCGCGGAGCATACTATCTATAGCTGAGCGGAGCTCTAAAACCTGCAACCCCGAGAATGGGCGGCCAGGAAATGTCATGGGGTTTTAATAGGTAGGTAGGCGCACCTTTTCTTCTGGCCATTGGACGCCTTAGATGACCACGTTACCCGGATACACCCCAACGGCCGGGTTTTCTCACATATAATAAAATGGTTCCTTGTGAACCAATATGTTATTTCATAGTAAGTATTCGAAAAAGAGTTTTACAGTTTGAAATAGAAAACGATTATTAGTTTCATATTAAACTATCCATTTACGTAAATTTATAATGCATTTTATTCCCTTGACGACAAAGTACGGAATTTATAAAGAATGTCTTGACATGTGCCGCATGTCCCAAGGTTTTTCCTTACGGAACTGAAACGGTGCATTGACAATGACATACATACATAGCCCTGCAGTAATATGAAAGCAACCTCTGTAGGGCCTTAGTTGCTAAGTCAGGAAGGCATTGAATGTAAATGAGAAAGTAACGCCCAAAATGACCTACCTATAGATAATAATTAACGCTCATTTAATGTTAGTTTTTTTGCTCAATATTTTAAGAGTGTTCAATGTTACGAGTTTTAGATATTTGTTTTGCTATGTTCTATGCGATAAGCACCACTTTCCGTAGGTCTGCAATCATATTTATTTATTTGTTTATTAGGGTTCATCAGTTCTCATTCTTCTTATGTAAGATATGCATTATGTGATTGAGTGCAAACTAGAAAGAAAATCTCGGTAAAGGCGTATTATAGCTATCAATGTACTTTACATAGAATTTTATTATATACTACTATTACATATACAATTTAATTTTATACACAACAAAATAATTGTTATATTTTTGCTTTCAAATATATCAATTATTTCTAATGTTCAATTCATTTCCAATTGTTTATGTTTCATTTGGTCCAATTGGTTACGTTTCATTTCCAATTGTAATTTTGACTGCCTCGTTGGTCTAGTGGTTAGATGTGCCGCCTTTGGATCAACGGGTCCCTGGTTCGATTCCCGGTCGGGTAAGTGTCTTTATATGAACCAGAGGCACTGGCTCGGAGTCTGGATGTCATTTCTATCTATAATATGTATGTATTTACAAAAAAAAATGTATATAAGTAGTGTATCATCCATCTCGTTACCATAACACAAGCATTAAGTTGCTTAGCTTGGGACGAGATGGCGTTGTGTGAAATGTCCAAGGATATTTATTATATTTTATTTTTATTATGTACATACAGTTTACCAAAGGTTGTTGGTTGAGGTTGTTTTATCAGTTCGTCTTTTTGGGACTGATGACTTTGCCTAAACTTCAGATAAATTGTGAGTAGGGTGCTTAGATTATAAGTTGTGCACAGTGGTATTAATTACTTTATATGTTTAATATCGTATAGTCACCTAATAATATTAACTGTTTTTGTCAGTGCCTTGTAAAAGATTGGTTCTCTGAAAGTTTTCGTAACGAATCCAGTATATTATTCTGTGTTCATCTGTGTACCTATACTAAAACTCTTTATACCGATCGGCCACGTTAATATTATTTGGGTACCTTTTTTTTTATGGAAGAGGCAGGCAAACGAGCTAGCGGGTCACCTGATGGTAAGTGATCACCGCCGCCCATGGACACCCACAACACCAGAGGGGTTGCAAGTGCGTTGCCGGCCTTTATTTTGCCCTCCCCAGGGGTGGGGTGGGGGGTAAAATAATTCATACCGAACGGGCATAACTAATGATTAGTATTGTGAACGGGTCTATTCATAGTAATGCATTGCCTGTGTATTCAATTGTGACCGTTCCGTCAGGTCAATTTAATAAGTCTGAGTGCATTGAAAAACATGTGCTAGTTTGCTTTTATTCTGTTTTCCTGTGTCTATGGCTGGTATTTTTTAGGTATAACATTGTTTGGTCCTTATCATTTGCTAATTTCATTGATGTTGGTCAACAGTCTCACCAGATTTAGCTGACTACTAGTATTTACACGGAGTGATAGCTGTATCATCGCCTAGAGTAACTCTAGAACATCCCGTCTAGTGTTAGTTCCAATAATCTTTTGGTTATAACAGCTTTCAGATATCAGGTTAATGACTTAGTCTACATACTATACTCGCAGCCAGGACTGATAGATTTATATGAGTCTGAAAACCGAAGCATATATGGACATAATAGCATTATATATAACAATATATATTTAGCATTATAATGGACGCTGCACCGACATTAAGGAGAGCCAGACATTATTGAACTTGCAGATCTATCTTATTCTACTAGTCTGCCCGTAGCTAACCTACTGCTTAGTCGGACCTTCTTCAGTTACATGGAGGGCAATTAGCTTACAACAGTGACAGACAAATTGCGACAAAAAATTAAATTAAAAATTTAAATACTTAAACCCCCAGGACACAATGACCTAAGTTCCCTATAAAAAATAAGAATAAAACACACGCTTATTATGATGTAGATGTTGTAAAGTTGTCAATACATAGATTCTTGTCGCATCCTCATTTTCTCCCCTATACATATATTTGGAGATATTTGCCCCCCTCCCCTTACCCCTAGCGTTTTTTCAGAGCTCAACTGATTTTCATGGAACATCTTATTTTGTAATGTGCACGTGATGCGCTTTCATTAAAGACCCCACTCGATTATAGTTGCAGACCCGTAACTCACCTGTCATACAAAAAAAACTGTATTGAAATCGCTTCATCCGTTCGCAGGCTACGGAGCCACAGACAGACAGACAGACACGTCCAACTTATAACACCCCTCTTTTGCGTCGGGGGTTAAAAACACTTGAGAGCCCAGATCCTACTCTGTGCCCAGATACACCAGCATATAGGTACCAGAGCAAGCAGCCCCCCGCGCAACTGATCTCGCGGTTCACGCTTGCATGTTACTTGATCAAGTTCCAGTGGTCTCGAATCTACCGAGTTATCCGCATTACTCGATTTGGACTTTTATATCGATTTGGACTTCTATATCGATTTGGACTTTTATATCGATTTGGACTTCTATATCGGTTTGTGTTTATCGAAATGGAACGATTTTTTACATAAATAACCCCTTTCTTTACTAAATCCAGTTTTTTGAACCGTAATAATTGCCAGTAGCTTCGTACTATCGCATGTAACCCGCTTGTTTACAGGACCTAGCTACTTCTAAGATACAATTTTTTCCCACAATATTTGCTAGGAAAGACACGTTATAAAATAACGTCTTAAATATTCACGTGTATATAAACGTGCTTTGGACATTGTCTTATTATCTGGTTAGTGTTTGCTACGCGAATTTGATTTGTCACCGTATGGGCATCGTTAGTTTGTTAACTACCCAGCGAGATAATGAAACAGTCACAAGATACCTGTTAAAATTGTTCTCATTTTTTTCTCGATTGTACACAATCTACCCATGTCAAACCATCAATATTGTGAAGATATCCAATCGCGCAAGTTATAGCGCGAGGTATTCGATGTCCAAGTGACACCAGGGCTAACGTGACGATAAACAAATTAAATTAATCGCCAGTTTGATATACTACTGCTATTACTCCGCCTTTAAACCCACTTCTGAGTCGGGCCTCCTCCCATCACAGGGAGGGTCATTAGCCTACTGCGCTACGCTGGCCAAACGGCTTGGCATAATACAAAGTTTGATATCATCACACTTTCATTTTCAGCCAAAAGACATCCACTGCTGTACATAGGCCTCCCCCAAAGATTACCACAAAGGCCGGTCTTGGGCCGCCCGCATCCATCGTTTTCCGGCGACCTTAATCAGGTCATCGGTCCACCGTGTGGGAGGCCTACCAGCACTGCGCTTTCCGGAACGCGGTCGTACAAAGTTTGATATCATCACCATCATCATCATTTAATTTCAGCCAAAAGACATCCACTGCTGTCCATAGGCGTCCCCCAAGGACCTCCACAAAAACCGGTCCTGTCCTGTTCGTTTGATATAACTATTAAAAAATAATTCAAAATTAATAGGCCCATGCATAGCGTAGGTGTTTACAAACATGTGATTCAGGAATACAAATGACACTCCGTCTGTCAAGTCAGTGACTCTGGTTTACACTTAGCCCGATCCTGGAATCGTATCGGGGACCCGTGTTCTAACGGCGATAGATCCTCCAGCCTAGTCCAACAAGGCATTCGAAAATTGAAATATATATATGATCCCGCTTTAAAACGACCTTCACCGATATGTTTAATGGATGAACATTATTTTACTAGACATTTAGTATGTCAAAAATATTATTTATAAAAAAATATTTATTATGAAAAATAAAAATTATTATATTCATGCATTAAACATATCGGTGAAGGTCGTTGTATAGCGGAATCATATACTAATAGTCGCGTGGTGCGTGGAAAAAAATGTTCTTGAAAATTCAATAAAAACGATACTCATTGAAATGTAGGCCCACGACCTGAGTAAGGTCGCCGCAATCCGGTAGATGCGGGCGCCTCAGGGTCATAGGTGAAATCTTTGAGGTGGCATGGCAAAAGTAGTGTACGGTACATATTATAATTCGGTATTCGTGTTTGCTACTTTTGTATGTGTCTTTTTTGTATTTATAATTTGTGTTACGTTAGGATAATCGACGTTTTAGAAAAACTATAACACATACATTAATTCTTACAATTAGTTGGTTAATAATGTCAATTTGAAGGCTTATCTTTCGGTGTACATTTTAAACAAGGTTCAACGTCATCAAGAAATAATTAGTACATATTTGGGTCTTACTGATGCTACCCGCGGCATTGCAGCAGATCTTATTTATAGGCACTAATAAACGAACAATAAGCATCCACTTGAAGTAGGACTTAGGCATAACTACATCCTAATTTAACGTCGGCGTCTATCTATGTTGGCCATACTTGAAAAATGTTGTTTGATTTTTACTGATGTAGGAATAATTTTTTGATAAAAAGATTTTAAATATTTCGATGCTTTGTAAATAAATAAATTTGTAAAGGACTCGAATAATAATAGCTTACAAAATAAATATATCATTAAAATATTCATAATCATCATCATCATCATCATTTCAGCACATAAATGACCCACTATTGAGTCGGCCTCCTCCAAGTACAAGGAGGGAAATTAGCCTACTGTGCTACGGGCATGGCAAGACGGTTTGACCCAGGATTTTTTCAAGTTTTCCGTCTTTTGCAGCTAGGTCTACCTACTCAAAATCAAAATATTAATAAGTAGAAATAATATTTAAAAAAAATGGTTATTTATGGTATCTAGGTTTATGCCAAACTACCGAAAAATTAAAATGGGGAAATCATTTTCTTCTTTTTGAAGTCGGTTGAAAAAAAACTGTGCCAGCGGATGATCAGGCAGACAACGACTTATTGTGTTTTTAACATACTTACTTTAAAAAAGTTTTTTTAAATATGTTTAAAGCTGTTACACGACATACAGATCTTTTAATTTTATTAATATGTACCTATAGATGCTGTTTAATCAATAATAAGTATGTAGTATAAGCTGATCGGGGTGGATTATGTATACAAAGGTCCTTTAGCAAGGGTACACCGACGTTACTAATTGAGCGAGGGTAAGAGAATACTTAAAGCCTCTTAAGACCGAAAATGGTTTGAGGATAATAAACATAGTAAGTGAACAATTTAATAAACATCATCATCATTTCAGTCCGCATCCCACTAATAGGCCACTTCAACTCACTAAGTGCTGGTAGGCCTCCCGCACGGTGGACCGACGACCTGGTTAAGGTTTTCGGAAAGCAGTGGATGCGGTCGGCCCAGGACCGGCCTTTGTGGAGATCCTTGGGGGAGGCCTATGTCCAGCAGTGGACGTCTTTTGGCTGAAATGATGATGATGATTAATTTCAAATGATAAATTTTATTTTATTGTTTGACTTGTCAAAAGAGCTCCAATGAGCCAACTTGATAACATTAAATTTGATTTCGCAGCCCATTGATAAATAAATAAATAAATATCCTTGGACATTTCACTCAACGCCATCCGGGACGAGATGCATTAAGCTAAGCAACTTAATGTTTGTGTTACGGTAACGAGATGGATGATAAACTACTTATATAGATTTTTTTTTGTAATTACATACATATTATGTTGAAGTATCACCTTCATGGATTCAACACAGCACAGGCTGTTTGTAAATATATTGTTTGAATATTTGTCAAGTTTATTCTATTGTCTTGTGTACTCCATTATCTTGTTATGTCGTGTTGGTTTTACCATTTTATATATTTTATTTATTATACTTACTACGAAGCTTCCACCGTGTTTTGCATACTCTGCCATGACCCCCTAACAAGGGTTATGGCCCAGAAGACACTCATTGAATACTGGTAGTGTAATGTATATAATAAATAAAAGTACAATCGAGAAAAAATGTCAAATGTACGTATAAAACAATTGTTGGGAGAAAAATTGTTGGAAAATACAGGTAGAGGCATTGTTAACAAGAAATAATTAATGGGAAGTAAGTGGAGAAAAGCCAAAGCCGAAGGATGATGATGCTGCAAAATTATCATGGGATATTACGGATAGAAAGGTAACATCTGACTTGATAATGGCATTGGATGCAAAATTATCATGGGATATTACGGATAGAAAGGTAACATCTGAGTTGATAATGGCATTGGATCCGAGTGTATTTCGTCATGTTAAAAAAAAAAAGGTGACAACGGCACGAAATGTTTGGCTGAAGTTGAAGAGTTTGTTCGCATCACGAGGCCCTGCGAAGAAAGCAACCTTGATGAAAAGGCTCATGTTGCAGAAAATGAGTGAAAATCAAAAGGTGGGCGAACATCTCGATTCTTTTTCTACACTTACATACGATTATTTTTCTCATTGAGTTTACGGACGAGCTTCCGGAGCCTGAACAACTGAGGGTGAAAATCTTGGAAGAGGAAGGATTGAGGGTTGAGGATTTCAAGAGGAAACACCGATGTTGAAAGTAAAGACGGCGTTATATTTACATATAAACATCAAAAGAATTAGGTTTGTGTGTGCGGACTTAATTAGTTTTTAAGGCGTTGAGTCCATGAGTTGAAGGGGGTGTGTTGAAGTATCACCTTCATGGAGTCAACGCAGCACAGGCTGTTTATAAATATAGTTTTGAATATTTGTCAAGTTTGTTCTATTGTCTTGTGTACTCCATTATCTTGTTATGTCGTGTTGGTTTTACCATTTTATATATTTTATTTATTATACTTACTACGAAGCTTCCACCGTGTTTTGCATACTCTGCCATGACCCCCTAACATATTATAGATAGAAAAACACTCAGACCCAGAACAAATACTTGTAGGTCGTACAAATATTTCTTCCGTGCGGGGATCGAACCCGCGACATGCTGCGCAGCAGTCGATCGCTCAACCACTGCGCTAACCGTGTCGTGATGCATGCCCCACTGCCGAGTTAGGTCTCCTTCAATTGGAACCTCCTACAGGAACTCCCAACAGGAGGAACCTGCCTATTGTCCCTCCTGTTCGCCAGCTGGGTTGGCATAGTACTTGTATCAAGTTGTCCTTGTCATAAGGTTGCCTTGTCTCTACCTCGTAGGTAAGTTTAGTCGTCCTATGAGGAGGCCTATGATATGAGCCATCCTAAATTTACAATCGAACTTTTTATTACACGAATTGAATCGAGAACTGGTTCTGATTTTTGTGTATACTGGCTGTAGGTATAAGAAGTAATGGCACTCATATTTTACACACTTTTTGGTATTGAAGACATGATACCGAAGACGTGGTACCGAAGACGTTATTTTGAACTTAGTTTTTATTGTCTGACAGTTTACTTTTCCATGCAATGTAATAAGAAATAGGCGAGGATGGAAGAAGTACGTCCCGCGACCACGGATACTACCACGGATGATAAGTGTCTGAAACGTACCTAGAGATTTATATATACATCAAGATATCATTCACCGCAATGAAGAAGAATAATTTAATAATTGGAGTGAAATGGAATTTGTCACCGAGTCACATCGAAATTGTGCGCATCAATCAAAATTAAACTGAGTAGATACCCACGCGTATAAGATAAATGAAAGGAAATTTAGAACGCAGTACTCGTATAATGCCACCACGTGTGGCCATCGAGGTTCCTCCAACAAGCCTTTTTTTCTCGAACCATGAAGACTTTAAACAAATTTGAATATTGCAGGAAATGATTACTTAGCGGTTCTGATCGTGTTCTTTAAATTAAATAACAACCGTTAAGAAATCATTTCCTGCAATGTGCAAAGATCGTGAAAACCCTAAACATCTATTTTGCATATTGTTTGGTCATACCATGATTTCTAGTTTAGCTAGTCTTCTCTGACGGTTACCTTAGAAAGCCTTGGTGTAATAATGCAAATACATTAGATTGGACCAAGTAATATTGTAAAAGAAATACACAATTTGTACAATCTAATATGTATTTTTTAACGTTTAGATTCTTAGGACTCTTCTCATGGTAAGCGCATAATTAGATCGAACTTGGATGAAAGTTCCTTCACTTTTCAAGCCATGAAGGTTGTTATTATTGCCATGAATGAAGGGTAAAGCTAGTTAGGAGCAATTGATGCTTTGATTTTAATCTTTGTGTTAATCGAACTTTCATAATCCGTTTGGTGAGAGATTTAGAACACATAGTGTAACCACCCCATTCCAACCTGAAGGTGTTATAAAAACCCACTCAGAAAATGACAAGGCCAAAAACCTGAGAGAAGGAAAGTTTCAAACGAAGCCGGGGCCAACCAACGTGACAGCGTGACACAGTACCTAGACTTATTTTCCTTCATGTAATGGGAGGTAGCCTGTCTCATCAATGGGTAATTTATGGTCTGAGCTGACCTTGTAGGCTTAGGTAATAGCTGTTTCCAACAAACATGCTATCTAACAATTCAGTGTCTGTCACAATCTTGTAGTGACGGTCTGACGTTGTGTGCGTTGTGCTTAACTCGTATCTTCTGACGAGATTAAAAGATAACATGCATAACAATAAGATATTAAAAACAGGTGAATTCAAATGAGTGGAGTGGAAACAAAAATTTAAATACAATAACTATGACGACTGTAAATATTATCTTCATAATGTTGCTAATTTTTTTTACAGTACAAACGTTTGACGTAGTTTATATCAAGTTTTTTTTCAATGGGTGATTTTATAATAGGGAGAAGTTTTCTAAAACATTCTTGTGCGTATTTAGGGACTTGTTTTTCAACGATGAATATTTTATTTTCCGTGTAATAAATACCATTTTCAAGGCATGATTACTTATTATAGTAAATGAATTGCTTTAGTATTTTGCATTTTTAGCACAAGGCTAAGAAAGAAGGTCGATATCGGAACGACTATTAAATCGCAATTGATAATTGAGTTTTAATTTTTATATACTGTAATTATTTGCAGAAATTCCGAGATATTAAACTTCTCTGGAGGAAAGAAGACTAATTATTCGTTTCCTAAGGATTTCATCTTTGGCGTGTCGACATCATCATATCAAATTGAGGGCGCAGCGAATATAGACGGTAAGGCAATATTAAAAATTCTTATTCATCATTTTTGTGATTATCACTGCTTAACTCAGGTTGATTCTTTGTTACAACGACCTACGTTTATACTTTAATAACAAGGGTTAGCCAGCAATGTGTACCTAAAAATAGTTTTAAATATTTTTTTATTCCATTCTAACTCTTTTTATTGTATTGTTTTCGTCTAAACGAGATTCATTTTCAAGTAACCTCAATGTTTACAAGGTTAATTTTAGAGTATCATAATGAGGTGTCTTTTTCAATGAAGTACATTGATTCAGTGGTTTATTTATTTATCTTGCCTTATGCCAATTTCATCGGGTTCAGCTACCAGCCTAATCCAATTGGGCTGTTTACCAACAGGTATCCATTTATACGGATCGATTGCCCTTTGACCTCTGATACCCATCTAGTGGGGAAGCCGGGAAGTTTTTGGTCAGACTATCTGCCTATTGACTACTGACTTCATTTATGACTGCCATGGATGTTTGAATGACAGCCGAGACGGCTTTAGTCCTCCGAAACACAGAGGAGGACCAACAAATCAATTGCGTTGCATACGCTACGCGACGACCTCCTCGACTAATACTACTACTAATCAGCCCACAGATGACCCACTGTTGAGCCGGGCCTCCTCTACAGTTACATGGAGGGTAACTAGCCTACTGTGCCATACTGGCAGGCGGGTTGGCACAAAGTTTCGTATCAAGTTTTCCTTCTCTTGCGGCTAGGTTATCGGCCTTGTCATTTCCTTTTGTCGGCTCTTACGACACCCTCAGGATAGTATGGGGTGGTGACACAATGTGTTCTTAATCCGTCACCTCGCGGATCCTCCTCGACTGACTGCATGAAATAATTACGTTTCTTCATTACAGGGCGAACTGAAGGTATATGGGACCATTTAGTACATACTAATAAGAGTTTCGTCAGAGACGGCTCCAATGGCGACGTCGCTGCCGACTCGTATCGTCTCTACAAGCGGGACGTTGAGATGGTCCACGAATTGGGCGTGGACGTTTACCGATTCTCGATCTCATGGCCACGGGTATTACCATCTGGCCTTACGAACCAGATTAATCCTCTCGGCATCAAATATTACAATAACTTGATTGACGAGCTAATAAAGTATAATATCACGCCGATGGTGACCATATATCACTGGGACTTGCCTCAGAGACTGCAGAACATCGGAGGATGGTCGAATGCCCATATTATTGACTACTACACAGATTTCGCAAGGGTTCTGTTCACTCATTTCGGAGATAGAGTGAAGTATTGGCTGACCTTCAATGAGCCGATGCAGACTTGCTTGGAGGGGTACGGTGGCACGTACAGAGCGCCTGCATTGAACCGACACGGCGTTGCTGAATACCTTTGTACTCATAACCTTTTGAAGGCCCACGCGAGTGTCTACCATATGTTCGATAAGGAGTACCGTCATATTAACAATGGTACGTAATTTTTTTCTTATATCTTTATTTTCCAGAACCTATTTAAGTACTATGTATATCTCGTTAAACGCATTCCCTGGAAATTTAATATAAGTCCAGTCACTCAAACAGCTGGTGGTTAGATTAGGTTAGCCATATCCAAAAAATATGCGTTTTGTAGCTCTTCACGCAAAGATGATTTATATTTAATATAGCGTATAACATTTCACAGTTACAATACTGACAGGGTTTAATGTATATCACATTTCGAATCATATACCACCGAAAATATGAATTTCCATAAAAAAAAAATGTGTTTCTTAGTACTTAGTTGTAGTTTTTGGGACGGCCCTGCGAGTCTGAGCTGACTTTGATCCGCAGCGGACGATGTCATTGCTCTTGCCCACACTAGGGTCGTCCCTGCCCAGATTTTCTTAAAAATATAACTAGTCAGCGTTTATCATGCGTCAATGAAGCTTTTGAGGTGAATTCTACATACTTAATTGTGGATATACGCGTTTACAGTATTGTTTCACTATTCTTTTTGCAGGTCGAATTGGTATCTCTATGGATTCTAATTGGGCTGAACCAAAAACAGACTCCCAAAAAGACCGCGAAGCTGCTCAACTATATTTAAATACACATGTAAGTACTCTGATTTTATTAAATTTAAATTACATATGAGATCATAATATTTCAAACATAATTTATAATGAAAACAGAAAAACAAAAATGAATAACATAAAATTCTTAAAAACACTAAAGAGTAGGAACAAACTAAACCTAAAACTTAAAAATAGAAAATAATACTTATTGTTGAAAAATAAAATTAAATATAAAATACTTCATCCAAACTGCTTCCCTTGGGGAGGGTGCCCAAAATGCTGGCGACATTGCCTCGCTGTACGGCGAGGCTTATTCGCTGACTTAAGTATGCGCCAGCCTTTCGGGTCACCCGTGTGTTCGATTAGTCAAATTATATTTTCATCCCCCCATCTCGGAAAGAGTATTTTTGCTCTTCGATATCTGAGTGCAAAAGCCGTTTTTATTCGCTAGAGAATAAAGTAAAGATTATTCTGTAATACTTACCTGTCATAATGTAGTAATTAATACCTAAACTGAAATAAAAGTGTACCTATCTTGTGATTGTAAACGTTTTTTTTTTGCATTTAGTCATTTCCTCGCTGAGGTGGAATGAAAAGTTACGTGTTGCACTCGAGTGCAAAGATTTTTCACCTCGTGCTCTTTTGATTCCCTCGCTAACGTTCAGGATTTCTAATCCTTCGCTTGCTCGGTCATCAAAATTGAACACGCGGTTAAAAAACAACTTAGAGTGCAAAGTTGTGTATAACAAATAACTATTATTGTATTTCAAACTATATTTATTGGCTAAAATTCTGACAAGCCGTAACAGGACACATATTTGACTTTACAATAACGATTGTACCTAAATTAGTAACCTTTAAAAGGACAACAAAACATAAGATTTTCATATACAGTAAATGAGAATTACAAAAGAAACAATATTTCGAAGTGGTCACGATCATTTTTTATTGTTGTACATAATTATGTTCGTATCCATAATGAAACCACTTATGGCTCCCTATTAACAGACACATGTATTATATAGTCACGACTACATTTTGTTTTTTTTTATTCATCTACTACTACTACTCAGCCCATACATGACCCACTGCTGAGTCGGGCCTCCTTGAATAACATGGAATGGGGGAGGGCAATACCCCCCCCCTCATAATCGGAGGGGCCCGCTTCAGAGCATGGGGCTCCACTAAGAGGCGGGCCAAGGCCCCCAGGGTCACGGAGCATGCTCTCTGCAATGGGAGTGAATCCCGTGGCCCTGGCTTGGGCAGTCAAGGATCGCCGTCGGTTTTAGTGGGTAGGTCGGGGCGCAATTTACCATCTCTAGGCCCCTCGGAGTCCCACATACCCCGGCCATTTCCCAACGGCCGGCTATCCATGAGAAAAAAAAGGGTTTCGTATCAAGTTTCCCTTCTCTTGCGGCTTGGTTTTCCACCTTGTAATTTTCTTTCGTCGACTCTTAAGACCTTAGCATGGTCTAGGTCTAGGTCTCGATCATGCCGAAATGTTTCGTAACTACTGTCCCACAATTCAAATTAACGGAAACGGTCTATCACATCGTATTGCACTTTCATATGGCTCCCACTCATGTTCATTATTGTCGTATACATAAACTATCTAATATTAAATAATCCATTATCTTTATTATTATTATATAAATAGAAAATGATCTGTTAAAGCAATATATTTTTATGCTCTTGTTTATGCGATAAATGGGGACTGATTTGCTATCAAATGGGTTGAACAGAGTTGAATGGTACCTAATGGAAAATACGCCCCTTATTTGTTTCGATGATGAGTTGCGCTTTATGCATACCGCCGCCCCTCTGGGTCGGCGATTATGTGGACTCCGGAAACTAGTCGTCTACCCACTAAAACCCCAGCGGTATACCCTCAGACGACACGCTTGGGGGCAAGCGACCGTCGGCGTCCCAGTTGCCCGGCAGTCTGTGAGGCTTTCGTCGGTGGCGGGTCCTCCTGATGATGATGAGATGATGAGGGAGCAGAAGGTGGGCCAAGATTCAGTTAGTCAGCGCATCCTTCTCCCTGACTCGCTCCGCCGCCTCCTTCTGCGACATAACATCCCACCTCGCTGTCGAGCATCCATCCGATTCAGCTCGACAGCGAGAGGTCTCCTCCGAACCGTGCCACCAGGACCAGCCTCCCGTGCTCCCAGGTGGGACACACCTCCACCATGTGGCGCGCCGAATAGACTGACCCGTGGCAGTCCGGCGTTGGCTCCCGGCCTGCGATTTGGTGCAGGTACTTACCGAAGCAGCCATGCCAGAAAAGCACCAGCACCAACCTGTAGAACAGATTCCCATGCCGCTGACAGATGCAGCGATCCAGTTCCGACAGCCTCTACCGTCGCCGGCCCGGTTACCCTATGCCAATGCCCCTATGGAACAGTAGGATAATATCCCTCCATGTATTTGGACGAGGCCAGACTCAGCAGTACTAGCACATTAATAAGCACCAAATGAAATGAATTTAAGGCCTTCTCGACTTCGATTCATTCGGCGCGTAAAAATGTGCTATCACTCTAACACTGTTTTGAATGCCTATTTTTAATTAAGAGCAATTGTGATGAATACTGATTTACAAAAGTGATGTCAGGCGAACAATACCTTTTCTTCCAAAATAAAATGTTACAATAATAGAAAAATAATTGTTTTTTCCAGATCGGCTGGTACGCGCATCCAATTTTCTCCGTGGAAGGCAACTATCCTCCCGAGCTTATCAAGCTGGTGGACCAGAAGAGTCTCGAACAAAACTACACTCGGTCTCGCTTACCCAAGTTCACCCCACAGGAGGTGGAATTCATTCGTGGCTCAGCCGACTTCCTTGGACTGAATCACTATACCACATACCTACTAAGCATGGCAGAAGGACCTGTAGGCGCAATACCGTCCCACGAAAATGACGTGGGCATAGTCAGAGTGCAAGATCCTAAATGGCCTTCAGATTCGTCCTCATCTTGGCTTAAGGTAAATCTCAGACTCAATGTCTTAAATGCAAACGAGGTGCTTTCAGCTATAGTTTTAAAGATTGTTTGTATAATACTCATATATTATCATTCGTATAATACTCGTAGGTATATTATGAATGTTGTATAAGTAGATGTTCTATTGTATCACCATATCAGTCCACAAATGACTCACAACTGAGTCGGACCTGTTACAACATTTTGGAGAGAAATAAGCCTACGTACTGCAAGATGGGCTGGCACAGGGTTTGTGTCAAGATTTCCTTACATTCCGATTAAACCTTACACAATAATGTGTAAAGAATTTATAAACTACTAACACTAAAGCATAACTAACCATCCTTTATTAATATATACATCGTGCCTGGCCTAAGCATTTGCATATATGGAGAATGTCGTTGAGTGTACCTTATTAAATGTTTTCTTTGCACAGACAATGTCATTCATTAGAACATTATCATTCATTAGAACATTATCATTGATTAGAACATTAACATTCATTAGAACATTATCATTCATTAGGTAACTTCTACCATTAAAATCACGTAAGAAATTAGTTACGCAAGGACGCAAAACCAAAACCGGATTGCCAAACTTATGTGGCAGTGGGCAGGGCACATAGCTCGCAGGACGGACGCTCGAGGGGCCTCGGGTAGTGACCGCTCGGAAAGCGCAGTGGCTCCCACGCGGCGGACCTGGTTGAGGTCGTCAGAGACCGATGGATGTGGGCGGCTCAGGAACGTCCTTTGTGGAAAACCTTAGGGGATGCCTATGTCCAGTAGTGTACGTCTTTTGACTGAAATGATGAAAGATGTTATTATCATATCGTATGCAAATGAAATTTAGTAACTAAGTATTCAGGATGTAATACACACTCTATAGCTATGCGAAGTGAGGATATAAAGATGATCAAAAGAAGCAGTATTTGTTTCAAATGGTTTTCTATCTTGAAGTATGAGTATCATTCATCAACATTTTCCTTAACTGGATTTTTACCAATTAGCTATCGTTATTATTATCCTACAAGCTTAGTAATCGGAGTTCCATAATGTTTCTTGGGCTCTCTGTGCTCATTTATCACACTTACGGCATCAGCTGGTGACGAATATTTCAAGGAAAAATTGGCTTTGTTTTGCCTAAAATTTCGCTCACCAGCAGAATATTGATCGCAATGGCTTAAAGGATTTTTTACATCCTGTATAAGAAAAACACTTAATTTATTCACCCAATTCGCTCGCATAACAAATACGGCAAGGTGATCTGCCTCTAGCGTTCCTTCCGTCGCCCCTTAGGATGGAATGGGGTGGTGCAATATTACTTTTACTGACTAGTTAACATCACTTTGCAGGTCGTTCCATTCGGGTTCAGAAGGCTACTCCGATGGATTACGAAGACCTACAACAACGTTCCTATCATCGTGACTGAAAATGGCTACGCTGACTTTAGTGGTATTGACGATAAGCCCAGAGTATCATACTACGGCCACTACTTGAACGCTTTACTTCATGCGATTCATGAGGACAAGAGCAACGTCAAGGGATACTTCGCTTGGAGTCTGATGGACAACTTTGAGTGGGACGATGGATATGTGTAAGTTTCTATATTTCCTTTTTTTTGTATTTATTTATTTTACACAGGCACGAACTGACATTCGAAAGTACAACAATATCTCACAAAGTAGCTGCAATTTTATATGCCTATCCGTGTTACTAACGTATGGTGACGGATTTAGAAGACATAGTGGCACCACCCTATTACATCGTAAGGATGTCGTAGAGTCGACAAAAGCAAATGACAAGGCCGAAAACCTTGACATCCACACCCAGAACATCTGTGGTTTTGACAATGTAACTTCTCCACAATCTTGGGACAAGGGCCAAAAGATGATGATGGTAGTTTTATACTTGACGATTTATCTTATTCTTATATATAAAAACTAGCGACCCGCTCCGGCTTCGCACGGGTGCAGTTATTACATAAAAAACTTCCTCTTGAATCAGTCTATCTATTAAAAAAAACTGCTTCAAAATCCGTTGCGTAGTTTTGAAGATTTAAGCATACATAGGGACGGACAGACGACAGCGACTTTTTTTATACTATGTAGTGATGAATGTTTGTCTGTATGTCAATTATAGAAGCGTAAACTATGGATGAGCCCAGGGAAACACGTGTTTACTGAACAAAAAAATATGAAAATTTGTGTAACGTTTCGTAATAACGCGCGCAGGGTAGATACAGCTCGTCTTCTTGCATATAAAAATGAATGTGTGTCTGTATGCCCTTTTTAGAATCGTAAACTATGCGTATGATCATGTAATAATCTTAAATAAATTTGCCGTGCATGAGCCCACGAAGGTTTCTGAACAAAAAAAAGGAAAATTTGTGTAATGTCTTTCCTTCAAATTTATTTAGTGGCGTAGCAACGCGCGCTGGTTACAGCTAGTAATTGATAAAACTATGTGAATAATGTTCCTTTTGAATTTGTTAGCTGTTTTCCCATAAAGTAATTTTCTGAACTTATAGAAGGCAGTAAACAATCGTAATTAGTTTGAGCTGTAACTGATTAGTCTTAGTTGAAGGCAGTGAGAATTTTAAATATATAATTATATATTGTTGTTGATATTACTCAAGTTAAGTGTACACGTGGATGAAACACCTAACTTGAGTAATATTTTCTTAATAGCCATTATTATTGATATTGCGGCAATATTATTTTTCCTTTGTGTGCGACTCTATGAAGAAAAGATATAAGAAAATTCTTATCAAAATACTGTGTTGCTGTTATCAACCAAATGAAACTTAACTAACCGGTTTGACGAGCGTTGTTTCATAGATTAATTTTCTTTCGTAAATAGTCTGCTTAATATTCAGTTTTAGCATAACGGTTAAAGAATTTTACGAGCTCGATCGTTGGCCGTTATATATAACTACTTTTACTAGTACTCAGCCTATAAATTACTCACTGCTGAGTCGGCCCTCCCCCATCATAGGTCCCACACGCCCCCCCTCGGCCATCCCCGTGGCCGACGGGGATAGTCCATAAAGGAATATAAACCGGGCGAACAAAAAAAAAAAGTTTTCGTTTCAAGTTTTCCATCACTTGCGGCTAGGTTTTCGGCCTCGTTTTGTCAACACTTACGACACCCTCAGGTTGAAATGTGGTGGCGACACCATGTATTGTAAATCCGTCACCATTGAGTTCATTAGATCTAAGGCCCTAATAAAAAAAATGTACACAGTGTTCAGTATATTATAAAGGCATTTTAAAGTATACAACAAATTATAGCCTGTAATAAAAAGGGTAAACTGTGAAATACCAGGGTGAATCAAAAAGTTCTTAGAAGTGCATATATATGAAACCTTTTTGGATCAAGTTCGATATTCAAATTAAAGAGTGTCTATCACACTATATTTATGCAGACTGTCACTTGTTTTTGTCAGTTCGTTCGCATGTAATAAATTTTTTTGTGCAACGAGTTGCTAAAAAGTCAAAATTATGGATAAAAGTGAGTTACGTGCGGTGATAAAATATCTCAGTTTGAAAAAAATGTCTACGAAGGAAATTTTTTTGGACATTCAGCAGACATTAGGGGGTGATGCTGTACCCTATTCTACGGTTGCGTACTGGGTGGCTGAATTTAAAAGAGGTAGATCAAGCTGTAAAGATGACCCGCGTTCTGGGCGGCCTTCAACCTCCGTTACAGAAGAAAATGTCAAAAAGGTTGAGAATTTGGTTTTGGAAGACAGAAGAATGACTATAAAACATATAGCTGAGATCCTAAAGATATCTTTTGGTAGCGTTCAATCCATTTTAATTGATTCACTGGGGTTCAAAAAAGTGTCTGCAAGATGGGTGCCACGAATGTTAACCGACGAAAACAAAAAGCGACGTTTGGAAATTTCCAAGCGTAATCTCGAAATGTTCCAGCGTGATTCGGATAATTTTTGCCGTCGTCTTGTCACCATGGATGAAACGTGGGTCCACCATTTTGATCCTGAAACTAAAAGACAAAGCATGTCTTGGAAACGACCATCCTCTCCATCCATTAAGAAATTTCGAGTTGCTCCTTCCGCTGGCAAAGTTATGGCCTCTGTGTTCTGGGATAGTGAAGGAATCCTTTTTATTGATTACATGCCAAAAGGCCAGACGATAACTGGACCCTATTATGCAAATTTAATCCCGAAAGTGCGTGAAGCGATTAAAGAAAAACGTCGTGGAAAACTGTCGTTGGGCGTGTTGTTCCTTCAAGATAACGCTCCTGCCCATCGATCGGAAGTTGCGCTCAACGCAATCCGCTGTGCTGGCTTCAATCTCCTTGACCACCCACCATATTCTCCGGACTTAGCCCCAAGTGATTTTCACTTATTTCCAAAATTAAAAGAGGAAATTCGTGGAACAAAATTTCACGATAATGACGCGGTTATAGCTGCCGTAGAGAACTTTTTCGAGAGTCAAGAAAATAATTTTTTTTCACAAGGAATAAGGAAGTTAGAAACGCGTTATTCTAAATGCATTGCATTGGAGGGAGATTATGTTGAAAAATAAAATATTATTATTTAAATCTTTGCATTTTTTAATATTGATTCCAAGAATTTTTTGATTCACCCTCGTACCTTCTACATCTTTTTACTTCGTTTCGATTTAGTAACATGGCATATGTGGTTGTCGGGGAGCATATTCCCCCATTGGGAGCGTAACCCGCGAATCTGAAGCGGGTAGTCAAAGGACGTAGTTTGTGTTAGTGTGCAGGTCGGGGCGTTAACTACCATCTTTCAACGCCCTGGAATCCACGTGCCCTGGCTAGTCCACGTATCCATAAGGGTTTCGGGGCATAATATAAAACTCCCCCACCGCACGCGCGCACGCTGGGAAATAACGCGTGTTGTAAAACTCAACAAAACGCAGCACGCTTGGTGGTACGCTGCCACCCTCACACCTAATTCCGGCGCCAAGCAGTTTACTGTGTTTCGTTGTGTGTTTGTGAGAGCCGGTGCCCGGCAGGTCATTTCCTTGAATTGCTCGCTCCATCTTAGACCCTGCCGTTGTTTTCCATCACGCAAGCCTAGGCATTCAAACCATTGATAAAAAAGCGAAAACGCATGTCATGGTAGCCGTTTTTTCGGCTCGTACCTACTACACCCTCAGGATTGAATGGGTTGGTGACTCTATGTATTCTAAATCAGTCACTACACAGACAGACAGGCTTTTGTACTACACACCATAAAATATCTTAAGCAGGTGTTATAAATTTAATTGCGTTGACATTAAGTAGTTTCTTACTATGATTTATTTCTTGATTGCAATTACTATCTTATCATTTTAATAAGCTCAATAATAGATGTCTATCATAAACAGATAACTTTATTGTCATTTTCTATGTAAGCATGCCGATTATCCTTGTTTTATTGCGACTTAAGAAAGTTTTATTGCCCATTTATCATGCGTCGATCACGCAGATATCATTTATTGTACGTGTGATATGTTTAATTCCTTGTTAAATACTTTATTACGGAAAATTTGTTTCGCACAACTATAATCGGTAATTTTCCATAAACCCAGTATAAAAATAAGTACGTTTCTATCTATCTAATACCATACTTACTAGTATAGGGCTACTTCTATTCGGAGAGGGCTATATATTTGGAGAGGGCTATGCTCGGAGTTTCCCTGCGAGATCGAATCAGAAATGAGGAGATACGCAGGAAAACCAGGGTCACCGACATAGCCCACCAGATTGCCAAACTTAAGTGGCAGTGGGCAGGGCACATAGCTCGCAGGACCGACGCCCGATGGGGCAGAAAAGTCCTCGAGTGGCGACCGCGATTCGGAAGGCGCAGTGCTGGTAGGCCTCCCACACGGTGGAAAACAATGGATGCCGACCGGCCTTTGTGGAGATCCTCGGGGGAACCTATGTCGAGCTATGTCTTTTGGCTGAAATTATGAATGATGATGAGTTAATACGCTCTGATATCTTGCACACAGGAAAGGTTAGGTAAGGTCGCCGGAAAGCAGTGGATGCGGGTGGCCCAGGACCGGCCTTTGTGGAGATCCTTGGGGGAGGCCTATGTCCAGCAGTGGACGTCTTTTGGCTGAAATGATGATGATGATGACTACTATTCAGCCCATATATGACCCACTACTGAATGGGGCCTCTTTCCATTATATGGAGGGTAACTACGGTGCCACGCTGGTAAGGAGCGTTAGCACAGGATTTCGTATCAAGTTTTACGTCTCTTGCGGCTAGGTTCCAGCCTTGTCGTTTCCTTTTGTCGGATTTTGTCCCTTAGGATGGAATGGGGTAGTGACATTATGTATTCTAAATCCTTTACCACACGGACCATTTTTGGCTATGATATTCTGAAGTTACCCACCTAAAATTGTGTTTTAAATATTTTCTAAACCGATAGTTTAAATGATATTTCTCTGTGTTTTAACTCACATTATTACAGTTATATAATTTTTAAACGAAGGAGCTGATCATGATTTGGTTTTTTATTTTTTATTTGAAAGCAAATGTTTTATGTTCCTGTTCTAGCGCTGTGTTTTACATTTACACATATTCTATAGCGTCTCGGCGGTTTAAAAGACATTAGCTCCATTCTACATCTTTCAGAGATTCCTCAAATGTTCAATTTGTGTTGTTGCCTGTATGATTAATAGTTACGACATTAGAGGTCTTGCCAGTATTCAAAGACAATTTTGGTCTATGTATCTGTATGACATGAAACAAAAAGTGTTTCCAAATTTAAAATTAAAACAACATAAACAATACTAACTGTAGGTACTTCCTAACATAATCATAATTATTTCCCATATACCCAACATATCGTCATAGTTATGTTAGTAGTTATTGTTTTGTTTTTTAACCGGTAATAATCTCAAGGGTAGCAATAATTACTATTGATGTTCTTACCGCCTAGATTAATTTAGGTTATCTATAATTGTTTTTTATATGTTGTTTCCGTGTGGTGGTAGATTTAGAATACGCAGAGACACTGCTGATGCTGACTGACAATTCCATCCTGAGTGTGTCAATAAAACAGCCGTTAAAGAGAAATGACAAGTACGAACTTACGAAGTAAAACTTGATACGAAATCCTGTGCGAATTCGTCTGGCCAGCATGGTGCAGTAGGCTAATTACCATCCATGTAACTGGAGGAGGCCGTCTTAGCTGACTTATAGTATAGACCCAGTAGTAGTAGAATTCTTTTAGAGCCCTTTTATATGCGAATGGCGAACAAAAACGCTAGACTGTGAGTAATGCTTTGTAACTATGAAAAGATACACAATATTACTCTTAGGGGTAATATTAGATCGCCCTTAACTATGTTCCATGTTCTTGGTAAATACAGTCGACTTTCGTTCATTCGAAACTAGAGGAAAACTTATATTACGAACTATCGAGTGTTTGAAATATCAAATGGTTCAAAATATATCACTCGTCAAACTTTTATACTTTCTAGGGCTCATAGCAGAAAATTTTAATCTATGCTATCTATCGTATACCATCGAAATAGTAACAGTAAATAATTAACCAAACAAACCAATTCGTGATACAAGTTTGAACTTGTCGCAAAATGTTACTTATAATCTATCCGCTTTCTCTCTGTAACTTTGAATTTGTGTGTTGGACGAACGTTGAGTTCGAATTAACGTTTTGTTTACATAACAATGATATTTTTGGTTCGAATTACCAAGTGCATAAAAATGTATTGATTTAGTTTGAAATTTAAAGAGATTTTGTAGGAAACTCGTGATAACTTTGAAGTTTAGAGAGGTTCGAATTATCGCAGGTTTGAATTAACGAGAGTCGACTAGTCCCTACTAGTATTCCTTTAATAATACTTTCAGTAACTTTAACTGGTGCTAAGAAATACTATTTCTTATTTGTAAATATGTATCGTGTAAATTTATGTAAATTTTAAGAAATGATTATTGGATTCAAAGAAGTTGCAATTTACATTTGAATAGTTTATACAATATTAAATAATTAAAGATTATTTTAAATTCTTAGTGAACGTAAATTTAAAATACTCTAATATGAGATGCAAATATACTTATGGTGGCGACGGATTTAGAATACAATATGTCACCAACCGTGTGGTGAAGGATTAAGAATACATACAGTCACCACCCTATACTATGAGGGTGTCGTAAGAGCCACCAAAAGGAAATGACAAGGACGAAAACCTAGCCGCAAGAGAAGGAAAACTTGAAACTAAACCCTTTGCCAACCCGTCTCCCTGCGATGGGAGGGCCTCCTGACATGGTAGTGGGTCATTTATCGGCCGAGTAGTAGTCGTATGTCACCAACCCATAACTCCGTGAAGGTGTCGTAAGAGGCGAATAAGGAACGCAAGATGCAGATCAACTAGCCACTAGAGATGGAAAACTTGATAAAAAAACCCTGTGCCGCCAATTCGTCAGACCAGCGTGGCACGGTCCGCTAATTTCCCTGCATTCATTTGGGAGAACGCCCGACCAGTAGTGGGCCATGGGCATTACGGGCTTAAGTGATGATGATGATGAATGATACTTGTCTACAGTACTTAAATATTTTCCCTATTACCTCGTCACGACTCTTCTACTCTTTCACCGTTTACTAATTAAAAGGATTTTAAGTGACTGATTCGAACGTCATTAAATTTATTTGTAATAAACTTAATTATAACACACTTAAACATGGGTTCATTAATAGGGCGTACTTTGTATAACAATTCAACTGATTGCCACAAACTAGAACAGCGGAATGAATAAAACACATAGATCAGTCAGAAATGTCTAATTTCACTCATATAGTCACAATTGTAAATGCATTATTTTTGCAGGTCCCGCTTCGGTCTATACTTCGTCGATTTCGATAGCCCGAATAAGACGAGGACCCCTAAGGATTCAGCGAAATTGTACGCTGGGGTCATAAGGTCGCGTACATTGCCTGCTGACTACGATCCAGAAGATTTCTCCGCGTTCTCAGGAGCCAGTCTCGCCGCACCTTCTCTAATCCTCCTTGGCCTACACAGGCTAGTCATGTAAACTACAATACTTCATAGAAATTTACGCCGTAACACTACGCTAAGCTATAAGTATATTAAAACTTTAAGTATCAATATCTTAAACTGTCATTCAAACTTGCTTGATCCCGTAAATGTGAAGCTTAATGCTAAACTATGAGAGTGTCCGAGCTCAGTACTCGACGGTGGCCAGTTTTTTGGCATTGTCGCGCGCCACCTCCCGCCGTAGTTGGGCTTGGATGCACGCGAACGATTTGCCCTTAGTCTCGGGCAGAACAACAATCATGAACACCAGCCCCAAAAGGGAGAACGCAGCGAAGCCCCAGAATACGGTGTAAATTTCGTATGCATCCTTCACCTCCTATAAAAAAAGAAACCGTATTTGTAAAAATGTGCCTTTTTATTCTGTGGAAATTTTATTTCGTAAAGCTATCCGACCGGTTACTGTAGCTGGTTGCTTTTATGTAAAATAATTTAATTTATTTATGTTTATTTTAGATAATAATTATTAAATGGGATTGTGTTTTATTGTGAGTGTTATGTTTCATTTTTAATAAATAGTAAAATCTCACTTTCCTTAAATGGATTAATTTACTACCAACAGTTCTGTATTTAACCTTGAAGAACACTTAAATAAATGTTGTCAGTGTTACTGTTTTGCCAGTAATCATAGTAGAGATCCGACGAAAATGTTTCAGAAACTTAGTGATGATAAATTTAGTGGAGAAAAATTGGGATAGTTACCTGATATAGCTTTTGCACAGCGAACATAGAGATGCCTGTGTAGATGTGAGCAATACACGATGCGTACAGCTTCACGTTGGTCGGGAACATTTCTCCTATGATGACATACGGTACAGTCGACAAACCGATGGCGTAGCAGACGATGTAAACCAGTAGGGCCGCAAGAGGCACCCAATGCAGATTCTCTATCGAGGCCTTGTGTTCAATATTGAAGTAGAAGTATGTACCGATAGTACCATTCATCAAGCCTACTCCAAGAGCAGAGAGTAGCAACAAAGGCTTTCGTCCGACGCGATCCACGAGAATCACTGAGAGGATACATGTGGCTACTTGGACACACCCAACTATGATAGTTTCGTGATACGGTTGGATCGCTACAGGCACAGCTGTACCGTTGGTTATGTTAGACGGTACTATGGCTGCTTCGAAGATTTTTTGGGAATAAGCTACCACAGCGGCACTTCCACATAGCTGCTGTATCGTAAACACTCCCAGCGTTATCCACATGGCTTTTCTGTTCGTAGCTTCTGTGACTAGGTCACACCACGTGCCACGGTTCTTCATGTCCTCTTGGACGTTAAGTTCCATACTCTTAAGCTCAGTCCTTATATCACCACTACGCAAACTCCTGAGAGAACGTTCCGCTCTCTCACTTCGCTCAAACTTTAAGTAGTAGTAGGGAGATTCTGGTAGGAAGAAGAAAGTGATGACGAACGTCACTGGCAGGATAAGGTTGATGCCGGCGAGTGTTTGCATCGACACGAAAGGACCGATGCTGTATTGGGCAAGAATACCAACCTGAAAAAAAAAGAAACAAAATGTTAAAAAAGTATCAGATATTTCACGGCTCATATGCGGTAAGAAGATAATTACAGTATCAGAATGTCAGTTTGTGTATTTATTAGATTGGCATGTGTTTTTGTAATACCCCCTTCCTATACACATGCATATATATAAGAGATCTGTATACTGGCTCATCATTATATCATATTTAGACTTGAAATTTGGTAGAAATATTTCTCTCGCCGAGTAGAGTGCTAAAAACAGATTTTTCAAATTTCCACCCGTCGGCCCCGGGGTGTTAATTATTATTATATGGCAAAGCAGCGCGTTTGTCGGGCCAGCTACTAATGTAATATGTTTACTATGTTAATAGTAAACGTTCGAAACTGAAGTCATTACTTTGTGCTTTTCCTACTACGCCAATAGCCAATGGTCTTGCCATACACGCCATTCAACTAATTATGACTGTCAGTCAAGGGTATACATTTTCGAATACTGACGAAAGTAAAATTGCTGTTTTTACTATAATTTGTCCGGGGAAAATAACCAGCAGCGTTTAAACTAACCTAGCGTATATCGTTCCTTGATAAGTCACGCGATAAACTTTTATCACCATGTTTTATTTAGGTTATAAATACGTCATTGAGGTAGTAATTTTACGCTGTGGAAAAAGGTTAAAAATGTCACTTTACCGGATCCTTTTATGACGTAAACAGATTTACAATACCTATAACACATCCAACTTAGCAATATTGTGCAATCAACAGATACAATTTTATTGTCTTTTTATTTGGAAGGAATGCCTAAACATTCACTTTTACTAATGTAATAAAAATACTGTTAACATGTAACAGACTGATGTAAGAGAATATTAAACTCAGAAATAGAATACACGATGTCACCACCCCATACCGTCCTCAGGGTGTCGTAAGAGGGGACTAAAGGAACGCAAGAGGCAGACCACCTAGGTCCAAGAGAAGGAAAACTTAACACAAACCCTGTACCAACTCGTTTTGCCAGCGTGGCACAGTAGGCTAATCTCCCTCCATGAATATGGAGGAGGCCCGGCTCAGTAGTGGGTAATTTATGGGCTGAAATGATGAATGATGATGACACTCGTGATCGTTACAATTAATTTGCTAGAGGGAATGAAATACACGCTATAAAGGGTAGATGATCTTCAAGTCTCAACGATCTAATTTTAATAAAAGATCGCTTGTCGTGTGACGGTTTAAAATAATTTTATAATTTTCCACGTCGTATAAATTCGCGGTAAGCCACGCGATGTGTAATTGAGGGTCGGGTTCTCCGCATCACGTTTCATGTCGCTGGCTCGTGCGCTCGTCAGCTTAATTACGTGCAAATAGAACAAACAATGGGAAATAATTGTCATGAGGAGCCGTCGTCGGTTGTAGGATAGCTGATGTTGCAAGAATAACATTGTACGTGTCGTTCTTATGTGACATAAGATCGTCACCATGTAACGATCTGGACGAATCCAACTACATTGGACCTCAATCTCGCTTGCTGGAAGGCGAAGATGAGGATAAGATGTTACACATTTGCCTAGAAGGTGTATGTTCACTTTGCCTTAAAGATTTCCAGATTACATTGTTTGGGAAAAACAGACCTTGACAGAGAGTTCCACTCTTTAGCAGTCCGCATAATGTATGAGAGGCAAACCGCTTCGTACGTTATGGAGGAGTGTCTACAACATACGGGTGAAACTGCGCGGGTTGCAAAGTCGTTTGGTGATGGAATAACAACACTTGTATTTAGCAGATTACATTTTGAAAGAATAGCTATTAATTCCATGGTGTAAGATGGGCACTAGAAAATAGCAGGTTTGGAGCCAAGGGTAGGTTTTGTGAATGAAATTTCGACAGCATTGATATTTATTTGAAGCTAAGGATACAAATGACGCCCAAATCCTATACAAGTATCTCTAATTTTACGCAAAGAAAACTAGCTATCTACTATTACTTTTAGAACTTCCTAGCTTTGGGTCACTAAATCAAACTAAAGCGCAGTGGTTGAGCGATCGACTGCTGCGCAGCATGTCGCGGGTTTGATCCCCGCATGGAAGAAATATTTGTACTTCCTACAAGTATTTGTTCCGGGTCTGGGTGTGTATAATAAGTATGTATTTACAAAAAAAAAAGTATATAAGTAGTTTATCATCCATCTCGTTACCTTAAAACAAGCATTAAGTTGCTTAGCTTGGGACGAGATGGCATTGTGTGAAATGTCCAATGACATTGAAATTAAACACTTTTTAACGGATTTATCGCGTGTATATTACATTATTTAATTCCCGACGTTTCGAATGCTTCTGCGTCTGCGTCTGTTTTTCATGTCAGCTATGTGTTTATAAACACATAGCTGACATGAAAAACAGACGCTCGACCAAGTCTGCAGTTTGTGAGCACACATTCAACAAGACCAACCACTACATCCACTTTGATAGACCTCAAATCCTTGCCAAGGAAAATCATTACATTCCAAGAATGATCCGCGAGGCTATTGAGATTAAAAAACATCCAAATTTCAATAGAGAGGATGGTTGGCAAGTACCACCTGCTTGGGATCCAGTCATTAAATTGATCAAATCTCAAGCAAAACACTCATCTGCAAGACCTCTGGACACCGTGAGCGATTTCTGCGTGCACAGGGAACGTTATCAATAAAACAAAATTATAGGCGGTAGATTTTAACTGTTTCTTTATACTTTTGAAGACAACTGTCATCTAGTCTCTCCCGCGACCACGACTGCTGCAAAGCATTCGAAACGTCGGGAATTAAATAATGTAATATACACGCGATAAATCCGTTAAAAAGTGTTTAATTTCAATGTGTAATAATCGCGAAAACCTAAGAAATCATTATGTCCAATGACATTTATTTATTTATATTAGGCACAATATTTTAAGAAACAATATTGGTAGCGTTGCACCTAAAAACGGAATGTCGATTGATGTCAAACCAGACCATGCCAGAACTTGAGAACGTGAGGAAACCCAATATTCAATGTCAATATTGTCAATGTCAATATTCAAGACACTAACTTATACGAATCTGATCTGTATGTTTGACAGCCCAGTCAGCCAGATATGGAAGCAGGTTCAGTGTTTAGCGAGGAAAGTGAAAAAATATAGATTTCAGATATGTAGTTTTTTTTAAATAAATCTTTACGTTGATTCTTATAATTAGAGTAAATCCAAAAAATATTGCAATTGCTTAGACAATGTTTCTAGAAGTTAACAACACTACACCACAACCAATATTAAGTTGCAAGTTTGACCTCTGTAATCGAATAAGTTATCTAATATGGCGAATGACACAAAAATAAAGTATTTTGCGTCTTTGTAAACAAGTGTTAGTTTCGAGCCTAAATTGTCCACGACATATGTGGGAAGTTCCAAGCTTTATATGACGTTATAAAGTAGACTGATCGTTTGTTGGATCATCCAGTCTATGGATATGAAACAAGGAAACGATGAATACGATTCACTGATTATGCCGAGTAGCAGCCCAGGTTTTAAATTGGTTCTTGATATCAGTTAACTCATTTGATTCAGTCTGAGTCCTGTGGGTCCGGATATGCTCCGGATGAGTCAAGAACTGCCCATTTCCTGCTCTCCTCGTAGAGTACTTGTTAACCCGAACCCCTTTTAATAAGCCCCGTCACCATAGTGGCTGTCCTTTGTCGATTCACTCAAACGGTTCCAGTCGTATGAGACCCATGAAGCTCGGTACTATATTGAATTGTACTTTAATTTTTTTTCTTGATATTTTTTGTTGATTTTTTTTACTGTGCCCGCGGTTTTTCTGTATGGTTACCTTTTGAAGCTGGTAGTAGGCGGCCAACATACATATTTCGTCATGACCCGTCTAGCACTTCATGAACATGCTCGTGGTACTTTATTTAAACTATGATATCTCCTAAGATATTCGTTGAAATCAAACGAAGTCAAGGGCAATTTTCTTCTTACATTTGTAAAAACACTCCGCTTAACTATTGTATTGACATATACTCGTAGTATCACTATAACTTATATAATGTGACTAATAAAATAACTACTTTGTATTTAACAAGTAATGCTACTAGACTAGACTAAAAGCTAGCCGAAACAAAAGGAAAACTAGAGTTCAGAAAGCAGTGACTCTTTATTGGGCTAAGCTTATGATGATGATGATTCTATTACTCAGTAAAACATTTCCATATAGAGCAACCCACTTGCAGTGGAACAGATTCCGACAAAGCTAATTTCACCTATACTTGCACAAGTCAGTGTGATTCCTCGAATGCCGTATAGAAATTGCATGTATATGCAGAAAGCGATCTTATGACGTGCGCGATAGAGCATTAAATATGTAAATGAGCGATGGGTACAGAGATGAGAGAAATAATTGGCATAGCTTATTACGTGAGACGTTACCTCTCAGAATGGATAATAGGACATGGAATTACTTAATTGTAGGTCCATTAGCATTTGAGTCATCTTTTGCGCGATCATTATCCTTTATCCTTCTCGTCAACATGGGACATGTGGGTTTGTAATTAACGCATCAAAGATGTAGCATGTTTGATAATTTTGTTTACCTACTTTTATACAAGGGCTAGCTGATAATGAACTTGATGTTACAAAAGATGGCGACATTCACGATAGCCAGAACCCGTGGCCAATCCACCTCTTCTTTAATAATAATTGTCGCTTCTAAAAAAACAATCCTAAGATTTTCAAAGCTAAGCTTATGAGACAAGTGATCAAAATACAGGGAGTACCCGTATACAGAACTTAGTTTAAATAGGTAATTAAACACTTATCAGATATGGTGCCGGTGTTAAAAATCTCATTTGATAAAAAAGTGATTAATTTTGGTGGATTCTCCGATGCCTGATGTTGATATGTATCAAACGGCTAAAGAGATGAATAATTCATCAACACCTGCTACATTGGCAGGTGAGTACCAATCGCTTCGATATCGGGACGCCGAGAGCGTATACAAATGCATAAACGGAATATTCAATTATAGTTCGGGGTAATAATACTGTAGAAACTCATTAATAAACAGAAAACCAACCTGATGCGAGGTAACGAGCTGTTCAGAAAGTTACGAGTATTTTGATTACTTCGAAGATACACACGAGTTCTCGAGTGCATTTTTATTTATGTTCCGGATACGATCGACTTACAGTATAAATTAATATAACAACTAACTACTTTATCATTTCAACTTACTTTCCCCCGTCAAAAAGGATTCCACATGTCATAGATTACTTACTAAAATTTTGTTAAACAAATAATTGTTGATAACTAAATCGTATGAAACTGATAGGTCAATAATTAATCAATATGTGTTATACTTTTAAGTATAAAAAGGAAAATAGTTTTTTTTTTCTAAACCAAAAATTAAATGTCCCCGATATAATGTTAAGAGATAGAAATGGATACTGGCAATATTTACTTATATAATAAAATAGCTTTCTTACAATGCATTTAAAACAACTGTTACACAAATCTGTAATTTTAATACATCGTCACTGCATGAACATATACAGACTTCAGATTCGGCTTTAGATATTTACCCCTACATCCACCATAAGAATATTAAACCCAGCAATGATTTGTTTTCATTGAAACTAAGAAAATTGGCAAGGAAACATTCGTCTGTTGAAATGCTGTCTATATGTAGATATTTGATTAGATAATATGTTTATGATGTTTGTATATTTAAAAATTATACTTACTTTATTCATTAGAGTGATGAGTGTAGATAGAGCGCCCCGGACTTGGTTTGTGGCGATTTCCCCCGTGTACATGGGGGCAACTGTGTAGACGATTCCATAGCCAAGTCCCGAAAACATACGTGACACGACGAGGACTGCCATCGACTTAGCCAGGATAATTAGCACCCAGCCGATAATGAAAGGCACAGCTCCAAGGAGTAAGGTTGTTTTTCTACCGAAGCGGTCGGCAAGGTATGCTGATGGTATTGGTGTGAGCGCCGAACACAGGATCATGACGGAGGCTATCCATGATCCTTCGTACTCCGTGATCGGTATCGAGCTTTTGTCTGACTGTAGATATGGCAACGATGGAGACGGCCACCCGTAGCAGGTACCCGCTGTCGCCGTGATAAGTGTAGCTGGAAAAGGAAAAAAGGACTTTAAAACACGTCTACCATAACTGAGTATAGACACTGCGCATTAACAAAATGGCGTCACAAATCTATAATTGGGTCGAAGGGTTTGGTTTAAACTTATTACTCAGCCGTTCAATTACCCACTGCTGCGTCGAACCTCCTCCCAATACGTGGAGTGTAATTAAATAAACCTACTGTGCCAGGCTAGCCAGACGGGTTGGCACAGGGTTTCGTATCAAGTTTTGTTTCTCTTGCGACTAGGTTACCTGCCTTGTCATGTCATGTCCGTCTGTCGGCTCTTACGACACCCTCAGGATGGAATGGGGTGGTGACACTATGTATTATAAATCAGTCACCACACGGATGGGGTGCAGAATACACGGTGCATTAACAAAATAGTGACATGAATCTGTAATTATGTCAAACGGTTTGGTTTGGGGTTAATTTCATTTATCAATATCACTATCACTAAATAGTATAAAACAAAGTCGCTGTCGTCTGTCCGTCCCTATGTATGCTGAAATCTTTAAAACTACGCAACGGATTTTTAAGCGGTTTGTTTATGTGATAGAGTGATCCAAGAGGAAGGTTTATGTGTATAAAACATGCAAATTATTGTAGAGAAACACTGATAAATTTAGAGATTCATCCTTGCTCCCGTGCGAAGCCGGGGCGGATCGCTAGTTTTAAATAAGTAGAAATTACGAAATATTACTATTTCATCATTATTATTTTCTGACTTCAAAAAATTATAGCACGTTCGTGTGAAGCTTGTCTTTGTGAACATATGCCATGGTAACAAAACCGTGGAATGGATTATTGTCAACTAGCGACCCGCCCCGGCTTCGCACGGGTGCAATAAACCTTCCTCTTCAATCATTCTATCTATGAAAAAAACGGGACGGACAGACATTAGCGACTTTGTTTTATATTATGTACTGATAATGATGATTAAAATCCTAAACAACTCGATGGCAGACGAAGTCAATTAACCTGAGCAAATTGCCTGTTCCAAAGTTTGAAGCAAACAATAGTTATTTACTTATTCATATGCTAATTGCTTCTAATATATTTTTGATTCAAGATTATAGGACTTAAATCTATGTAACAGAAAAAGTGTATTTAATTAGTTTAGTTTTCAACTTGATTAATAATTGTCAAACAGAATAATTCAATTTAGACCTAATCAATTGACAAAAGTTGTTGTTTCAGAACGCAGCTTATGGTTACAATTATGATAAGCATGGCTTGTTCAAACAATACATTAGTGACTTCCCTATTGATATGCATACATCCTATAAAATGCTTTTAACGTCAAGCGCGTTGCCAATTCTAACAAGGAAGTTTATTTTGCCAATTACGTAGGTATGTGTCCAAACAATTAGGTTGCCTAAGAGAATTTCTAGTGATTGATGATAATTGCTCTTGTGAAAAGTGCATTGGTCTTAGGGAAAAGCAGGGGTGATCAGAAAACATATATGTACAGAAGGCACATTAACTTATCTCCAGTCAGCCGTGTGATTAATGTGATAACGTTTAATGTTTAATTATGTTTAATGGAATCACATTAAACATAATATTTCCCTGTGATAATACGCGTGTACAGTCCCCACCCCGCCAATCTTTAAGGCCGCTCTGAAATAGCCGCATTACGCTGCGCACAACACAAAATCAGGTATCAGCGGGACGCCACGCGCGCTGGTTTCACGCCCACGCGCGCCCTTTTTCACCCACAAGCGTCTTGGCCACCCGCGTGTTATTGTGAGTGAGCTACGTTCGTATTGGTTATAAAATGTACGATGCGCAAGTTCGTACCCACGTCTACATTCAGAGCGGCCATAAAGATTGGCACCAATCTTTATTTATCAGACTACGAAGTTTGTTGTAATTTTGTTAAGAATTCCCTAAGGTTTCGATAATGTGTTTTCGTGTGGTGATCGATTTAGTATACATAGTATCACCACCCCATTCCTTCCTGGGGGTGTCACAAGAGCCGACAAAAGGAAATGACAGTGCCGAAAAACTACCCGCAACCAAAAAACCCCTCCCCGTCTGGCCAGCGCAGGCTAATTATACCCTCCTTGTGATGGGAGGAGGTCTAGTAGGGCAGTCAGCAGTGGGTCATTTATGGGCTGAGTAGTAGTTGTAGTATGTATATGATTTGCTAAAATTCCTACAAATAATCCCATATTATATTAATCGGGGCCTACACTTGGACTTGGCTGCTAATCAGTAAAGAGTACTTATTAAAAACGACTGTTCGGTTTAAAGCAGTAGACTGTATTAAAAACGAGCATATTTGACAGATAACAAAGACAATATTTTATAAAAAGAACACTAATATTAATATACTCCTTTCTTATCAGCCAGTAGCCAACAGTACTCATTTTATAATTGAGTACGTGTTAAAAGGTTAACATTTAAAATTGTGCAGAAATCGATCCCTTCAACTGTACTTATGAATTATGATCTAATTTAAATTTAAATCTCAATTAAATTGCTTATGGCAATGTTTGTAAACAGATATTTAGTGTAAGGTTATATTTTAGGTAGCATATAGGGGAAAGTTGTATAGATTAGATCTTCTGAACCTTCAATAGACTGTGTTTGAACACGTTCGTGTATACCGGCTACGTTCGTGTAAGCCGGTATACCTGTATACCGGCTTGAGTCGATAAATTTTATCGTCGTCGTAGAGAAAATAATCGTGACAATGTTTACATGAGCAGATAGATAGCGACTATCTCATCATTCAACAGTTTATTGCTTAAAAGCGCTTAGTAAGTCTTTAAATATTATTTCAGTGCGATGTTTAATTTTCCTTGTAGGTACATTGCAGTAGATAATATTTTGCTGCAACAAATTCTGCACTGGCTTCGTATACTGGCTCTTATAAATTTACTAGCTTTTGGGCGCGGCTTCGCTCGCGTGGAATTCTAACCCGTGCTTATCTCGATGAATTTTTTTTTATGAATATAACAGTGGTTATTATGACTAAACTATGATAGTTAGATATGTGCTCTCCTGATTTTAATAAGAACTACAAACTCGTAGTACTTCATTTTGTTCTATTGTCAATAGTTTTTGCAACGCACGCGTAAATAGGTTTTCGATTTTACACCTTGGGTTACAAAATCGCAATTTTCATACGGATCCCTAATTCCTTTGAAAATAAAATATAGCCTATAACCTTCCTCGATAAATGGACTATCTAACATTGAAAGAATTTTTGAAATCGGACCAGTAGTTCCTGAGATTAGCGCGTTCAAACAAACAAACAAACAAACTCTGCAGCTTTATATATTAGTATAGAGTATAGATGTTTTTGTTCAAATACATTTTGCATACTTCTCCTTACTTCTCAGCTCATACATGGGCCTCCTCCAACTACATGGAGGGTAATAAGCCTACTATGCCACGCTGGCTAGACGGATTGGCACAAGGTTTCGTATCAAGTTTTTCTTCATATGGGTTATCGGCCTTTTCATTTCCATCTGTCGACTCTTACGAAACCCTCAGGGTGCAATGGGTTGGTGACACTATGTATTTTAAACCCGTCACCATACGGAAGGAATATTATACAGAGGTTCCTTAAATTGATGGCACGCATTTCGTGTTTTACATTCAATCATAATTCTAATTTTAAATATTTAGATTTGGGTGTGTTTGTGTGTGTGTGTGTGTGTGTGTGTGTGTGTGTGTGTGTGTGTGGGTGTGGGTGTGGGTGTAGGTTATTTTATTCCTTGAGGAATTTAGAAAACGTTGCACTACCAACCTCTTTTATCCTCAGACCATCGTATGAGGCCTCGATAGGCTTTATTAATAAGCCGAGTGGCTTGCGAAGAAAAAGATGATATGCCAATGCCTAATTGACTAACGTACGGAAGTAGGCTAATGTCTTTACATCAAATTACCCAGTCCCCCCGGCCCCAAATGATGCATTAGGTATACTGAATATCGTCTATAATTTTGGTATATAATGATAATGGAAAAATTCGAACGATTAACAATAATTTGGGGTGTGACACTTCCAAATGCTAGTTTGTTACCATAAATAATAGTGTTGCGTATACGCGAGAGTGTGTGAAATGTGTTTGTGTACGCCTAGTTGCATCATTAAGCGATGATGCAGGTAACATGGCAAAAATTCGACATTAACATTGACATCAAGGTTGCGATGCGATGCGACGTCACGATGAAAATGTAATTTAAATTTGAAATTAATCCCAAGAAGTTTTAAGTTTAATTTCATTGTGTAATAATCGCGAATACCAAAGACATTACTGTTTAAATCTGTTTTATTTAACTTATATGTAGATACATTTAAAAATATATAATGTATTTAAAATATCTATCTACAATAGTAGTCTCTATCTATACTCGTTTTCTGTATTTTATTGAGTCACCACCCCATTTCGTCCTAAGGGTGTCGTACGAGTCGACAATGCCAAAAACGTAGCCGCAAGACAAGGAAAAGTAGGCTAATAAATTACCCTCCATGTAGTTGGAGGAGGCCCGACTCAGCAGTGGGTCATTTATGGGATATGACGCAATAATAAATATACATATAATCATTGGAAATTTTGTTTGTTTTGTTTATCATCTAAACGTATCCTATCTTTACGTCGACGTGTGACGAGAATCATTAAGGCTGATAGTAGCGGCGGCTGTCATTTTAACTTATCTGCCAGACCCTCAAATATGTAAACACGGTAGAGCCAGCTAATTTATATATTAACAGATATACGTGGGTTGTATGCCAGTTGGCATCATCGTGGAACGCTGTCTTTCGACATCGATATCAGAGCTACTGGCGTTGAAAACATAGTTTGGATTGCCAACATTTTTATATGACAGTCATAAAGATGGAAAATTTTAAGAAATCTCAGATATAGATATATAGACTAGCTGTCAGCTGATAATCTTCAAACGGTTAAACAAAACAAAAACAACTAAGTCAAAGTCCTCTCACAGTTTCAGAGACTCACATGCACATAGGCAGACGTGGCAAACTTATTGTTATGTTTATTAATCATTCTTCTTTACATTTCAAACACTTCTGATGATGTATGACATTTATGGCGGTTCTTTATTGGAAACTATTACAACCAAACAAGTTCACAATTCAACAGCTCTACATACTTTTTCTTGTTGGTCATGAATGTTTGTGTGTGGGTCATGAAACACCCAATGCTGAGGTCTAATCCAATTACATGAATGGAAATTTTGCATATGGCCAAACCAACCCATATGGTTTGGATCAAATTTACCATCCTTTGCAATTAGTCTCAATTATCCTTAAGTCGGCCCTTACGACAACCTCTGGCTGGAATATAATATTCTAAATAGATATAACACCTATGTATGTATATGTTTTTGTAGAGAGAAAATGGTAATTAGTTATGCGTCATTTCCAGGCAACAATCTTTATCTTTTTACCATAATATTTGTTTTTTATTTTGTTGGTAAGCTTGTTGGCAACCTTTGTTGCAGCTATAGGTACACGTGAGACTTCGATCACGTGCGAACTACGAACAGCGCGTATAAATAAATCCTATGTTTACGTTTTCGACGCAAATGATTTTGATAATTAACCAGATTTCTTATTTCACTCGACTAGGCCAAATAAACTGCTCTTCGGAAAGGGAAAAGTAATTTTGATATACACATGCATTATGCTTTGTGGCTGGCGATTCAGCCGGATTAAAACTCGACATTCGTTGATTTGCGCCACTGAGACTCACAGGCACAAAAATAAATGTGTCAGAAATATTAAACGCTAGGTTTATTATTTTATTCTTCTTCACATTACACTTTTTAGACACTCCTGATGAAATACGAATTTTATTCCATAATGGAAAGTTCTGAATTCTAACGATAACAAATAACTTTTCTTTTTTGTATTTTTCATCATCAGGCTATGAAAAACCCATTGCCGAGTTTTCCTTATCTTACTATTTCTGCCTTCTCGTTTTCTTCTCAATAATCAATTTACTCTTACAACATCTTAAAGATAGAATATGTACCTATTCTAAATTCGTCACCAAGCGGACCTTTCTTGATCTACTTGTATTCTAACGCTACAGGAAACTTGATCTAGTCTCTGTTTTGATGTGTTTTTAAATGCTCAGCTTCTGTTTTTTTAATATCTAAGCGGTAAAAGATGGCACGGTGCATATATACGAGTATATGTATATGTAGGTGTTAAACTTATGGGGAATGTTATAGATGGTTTAAGGTTTTGTTGCAGCAAATTGTTGGTTTCAAATTGGGCTAAAGAAGTTGTTAAGGGGGGTAACATTGTAGTAACTAAGTCTAGGAACTTATTTATTTAAGTCTGTGCACACGTTTTCGTCGCTAATTATAACATGTATCGCGGCGTACTATGCATACGCTTTATTCACGACCACAAATGACACCCAGACCCAGAGCAAGTATCTCTTACACAAAGACACTTGCCCGATCCCGGAATCGAATCACGGAACCGTTAACCCATGTCGGAAAATAACAAAGTAATTCTACTTTTAAGAAAAAAATACCTCGTTTTATAAGGATTGTATGAATAAGACACTGTTTATTTAAAGGCAAAAGTTACCCGGCTCGACTAACGGACTTTTTCTAAAGCAAATGAAAAAAGAAAATGCTAAGCAGCTCGTTAACTGAACCTTAATTAATTATATAGTTTTGATAATTAAGTAACAAGTACAATGAAATGTTGTGGAGGTGGGAGCGAGGTCGTCGGCGGGGCAAGAAGCGGGGTGCAGGGGGGCGCCGAGCCCGGCTAGTGCGGTGACGTAAGCTGCCAGCGTGACATCTAAGGGTGAGTCTCCACTTGGCAAAAATGATTTTTTAATACAGTTGCTCAAAAAGTGGCATATTACAGGGACGTATAGCGTTCGGGAAGTGGGCTATTACACACGCGTGCTTTTTCTTTACCATTCCCGCACTAGTGCGTTTTCTTTCCCAACTGTCAAAATAATGTCTATTATAAGGAAAAACCAACCATGAAGTTTTTACTAAAAAAAATCATAGAAGTTTTTATGATTCATGCAAATACGTATATTTCTAAAAAGAAACTACGTACTAATTTGTTTCAATTTCAGATTTAATGATTTGATTTAATGTGTTTTATTTCATCTAATTAAATTTCATTTCATATCAATAAAAAAATTCTACTGAAGACTTGGCTGTATGGGCATTGTTCCTTTTGCCTACCAGAATGGGTGAAGAAAAAAAAACCTGCTTATATTCTACGGTCGGCGCCATTTTTCAGAAATGATTAGTTAGTTGAGTTTACCTATTGTGTTTATAATATTTTATTAAATTGCTTCATTTTTTCGCAACTGTATTAAAAATAGTCGTTCAGTACACGTGCGGAACCGTCATTGCAACTTGTTCCGACTGTCAACCCTCGCCTTCGGCTGCGCCTCGGCTCGGGTAGACATTTGTCGGAACTCGTTGTAATGACAGCCTTTCCGCACTTGTAATGAAATATACTATTATTGTATTGTGTCTTGAAGGGATAATGTTGGGTCGACCTGTATTGTAGACAAATTTTACCTGTATTGTTATTTACCTGTATATTAAATTTTACCTGTATATTTTACCTATATTGACCTGTATTGTAAACAACTTTGTTTCATCGAAATAAATTATGTTTAAGGATGGAAAGAAGAAAATATTTTGTAGAATATCTGTCTATAACATTCAATGTCATGTAATCTTTTATTTCTCTGTTGTACAATACAGTTAATTCGAAAATTCATATTATTAGATTTTCTAAAGAAGTTTTAAAAAGTTCATACAGACTTAGTTGTTTATAGATATTCTAGGGTTCATTAAGTACCTATATCTCCTGCATATTTTTTGTTAATCAAAATTATACGTACACGATTTCTATAAGAAGACAGTATATTTTTGTCTGTCCTTTTGTATCCAGAGGTGTAAGTAACCTTAAAACAAAAAACAACCTTCTGATTAGGACCGTTTTTGACGGACTACTCTAACCAATAGATAGACCATGTTTTATGGAATAATGCAGTCTTTTTAATATTGTTGTTTAATACATTTTAGTTTATATTCTATAATATTTCGGGTTCTGCGTAAAGCTTAGGTTCAAAAGTAGTACTAAATATGACAACAAATGATTGATGCCTTTGTGACGGAGGCCGGTTGGGATTTTGGTAGATTTTAGTATGTAAAAGTTTCTTATTAGTAAGTAGCATTTCAAGACGAATCCCACCAGCATCTTGATCGAGACGTGGCAGATAAATAAATAATAAATATTTGCTTTAATTTGAAGCCAGCTAGCCAGTAATTCACATTATCACTACATTTTGAATACAGCTCTAAGCTATTTAAGTGCTTAATTATAAGTCAAGGGTCCCCGGTTCGATTCCGGGATCGGCCGAGGCACTTACTCTGAGTCTGGGTGTCATTTGTGATTGTGAATTACATGTGTGTGAACAGTTACGGTTAATAATAAAGGGATTTATACATCTAAATGCGTGTTCTAGACGCGAGCTCTTAGAAATATACATATCATGATTATCATTCCATATCAATGTAACCCAATCAGATGTTTGTAACAGAAAATATGATAAAAAGAGTGTCCATGGAGTTTCTTGCCTGTTCTTCTCCATAGGATCTACTTTTTGGAACATGAAACTAGATTCCTAACTTCACTTTAGACTTTTCAAAAACACCAGTAAATAGGTTCAATTGAAATAAATGATTTGAGCTGAGTTACCTTTACCTTTACCAGTTAACCTAAGATGTAAATATTCGGTTTGTAAGTTCTATGGTTTTGTACCTACACATTTTTATAGATTTCAGAATATTTTTCTTAATTGACTTACGTTTTACACATCAGTAATGGTGTCATATATGTATAAGGAATGTCCCGTACGGTGATGGATTTAGAATATACAATGGCACCAACACACAATCTTGAAGATGTTATAAGTGTGTTATTAGCCGGCGCTAAAGGAATGAAAGAGGCAAACCACTTATCAGCAAGAGACGGAACACTTGATACAAACCATGTGCCAAACTGTCTTACCAGCTTAGCACAGAAGGCTAATTTCCGCCCATGAATTAAGATCTCATTTATGGAGTGAAATTATGATAATTATGTAAGAAATTTGTAATAGCTGTACCTATTTCATTTGCCACGCCATATATCGATACCGAAAGAATAACACGTTGTGTAAACAATAACGCTGCTTTCCGGGTTAAACAAATACAAACATCTGAATATTCTACATACGTTTCTGATTTTATAATTCATAATTTAAGTTCAGCGAGATTCAAGTGGAACTGCGTTCTATTTGCTGATAACCACTGACTAATCCCCGAATACGCGTTCGTTAGCTTCAATGAGTGTGAACACATCCGAACAACAACGCACATTTGAGAATAACAATATTCCGATTGTGATACTGTATGGTAGTATGCGACAATGTATCCGTTAAAGCCAAAACTGTTTACGCTGTATCACAACTGAGTGAACATTTTTATCATCATGATTTCAACCAAAGGAAGTTGAAGATCGCCCGCATGTCGATATAATATAGTAATATGAGTAATAGGTGTGTTCTTTTTTTTCCGACTTCAGAACTGTTGAAGATTCTCAATTCGTCTCTATGTGTACTGTGTACTTCATAATTGATTAGATTATTAAAATCGGTCCGTAGCTTACTTACTTAATTATTTAGGTTATAAATATACACAAGGCATCACTATCACTGTCACTACATAGTATAAAACAAAGTCGCTGTCGTTTGTTCGTCCCATGTATGCATATATCTTTAAAACTAAGCAACGGGTTTTGAAGCGGTTTTTTTTCATATATACAGTGATTCAAAAGGAAGGTTTATATGTATAATACATGCATAATATTGTAGAGAAACACTGATAAATTTAGAGTTCATCATTGCACCCGCGCGATGCCGGGGCGGGTCGCTAGTTGAATACAAATGACTGTTTATTGATTATTTTTCGTATTTTTTTAGTAGGTATACGTCTTAATGCGACACTACTAACATCCCATTTTTAACCAACCTCAAAAAGTAGAAGGTTCACAATTAGGTTGTACGTTTTTTTTATCTGTATCTGTATGTTTATGCCGATTAAATATATTTTCTTTTCTTTCTTTCTTTTCTTTTTCTTCATTGTATTCTATTTATAATGCATATTTTATCATTATACCTTTCTGGGCTGTACTAAGGTTTAACTGCGCCAACGATCATACGTTGTTCAAATAATTGATGAGTAGTTTGTGTGTGGTAAACTGTTTTCATGTGTGCCTTGATTTTTTTACGGTCTAATTCTCTATTAGAACTTTACTCATCAAGATTCAATACTTGAGCTTAGCTGCAGTTTTTTAAAGTTACTTGCAGCGACACTGTGTACAAGATTTTATGTAGAATATTTTTAGAAACACAAATTATTATTGATAGCTTTTTGAAGACAGTTTACAAGAGAAGATATGCCTATTGAAATGCTCGCCCGGTGGCAAAATGTGAAGTGACGACGGCGTTAGCGACCTTTAATTCACTCAGCGACCAGTCGTTTTGTCGTGTCGTAGAAGAATTGGAAACAAGCCCGTTGGGCAAATATTAGCTCCTGCATGTGCGCGTACAGCTTATTGTTGTGTGCGTGTGTACGCTAAGTAGAACAATGGACAGAGCCGAAGCACAACTATGTAGTAGTTATTTGCGACTAGACTAGTGATTTTTCAATATGTTTCGCCAGCGAATCATTAAACTGGGAAACTAATATATGTATGAGGTATTTTTAGCCAGTGACCATCGATGCCAAAGGAAGGAAGAATGTAAAATCTATAGCATAGCATGTATGCTGTCTACGATATAATATTGCAGGCACTAAATGTGTTTTGGAACGCAGATTTAATTCCTTTGACCAAGATCATATTTTCATTAAAACATTCTATATTTTCTTTAGGTTACGTTTTGTGGTTGATTTAGCATGCATAGCGTCACCAGCCCATTCCATTCTGAAAATGTCGGATGAGGCTAAATGAACTAGATGGATGGAAATTGGAAACCCTGGCCTGTGAGTAAATTGGAATAAGTTGATATACTCGTACGTATCTAAATCTATAGCTATACTGCGTAGTATTGTTTCAGAGATTCTTTTGTTTATTTAATGAAAGATCATGTTTTGTGTTGTATTAATGTGACCATCATGCTACGGACAATGTGTGCGTATAAATTACCAACCTGCATGCCAAGAATGTCTCGTTGTGCTAGTTACCATTAATGTTGTTAAATATCTGATCATGACTAATGGGCATTGAAGAAATATTGTCAACAGTCGTTGTTTAAGGAATTAATTTCGCTTTGGTTTATCATTTTTGTTATCGTAATGTTTCTGAATTTAGTCATTATTCATTATATTTCCGTAATACTTGTTTTTTTTTAAACTTTATAATAAACATTTTTGTTTCTTCTACATAGTCTCTGGATTTGGACCTCAAAGCCAGTTTAATTTAAGGGCTATAATTCAATGATCAAGTTCTCATGTCACACGGAATTACTAAAGAATAATATGCTAATGTGTTATTTATAATTTATGCTGCAGGTGCGGTACAATACGTTTATTTCTCTCCCGCAAATTTCAGGAGCTTGCCAGAGAAGTGGCTGGAATTATCTGCCGTGCTAATGATAAGAGCAGCAAGTGCATGACAGGAAGTTCCTAGAAAATGGCGCTTAAAGTTTTAAATTATTGATCTTTGTAGTAACAGCGCTTATAAAAATAAAAAATGTAATAATACTAGCACTTTTTTTTATAAACTGTCAAAGACAAAGTTATAGATCTCGATACGGCGATTCCGAATATGTAACTAACTCAATTTGGTAAAAAAATTTGGTTACGGCGGTTATAATAAGCGCGGCAGTTATAGCGTGGATATATCTTTCTATGTCCCTTCCATTTCTAAGAAACTCTGTGACACCAGGGAAAATCCTACCGTCTGGTAAACTCCGTCTAACCTCGCCATTTGTCGGCCGTCCGACTGAGCTGATAAAATATATGTTTGGTCCTCTGACCTAAGGCCTTTGACTCTTGATATTGTGTTACGCTCGCTAATAATGATCCGTGGTTTTGCCATATTGTACTACAGTATATTTAAGGAACTACAGAGGTTGGTACCTAACGGTTAGTGCAGAAAGTCTGGACATAAAACTCTTTTATTTCTCGTCATATGGGTTGTCCATTAATCACGTGAGGTTCGAAAGGGGGGGGGGAGGTAACCAAAAAGCGGCGTGTGTGTAAGATTCTTTGAAGGTACTAAAAATACACGAGATTTTAATGGGGGGTGGGGGGCTAGTCTTAAACCTCACCACGTATCACCAAGGGGGAGAGGAGGGTTAGAAAATGCTAAAAAAACATCACGTGATTAATGGACAGCCCCTTAGTGATCGGGGCACGCCTCAGCAGTGGACTATTTATGGGCTCAGATTCATTCATAGATTTGAATCAAAGCTGTTAATTAAGGTTGAAAAGTGAATTCGGCATTCAGGAGAAATAATTCTTATCTCAGTGTTTCCCCCCGGGGAGAACGTTAAGTTCAACTAACCGATAACACGGTGCCTGGCTGGTCCACGTCTAATTCACTTGATAATAATCTAGCTTGAGTAGGTATTATATTAGAGCTCATTATTTTATGTTGAGGGGATATTTTTTTTATGATACTAATGTAAAAGCGCGTGAATGGTTATCATGGGTAAATAAGTTGCCAAAAATGTATTATGTATTCATTTTATTATGTATCACTATTACTACATAGTATAAAACAAAGTCGCTGTCGTCTGTCCGTCCCTATGTATGCTTAAATCTTTAAAACTACGCAACGGATTTTGAAGCGGTTAATAATGTTCAATGTAATAAAACAAAAACGTTAGCCACAGCAACGAGTGGCCGGGTTTGCCAATTTATTATAAAATCTAGCGACCCGCCCGGCTTCGCACGGGTGCAATTATCCATGTATTATACATATAAACGTTGCTCTTGAATCACTCTATCTATTAAAAAAACCGCTTTAAAATAGGGCCGGACAGACGGACAGACGACAGCGACTTTATCACTACATAGTATAAAACAAAGTCGCATTCTTCTGTCCGTCCCTATGTATGCATAAATCTTTAAAACTACGCAACGGATTTTGAAGCGTTTTTTTTTAATAGATAGAGTGATTCAGGGGGAAGGTTTATATGTATAACCCACCCCCGCTTTGCACGGGCGAAGCCGGGGCGGGCCACTAGTTTTATAATATGTAGTGATAGTGATTAAAAATAATTATAGGTTTTTCTTTATTTATTTATCTATACACATCCTTTGCATTCTTGTTTGTTTTTTGCTATTAGCATTTAATGGTAAGTATAATGTAGATTTTAGTTTTCAGATTCATATATGTATGTAATAATCTATCGTCGTTTTATCCCATAAATGACTCACTACTGAGTCGGGCCTCTGAATTATCCCACTGTTCCACGCTGGCAAGACGTGTTGGCATTGGGTTTGTATCATTGGTGACTTTGCGTATTCTAAATCCATCACTACACGGAAGAAGTAGAGTTTAATGCTGTTTAAAATGCAAGTGTTGCCATGGGTATTCCTAATGCTTCGCGCTTAATAAGTGTAAGCGTGGCTTTACCACGTGACGACCGTCATACTATATGCTAGCGAAAAGATAATTGTTAACCTTACTCCCTTTACATCAATCACCATTGACAGTTTGATAAAAGTTTCTTCAATGGCGAAAACACTGCATCGTATTTCACTTTGTGACACATTCGGTAAGTAGGTAATTTGAATATGGAAATATACAACTCGGTTCTTAATCTTAATTAGTGCCATGCATCCATTGTATTGTAATTTTTGTTTGGAGATCTAAATAGGATGATTGTCAACGATACAGATCATTTGGAAAAAGGAACTACAGAGCTTCCTACTTTCTGGCTTATATGGGTGGAAAATAGTTTTTTTTTTTTTTTTTTTTTTAGTTTACAGACATTTATTCTCAAAAAAGACAATTTAAGTCACTTACATGAGAAAACAGATTAAGTAAAATTTAAAAGAGAAACAGGTTTTATAAAAATATTTAAATAATTAGTGTGTGCTCCCTTAAGGTATTCTTAAAGAGGGTAGTGTTGTACAACTGTGCACCTTCGTATGTGAGCATTTTTTTGCCTAATTGGGTTCTAGTTTTCGGCAATACCAGAAAGCTTGCGCGGCGGGTGTTTCGTTTTCTTATGTGTTTTTGTTTTATGAACGATATATTAGTGTGGAGTGAGCTGTGTAATATTTTATAGACTAGGATGCATGTATTATAAATGTATAGCTGTTTTATGTTCATGAGTTTGGTTTCTTGGTATATGCGTAAAGTGGATGTTCGCGGTCTGTAGTGAAAAAGTATTTTAATTATTTTATTTTGCAATATTTGGAGTTCGGCTAATTTTGTTTTCGTTGCACTACCCCATAATTCTATCAAATAAAGTAGGTGCGGCTTGACTAGGGAATTGTATATTGTATAGCGTATGCGACGCGGAATACAACTTGTGATACGTCGGAGGGAACCAGTGAGCGACGATAATTTGGTGCGTATGTGTTCTATTTGTGTATTCCATGTCAGGCTGCTGTCTATACGAAGACCAAGGTATTTTTCTTGTGTTCTTTCTTGCAGCACAGTATTATTTATTTTAAGTGGATCATGTGAAGGTATTTTTTTATTCTTTGCCTTAAAAACAACATAGCATGTTTTTGATACATTTATTGTAAGGAGATTGTACTGGAACCAAGAGAATAATTTATCCAGGTCTTCTTGAGCTTTTGGTATTATTTCGTGAATTGTAGATCCGAAGTAAAACAGACAAGTGTCGTCCGCATATAATGATACGTGGCCATGCAGAACTAGTTCATGGATGTTATTTATGTATGTCACAAACAGCAGAGGCCCTAGAATTGATCCTTGTGGAATTCCACATGTCAATTCGCGCTTTGAACTTTGCATATCATCTATTTTGACAACTTGATATCTGTTTGCAAGGTAGGACTGGAATATTTTAAGTGCAGTGCCATCGATACCAATTTGTTTTAGTTTTTTTAATAGTAAATTATGGCTGACGGTGTCAAAGGCTTTCTGAAGATCAATGAATATACCTAAAACAACATTTTTCTTGTCTACAGTGGGAAAAGGACAAAAGATGATGATGGTACTTTCAAACATGACGATGATAAGGAGTTTTTTTTTTGATAAAACTAACATGAATAAATTTCCTTTTGAATTTGATCGTGATACTCCAAATACAGGGTTCAAGGGGGTCCCTTGAAATATGTATTTGGAGGATCACGAGTCCAAGCAGTACCGAACCCTAGAACCAAGAAGATAATCTGGGAGTACAATAGGAAATGCTTTATTGCGTAAACTAATTCTGGCGTTCATAACCGTCCATGGATCCATTTTTTTTAAATACTCTTAGGAAAAAATGTGGCACCAACTGAGACGACGTAACGGTTTAAACTCAGTTGCCTTGGCTTTTATTATAATAATATGTTATACCTAATATTATATAAAAATATTTAATTTAATATTTTAATTTATTTGGTCAAAAGATTTAGGTTTTTTAAATAAATGTATGCAAACAAAACAAAATGGTATGACTTTAAATATATGTATTTATATATAGGTCTGTCGGAAAATGGAGGTCACTTCGTACGTATGTACGACTCACTCAGACGCCCAGACGATTCTGACTTATGACGATGACGTCACCACAGGTTGACTGACCGGACTCCTCGAAGTTGTTGAGAGTACATCATACGTATCAACAGAACATGAACAAACTGCAAGTTCTACTCAATTTATACAGCGAGGTAAAAAAGTAATCGAAATGTCAGTGATTCGAGTATTGTGTGCACGCATTCAGGAGTACACGGCTTATATTATACTACTCAGCCCATAAATGACTCACTACTGAGTTAGGGACCGACGGGGCCCTTACCATTACAGGAGGGAAATTAAAAATTAAGAATTACTGTGCCACGCAGGCCAGACGGGTGGTGGCACAGAATATCGTATACCTATAATTAGGTTAGGTTAAGCCTTGTCATTTCCTTTTGTCAACTTTTAAGACACCCTCAGGATGGAATAGGGTGGTGACAATATGTTTTCTATATCCGTCACCGCACCGATAAAAACCTTATAATCACTATCACTACATAGTATAAAACAAAGACACTGTCGTCTGTCCGTCCCTATGTATGCTTAAATCTTTAAAGCTACGCAACGGATTTTGAAGCGGTTTTTTTAAATAGATATAGAGATTAAAGAGGAAGGTTTTCAGGTATTATAATACATGTATAATTGCACCCGTGCGGAGCCGGGCCGGGTCGCTAGTAAAAGATAAATATCAAATAATATTTGTTATACATATACAGTACAGTAAGAGATCGTCAACAGAAAACTTAGTATCATAATACGTTTATTAAACAATTTATTATCACTACACTGTGAAATTTCTTGCTAATTTTGTTGAGCGAATGTTTTTAGCGTACAGTGAATGAAATTCTGGAGTAATTAAGGTACGAATATACGCTTTTACGTTTCACTCTAGTAATGTCCTAATTATCATCACGAAAGCAATATGAAGCCCAAGTATCATGTGAAAGTGGTTTGATGCAAAATTAAATGAAATGTGGATGCGAAATATCTTTAATAGACTGAGAGATGCCCCAGATGTCAAAAGTTGTACCTACAGTGGAGTTGATCCTCCTTACAAACGCAACAATGTCAAAGTCTTGTAACGTCTTTTAGCGTGTACATTTTAAATGTGGAAACACAAACATAGAACAAATATCTTTAGTTTTGAACCAAATGGAATTAAACCAGGGCTAAATCCAAAGGCGGCGCTAAAAACTCCCAGAATAAGAAGGTTCAGTGGTGTTTGCCCTTTAGTAGTCTTTCAGTAACAAACAAACATTCTTACAAACTTCCGCGTTTAGAGTTTAATAGGATCTAATTCTCGAAGTATCGAATGCTTTGAATCAGTCGTGGTCACAAGAGAGACTACATGATACGTGTTGTTAAAAAAAACCACTTAAACCTACCGCCTATAATTTTGTACATAGTTATATATTTGTTTTTGTTCAGAAAGTGCATAACAATAAGTGGTACAATATTTATCTATAATGTGAATTATTTTATCTTGAGTTAACATGAAAGATAAGTTAAAAGGTTAGCGACGAGAAACGGAAATGTAATAATCTAAATATAAATCGAGTGCAAAATAAAGTTTCTTCTGTCGACGTTGTGTTTTTTAACGAGTCAGATATTTTAGTGTTACTTTACTGATATGGTAGTGGTGTAAAGGTATAGTTGAAATTTGACAACTAAGGTCTATGTTATTATGTACATTATTCTACTAACATTGAATGCGATTGATGCGAACTTATTTTAGTAAAACATTACGTTGTAATCATTTTTGTCTGGTCTCAAAGTACCAGTTTTTTTGTTGATGAAGTATAAAAATAAAATGTACATTCAACAGGAACAATAGTCACCAATTAGTCTAAAACTATCAATTAGAGCTGTACTTTGTAGTAAGGAGTTCAAGTTTATTAGCTTGCGGGAGACCCGTGACTTTGAAGCAGTCCAGGCAGGAAGACAGTGGGTTTTAGTGGGTAGGTCGGGGTTAATTACCATCTTTTCACGCCCGGAGTTGGCCACAAAGGCCGGGTATACATGAGGAATTCCACCAAAAAAAAGTGCGTAATGACTAATGACATATATTTGTATTCAACATATATGTACGTGTATTTTTACGATAATCTCAAAAGATGCACTGCATGGGTCTGCATGCGGGTTTGAGCTGTCAATAGAGTGATATTATATCAGAACAATAACCGTTTATAAATATTATAGTATTATATTAAGTTGTTTCATAAGGTATTGTGGAAACTGATTGAAATATGACGGCACTTATTAAATGAAAATCATTAGTCTAGCCGTGCTGTGACGGATTTAGAAGGAAGTATTGAAACATAAGAATGTGCTACCTATCCCTGTAATTGGAGGCGGCCCAACTCGGCAGTGGGTCTTTTATAGGCTGGGAAGTAAGAAGTAAATAAGTTATCTGAATGTTTTTATCGAAAGCATAACAAAACAATATAACCAATTAGTTTCTCATTTTTATAAAGATATTTGTACAAAACAGACAAAGGCCTAAACTACCCGTGCGAAGCTGAGGCGGGTCGCTAGCTCTTTAATACATATTTGTTTCCACAACTACGCATATTATGGAACGGAATCTGATAAAATTTCTTCGCAGTAACTGGGTGATTGCATGTACACTGTTTACAAACATGGTCTACCGTGGGTACTTACCAACATAGGAATTCCCGAGACTAAAAGCTGTAAACTACAGCTCAATACAATTATCATTATGGGCTGGAAGATAATAGGAATACACTGCATTCTTCGTCTAGCATCGATGGCGTTATTTAAAATAAATTGTAGATGGAATGTTGTGTATTTTTTTTTAAACCCTTATAAGAGTTAGTAAAGCGTACTTATATAATTCTTTATTGTAATATGTGATCTCACCAATGCAACTCTTTTTTACACTTACATATTACTAAAATTGCTTGACGGTTATTAAAAATATCTAAACTATGAACGAAATATGAGTATGGAAATGCTACCTCTACAATAAAAATATTTACCTTCTTCCAGTGAACATTTTATAATCTGTGCAACGACACAAAATTGCGCAACAGCTTTGAAATATTTCGCACTAGAGGAAGTTTCTTATTACATTTTATGCATAAGAAGTACAATTTCTGAGGCTAAATTCACAGCAATGACACATAACTAAAGTTGAATTTGTTCAACCTTCCGTTTTACGTTTCGTACTAACTTGAAACTCGAGTCTAAAGTTGGGACAATCTCGAAATAAAGTTAAACTAACTTTCCTCAATGTACTGACAGCGGAGTACTACTATTACTTCTCAGCCCGTAAATGACCCACTGCTGAGTCGGGCCTCCTCCAACTACATGCAGGGTAATTAATTAGCTTTCTTTTTTATTAGTATGTATATTTTACGGCCATGTAAGAAGGGGACACATCACGCTGGCATTAAAGGAAATAAGTAGAAGTTTTAATGCACAATTTTGGCAATAAATTGCTGTAACCTAATATTTACCAAACTGTTAAAAATGGACGACCGACATGATATTATTTTATTATATATATTTATTTTGACAGTTTTGGTAACTTATTATAGTATAGTGTTGGTTTGGATACTATACGCTTTTGACATAAATACTTGGGAAATGACTTTTGAATTTTGCCGATTAATGGTAGCAATTGAAGGAAAGAAAGAAAAACAAACTAATGCCGAATGAATAAACTAAAAAAATAATTGGTAATTTAAATAATAATATAATAAATTGCTGGATGATACTTCAATAGAAAATAGTAGTATTGGGGCCCTGCCTGTGACATTGTTTTAGTTTAATCGTTCTTGGAACGATTAATAACGGACTTCTTGTTATTTATTATCATACATTGTTTTAATACATTCTGTATTTAAATGGCCAAGATTAATAACATTATTGACACGCAATTCAATACGTGGAAATATAGTCTGTTAAAATTTCACCAAACACGGAAAAGCAACTAACTCATCGAATTTCTAGAGCGCTGATAATTGCTATTTATCGTATCTTTGTGTCATGTGAACATGACCGGGCACGGTCAATATCACGAGCAAATGACGATAAGTTTTGTACATGTAGTAATACTGAACGGTTTGAACCCGGTTATTTCAGGCATTTTGGTAGAATTTCGTTGATTTGATATGTTGAGATTTCATTTGATGGACGTATGATGGAGTAATTTATTTTTTATTCTAATCAGTAACTGATTAGAATAAAAAAGAAATTACTCGAATAATAAACTTTTATTAAATTATCTCAAATAAAAAATTAGGAATTTATGCTTGGAGTAAAAAAATCTTTAGAATTTCTACAATAAAGTATTTTTTTTTGTTTTAATTGACGTTAAGAGGTATCTCCTTTTCCAACTCTGTTAAAAGTAAGTATTTAATTAAACATACGATTAATTTAACAATCCTATTATTTATCCATTATAAAACAGGTCTGTTGATGCAGTTAAATTGTATAACGTCATCTATGTTATAATTATAACAATGTTCGACAAAAAGTGTAAGTTAGTAGTTTGTTGGTTAATATTATGTATTCGAATATGGCAGAAAAACTACGTATTATGTCATAAGGATTTTGTTAAATCATATCATCAAGCAGATACCGTGGCATTGACAAACACTATTCGGTTTTAAGCTGACTATCTTACATACTTCCAGCGTGCGTCATTGTGAAAATCAGTAAATTAGACCGTTAATTAATATAAAAACAAATTATAAGGGCATTAGAAAATTGTGTTAATATATGAAGTAAGATCGCTATCCAAAAACTGTCCATGTGGTAACGCATTTAAAATACAAAATGTTATCAACCCATTCCTCCTGGTGTCGTAAGAGAGAGAGGGAGAGAGAGAGAGAGATACTGATCAAAAAGGCAAGTGACGTATTTTTTACTTTATTGGAAGAATTTGGATCCCAAATTCCATTTCACAGCTGAGCGTTTGCGGCTCTTTATGTTTTTATAGCCTCATCTAATAACATTGGGGACCGCAACCACGTTCATTCTTCTCCTTTTAGTTATTTGTTACCTGAGTTCTTCTTGGAAATAGTGGGCTGGTCCCAAATACAATAATTAAATAACAGCCAAAGTTATGCTCGGAAACGCCATTATATTGTTGGCAACATGAGTTAATTGATGTCAAAGTCTATGAGTATCACGACAAACGCTATGTTTATGTAATATTTATTAACCTATATGTTACTGTGATGTCGGAAAGGCTCACAAGACCCAGGACAAAATTAACTTATTGTGCTACGTTGCCCAGACGAGTTTCGTATTAAAAGTTTACCTTCTCTTGTGTCTTTGTCTTGTGTCTCTTGTGCCTTTTTCTGCCTCGTCATCCTATAATCGGTTCTTACGACGTATTAATTTTGAAACTGGTTCATAAATGAGTGCTACCGTAATTAGAATGCAAAGCGCCATCAACCCATATATCTTGAGTGTCTTACAAGACGGCTAGGAGAAAACCTAAAAGCAGTTAACGGAAATATTCCCTTCATACATTTGGAGAAGCCGCGTCATCCGTGGGTGTGGGTTGTGATTTTAATGATGATGTATGAAATGGAAAAATACAAGCGACAATAAAAAATAGGGAATGGCCGAAGTAAATCTATGGTTCCGTGTATTTTATAATGAAATAATTATCTTATTTTACGTATTATGATGATAACCTACTTGAACCTTGAGTTAAATTTTGCATTAATTGACATATAAGCATTTTAATTTATTTAGCTTCGTCAGATCTTATTCATTTACTTAAATTTAATAAACAAGCTTGCTGTTCCTATGTTGTTTATCCTAGTGGGATATTTGTCAAAAGTATTTTGTCAGTGTAAGTTAATTAGATAACTTATTCTCTATTTCATTTGGCTCTCTAATAGCGTTTTACATAAACTAAATACCAGTATATTTTAGGATATTTGAAATTAGCCTATTATATTTCATGAGCTTGGCATTGTCCGTTGTTCAATATTAGATATTATATTTAGTCGGCAACTTTGTAATTAGAATTGTAAAACTGATTGTTATAAATTTAGTCACCCTATTGTGTTTTGTTTTGACATTTGCATTCTGTAACGAAGAACTCTACATCCTTTAAATTTAATCATAATTATTATATTACTTTGTTATGTCGTAAATGTTTCTTACGCCATTTTACCACTAGCGTAAACGGAAGGCAAGGAAAACAATTTGCAATTCACTTGACGTCGGTAAGAGTGAACATGACCATGAAGTATACATACCTATATCATAAAACTGTACCTACGGCGAAATTCATACGTAAACAACAACACATACCCCGTTAAGGACTTTGATAGTGGTTCGACAAGAGATAAACAGTTACTGATTACTCGTTAAAAATAACAAAATATTGATACTGTTTTCTGGTTACAGTGAAAACAAGTAGAGTTGCTTTCACTAATCCATATGGCCGTGTTTGACATGATGAGTAATAAGGCCCCAAATACGCAAAACGGGAAGTAAGTATTTTTGTGTGTTTTAGCAATGAAATAAAGTCACCGTACTAATATCAGCCAGACAACACATGGTCGACGCATGCCACATAATAGGTTAGGTATCGAACTCTACTCACCGCATAGCGCCGTCCCATATTCCTTCCAATGAGAACGAGTTTTTGCAGTCATCGCAATTCTTGAAGGTAAACTCGACTTGAATGTATTGCGCGTTTTGGAATGAAGTTGAATTGAGCACTGAATATTTTTTATATTAAATTTGTATAATATTAAACAACGTAATTTGAAAACATTGTAATGGTTATAAATAATAAAATTACGAAAAATCTAACTAAATATCACAATAATTAAAAAATAAAATTGGGTTTGTTAACAAAACGTTATAACCGATTAGGCTTCATTTTGGATGGTTTTATGTGTTGTTTGTTTGTTGCATTGCGAGGAGACGCGAGCGATGTAGCGACTGCGCGGCGGTGAGTGAGTAACTGAACGGATCGACGCGATAAAGAGGCGAACGAACTAATCGGGAGGCACCAAGTGGGACGGAATGAGGCAAAACGGCGCGGGCGCAAGCTTTTGCTGCTCGTTTATCGGACGGTGGAGTAGTTCTTGTTGAGATAAGAAGAAGGTTGATAACGGCGGCTAGCACGCGGGAGACGCCGCGTGCGCGGGTTGCAACCACGCTATGCGACACTGCCACACCGAGCCAGCACGATCACTCCTCGCAAACTCTACATTTTCTTGAGACAACATTATTTTTAGTCGGGTACAAAAATAACATCGACCGACACAACGCTACACTTGTGATCTATTCTCGCATGTTTGAACGAGTCTCGCGAAAATTAATCTTACTGAATGTAATGTTGAGATTCCGATGCCCGGAAAGTTAATGAATTGTTAAAACTTTACTGATATAATGTTGTATTGTATAAACATAGCACAAATTGATATCAAAGGATTGTATTGTTTCAAATTCATGGGTGTTTGCAATACCAAATCAAATTTAGAAGTTCAATATACCGCTGCTAGCTATATTAAACGAGATGTTTCACTCAATAATGAGAGAGAGTATGAACATGATTTATGAAACCCTTTTTTGTTGGTCTAAAACTGGAAGTTTGATGTTTAGTTCTTAATTTAAGTTTGCATTTGTAGGTTAGCACCGTGGGCCCTCCCATCTCCCATCTCGATAGAGTAGTCCGGATCTTATCACATTAAAATATCTTTATTTGATGACAATAAAGTTATGATAATCGCGGAGGTATTTGAAACTTGTTTATTTCTTGTTGATTTCATGTTATCTATGATATATGTTTAAAAGATATGCACTAACGAAACTAATATTTACGTCTTTGAGTTCAAGAATCTGTTGTGTGTCAATGTTAAAACAATAAAAAAGAAAGCAAACATTTTAATTGCCCGAGTATTTACCCAGTGATATTATTTCTAGGCGAACACCATGGTGATAGGTGTAGTTATTAGATACCTAGTCATTATAGTAAACACTATTTTTTTTTTTTTTTTTTTACCAAATACTTGAATGCTTTTGACCCTAGGCTTGCGTGATCGAAAGCAACGCCAGGGTCTAAGATGGGACAGGCAATTCAAGGAAATGCCCTGTCGGGCACCGGCTCTCACATACACACGACGGAACACAGTAAAACTGCTTGGCGCCGGACTTAAATGTGAGGGTGGTAGCTGGCCGGGCGGACCATTCGATCCTACCACCAAGCGTGCTGGGTTTTGTTGGCTTTTACAACACGCGTTTTTTCCCAGCGTGCGGTGGGGAAGTTTTATATTCTGACCCGTCCCCACACGGGATAAAACCTTAAACCTCGTGAACATAAAACCTTAAAATGCATTGGCGCAAACATAACTAGATATATTCGACACAGATGGAAACCAATGTCGCGAATGCAAAACATGTATATATTGGGTTTTATAACCAACTTGTGATCGCAGCTCTGTCTGATCGTGTTTCTTTCTAGAGTAATATTTATTGCGTCGTGGCTTCGCACGAGACGACTTTTATTTTTTAATTTTTCTTGCAATTACAATAGCCTTTATTATACATATAAATCAGTGATGGTGAGGCCCAGTGCTGGTAGGCCTCCCACAGGGTGGACCGACGACCTGGTTAAGGTCGCCGGAAAACAATTGATGCGGGCGGCCCAGGACCGGCCTTTGTAGAGATCCTTGGGCGTGGCCTATGTCAGCAGGGGACGTTTTTGGCTGAAATAATGAATCTGTGATAAAATAGAATTCGAGTGGTAAGAGAATTTTTATATCGGTCCGTGAATAAGTAGTTTAAACAAGATCAGCTATAGGCATGTTTGTGAACAATATTGAGTCACCGGACAGAATTAAAAGAGATATTTTAATAATATGTAAACAAAACAAAAAATATACTTATTTAAGTTAGCTCATCCGAGCTCTTTTGACAGGTCAATATAAATTTTACATTTACCACCGGAAAGCTGCTCAATAGAGAACAGCCTACAGGAACTCGGTAGTTGCTTTTTATACTTAATAGCCATTTTTTGATACAAAGAATGTTAAGACAGATTTCTGAGTGTAAACTGCCTGAGCTTGAGCCTGAGCTAATGCATGTGACTGCCAATTTTAACTATTTTGTAGGGATAGAGAGTTAAACTTATGCTCCAGCCCTTTACCAAATATGAAGGTGTATGGTCAAATAATTGAACACATTTTCATAAAAGCTACAGTCCTCGCCAATCTTTATGTCCGCTCTGAATGTAGCCGTGGTGGGTACGAACTTGCGAATCGTACATGTCATAAACAAATCGTAACTTAGCTCACTCACACTAGCCTGCGGATGGCGAGGGCCGAGGACGCTTGCGGGTGAAAACGACGCGCGCGGGCGTGCTCTGCCTCCCCGCCCCACGTACGTCCCGCTGATACATGATTTTGTGTTGTGCGCAACGTATTGCGGCTAGATTCAGAGCGGCCATAAATATTGGCGAGGATTGTACTCGTAACTGTATAATATTAATCTCTCTCACTGAATGTTTATAAACGTGCAATACTCACATCCTTATTTTGTTTACAGGTGAAATCGACGCAAAGCTTGTCGCCTTTTCACTATGGGAAATGCGTGCATTTATTTGGCCTACTGTTTTTGCTTTTGTTCGGCAGACTGGAACGGCTAACAATGACAATACCAACACATACAAGCATAGGAAATAATGCGGTACAGGTTATTTGATGTTTCCGACATGGTACTTATCGTGAATGAACTGTATGAAGGTTGGAGTATAAACACGAGACCAATCGGCCTGTGCACTATTGAAGGTCACTTACAAATCGTAAGCCTTGAATTTGCTCTACAAGTATCGACTGCCCGAGTAGATATAATTAGGAAATTACTCAGAGGTGAGAGTACTAATGACTGCAAAAGTGGAGTTTTGTGGTCGGACTAGAATAGAACTGGTTGTTATTTGAAGGTCGCGATACTAAAATGGCAAAGGTATTCATTGAGGAAATGAGTAACGGGCTGTTGAGCGCACATTTTTTTACTAGATTGTTAGTGGAGGCACTAAATTATATTAAACACAAAGGGGTTTTGTGAATAATTCCGTACACTGGTTATTAGGGGAATGCTGATTGCGTGTGCTACTTAATCTGTATATTTTTTTTTAATTAGATTATTTTGTATTCATATTTTTAGCTTACTTTCGCAAAGGGCTGCGATCGTTATGTAGTAGGTATCCGTACGAAACTCGACAGTTTCGATCTGGCCGTTTCAAAGAGTACAACCAGAAAGAAAGATATATTAAAGTTTGTTCATACTAAAGTAGTAACAACATTTTTTTTAAACGGATTCCCTGTTATATATTACCCGTGTCGCGGGGACAGTTTGCAAACATATTTCACAAATACAAATGACACCAGACTCCGAGGAAGTGCCTCTAGTTTACACAAAATCATTTTGCCCGACCCCGGAATCAAACCGGCGACCTATAATCTAGTCTTTATAAAAATCTAATATTTTAACATAAAAGCAACGATTTCAAGTTAATATATTTTAAGTTTAAATAATCTATTGGGTGATGGATCGCATTGCTAGATTGATGTTGAAATATTTAGTTGAATATGTATAAGGCTTACTTTATACAAGGCTGACCCGGTATACATTACACTAGCTGACCCGGCAAACTTCGTACCGCCCCAGAATCAATAAATAATCTCACCTTTTAAACCTTACCTGGACTCGCACGAATATTTCAAGACCAAAATTAGTAAATTCGCTCCAGCCGTTCTCGAGTTTTAGCGAGACTAACGAGCAGCAATTCATTTTTATGTATAAGAAGAAAAGAGATAGATAGATATATAGAAGATATATGACGATTACAACCTCCAGCAGTTACTGAAGGTTGTAATGTAATGAACCATGAAATAATTAGAAAACTACATTTTATAGTTCTTAAAGCGTTACGTTTACCCCAGACCAGCCTTACACCCAAGTAGGTTGCGACGTCGTCGCCGGTACGTATTATTTAAACCACCCGTTAGCATAATACTCTCGACCGAGTACACACACATACATACAGATAGACGTGATTACAGAATACACCGCTGAGGTCGTTTACGTACAGTCTTGAGGCTAAAAGGGTCAGCCCATATGCACGAAAAATATGCACCAAGCTCACCTTATTCCTCCACACGCTGGGAAATTACACGTGTTGTAAAAGCCAATAAAACCCAGCACGCTTGGTGGTTGGATCTATTGGTCCGCCTGGCTAGCTACCACCCTCACATGTCAGTCCGGCGCCAAGCAGTTTTACTGTGTTTCGTCGCGTGTATGTGAGAGCCGGTGCCCGACAAGGCATCCTTGAATTTCCTGCTCCATCTTAGACCCTGGCATTGCTTTCCATCAATAAGCCTAGGGTCAAAGGCATTCAAGTCAATGATAAAAAAAGAGGATTCTCCGGTGTAATAAAAGTCCATAGGTGACCGTAACTGCCTTATTATCAGGCAGGCTGTCAAAGTTAGAAGTTATGTACCCTTGCCTTGTTGGTTTAGGGGTTGGATGCGCCGCCTTGGATCACTGGGGTCCCGGGTTTGATGCCGGGACCGGGCAAGTGTCTTTGTGTAAACAAGAGGCACTTGCTCTGAGTCTGTTTGTCATTTGTATTTGTGAATGTCATGTAAACTGCCCCCGCGATACAGGCTATACCTAATGAAGGGGTTTAAAATTAGAGAGATCCTTTTAGGTATTCACTGACTATACGACACCGACGATTAAATTCAATGTGATGAATGGTATGCCTGTGACAACGTTATAAATTCGCATCGAAACTTCTAGACGGTTAAATAATGTTAGTACTGTTACTTATTAATCGACCCAAGATGTGTAAGTATTTCAGGTCAAACTGTGCGGTTACTAATTTTAACTCTAGCGTTTTTGTTCTTAAGTAATTTATGGTATGATTAATTCCTGTCTGGTATCACAACAACACTTATACTCATTTACCCAAGCAAGAGAACGATTTTAATAGGATATTCTAGATTTACATACTTAATATTATTTAAATTTGTACACACGTAACGTATTATGGAAGTCATATATAGGCAGCATATACAAATACTCGTACTTCCATAGAAAATAAGGGTTGTTATTTTCTATGGGAGTACGAGTATTTGTGTTTTGTTTGGTTTAACTTTGGAGCAAAATACATTATAGCTGGATACATTAAATCACTTAATATAATGCCTTTAAGTAAAATTACGTTCAAATTATTTAAGAAAATCAGTTAACGTGTAACAGGGATACAAGGAATATTAATACGTGACGATAGCAATGATCGAATGGTATGAATATTATTCACTGGAAGACAGAAATGTCTCTGGTATGGGACACACCGTGTACCGATACTTTAGCACCATCACATCTTCCAGGAACTTCAGATGAAGCGGGCAGTGCCGGCATTTCTGCGGAACATCGTAAACGGCTCAAATATACAACAACCTTGATATAGGATGTTTATTTGAGCCCTTTACGGTGAACACTTTGGCTCTGTGGAGCCCAGAAACACGCTGCCATTTCAGAGATCTTTCGTCCAAGTTGGTAGAAGCTATCCATGACCAAAAGGCTGGTACATACCTCGCTCAAAGGATCAGCATCGCTATTCAGAGAGGGAAAGCTGGTGGTTTTTTGGCACTTGAACAAGCTTTACGGATGTGGTTGACCTCTTAAAGAAGAAATTCGATGAATGTCTCAACTTGTTTTTCATGCAAAATAAAATAAGTGTATTATACCTAATATTGTAATACTCCATTGTTATAACAATACCCAGTGTTCAATTTTAGATGCTGTTACGAAATATGTGATAGTCGATTTACTTAAAACAAAAGCAACTATTTGTAACCAATATACCTAAATAGCTCAGTGGTATTACTGATATGTACTAATATCTCACCAATAATGGCTAACCTAGCTGGCAGTTTTCACGCTACTGTATGAAACCAACAATAGTTATTTGTTATACAAGAGTGCAAAGTTGCTTTTTAACCGCGTGTTCAATTTTGATGACCGAGCAAGCGAAGGATTCTAAAATTGAATCACGAGCGCAGCGAGTGATTCAAAATTAGATTCCTGAACGTTAGCGAGGGAATCAAAAGAGCACGAGGTGAAAAATCTTTGCACTCGAGTGCAACACGTAACTTTTCATTCCACCTCAGCGAGGAAAGGACTAAATGCAAAAAAAAACGTTTACAATCACAAGATAGGTACACTTTTATTTCAGTTTAGGTATTAATTACTACATTATGACAGGTAAGTATTACAGAATAATCTTTACTTTATTCTCTAGCGAATAAAAACGGCTTTTGCACTCAGATATCGAAGAGCAAAAATACTTTATTCTCTAGCGAATAAAAACGGCTTTTGCACTCAGATATCGAAGAGCAAAAATACTCTTACCGAGATGGGGGGATGAAAAGAATATAACACTTTTGTTTTTTAATGATATTGAAAATGTTAAGAATAGATAATGTTTTTTTAATGCTTCTACCACTTCTACCTCGGCCGTAAGCTTTAACACTATTATATTATTATCTATCTATATATTCTATCTTTGTATTATTTTTATCATATTATTCTTTCTATCTGCGTCTTCTATCCACCGTTGTATTCTGTCCATCTTTGTAGTCCATCTATCTTTGTATTCTATCTATCTACTGTATGTTGGCATTCATCTTGTTCTCCCTCATTGTGTTATTGGGAAATTGTCTTGATCAATTCAATTTCATGTTTAACAATATCTCTGTATGACGGTTGCGATAAGTCCACCCACGTCTGAAATGAGTAGGAGTCCATAAGTGGTGATAAAACACACAGGGGAAATGAAGAATTTAAGAATGAATTTAGCTATGCTTGTTACAACCAGTTGTTGTGTCCAGCTAACACTGGATTTTGTAAGTCATCGGTGCAAAGAGTTGAGAGATTTATTTCAAGTAGGTAGCCAGGATGCAGTTGGCTAAACTGTCTACCACAAATGTCATTCTTCATAAAATCTGTCTGTCACGTAACAAGCAACCTATCTCGGCTGCCGCGGCACATCTGAAGTGGGAGGACATCCGAACCAGGAGTTTTTTTAAGATTGGGCAGAAGTAAAATAAATAAAACAGAAAATATGATAAAAAGAGTGTCCATGGAGTTTCTTGCCTGTTCTTCTCCATAGGATCTACTTTTTGGAACATGCAACTAGATTCCTAACTTCACTTTTGACTTTTCAAAAACACCAGTAAATAGGTTCAATTGAAATAAATGATTTGAGTATTTTTTTAAAAGGAGTAAAGAAATATATAGCGGAAGTGTGAATGGGAACGTTGGAAGGGGCAGGCCAAGAAGGACATTCCATGACCAAATAGGTGATGTCCTAAAGAAAGGTCAGGTCAGAAGCACCCTAAACCGACGAGTATGCATGAAGAGGTTAATGAAAGTGGAAGAAGCGAAAGTTGTGAGCCAGGATCGTAGCAAGTGGAAGGATGTGATCTCTGCCTACCCCTGCGGGAAAAAGGCGTGACTTTATGTATGTATGTATGTAAAACAAAATTTTTACATTTATTTTGCCAGTTGCAATTTTAATCAAACTAAATTATTTCAACTAGGAATTTATCATCATCTAAGCCTATAAGATACCCATTACTTGGGCATCCCCCACGGACATGGAGGGAAATTGGCCTACCGTGCCAGATGGGTTGGCACTGGGTTTCGTTTCAAGTGACCCTTCTCTTGTGGCTAGGTTTTCTACTTTATAATTTCCTTTAGTCGGCTCTTACAACACTTTCAGGATGAAATGGGATGGTGACACTATCTATCTATCAGCCACAGAAGGCTACTGCTGAACATAGATCTCCCTATAGATCGCCACAACGCACGATCCCGTGAAGAGCGCATCCACCGACTCAAAGCGACCTTTACAAGGACGTCCGTACACCTGATCGGGGTCCTTCCACGCTCGCGACTTTTATAACATAAATGCTTTTCACCCGTTCTATGCAATCCTTCCAATTATACGTCGCTTTGGTTCTTCTACGGATTTTCACATTCAGATTCTGTCACGCAGAGTAACTCCGAACTTAGCTCCATCGCACGTTGAGTCACTCTCAGCCGCTTAACAGCATAGTTATCAGATTTAGAAATTCCGACTCCACGGACATACTCGTATACTAGGAATTATAAAATACCCATGTGTACAACAAGGTGGTTTTTTCTATAGAACAATTCTGTTTATAGGTTAAAATCTATTTGAGGCGATTTGATTGAGTAAATAAGTTCCCGGTCAAACAATAACAACGCTAAATTGAAAGATATTGCCACTCTTCGACACCATTCCACACTGTTCCATGAATGTCACACACTTGCACAAATAAACTCGTGTATGTTATGTACCTACTTATATTATAATTGTAACTATGTTATACACTTATGAATTATAGTACTGACGATTATTTATAAAAGATTAAGGTTAAAATGTCGCTAGGACGTAACCTCCGTGTGGTAACGGATTCAGAATACATTGTGTCACCACCCCATTCCATCCTGATGGTGTCATAAGAGCCGAATAAAGGTAATTACAGGGCAGATCACCTAGCCGCAAGGGAAGGAAAACTTGATACAAACCCTGTGCCAACCCGACTGGCCAGCGTGGCACAGTAGGCTAATTACCCTTTATGTAGTTTGAGAAAGCCTGACTCAGCCGTGGGTAATTTATGGGTAGGCTAATTTGACGTTCCGCTGAGTTTGTTAGTTCCCGAAACACTACAGAAGTGGCGCCCTGTAGATCGTTCATAGCCACATATTAATAGCAGGCGCCGTAGCCGGGAATCCGCAAAAAGGGTTCCCGCACTAGAACAATATTATGGCACAGAAGTAAGAATTAGTATGATTATAATTGTCGGTGTATGTCGATATGTTTTTGAGTATAGATAGAGCCTACCATTTGATGGAATGTGTTTTTGTATTAGTTGGAACTTCAAGAAATGTTTTTGACGAAGTCACTCTCAACACTACTACTTTTATGGCTTATCATATTTTATTACATGTTAAAACAATATAATTCCATGTTATCTGTGATTATTTATTTACTAATTAAGGCAGAAACATGTAGCTGTACGTAAAATAATAACAATTGTATTTAGATGTCAGTCAGGCTTACGTTAACATTTTTCCTTGACAAGGTTTTTCGATGTTATTTAAAAATCAAAATAATTTACAATTATTTGTGAGATACTAGTAATGACAGTTTCAAGTGTCAATATTCAACAATTCGCAGTTTGAGTGACGTTCTTATTTACAAACAATATGGTATTCATTCAAATACGTAGTTTAATTGTAATGGTGGCTCTTCACATGGCAATTGTGCGCCAGATTTTATGTAAGACTTTTTTGACAAATGTTCCATCCACACCTACTTTTATGTCAAAATGACAAAAACGCGCATAACGATAATGAAGTGTAGTGCCACCATTACACATGTAAGAAATAAAATCCTGAGGTAGGTTCTGGAACACTTTAATTACATTTTATCCACTGTAGGTCTGCACTGCACAAACACCAAAACTCAAGTGAGTCTTCCAAGGTCCGCCACAAGCAACTGAACGCCACAGTATTGCCACTATTCGAATTTTAAATACTACCTCGACTAAAATATACCGTTTGCTACCGGAAATAAAATATACCTTACACACATTTTTATATCCTTTCATCGACCAAGAGTAGGTCCGTTTTAATAATAACTTGAAACATCATCGTGTGCCAGTTGGATATACGGGTATACTTCGGCTAAAAGATTCCAGTGACCAGTCATCACTCGAAAACGTTTCTGCTAACGGTCGGCAATCCTGCTAGCTAAACACACGTAATTTTGCAAAATAAATACAATATTAATAAAATAAACAAATTTATAAGCTAACTAGATTTTACTTGTGGTTTTATAGTGTGGATTTAATAAAGAAAAAATAAGACTATTCTTGATTGGTTGTATTAGCTGTTTTTTAATGATGGTAAACATAAAAATTGTCTACACTAAGTAGATGTTATCGCTGTTAAAATGTATATTATTTATTGAAAAAATATTCTTTATAGTATAAAATACTTCATTTCTTTTAAATTATGAAAATGTCTACAAATGTTACCTTACTTTTTATGGCATATTGGTTGAATATATGATAATTTATTTCAAATATAACGGAGGTAGTTAGAGAAAAGACGTTCGTGTCGTTAAATAGCGTGTCAACGCAGATAATGTTCACTTTTAAGTTCAGTTTTTCGTTGCTAGTTCGTGTTTCGGTTCACGCGTTCGGTTTAAGGGCGAGGTGATGTACAATAGACCATACAAATACTACGTTGTGGTTACTGTAGCGGTGTAGCGACCGTGATCTAGTTGATGCCGTGATGAACCTGATGCAATCGATGCCGTTGAAGATACACTGTGAGTTATTTCACCTACATTCTTTTATCTAAAAAAGTAGCGGGTTGTTGGCAATGGCATGGATATCGGGACGGAGAAGTTCAGTTCTAGGAACGTGTTGTGCCGGGTTTTCACACCAGATACCAGACACATGGTGATGTTTCGAATATTTAAGTCGTAATAATTGATTTTATAATCGATTCGGCTATTCGGACTGCCTAACCTAACTGAAAATGTCAAGGACCCGCTTGTGAGCATCGACGCTACCGCCAGTCACGTTTGCGTTTAAGTCAGAAGTGGTTGTTTGAAGTATCGATATTTGCAACTTTACTTATGACTATTACCGTTACAATTGAATTATAGATAGGTACAGTCCAAGTGACAGTTAAAGTCACAGTTGTTGTAGTTTTAGGTAAGTTTACCGTTACTGTTACCATTATTTCTCAACCCATAGATGACCCACTGCTGAGTCGGGCCTCCTCTCATCACAGGGAGGGTAATTAGCCTACCGTACCACGCTGGGTAGACGGGTTGGCACGGGGTTTTCCTTCTCTCGAGGCTAGGTTTTAAGCCTTGTCAATTATATTTGTCAGCTCCCACGACACCCTCGGGACGGAACAGGGTGGCGACATTATGTATTGTAAATCCGTCACCACACGGATAGCGTCACCACAAGGATAACTGTTACTGTTACTTTACCGTTACAGAGCCTGATTGTTACCATTACTTAGTTCTTAACCTTATTTGACTGTCACCATTTCTCAATAAGCATGCGCACTTAAAGGTACCCTGAAGGATAGTGTTCAAAATAGAAAACAATTTTGTTATTTAACGTTCAGTTTCACGTACGAATCTTTATTCATTTGCCATTTTATTTATGTGTACCCTGACCTACCAATCACCTTGTACCATATATTGATACTTCTGTTTTATCATAATGCATATTAAGTAATTGCCATTGTTACCCAAACCACAGCCCAAACGCTTTCAGTGTTTGTAATCATTTTTTATACGTCCATGGTTTGTAATATAGTAACATCTACGTGCCACATAATAATTAGGCACAGCAGCTCAAGCTATTTAAAAAGGGCACTCGAACAACGCGCACATAGAAATTGATCACTGACACGATATCTCGGAACGGTTGAGAACAGTACGAGCATGAGGGCCATCCGCTTGAGACACGCGCGCGAACATCAAAAACGGTTCATAAAACTATATATTCAGTTTATGAATGTTCTATTGACAATAATCAATAAACAACAAGAATCGAGTGCCACTAATTCAGAGTTGATAACTAAAACGATCGGCGAGCGTGACTTTGTACCAAATTATTTTGTGCTTGCGATGAATGTCAACGAACAATGATCAGGCATTCAAAACGTAGACCTAGCTCACACACATGCACATAATTAAATTCGTAGAGCTTCTGTTTTAGTGCGAGCAAAACTGCAGTGAGACAAAGTGTTTCTACTATGCGCTAGATGGCGTTATTTGGAACAGGTAATAAAAAATATTACTGAGCGATATACGTACACGCGAGACATTAAATACTTACAAATTAAAGGGATAGATTCTGTAGTGCAAAAGCCTCTCTGTGCATTTCTGTGCATCTCAGTCCGCGTGGTCCTTAAAACCAAAAGTTACTGGTGTTATGTTAGGTTTGAAATTGATGTCGAGGCGTCAATGCAGGCGTTAAATGCGTTCTAGCGTACCTGTGGCGCCCCAAGCGTCACGTGTGTATACCACTGGGGTTTTAGTGGGAAGACGAGTAGTTACTGGACTCCTACATAACCGCCGAACCCGCCCGGTATGCATCAAGCATTTCCCCAGGGAAACGAAAAAAGGCTTGAAATTCATGCGGGCGCAGCCAAGGGGGAAATATGCATTGTATGTGAGACACCTGACATTCATGTGTGTGTAAAAATATGTTAACATTTATTTATTTCAATACTTTTTTATAACAGTAATAATTTTCTGCACACCATCAACTCACTCCTAAAACGAACCAAAGCTTTTTCTTTCACGTATTAGTATATTATTAAAGTCTACAGACACGTCAATGTCGCACTTGTAAGACGCCATCATAAGCCGCGTCTTATAATTTGAATGCTCAAAATGTTGTCTAGCTCAAGTTAAAATAATTGAGGTCTCGTTTTTATTGCGGCATACTATTATCTTAGTTCCTAGTTGTACCTTTAAAGATAGCATAACATTCCGTTATAGCTTTATATGTGTCGATGAATGTTCTACTATGACTCACTGGCAATTACTGGGTGCATGTATGGCAATAGACGTATTGACGACGACTGACATCAACCCATGTTTTCTTGAACTGTGACGAGGTAATTGCATGGTTGTATGAGAATTTTCATCACCAATTTTATAGGATTTTTCTCCAAAAATAATAGTACAAAATACTGGATGGACAATGGGCTATTGTCCATCTAGTATTTTTTGTGCAGTTTTAAGAATCCAATTTAATACATACTAACACACTGGCAAAGTGTGGCGAAAGTGAAAACTTAAACTAACACCACCTGATTCGATCCTAGGGTGTTGTAAGAGCCGACCAAAAGAAAAGTTGATATTATGTGATGTGATAGTAAAATTTTCTCTTTATCTCCTTTATTGAGGTCTGACTCAGCAGTGGGTATTTCTTGGACTGAAATGATGTATAGTGATGATGATGTTGACCATCACAGTACACCGATTGCTATGCATGAAATTTAGGAAAGCTGGAACAGCTTTAAGTCCTTATAAGCTACTAGGTCTTAATAGAAAAATAGTGAATTCGTGCAATAATACTACACTGGGCTGCAAAACTAAGTATCACACTTTTAAAATTGCAATAACTTTTTAAGTACACAAGCTATACTTCACTATCACTATCACTACATAGTATAAAATAAAGTCGCTGTTGTCTGTCCGTCCCTATGTAGGCTTAAATCTTTAAAACCATGCAACGTATTTTGAAGCGGTTTTTTAGTAGATGGGGTGATTCAAGAGGATAGTTTATATGTATAATACATGCATAATTGCACCCGTGAGAAGCCGGGCCGGGGCACTAGTTCAAAATAAAAAGGACTCAGAAAAAAATTGTGGAGTTTGCTATAGTTACATAGAAAGCTGATAAAATTTGGTATTTTTATCTGATTATTCTATAGTTTAGAAAAATATGTTACATTAAAAGTGTAGTACTTAGTATTGAAGGTCAGTGTAGTTGTAGAATTAGTAGGTTGTAACAAAGTTTTCTCTTCTGGTGAATAAATCTTTCGAACTAATATACGTACGTATTCGTATGTCCACATTACATGATAGTGACGTGATTGTACACACCCACAGAGATAGGCGCAGTGATAGCGGCTAATTAAGTTTGTGGGTAATAATGTTCATCAGCATGATGCGTGCACGTGAAATACATAGTGAGAGAATAAAGGTCAGTTTTAGATTAAAAGATTTAGATACGGACGTTTTTAAACTTCGAAATGATGCAATAAGATCTGAAGTACAGCGGGGGCGCGGCGGGCGTTACATAAAAAAGTTAAGGTGCAAATTTTTTTAATGAATTATACATCCATGAATTACTTGCGATATGAGTATTGGTACAACAAAATATGCACTACATTAGGGACGATGCAGTTGCGCGGAGAATGATCCTCCATTGGAGAGCACAACCCGCGAACCTGAAGGGGGAAATCAAGGAATGCCGTTAGTTTTAGTGGGTAAGTCTTCCCACCTTCCCGCGCCCGGAGTCACACATACCCCGGCTACTCCCCAACAGCAGAGTATTCATGAGGAACTACTACTATTTCTCAGCCTATAAATGACCCACTGCTGAGTCGGGCCTCCTCCACTTACACGGATCACAATTAGCCAACTGTGCCACGCTGGCCAGATGGCTTGGCACAGAGTTTTGTATCAAGTTTCCCTTCTCTTGCAGCTAGGCCTAGTCATAGGCATAGAATGGGGTGGTGACATACATGGACCGAAAGATACATATATGTCTTACTAACAGATTTTTGTAATTTTTGTTATAAATAAAATATGTATAAATATACTTAATAATATCTTTGGACATTTCACACAACGCCACCTCGTCCCAAGCTAAGCAATTTAATGCTTGTGTTATGGTAACGAGATGGATGATAAACTACTTGTATACATTATTTTTTTGTAAATACATACATATTATAGATAGAAATGACACCCAGACTCCGAGCCAGTGCCTCTGGTTTAGACAAAGACACTTGCCCGATCCCGGAATCGAACCCGGGACCCGTTGATCCAAAGCGGCACATCTAACCACTAGACCAACGATGCAGTCGAATACATATATACATAGCTTGTATATAAAATTTCCTAACGCCCTTTTCAACTCGCAACACTCACATGGCAGTGACAGGCCGATATCCGAGTGAATAGGTCGTGTTTTTGCATTTATTGTAAAGGAATACCAATAACTCGGCGCTTATCGCTATTCTTTTGTTCTCGGCGGTCGGGGCATTGGTGCACCGGCCGGCGACTACCTGTGCGTAATGTAATAACAAATTATGTCGCTAAACTCGCTCGAGGATTATTTAAACACAAATAGTGAGTTGCCGATTGAAATGGGAGAAGAAATTACACAATCAGAACAGATATCGGAACCTAGTGTTCAAAGAATAGAAAACGAGGACTTACAAATACAAAATTCAGATTTAGCAGTATCTGACGAAAACCAGTGGAAAATCGTAGAAAAATCAGGAGGGCGCAAACGAGCAAGAATAAGACGAGAAGATATAAACACAGATGAAGAGAAGACTGAAATATGTATTACCTCCAAGGAACCCTTGCCTAAACAATTTAATCTAGCGAAATTGCTTAAAAAATATAACATTCACAATATATCGAGAATAAAGTATATACATTCTTATAAAGTAATTGTCCAATTTGAAAGTGATTCAACTGACGTACAGAAGTTATTGACGTGTTCAGATTTGATAGAAAAAAAATGGAAATTTCAAAGAACAATGGAAGTTGGCTTATCTTACGGTATAATTAAAAACGTCGATATGGATTATCAAGAAGAAGACATAAAAAGAAGCATAACGTGTCACACAGAACTACTGTCGGTAAAAAGACTTAGCCGCAGAAGCGATGATAGTTCGGAATGGGTGGAGTCTGAGACAGTAAGACTTTGCTTCAAGGGACCTGCACTTCCTGCATGTGTATGTGTGTATGGACTACGTATACCTGTAGAACCTTACGTTTTCCCCGTGACACAATGCTCACGGTGTTGGAAATATGGTCATATTAAAAAAGTTTGCCCCAGTAAAAAATTAATATGTCCTAAGTGTTCAGGAAATCATGAAAACTGCGAGTCAACAACTTTTAAATGTGTTAATTGTGGTGAGGGACACATAGCCCTTTATAAGCGGTGTCCTATATATCTAAAGGAGAAGAAGATAAGAGCAATTATGTCTGAATTTAATTGCACATACAAGCGAGCCGTCACCATGTACGTCCCGGTCCCATCTAGTGAGACAAATGAGCGCCCACGTCGAGAAGCACCCTTGGATCAGCCAATAATCCCTTCAGAACAAAGAAATATAATCCCCGCAGATACACTTTCACCATCATATGCGGAGGCAGTAAAAACAGGTCAAGATAGCAATCCGAACGTCTATGTAACCTGGGATAGAGAGGATACCCCGGAAAAACCAAATAGGGCTAGAAACAAAAATAGCAAAAAAACTAGAAAAAATCATAGGCAATATATCAGTGAAATGGAAATTGATTACAACCTCCCAAGTTCTGATACCGATACCCCTCATAATTTAAATGAAATGACAAAAGACAAAGAAGATAGAAGGCAAAAATCCTATCAAAGAGATAAAGAAAATAATATTTACGAAAGATTTACAAAATTGTTGAAAAACTTGAAAAACATTTGGTATATGAAAAGCGTCTCCATCAGCGAAAAACTAAAAACAGCAATGCAGACTATAATTGAGTGGGCAATATCATCAACAGTCACATGTATTAAAGATCTACCTTTCCTTAAAAATTTCTTTGACAATGGGGACACATCTTAACACAAAAATTAGGCTAAATTTTATTCAATGGAACTGCCAGAGTTTGAAAAGCAAACTTCTTCAACTAGAAGCTTTACTCGTAAAAGAAAAAATCCACATTGCAGCGTTAAACGAGACCTGGCTGGATTCACAGGCAGGTATAAAGATGAGTGGGTACAATATCTTTCGGAAGGATAGGGTCGATGGATATGGAGGCGTAGCGATCATTGCCCACCACTCTATAAAAGCACAGATAGTTGATATTCATTGCCGCCATCCAGGAATTGAAACCCTCTGTGTGAAAATATACAATTGTAAGAAAATAAAATTCGTAGCGGCAGTCTATTGCGCACCGTCAGTTAGTACCATACAAGAAGATTGGGAATATCTCTTTTCAAAATTCAGCGAGAAAACACTGCTTTTAGGAGATTTTAATGGACATCACACGAGTTGGTCTCATAAAAACGACACAAGAGGAAACCAAATTTTTAATTCGCTATTAACTTCTAATCTAATAACACTCAACACCGGCGAGCCTACTAGAATTAGATTATCAAATGGAGTGCTGCAAGAATCGTCCCCAGACTTATCAATAATTTCTACTGATATTGCTACAGACTTTAATTGGTCGGTGATGAATGAGACCTTGGGGAGTGACCACCTTCTACTCAAAATCTGGCATGACACTGAAGTAAATCAACTTTACGAAAAGAAAAGGAATTTTAAGAAAGCGGATTGGAAACAATATACTCTATGCTTAGAAAGAAAATTTACAAATTTTTGTTATTTCGATCAGCCTCAAGAAATGTATGATCAATTTATTAAATGCCTAAATGAAGCCGCTGACAAGTATATACCAGTTAAAAAAACGAACAACAATCCGTGTGTGAACTTCAACCCAAAACCTTATTGGTCGTCAAGCCTATCGAAAGTTGTAGCTGAACGTAGATTAGCACTAGCACAGTTCAGACGCAATCCTACTCCAAACAACTTAAACAAGCTACAGCTAAAAACTCAGGAGGCCCAGCGGCAGATACGTAAGGCAAAAAGCGATTCATGGCAAGGATTTTGTTCAGATATAGATCGAACCACCTCTACACATGAAATGTGGAAACGAATGAAGTGGTTCAAGGGCTATGGAAACCAGAGGAGATTTGTGAATCATGAACAATCCCAACGACTTCTGGAGTCTTTGTGCCCAGACTATGTAAGTAACCAGCAACCGTCATTTAAATCCGTTAATGATCAATTACAACAAAATATCACGGAACATGAACTTGATAAATGTATTAAGTCATCAGACACAGCACCAGGAATTGACAATATATCATTTTCGATGATTAAATACCTCCCTAGTAACGGGAAAGCTATTTTAATTCTTATATACAATCTAATACTAGAAAAATGCTTTATACCGGGTCATTGGAGAAGCATTAATATATGTCCAATTACAAAACCAGGGCGTAATCAAAATGATATATCGTCATTAAGGCCAATTTCACTTATTTCATGTGTTTGTAAAATCTTTCATGTTATTATTGGTAAGCGGCTAGAATGGTATTTAGAACGAGATAAGTTTTTCGCAGATTATTCATTAGGGTTTCGAAAATCACGTTCTTGTCTTGATAACTTGAGCATTTTAGTTTCCAAAATTCAATCAGGGTTCCTCAAGGACTCTTTTTCGCTGGGATGCTTTATTGATATTAATAATGCATATAATAATGTTGATATCAATGAATTACTGGTAATTATAGATAACTTAGGAGTAGGATCAAAAATATGCGCATATTTGTGGAATTTTCTTAATCACAGAACGCTACAAATCAGCGCAGGTGATTATTGTATAAATAGAAACACAAACCGGGGGCTAGCACAAGGTGACCCGTTATCACCTCTTAGCAACGGCTCATCTCTGTAAGCTGCCATTAACTAACGCAACATTATTGCAATACGCAGACGATTTTGTGATCTTAAGTATGGGAAAAAATGTACCAGAGGCCCAGGAGTCTATCCAAGAAGCTTTAATTGTAATTACAGAGTGTTTAGAAAAGTTGGGATTAGAAATTTCGGCTGCTAAGAGTAAGATATGTCTATTTGAAAATGGTAGAAAATACTCCAAACACGTAGTTAACGTTAAACTTAACAATGCTCGTCTGCAGCTAGTAGATTCAGTCAAGTATCTCGGGTTATGGTTGGATAAATCTCTAAAATGGGGCAAACATATCAATGAAGTATATCAAAAAGTAATTAAATTCGTTAACATATTTAAAGTTCTGTCTGGATCTGGGTGGGGCATTCATCAAAAACATCTGAGACGATTTTATATTTCTGCGGTGCGGAGTAGATTGGAGTATGCCAGCTTTCTAATTGACAATAGCTATAAAAAATATCTCGATAAACTAAACAGTATTCAAAACCAATGCCTGCGTATAATAGGAGGCTATATAAAAACCACGCCGATCCACGTGATGGAGTGCGATCTAAGTGTCCCTCCCTTAGAAATAAGGAGACAATATTTAGCTGGCAAATACTGGCTTAAAGCTAAATCATTCCAAAGCTGCAACATTGTAGAGCTTATTGATACATTGTACAATTTATATAATACACCAAAATGGAGAGAAAGGAGAAAGCCTCTCCTTGTAAGTATGCATTGTAAATTAAAACACCTTTATATGTATTCAAGCGATAACCTAGAAATTTACTCCTTCAAAACTTGGACCATAAATATTAACCTATCGAAAACGTTACAACTAAACATTAATAGTATAAATAGGGCAAAAAAATACTACAGCACAAATCAATTAAAAGATATATGTACAGAATATTTAAATAAATATCAGGATTTTTATAGTATTTATACTGATGGGTCAAAAGAAAATAACTCAATGGGGGCAGCGATTTTTGATGAGGTATTGGGGAAACATGTCAAATTCAGAATTCATAACAATGTATCAATAATGCACATAGAATTATTAGCAATCGCGGAAGCCATCGCTTATATTGAGTCTGTGAAATATAATAAATTTATTATTTTCACAGACTCTAGAAGCTCACTTCAGCATTTGGCTCGTTGCACCTCGACGTTTCGAGGAGTACCGATAGCCTACTCAATTATTAATTCTCTCATAAAGTTGCAAGATCAAGGAAAAACTGTTGTACTTCACTGGATTCCATCACACGCAGGCCTGTTTGGCAATGAGAAAGCAGACTATTATGCAAAACAGGCATGCTCCGAGGGTGTTGCAATCTATACTACTCCGCACTACTCCGAACATATACCCTATCTAAAATCCGTGATAGTAGATTGCTGGAAAGAATACTTTGATAAACGGTCTAGAGAAAAGGGCATATGGTTTAGAACTATCCAACCACACCCGGGAATCCAACCGTGGATAGATAAGAGTAAACTCAATAGAGAGGACCTAACTTTATTACTACGACTTCGAGCAGGACACATCCCCCTTAACAAGTTTGCATACACTATGAAAAAAGTAGAATCTCCTAATTGTAGCGTATGTAATGAGGAAGAAGATGTCTACCATATTTTAGAAAGATGCTCTCGAAATGCGGCCATACGGAACCATATCGGGACCAACATATCTCTTTCCGAACCTTTATCCGAAAGGATGGTAGCTGTTCTCGGTATGGTGAGGTATGCTTTAAGGTTAAGGCAGACTAACTGATTTTATGTACCCATAGTGTAGTAAGTTTTACTTTAAGAAATTTCAGATACCTTTAGTACTAAAAATTATGGAACCCATACGGAGTGGCATATTCGCACAGCGAATAAACTCCTTAAATAAAGAATTAAAAAAAAAAAAAAAACACTCACATGGGAACGGGTGACACAAACACCATGACGCTTTGGCACGTTACAAAAACGGCGCCTACATAATAAATTCTCTGCAGGTTCTTACTGTGCAGTTGTGGCGTTGGACTAAGGGCAGTTCTTCTTGGCCCGGAGATACTGCAGCCAGGATGCCACGCAGTATAAATGCCAGCATCGAATGGAGTCAGTCGGAGACTTGTAGGCACAGAGGCAAATGAGGCATTTCATTTCGGAAGCGCCGTTAGACTAGGATTCCTTCAAACTCCTTGATCCTTTTGCGTAATGCTTGTATTCGAGTCTCGCCAATAACTTCAACCATTCCAGGGACTTCTCGGCAATGTCTTCGGAATTTGAATCCTTAAGTCGGCTACGACACCCTCATGAGGAAGACCAAAGAAAAAAGGGACGATGTCAAATCTATACAGACTATACGTATGACTGAGTACATACTAAATTATGTTGCTATCTACTAATAATGATGATCAGCTCAGTTAATAAAAAACCTATTACTACGTCAGGCCTCTTCTAGATTTATGGAGAGTAATTAACGTTAATTAATTATGACGAAAGATTTATTATTATTATGTTGATGAACGAAGACGGAGTTTTTTAGAACTATATAAACATATCATACAATTAAATCCGTCATCGTTACCGATTTAGGTAACACAATGTCACCAACCATACCTTCGTGAAGGTATCGTAAGAGGTGACTAAAAGAACGCAAGAGGCAGATCACCTAAGATGTTTTCACCTAAGATGTTTTACACGGGTTTCTATATAAAGTATTCAAAATTTATCAATACTCTGCTGAATTGGTCTGCAGTGAATTAATTCACTTGTTATAAGGATAGGCAGAAGTACTGTCACAGAATGATTCGAAAGGCTATAAGCAAAGCTCTTGGTGGTTCCGGAGTAATTTAAGGCGCACAAAACTAATCACTATAAAACTCATTTAGACGGGGATAGTTTCTCGTCTCGAAGATACGATTATCGAAAGAATATAAAAAAGTTTCTTCGTCTAAACATTCACACCTCTCGCTCTTCCACTTTGGCGGGTATTGCCTCGCATTAAACTATTGATAGTGTCCGTCTAAACAGAATTATAGAGCGATAATCGTATTTCGAGTTTTTCTGTCAGTTGCTACAATTTATATTTTTTGTAAGACACTCTATTCACACATCCAAACTAACATTCTAAACACGCAAATTCACAAAACACCAATTGTGTTTTGTGAATATTTTAGTGTTTCCATTTTTGTTGTTTTTGTGTCATTATTTCTCAATAAGTCACAAAGTAGCTTAAAATTGTACGCTGTTTAAGTCCGAGTGGAAACCTGGTGACCTGTAACACAGGTGTAAAGCCAAACATTCAGAAGAATATCATGACACGAAAACTATGTAAAATCGCAGAACATACATGGGAGTGATTCGGGTACCCCAACTGGTGCTCTATCTCTGGACTTCCGCTCGACACTATTTTTTGGGACACCTTGTCTATTAGATTATTATAGGTAAGTCATATTATTGTTCGTGCGGTGACTGATACACTATAAAACCATCCGATTCCATCCTGACGGATTCATAACGGGCAACTAAAGGTACGCAAGAGACATTAAAACTGTTACGTGGATTGCACCGTTATCAACGCCAGGGAAATGTCCTATTGTATCCACTTCATATTTTATCTATCATGAATCCTTGAAACATTGCATACAAGAAATCGCAAGGATCACCAGTGAGGAAATTGCGTAGGTAGAGAATTTACAGTGCTCATATTATATATAGACTGTGTAAAGATGCAATACGTCAAATGACTTCCTTATTTTAATTGTGTTTAGATCATTAAGTCATTAGAACCTTGTTGTAGATATTGTGTAGTTTAAATCCGTCAACACGCGTATATTGTGATGTGCAACTGTACCTACAGTCTTTGAATATTGCAGGAAATTATTTCTTGACGGTTCTGACCGTGTATATTTTAATGATTTATTAGGTTTTCGCGATTATTACACATTGAAATTAAACACTTTTTAACGGATTTATCGCGTGTATATTACATTATTTAACACGTTAGTTGCGTTACGAGATCTATCAGATCTCTTGCAGGACTTTTGTATTGTGCGTCGACTATAATCGTGTTGTTTCACTCCTTGCGGGAACCTCTAACGTGTAAAGTTCTTTATGTACGAGTAAGACAAATATACATATTTGCTTCCTACATAAAGGGGAGTTTAAGGACATAAAAATAATATTTAGAGATGGATTAGGTCCCTAACGCACAGTTGAATAATTATTTTCATTCCTTGCGTTAGGAGACATGTCGATACTCGTGGAATAGTGCGCCTCGTAGACGCAAGAGCGGGAGGGTAGGCGGCGCGGGCGCTGCGTGTCTCGTTTTAGTGTTGTCCTAGCATCGACGTGACAAGTCGCGAGCTAAACTTACTATTGCAAAAATTACTATTTTTAATACCACTCATGAGAAGAAGCGTGCATAAAACCTGCACGTTTGTTGTGACGTGACATCTAATAAAACGCAGATACACTAGTCCATCCACATCTTAATTTGCACTAAACATAACGGTTTAGGTTCAAAAAAATACCCATAAGACACTCGTATAACTTTAGAAAAACGAATACAATTAGATTCTATTGCATTTGCTGACATCTGGTTACATCCTGTTTATTTATATACCATCATCATCATCATCATTACAGCCAAAAGACGTCCACTGCTGGACATGGGCCTTCCCCAAGGATCTCCACAAAGGCCGGTCCTTTTTTTTTTTCTTTTTTTTGTTTTCGCTGGGGAAATGCTTTATGCATACCACCGCACCCCGGGGGAAAGGTCGGTGATTATGTGGGACTCCGACAAGGGTTGTCTACCCAAGCGTCGTTTACCCACTAAAACCCCAGCGGCATACCCTCACACGACGCGCTTGGGGCGCCACAAGTTCGCGTAAACGCATTCTACTGTGACGCCCCGGCGTGGTGCCCGCAACGCGGGCAAGCGACTATCAGAGAGGGCGTCCCGGTACACTGGGACGCCCTCAGTCATCGAGGCTTTCGTCGGTGGTGGCTCCCCCGAACCACCACCGGCCTCCTAGGCGAGGGCAGAAGGGGCCCGCACCGTCACGAACCCCCCTCCACCCCCGCCTCCATCCGCGGCGCGGGTCACCCGGAGCTCCCTCCCTTGCGACCCGCCCCGCTGCCCCCTTCTGCGACATCGGCCCCGCAGAAGGAGGCCCGTCAGCCCTCGGGCCGGACAAAGGCCGGTCCTGGGCCTTAATCATCATGTTTTAATTAATCGTCATGTTTTAATGAAAAACACTTTGCATAGTTTATGAATAAACTTCTATAATAAAATTTGGCAATCGATACCTGAGATATTATTATATTGCCCATCACTACTTAATACACATATTGAACTGTCTTCGGTTGCGGTACGAGATACAATCGATACCTAATTTTCTTTTGGTATTTTTAGTTTATTCTTAAGTCATAACTGCGTGCGAACCTAGGAAAATGTAGAGCAATAGGCTCTCTTGACCTACATAATCTTCAAAATATATGTCATGAGTTTTTTGGGAAGATATACATTATTTGCAAAACTGTCTTTTTAGGAGACTGATTAGGTCTCCAACGCACCAATTGATAGGTTAGTAGCGAGATCTTTTATTTTGAAAGTTCTTTCAAAATTATGGCGCAGGGAACGTGTTAATTCCCGACGTTTCGAATGCTTTGCAGCAGTCGTGGTCGCGGGAGATACTAAATGACAGTTGTCTTCGAAAGTACAAAGAAACAGTTAAAATCTACCGCCTATAATTTTGTTTTATTGATAACGTATCATGTGCTCGCAGAAATCGCTCACGGTGTCCAGAGGTTTTGCAGATGAGTATTTAATGGTATTCAGTCACCAATTCAGAATACTCAATGTCGTCGACTCTTTTCATTCTGATGGTGTCTAAAGGGCCGAATAAGGAAGGCAAGAGGTAGACGGCCGGGCCTCAAGAGAAGGAAAACTTGATACAGACAATTTTTACGTCGGAGAACCTCATGGATACCCGACCGTTGGGGACTTGCCGGGTTGTATGGGATTTCGGGGCGCGTAGAAATAGTAAATTGCGCCCCGATCTACCGGACGGGTATCTATGAGCTCCACGGTCGGACCTACTAAAACCGACACCGATCCTCGATTGCCTGAACCACGGCCACGGGATTCACTCCCAACAAGAGACGGCCCTCAACGTTGGGCAGCAGCCGTGACAGTGCGGCCGCCGCATACGAGTATTTAAACGAGTATGTCTGTCAGTAGTTCGTTTGTGAGTTTGCGAGCGTTACACGAACAGTCATTATTGATTATTTCGTACTTTAGTTTCGTTCTTGAAAAATTTCATAAATGAATTCTTTGTTCAATACAATAAACATTCGTAAGTCTCACTTCAGTCGTTGGGTCTAAAGCACACTCGTTTTTTATTATTTCTCTACATTTCACAAGCACAATTTCCATAAAATCGAATATCGATCCTTTCGTTGTGGCTGTACGGTTTTTGTTTCACCATGTATACAGTATTATTCAGGCTAGACAATGGGTTTTTGCTTACCCAACTTGATGTAGTTAAGGTTAATGCACAGAGTTCTTGTAACTTCATGCATTGCTAAGTTTTCTCAACGACATTACCTACATTGCAAGGAATTGTAGAAAGAAAGACATCCGTGTCGTGACGGATTTAGAATACATAGTGTCACCACCCCATTACCAATCTGAGGGTGTCATTACATGCGACTAAAGTAAATGGCAAGGCAAAAACCTAGCCGAAAGAGGTGGAAAACTTGATAGGAAACCCTGTGCCAACCCGTTAGACCAGCGTGGGTCCAGTAGGCTTATTACCCTCCAGTTACAGGAGGAGGCCCGACTCAAGTCATCTATGCTATGGTATGAGCAGTAGAAAGAAAGAAAACGCTTTATTTTGCAACAGAACAAAAGCCATCAAATCCGTAGTTATCTATACTAATATATAAAGCTGCAGAGTTTGTTTGTTTGTTTGTTTGTTTGAACGCGCTAATCTCAGGAACTACTGGTCCGATTTCAATTCTTTCAGTGGTAGATAGTCCATTTATCGAGGAAGGTTATAGGCTATATTTTATTTTCAAAGGAATTAGGGATCCGTATGAAAATTGCGATTTTGTAACCCAAGGTGTAAAATCGAAAACTTATTTACGCGTGCGCTGCAAAAACTATTGACAATAGAACAAAATGAAGTACTACGAGTTTGTAGGTCTTATTAAAATCTACAAAAAAGTCCGCGAGAGCACATATCTAACTATCATAGTTTAGTCACAATAACCACTTTTATTGCATAGAGATAAGCACGGGTTCGAAGTCCACGCGAGCGAAGCCGCGCCCAAAAGCTAGTCATGGATAATTTTTTTCTTCAAGAGAGATGGATGGATTGTAAGCATGAGAAATTCTGTATGAAAGGTGTGACTGTAGATATGACGACTGATAGGTGTGTATGGAGACTACCACCTAGCGTGGGACAGGGATCGTAAGATGATGATGATGATGATAATGGTAACTGTAAATATGACGATTTATAAGAGTTTTGCGATAAAACCTACGTAAATAAAGTTAATTTTGAGTTTGAGTTTTAAACGTACGTAACCTAGACCCAATCCCTAGATCAACAAGGCAGTCCGATATGAATATGTATGGATATTGCGGAGAAAATAGGATTTTAGTTCATCATTAGGCCGCTTCATGTGTTAGGAGCGGCGCTAGTAGGTACTTTGATAAGGCCTTTTGATTGAATGAGAGTTTACATAAGTGAGTAATATTCTCAAACAATATCTAAATTCTGAAAGTCGCAAAATAGTCAATATCCAGTTGTGACTTTAAAAGATCCTCATATTGTATGTGGATCTCAATCTAATATTAGTTTTTAGGTAACGTATACTGTCTTCTGATATTTCTTATTATTTCTTCGCCTTTACCCATTTTATTGGGGTTAGAATATACAATTAGACCAATTAACTAAATTTGGTTAAATACCAGTATATACACGGAGCAAATGCTTCCTGATTTAGGCGCAAACGAATGATCATCCAGCCAGGCGAGGTGGTATGTCTGGTATGGGCCGCGGCGCCTAACCCCCTATAAATGTAGTCGGGGATTACTTAACCGTGCGTATTGCTCTGTAAACTTCGCTATCGCGGTATAAAGGATGACTCACGCTAGACCGTGACGGGTCCGAGCCGAGTGTCGGCCGTAGCACGGTCACCGAACCGGTTCCGTGTCTGAAATTACTAAGACGGGCCTCGACCGGGCAATCATCGTTGCGCTGTGATACAGTATACTCGTCCGAGAAAAATCTGTGTTGTAACTGTTGTTGTTTCCGAGCGTTGTCCGTTGCTCGGTTGTCACTCGGTTGCCGCTCGGTATAACGTGAGTGTGTTCATACAAAATATATGTAATATTAGTTGACCGTGCTACGGGCGACACTCGGCTCGGACCCGACACGGTCTAGCGTGAGTCATCCTTAAGGTGGATGTTCCAGGGTAGGCGCGAAATTCAAAAATTCTTACGTTTTTTGCAATTTGCAGGGCAGTGCTAGGTTGTATGATGATGAACATTTGATTCGCGGCTGGAAGACGTATGTAGTTACGGAGTTATAATCATCAAACTCATCAATACAACCCTCCAAGCTCATAAAGGTGCAAGAATGATATTGACGTTGAAAAAGTTTTTCTTGCACCTTTATGAGCTTGGAGGGTTGTATTGATGATTTTTATGATTTTAATTATATAACTACATACGTCTTATAGCCGCGCATAACATTTTAATCAACATACAACCTAGAACTGCCCTGCAAATTGCAAAAAAAGTAAGAATTTTTGAATTTCGCGGGCTACCCTGGAACATCCACCTTAAGACGTTTTTGGCAAAACTCGCATTTGTAGACGATATTTTTCTTGATGCTGATATTTCGGACTTGTTCAGAATTGTGTAAAGTAGCATGCTGGTCGCTGCACTGGAAACACGTATAATGGAGGAAATAATGAAATAAGAATTTTGAAGACAAGTTATGAATGAATACTAAAATTTACTAAACTATATTACTTACGAATACTAAATTAGACTGACATTATATAAAAATGAATAGCTGTTCGTTAGTCTCGCTAAAACTCGAAAACGGCTCGAGCGATTTGGCTAATTTTGGTCTTGAAATATTCGTGTGAGTCGTGTGTGAGAAGATTTAAGAGTCTAGAGAAAACATTGATATTGTAAGTAAAATAATAAAAACAACAATTTTATTTTCCCATACAAACTGTTACCTGTCAAACATTTGACGTTCGTCCCGACACGGTTCGCTATTTTTGGCATAATTACTTTTTTCTTTTTTAATTACATTAAATAAGGGATTGGAATCGATAAGAAAAGGCGGTATATTAATTTATTATTAATTATTCCAATTCGAATTCAATATTCATAGTTCAGACAGGACAACGTCTGTCGGGTCAGCTAGTATACAATAAAATATTGTTATGTAATTTGCTATTTGAACGTTACATTGTTGACTGACATAATCTGGGAGTCTTTAAATTATGAGTGAATCAGTTTCTTCTAGGCAAGCGCGCTCCCACTTAGGTCGCAGTGTAGCGTAAGCCTATCAAGTATATAAAAAAAAAATATTATGTTTATATTACACATATCTTTATTAATCATATTTTACAAATATTTTTTTTAACAAACTAATTATAAAATACAAAAAATGAAAAAATCGCACCCATGGCGGAGCCGAAGGCCCAAACCACTGGTGGTCAGGGATCCAGAGTGAGGAACCTCCTCACAATACGTGCCGTATCCAAAAGTACTGCCTTTTGGATCAGGCTCATATTTATTATTATTTATTTATTATAAAATTATTTTTTTGTATTTGTTTAAAAACAAAAATAAATACGTTCCGCCTATTGAACTCACGTGTGTTCTTTGTTAGTTGTATATAAAACGATGTGGACAAAAGTAGATTCTGTTACAAATCGGTTCAGGGAAAATATTAATTGGATTGTTTATTACATGACACATAATTTTCCTCTTATGTCTTAGTTTTAATTAAATTCTATTTATGTATGTAATTAATAAAGCTAAGAACTCAGGTTTAAATGTTGTGATACTTATGTGGGTGGACCATAGATGGCCACTGTAACGAATAAACCGTTCCTAAGAGTTCATTAACTGGATAAATGATACAAACAAATTATTAACTATCGCTTTGTTTCATTGTGTAACATATAAATTACTTTTTCTACTCTAAATGTTATGACTATTTATTAAACTTCACTTCTATCGAGCTCTTCCAAAGGGCCTTGCAAGGAACAGGGCCCCATACAAGGGAAATACTAAACATGAGTCGTTTAACTTAATCAAAATATCCACTTTTATGAAAACTTATATTAGTTATCTTTCATTAAACAAAATATTAAATTCTTAACAGACATAATCTTCTATAGAACACTCAACGAACGTTCCTTGAACACCATCGTAATAACTGAGAAATTATCAATGGAAATTATTTAAAAAATATAGTAATAAGTATTATATCGATAACAAATAAAGGTCTGGGCAAACAGCGGACGGGGCGGGACGGCGACGCGACGCTGGCGGGACGTGAAGAGTTGTAATGTATTAGTTAATGTAGAATATGTCACACAGAGCCGACGCGACGCGACCGCTACTCTCGCGCCGAGCGCGACGGCTCTATGTGACCTATTCTACATTAACTAATACATTACAACTCTTCACGTCCCGCCAGCGTCGCGTCGCCGTCCCGCCCCGTCCGCTGTTTGCCCAGACCTTAAGTTACCAATGCGTTTTATACTGAAATTATAAAAACAAAATATGACCTATAACTAACAATTATTGTATTAAATATTTGTAATAAATTAATTATTTTGTACTGCTTCCAGACGTACGTGCCATACGTCTTATACTATCTTCCAAGTCAAAAGTTGTCTAAGTCTTCACTATCACTACATAGTATAAAACAAAGTCGCTGTCGTCTGTCCGTCCCTATGTATGCTTAAATCTTCAAAACTACGCAACGGATTTTGAAGCGGTTTTTTTAATAGATAGAGTGATTCAAGAGGAAGGTTTATATGTCAATATTGCACCTGTGCGAAGCCGGGGCGGGTCGTTAGTTGCTTATAAAACAAAGTCGCTGTCGTCTGTCCGTCCCTATGTATGCTTAAATCTTTAAAACTACGCAACAGATTTTGAAGCGTTTCTTTTTAATAGATTTAGTGAGTCAAGAGGAACGTTTATATTATCACTACATAGTATAAAACAAAGTCGCTGTCGTCTGTCCGTCCCTATGTATGCTTAAATCTTCAAAACTACGCAACCGATTTTGAAGCGGTTTTTTTAATAGATAGAGTGATTCAAGAGGAAGGTTTATATGACAATTTTGCACCTGTGCGAAGCCGGGGCGGGTCGCTAGTGTATAATAATACATGCAATATTGCACCTGTGCGTCTGTGCCATTGGGTTTGATTGAGCTTTGTGTTAAATAAGTGTTAACACTGGCTTCAGGACACGTCTCACAGCATGAACCTAGGAACCCCGCACATATATATAGTACAATAGAATTAGAAAAAAGAGATTTGCAAAGGGTATTCCGGATATAAAGTTACGTAAAAAATTGGTCACAAAAGAAGTTACTTTTTATTACTCTATGGAAAAGTAGGAGTTCATTGCAGCAGTTAGATAAACAACACTTGATATTTCGACGATAATATCAATGACAAAAACAAATATTTGTTGATGTGCAGCTATGCGTGGTGGTAATATCTAAACAAGCAGGTACGTATCCGATAAGAGGAGCGCATCCGAAGAACTTTCCAGCGATACGTGTTTGTTTTCGATAGTAATAGATAAATCGGGTTAATCCGTGTGTAACGGATTTAGAATACCACCTCACTAGTCACCAGCTCACTCCATTTTGAGGATGTCGTAAGCGCAAGGCTGGAAAAAAAGGAGGAAACCCAATGCCAACCCATCTGGCCATCGTGGTACAGTTTCATTTCAGGAAACAAAATCTATAAAAAAAACATTACACACACTTTCATGTATTTGACGCAAATAATATATACTCTTTTGTTTAATTTTAAAGTCTGTGGTCAAATTGAGAATATAACTATATCTATACAAACTATAGTTTAAATAATTAAGGTCGAATTCAACCACTGGGCGACTACAAGTACATATAATAACTCTTCTCTTTTTGTTTTTTTCTCTTATAAATATTCTTTTATTTCCTTTTTGTTTTGTTTTGAAACTTTAGATAATGTCGTTAAGTTTAAAAAATAAATGCATATTAATAAGGCTGTGCTGTAAATGTTGATAGGTAGAAAGGTATTTAGTCGGCAAATTTCCCTCCCTTTGGAAGAGGTCTGACTCACTAGTGGGTTATTTATGTGCTGGAGCAACCTACCCATTGTTGGCGGCTTTGAAACGCTCGAATAAATCATTCGCCTGTCTTCAGCTTTCACCTAGACTGAACAGACTGATCAAATTAATATTCAATTGGCCGAGCGTTTCGGAACGAGGTCATACAAATTATTAAAAAAATATTTGGCATTTGGAACAGTTTTAGAAAATTGTTCGCTGTCTAAAGATAGGTTTGTTTCACAATATCTGGTAGTCTTGTCATCGTCGTTTTAGTCCCACTGCAGAGTTAGGTCTCCTCCAAAGTCATGGAAGGGAAATTACTACTAAATACTTTTCCACGCTGGCAAGACGGGTGTTTTCCTTCTCTTGCTTCTAGCTTAGCTCTGCTTACGACACCTTTAAGACGGTATTGGTTGGTGACATTGTGTAATCTAAATCCGTCACCACACGGAAATGTGTTGTACATTATATTTGTTCGTTAATTTTAAACGTAAGATATAATTTTAATTTTGGGTGACTCAAAAATACATTTAAAACATTAGTGTGGCACCCAGTTGACGATTCAACGGTAAGGTTCCGAATTGCTAGCAAGAGCTTAATGCAATTTATTGATGATTGATAATTGGCTGGTAAATGATAAATTAATTGTTGCAATATCATAACAATGAATGAATTTTAAATGAATTTTGAAGGTATGCTTTGAATTTGTTTTTTTTTGTGTTATAGATATATATTGGTATAAAAAAATCTTAAATAATATTGACGTCCTTTTACGTGTTGAGATAGCTAAACCTTTTATCATTACCATTTCTAGATAGAACTGTAATAAGTAAACGTATCAACCGATTATATACGTAGTATGAGTCACATTTTTATCAAATGTACTGTTAAACATTTCCACATGTACAGGGTGTAACAAAAACTCTATAGCCATAACAAAAGACTTGATAGTGCCAATGATAAAGACAACATTTCAGAAATATCTAAACAGTATGTTTTTCTTAAAATTTTGGTCACTGGTGACGAAATTGTCATGACGTACGTACTAAATAAGCACAGAGAAAGAAAGAAACTTATTGGAACTCAGATTATTGATTATAAAGGACTATCACTGCATAGTATAAAACAAAGTCGCTGTCGTGTGTCCGTCCTTAAGTATGCTTAAGTCTTTAAAACTACGCAACGGATTTTGAAGCGATATTCTTTATTAGATATAGTGGTTCAAGAGGAAGGCTTTTATGTATAATACATGCATAATTGCACCGTGCGAAGCCGTGTCGCTAGTATTGTAGTAAAAATTTAATATGTTGTATAAAAAAATACGTTGCCGTAGGTATAATCCATATGGCAAGGGCAAGCAGTGTACAAACATGAAATTTACGAATACAAATGAGACCCAGACTCGGAGCAAGTGCCTCTGGTTTACACAAAAACACTTGCCTGGCCCCGGATACAAACCCGGGACCTCGTACTCTAAAGGCGGCGCATCCAACCCTTAGCTAGACCAACAAGGCATAATAACGGTTGCCAGTTTATTAGTTTCATTTCTGTTATAAAACTAAAACAGAAATGCTACTTTTGATGAGCCCTACGGCCTCACGATAAACCCAGTTTTAACTACATCCTGTAGGTATATTTTGAGTATGGAGGGTTGAGGCAAGGAAGACTATCGCCGTAGGTGAAGTGTTTGTGAAAAGACTTTGATTTAGGTTGAATCTTAATTCAAACTTTAAGTCGCGTGTATAAGCTGCGACTAACGGATACGGCTGACAAGTGTTCGCGCTCGCGCGTATTCTGACTTTTTAATTTTTACTAAGGCCTTTGTGACTGAATATAATCATTCAAGTTCCACTCACTATCTTATGGGTGTCAAATGAGGTGAATATAGGACCGCAGGAGAAGGAAAACTTGATGCACACTGCACACTCTGTGCCAACCCGCCTTGTCAGCAGGGCACAGTCGGCTTATAATCCTCCATGAATTTGGACAAGGCCCAATTCAGTTAATGAGGCATTTATGGGCTAAAATGAGTTGTAGGTACATTTCGAGGCGATTACTCCATAGGCAATGTTTATATTAGCTAGGCCTACTATTCATTATCTAACTTAACCAAGCAATTACCGGTTGTCTCACTAAATGGATCGCGAAGGATAGACGACAATCTATCCATGTACCTAAATGCTGCTAGGTGTTTCTTTACTGTTAATATTTGGACAAATTTTTCAGATGTGCAGGCGATAGTAGTTACATCCACTCTCCATAATACTAAGTGGTGTGTATTTTTTTAATTATTTGTAAGTTTTGACACAATAAAAAATAGAATTTCTTTAAAGTTTTACCACCTGCTAAAACTTTAAATAAATTATATTTTTTCTCTGTCGAATAAAACCTATGTACTTTTTTTGTTATCCAACCCGAGTCGTTTTTTTGGAACAAATGATAGGAGTTTATTCAATGGGCTATGTGTTACGGAGTTTTATCACTAACTTTAAAAGGTACCCCTTAGTTAAAATACGTATCTGTATCTTGAAAGTCTTACATGGGAAAGTAAAGAATAAAAAATATGGTGGAACATACAATTATTTAATAATACAAATTTGTTATTAACATGATAAGAAACGTTAACAATAGTTGCATTCAGACTTAATTGAAACGAATTAAGTATAAAATGGCACAAGCATCCGCGAGACATTCGGAATGTTAAGTATATTATCACACCTTAAGTTCTTCACAATATACATAGAAGAGTTGCAATCATATTTGATAAGTAGTATGTATTTATTTCTGTAGCGAGGCATTTTCCAAATCAGTATATCTTTGCATTCATTATTTTCAGCCCCTTCCGAGTCGGGCCTCCCCCATACTAATTTAGGGAATTAGGCTACTGTGCCATGCCGGTAAATCGGGTTGACAAGAGTTCCTTCTCTTGCCGCTAAGGGATCTGCCCCTTGTATTTTGTAGCCGCTTTTTACAACACCCTCAGTGACGCACGGACATAGCCATATCCTTAAAAACACACAAAAATAAATAGTCTTCATATGTCGGAAAGTAATACTCCGGGTGATCCCATTTTAATTTCTGCTTGGGTTATTTGTTAAATATAAAACACAGTGTGATGAAACACAATGGGACGCCACGTGTGATCAACCTTTGCCCCCTTTAGGAATTCCGAGGTGGCTAAAAGAAAGGACGGGGAATCTAACCGCAAGAGAAGAATAATTTGATATGAAACCCGTCTAAACAGCATTGTGCAGTAGGATCCTTCAATCAAATTGGAGGATGTCCGACTCAGTATTAGGGTTTTGATGATTATGGTGATGAATTTATAAGTAGCCAATTTATTTATAATAAATGCTTTTTAAACTTATAAAATAGCCTTAATACTAGTAGGCCTTACTTTTAAATACCCATGTCACGTTTTTTTACAAGTCTATTGCATGCTACGTTTGTATTAAAAATTACATGAATTTATTTGAAAATATTATTGTCTTTTTTATATTTGTATATAACTACGTTTTTTAAATATATTTTTAGTATCATGATGAAATTAATTTAAGGTAAGGCACAGTGTGTTTATTCGTGATTGGTCCTAAGTTAAGACGAGTTTTCTTTTGAATATTCATTCCCTACATGGTTATATCTTGAAAATGTTGGTTGTGTGCACCATTTTCATATAAACTTTGTAGAAAACATAACAGAACATATTGCATTTTAAAACGAAGTGATAATGTGCTATGTACAACAACAACTTTTAAATATTCTTACTTCATAGGTATAGAGCAAAATACATAACAATTTTGTGAATAAAATTTTTAGTTCATCGATATACGTTTATTAATACATGTTGCCAGAATAATAAAGAATCGCACGTAAGTTATATCAAAATAACCACTGGTTATAATACAATCTCAAACTAATTTTAGAACACTATATTAATGACAGTTTATACTTGACATTCCCAGAATGCTTATGTAAAAAAAAATTGGTTTAAATAATATTTATTTGTACTGTGTTTTATACACTTAAATAAAGGTATGCGAGTGATCTTTCTATTTTCTTTCTGTATTGTAAAGTTTCGTGGAAGAACACATTGTTTTCAGCCAATCGCAAGACCAATTGATGAACTTGTGTATGATATAATATATTCTATTAAAGGTCTAGCTCTTGATGAACTCCGCAGAAAATGAATATTAAAAGCAGAGTTTAAAATTAATCAACAATATTTATTATATTATTAGACTAAGAATTAAACATATATTAGGTAATCATTAAGTTCTAAAGGCACAGCAACAATGTTAAAACTGCACCATATAAATTGTTACATAAAATATTTGGAAGCGTGCTCCTTTACTTATCACCAAACACTTACAAACTATAAACTCGTACATCGTTTTTTGTGACAAAACTTATTTATCACCAAAAATACCAAGTACTTTCTATTTCCCAAAACTTAATAAATGATAGAGATCTGGCGATATTGGTTAAGGTGTTATTATCTATGTGAATTTATTCACGTTAATTCTTTTCCCTTCTGTAAGTAAATCACCACTACTTAGTTTCACTAAAAAAAATACCGAGAAAGTAGAAACTTTTGACGTATTTAAAACGTAATGAGAACATTATCTTTGGTATAATTTCCAAATTAACATTCTACACGAAAAGGAAGACGGCCTTGACTCTTGTAGTTCCTTGAATGTTCGGAATGCTGTCAGAATAAGGGGACGGAAATTTAAGTACTGGATGATTATTTTAAAGTACGACATTAAAATCATTAATTTATTATGAAATAATTCAAAAATGCATGAACAATGTCACAACGTGATTTTCACTCTTGACATATGATCTTCCCCTTTTTCATATACTACTTTTTCCGAATACAATTTCTCTTGTATAGCCGCAAAGGATTGCCCTTTCGTTTCTGGCAGTAAAACTAATATAAATATCACACCAGCTAATGAAAGCACACTGAACCCCCAAAACGCAAAATATTTGCCCAAATTGTCGGCCACTACTTGATATAACTTCGTTACAGCGAACGTCATTAAAGCCACAAATATTTGTGTCACACACGTAGCTTTAGATTTGATATTTGTCGGAAATATTTCCGAAGTAATGGCAAAGGGAACTGTGGCTAGGCCTATAGTATACGAAAATATAAATAAAGGTATCACAACAATAGGAATGAATTTCAAACTGACGATGTACTCGCTGTTTTGGTGTTTGAGGAAGAAGTATGTCCCTATGATGACGTTTGCTACTCCGACGCCACACGAGGATATTAAAAGGAGAGGTTTTCTTCCTAGCTTGTCAACGAGTTGTGACGATATTGCCGAAGTTAGCAGTTGCACTGCCCCAAGTAATATGCACGACTCGTTGGCTCCCATACTACCTTCAGCCGCACCGAAAATTTGCTTTGCATACGATATAATCGCCGTACTTCCACAGAACTGCTGCGTAAAGTATATACCCATTAATATAATGAGTCCTCTTCTGTTTCCTCCGACTGTAAATAAGTCCGTCCACCGACCTTTCTCTTTCATATTCTCCGTAACCAAATTGGTCATACTCTCTAATTCCTCTCTGACATACGATTTTCCCCGTAGCTTCTTCAGTGACTGTTCAGCTTCTAGCTTTTGGCCCGATTTTATGTGGTAGTACGGGGATTCGGGCATTGTGCTGAATGTCACGACGAACAGAATTGGCAAGGCGATGTTAAAACTGGCCAGACCCAACATGGAAACGTAAGGACCGATGCAATATTGTGAGAGGATTCCAAACTGAAACAAAAAGATTACACGGGTTAACTATATACACCAGTAACTCAATTCCTATCGAGAATTCATGTTATTTAGGGAAAATAATTAGTAGGAGAACCATTAACAGATTTTAATGAAGATTATATTATACCTATATTCAATTTAAATACATAACGAAATCAGATTATTGTATTTAGGTAGTTATCATTTATTCTAAGTTACGGGTTAATTACTTACTGAAATTATTATATTAGGCTATAATATGCCGATTGATATAAAGTTTATGGCTACAATAATTTGATCTTAGTTTTGTTCTTCGTCTATACGCACATATAACTTGAAAGATTATATCTATTTTAAAACTCGGAGTCTTTTAATGACTAGATTATAAACCCTGTTAATGTAGGTCTACTACTAATATGATTTTTTGAGTATTTCATTAAATCCTTACCTAATGTACTCGTATGAAATAAATAAAAATACTTTGACAGCGTTAGGCTGTCAATCTTCGCGTTTCTAAAATTTGGCATATGATTTGGCCCATGACCGATTTAGCAATCGACCAGATAGTTAAGACTAACCCGTCCAAATTAAAATTGATTTTGTTAACCGATTACAAAAGGCGGAGGTTCTCAATTCCTATGTATGGAGGGTGATTGACCTACTCTGCCACGCTGGCCAGACGGGTTGGCACAGGGTTTTGCCGGTTCTTACGAGACCCTCAGGATGGAATGGGACAGTGATATTATCTATACAAATAAATAAAATTGGAGTGTCTGTTTGTAATAATAAAATAACCACTTTTTAATAAATGCGTAAGTATGTATACACAGTACATATACCAAAATAACATTATTTTTAATTTTTGTCTGTCTGTCTGTTTGTTCCGGCTAATCTCTGGAACGGCTGGACTGATATTGACGGGACTTTCACTGATAGGTAGCTGATGAGATATGACTAGCGGCGTCACCTGCGGGTAGCATCGCACCCGTTCGAAGCCGGGACGGGCCGCTCGTGTATTTCTAAAACCGTCACCGCACGGACTAGGAGGTCTAGCGTCTTATCATTTTAGATCAACATCCCTGTATCCCGCTAATTAATCATATCACTGGTCATAATGCTTCTAATATTGTACCATATGCAATCGCATGAATATTGCTGACAATACTCAATCAAGTGGCAAGGTTAATATGCATTACGCGAATGTCCGTATTAATTAAGGTTTGCATACAAAGCGTTACTTTGGGGGGCAAGTCAAGGCCAACAAGCCTGACTATACTTCGATACAGAATTTTAATTATCGATTTAAGTTATTTTCGGAATAATACATACATACATACATATAATCACGCCTCTTTCCCGTAGGGGTAGGCAGAGACCACTTCTTTCCACTTGCTACGATCCATACATACTTGTTTCGCTTCGTCCACTTTCATTATTCCCTTCATACATGCTCTTCGGTTTAGGGTACTCTTGACCTGGCCTTTTTTCAAGACGTCCCTGATTTGGTCTTGAAACGTCCGCCTAGGTCTTCCCCTTCCAACACTTTCATTCACACTCGCCTTATACACTTTTTTCGTCAATCGTTCTTCATTCATTCTCTCGACATGGCCAAACCATCTCAGCATACCTTTCTCAATTTTTGTCACTACATCTTCTTTCAGACCACAACGCTTCCTTATCTCACTATTTCTTATCCTGTCACTCAGTTTAACTCCTATCATACTTCTTAACGCTCTCATCTCAACTGCATTTATTCTGCTTTCATGTTTCTTCTGCCATACCCAACTTTCACTTCCATACATGAGTGTCGGAACCAACACTCCCTCATGCACAGCCAAACGAGCCTTGTTAGACACCTTCCGACTGCTCATAAAGGAGTGCAAAGCTCCGTTCACCATGTTCCCTGCATTCACTCTTCTTTCGATATCACTCTCACACTTTCCATCTCTTGTAAACTTTGAACCCAGATACACAAACTCATTCACCTGTTCAACTTGTTCATCTCCAATCACGATATTGCAGACTGTCACTGCCTCATCTCTTTCAAACACCATCACTTTCGTCTTCTTAACATTAATCTTCATTCCCTTTCTAGCAAAAGTTCCAGTCATAGCAGTTACCATCTCCTGCAACTCCTCGGCCGAAGACGCAAGTAATACTTGGTCATCAGCATAGAGAAAACATTTGACGAGTAACTCATTCATTCTCAACCCACTTTCATTCTCTTTTAAATCTGTCAAGCAATTGTTCATGAACAGATTAAACAGCCACGGTGACGCTACACATCCCTGTCTAACACCCTTTTCGATATTAAACAATTCAGTGTATGCCCCGTTTATCCTTACACAAGCACTGGAGTCCCTATAAAGAGATTGCAATGCTCGTATAAGGATACTGCTCACACCGTTCACGGACAATGCTGACCACAATTCATTCCGCACCACTCTATCATAGGCCTTTTCTAGATCCACGAACGCGCAATAGACCTTCTTGGTTTTAGCCAAACACTTTTCGGCTATGCACCGCAAGGAAAAGACCTGATCCGTACATCCCATTCCCTTTCTAAATCCCGCTTGTGCATCCCACACTTTTTCATCTGTTTCATTCACAACCCTTTCAATTAACACTTTCGCGTACAATTTACCGACGACGCTGAGAAGGCTTATACCGCGGTAATTTATGCACTCTTGCCGTGACCCTTTTCCCTTATATAATGGCACTATTACGGCTTTGCACCAGTCTCCCGGTACTTGCCCATTTCGCCAGCACAATTTGAAAAGGCGGTACAGCTGGCTAGCCACTATGCCCTGTCCAGCCCTCAGCATCTCGACGGTAATCCTGTCGTACCCTGCAGCCTTGCCTAATCTCATACTTTTCAACGCTTTCACTATTTCATCCATGCTTATCTCTCTTTCATCACCATTTATACTAGTTTCCATGGAAGGTGCCGGATGTTGTACCTGCACTTCCTCTCTTTCAAACAAACTTTCAAAATACTCTTTCCATCTCTTTAGCACACATTCTTCTCCTTTTATAATGCTCCCATCTTGACTCCTAATTGTACTCAGCTCCGAGGTAGATGTTTTTCCTCTTACTGCTTTGATGGATTTCCAGAAAAACTTGATATTTGACTGGAAATCTTCAGTGAGCCTCCTATCAAAATCATCCTTTCGTTCTTCTTTCTTTCTAGACACAACTTCTTTCGCTGCTAATTTCAACCTTTTATACTTCGTTCTTGCTTCCTTGACCTCGTCATCCGTCGCCTTTTGAGCTTTTTGGTTAGCTTTTGTAGCTAACCAATCTAACCACGCTTTCTTCTTAATAAATAATAAATAATAAAACGGCGCAAATTCAATTTTTAATTTACCCGTAAGCTGTATTTGAGTTTGACCGGGCAGAATCTGCAATCACTTTTACATGGACAAAAACGCAAGTAATATAAAATACTACTAATATAGATCGTTATGACAGTCAAAAGACGTCCATTGCTGGACATGGGTGTCTGCCGAAGGGGGCGGGGGTGTTGCCATAATAGCCACACTTGGCAGGCAGTATCGTGTGGTCGATGTTCAAATAACGTCGCTGCTACCCAACGTCTGTTGTCCCTTGGTCGCCTTCTACGATACCCACGGGAAGATATAGGGTGGTAGTATGAAAAAAGGCTATGAAGCTTGTAGGATAATATTTACTAAAGCTAGAGAGCACTTGCGATGGAACACTCGTTTTCTGGTTGAAAATGGTTCAGGAAATCAAATTAACAATAGAAAAATAATGTATTAACAGAACTTATTTCAGTGTTTCTAATCGCTAAAGGTCTTTGCGCCCTGTATATCCAAGAAATGATAAAAAAGCCCATAAATTCATGAAGGCGCTAAATCTTATTTTCACAAGCTATTCTGGGCCGTAGTTTTGTGTTTATTTTTAAATCTAGAGCTCAAATTAATTTGGATACAATTATATTATTTTATGCGTACTGTGATTAAAAATAGCTATTAAATCCTATTCTATAAGTCACTACTACAACTAAGCCCATACATGACCCACTGCCGAGTCGATCCAACTACATGGAGTGGCCTGACGGGATGGCACAGGATTTCGTATTAAGTTTTCCTTCTCTTGCGGCTAGGTTATCGGCCTTGTCATCTCCTTTTGTCGGCGATTAGGATAGAATGGGGTGGTGACAAAATGTATTCTAAATCCGTCACAACACGGAACGTCTATAATTTGAATGATATATATTTAGGAATTCTTGTATTGGTGATCACAGAATCAATTAATATATTTATAAACATCCATAACATTAACTTGTCAAAGACGAACGTCTTGTTTTCCTGTTACCGTACGGAACAAGATCATTTGCGGAAGCAAAAAGTAACTTTATGACCATCAATAATTAATATCAACATATGGCTATTCGCATTAACAGGTTTTTAATAAGAATGCCTATGATAAATTTATTGTACAGTTTAGAGTAACCAGTTGCTTTAATATGGCTTTAGTATTAACAACGCGCATGGAAATAACAAATCTAAACCTTCTAGACCTTTTATATGATTACACCCAAAATCGTGAGACAGTGCCTTTGTTGTTTTTTTAAACGAAAGCTGGAGGGATTTTCTTTTTCGAAGGGTAATAAAAACCATTACGGAATATTGACACTGGGGCTGGGAAAGACCAGTGTGTGGTGTGTGGGACTCTGGTTCACCATTCAGTAAACATCCCCCAGGTGCAGCCCGCGGGCGCAGTTTACAAACATGTAATTCACGAACAGAAACAGTTTTAAGTGGTCTGGCGGCTCTGAGAGTTTTTTATAAGGCCTACGCAAATGTTACTCTGATCTGGTATCGAAGTGCGACGGGTTGTTTGGCTCCCTAGATTAGGGTCGAGCTACACAATGACTGATGCATGCATGCCGTCAGATGTTACTGGTCTACTCAAAGCCACTATAGTTCTTTCTTCAAAAGGTCATTTCAGACATTGCCTTCTATTGTAACTCACATTTGCTTTTAAATACTGTCTGGACTTTAAAAGAGACCATGATTCTCTGAGTTTGTTTCGGCATTTCTTCTCAGAGGTCGTCAGTTAGGAAATGCCGGAGCCATCTGGTTAAAAAATATATTTGTAAAAACATTGACTTGTAAAAGAGTCCATAAAAGATCTATTTACAGAAATAAACATCATTTAATCAAATAACACCCAGAGTCGGAGCAAGTGTCTCTGGTTACACAAAGAAACTTCCCCGACTCCGGAATCAGACTGGGGACCGGTGATCCAAAGGCGGCACATTCAACCCCTGGACCTACAAGGCAGTCTATTCATTCGTATAATATAATCAATGCCACTTTTCGTAGTAACTTTATAACTCAAGAACGGCTGAACCGATTTGAATGATTTTTTTTGTATGCGTTTGGTTGGCACCGAGGATGGTTTAGATTCACAAATCAAACCGACAGATGGCCCTGCAGTCGGTAAACGAATATCATGCAGGACAATGTCTGCCCGGTCAGCTAAGCCCGGTTAAGTAGTTATATTAATTGACATGATAATTAGAACTTCTCGAGAATGACACGAGGTATTTCCTATATGTGCTTAATATATCAGCATAATTTTACAAATAGACTGACTTAACATGTTTGTAAAAGAGTCACGTTTAATCTTTCGTCACTATATCAGTTCTGTACATGTGTCAATACCCAATAGTGACCAAGCTTTATCCAGTGCTCACCATATTTGCCTAGTCACGTACAAAATGTCGGCTTCGAGATAATTAATTAATGTAAATCACATTAGTATTGCGTTAATTCATCGTTAGAATATCTACCGATTTAGAATACCTGTCACTGCCCCATTCCAACCTGAGGGTGTCGTAAGAGTCGACAAAAGGATTTCACAAGGCCGAAAACCTAGTCGCAAGAGGAGGGAAATTGGATACGAAACCCTGTGCCATCCCGTGTGGCCAGCGTGGCACACTAGGGTAATTACCCCTCCCTGTGATGGGAGGAGGCCTGACTCAGCAGTGGGTCTTTTATGGGCTGAGTAGTAGTAGTCATTCATCGTGTTTGCGTTACATTTAAAATTGAAATTTGTTCGTGTGGTCAAGGATTTACACAGCTATGCTGTAAATTAAGTTGATTTAAAAAACTAGACAGGTAAGATTCCACGTGGTGACAGATTAAGAATATATAGTGTCACCACCCTATTTCATCCTGAGGGTGTCGTAAGAGCCGACAAAAGGAAAGGCCGAAAACTTAGCGAAGAAGGAACACTTGAAACGAAACCTTGTGCCAACCCATCTGGCCAGCGTGGCATAGTAGGCTAATTACCCTCCCTGTGATGGGAGGACGCCTGACTCAGCAGTGGGAGGCTGAGTAATAGAACTAGATAGATAAGAAACCTAAGACAGAAGGGAACATCCATAGTGACGACTGATCATTACAACACATACAATTGAAATAAAAATATTGTGTCGACTTGTCTGGTTCGCATATTTCTACAACGAAAAATTAATCACTTACTAACAGCCTAATTAACAAAACTCGTTTGAAATAAGCTAAAGAAGAATCATTTTAGCTGTTTGTAAAATAAAGACCATAATTGTTACAACATTTTGCGAAACTAGTTTTATGTCATTTAGCGAATTCTCCTGTATATCTAACCATGCGTAATGTAACTTCCCTACAACTACTCAAGCCGTTTATGACCCACTTTTGAGTCAGGCCTCCTCCAGTAACATGGAGGGTAATTAGCCTACTGTGCCACGTTGGCCAGACTGGTTGGCACAGTTTTTCGTATCAAGTTTTCCTTTCTCTTACAGCTAGGTTATTGGCCTTGTCATTTCCTTTGGCGGGTCTTACGAAATCCTCAGGATGGAATCTCGATTCGCGTTCTCAAGTTTCGCAAATAAATAAAATTATCAGAATGAACGACAAACAATTGAAGGATTATAATAAACTCTTATCTCAGATATGATGCAGGTCAGTGGCCTAATTTCATTGAGCAAACCTTGCCATTTATGTCAGGTGTACACAGGCTTAGTATCGTCGTTTCAGCCTATGAGTGACCCACTACTGAGTCTGGCCTCCTCCAAATTCATGGAGGTAAATTAGCCTACTGCGCCACACTTGCAAGACGGGTTGGCACAGGGTTTGTTTCAAGTTTTCCTTCTCTTGCGGCTACGTGATCTGCCTCTTGAGTTCCCTTAGTCGCCTCTTACGAAACCCTTGGGTTGGTATGGGTTGGTGACACTGTGTATTCTAAATCCTTCACCACACGGACAGCTGTCCGCCACTAAGCTTAGTATGTACAGGCTAGGCTTAGTAGTATAATTATAATCAAATAGGCTTCGTATAATTATAGTCATCATCATTGATTCCTCCAAGAAGTCCACTGTGGGATATAGACCCAGTACCTTTAAAGTATCAATATTTCTACCAGCATTTCTGCTACGTATAACACATAGCAGAATTTATATATACTCTTAAGAATGGGTGTAGAAGGAAGGTAAGATCGAATTAATTGTGAGGTTTTGACGATGACCTGAGTGAGTGATTTGAAGAAAAATGATAGTTATAAATTTATTCATGGTTTGTAACTGTAAAATACTTTATACACTATAGTCAGGAAGTGCGTATTTATTCCGCATATTCATACAATGATATATTATGTACATGCTAGATTGTATTTAAAATGAAGGGTTGTCCGTATTTACCAGATATAAAACGCATTAATGGTAAGGTCGCGCAATTCTAACGTTACCTTGTCCCAGTTTCAAAATTATTAACATTTCACGGAAATTTTAAATAATCTGAACAACTGACTGTATGACTTGAAGTGATTTTGTAAGTTCGTATAAAATCACTCCAAGTCTCGTACGTAATATAGTCAGTCACATGCCAAATGTATTAAAGATACTTTTAGGGATTAACTTGGGAAGAGCCACGTTTGTTTCCGACGATATTGTATAAAATAAATAAGGTTAATTAACTAGAAATTCGGCCATAAGTATCTGCGATTAGGTATTTTATTTCGGAAATACAACGTCTAATATTGTATTACAACATTGTTTGTGAGTCGCATGTAGCAACAATGGTAACAGATAATATCAACATGTTCATAACCAATAAATAAATAAATAAAATAAAATCCTGAGAACCAATTTAAGTATCGTCAACAATTTGACTGCCTTGTTGGTCTAAGAGTTTCTAAGCCGCCTTTGGATAACAGCTCCCCGGTTTGATTACGGGCTCAAGCAAGTGCCTTTGTGTAATCCAGAGGCACTTGCTCTGAGTCTGGGTATCATTTGTGTTCGTGAATTTCAGGCGCAGGCGGCATTAGATACAGAAAGCTACTGCCGCCTTCGCTTCATTTCATTTTATAAACAAAAAAGAATGAAAAATTCTTCTTGGGAAATCCTCATTAATGAGGGAATATACTCGCTCAAACCCAAGGCGTTGTTCGAGATTACAAGGGAACGTGTGTAATTGTTAAGATTGAAAATGCTATACCAACCTTAGACATGACTGTAATAAGTGTAGCCATTGCTCCCCTCACATCGTCAGAGGCAATCTCCCCGAGGTACATCGGTGCAGTGGTGTACGCGATGCCGTAGCCTAGCCCAGATATGAGGCGAGACGCGTAGATAGTGGACACGTTGCCTGCTAGCATCACCAATATCCAGCCGATTATGTAGGGCACTGAGGCCAGCAGGAGAGTCTTCTTTGTGCCGATTCTGTCGGCGAGGTATGAGGCGGGGATTGGGCTGGCAGCTGGAATCCGGAGACAAACAATTAGAGTTGAGGCCGTTACGTCATATGTATAAAAATAATTTCAAATTCATTCATTCATTTTCATTCAGTCATTTTAAGGTTCTAAGGTCCAAAATGACTGGACCGAACGAATGTAAAATTCGTGGCCGTGGTTATTGCGGTATGAAGTAAGGGCGAAAGAAAATAATTATACTACAATTCCGCGGGAGTGACGGGGAAGGGAAAGAAGGAAAACTTGATACAAACCCTGTGCCAACACATTTTGCCAGCGTGACACAGTAGGCTAATTTCCCTTCATTCATTTGGAGGACGCCCGACTCAGTAGTGGGTCATTTATGGGATGAAACGACGACAGGAATGTTCGATAAATTAACCGGTGTACTTGGTGTCAAAAAATACATTTTGCACACAAGTAAATGGTGAAGCAGAAAACCCCTTATACCCCATATATATATACGAGTATATTATAACCCCTTATAGCCCGTCTGGGTATCGAGGTACTGCAGGCGTTTTCCCTTCATGTAATTTGGATGAGGTCCGGTGCAGCAGTGAGTCTATATGGGTTGAGCCCATTGCTATTAAAAATAATGAGGGAGATTTTAAGATTTGATTTTAAAGACAAAACCTCTTAAACATCCCTTCTATCATTGCAACATTGCATTTATTAGACCAGTAGTCGGAAGTACAAATATGTTATGATCCTGAAAGTAACCGTTCTTTCATAAATGTAACTAAAGCACTTTCATGCCCCTTAACCCAAGTAAGCTCACAGTATATTTAATTCTACAAGTGGCTATATTTTATAATGTCACGTTTATATTTTACATGGTAGGTGGTACCTTTGTTTATTTTTTAAACACGTGGTCATATGATACGAATATGTTTAAATAAAGACGAGACCTTTTGTGGCGATGCCATATGTATGTTATTACTTTAGGTATTTGTTTCGGTTATTATTAAATATTTGTTTGTTCAAGAGACATTTTTTATAATATTGTCTCTTGAGTGTCTTTGTCGTTCTAGTGGACATAGTCTTTCACAATGGGGTTAATAGGCGGCCGAAAGTGCATCAACGTGCAATGGAAAAGCTAAGGAGCCGTGGAAATATACGGGGAGGCCCAGTTTCAGCACTGGATGACGGTAGCTGATTTATATTTTGACGAAAAAAAGAGGATGACAATAACAACGCTGGTGTGATGACCCTAAAAGATTGTGGTAGGTCATAGAAAAACACTAAATAGAGTACAATGAAAAGATCATGTTGCAATATAGGCTTAAAAAAGAGATCTTGAAACCCTCATGATTTTATATATAGACTAGCTTTTGCCCGCGACTTCGTCCGCGTGGAATAATGACTTCCGGAAAAAAACAATTTATCCCCGTTTTCTCCCCGTTGGGAGGGAATTTCCAATGATCCTCTCTTAGTGGTAGCCTACTCCTCCCAACAAACACACAGGCCAAATTTCAGCTCTCTACTGCCATTAGTTTCGGCTGTGCGTTGTCTGTCAGTCACTCAGTAACGGAAGAGTTTTATATATATAGATAAAGATAGCTGTACCCGCAACTCCGTCAGTGTGTAATTCCTTGTGTATTATTAAGTTAATGTATTGGTAATATTGTTTAGATCACGTTCACATGAGGCTTAAGTACCTATACAACGAAAATACTTCAGCGCAAAGCTTCCGGGTAAACTATCCTACTTCACTTAAAACTAAATATCTATAACATAATTAATAATACCTATACCTTTAATTAATAAAAGTACCTCCGCTTTTACTTACTTATTATTATTATTAAAAAAAACCGAACATAAATTAACCAAAACTTACCTACAACTAACTAACTACTACTAACCTATTACTACTTCACCTAAAAAGAAATAAAATGTTAACTATTAATAATTTGTAATTTGAACGAATATAACACGCCACCAAAATAACTAATACCTATTTTATGAAATAACAACAAAAGAAAATTAAATAAACTAAATTATTGTAAAGACTAAAAGTCGCGCTGATAAACAATATTGCCTGTCAATAAGGGCGAATACTCGGAACGTCTACTCGCATCATCAGCCAAATCCAAATATTGTTATGTATGAAGTTCGCGTTTTGATCCCCCGCCCTTTTAAACCTCCCGCGACGACCCGATGCGACGGTTACACAAAAATAATCCTTAAAGAATGATTCAGTAATCACGCGCGATGGTTTATTAGCGTATTTCATGAATAACTTTGGTGTTTCTGTACCGATTTCTATGATTCTTTTTTTATTAAATAGGTAATAATGTTAACATTTATAAATTAGGGATGATTGAGAGTGTTATAAACGTAAGAGTAGACAAATATAATCAGAAAGCTCTGAACTACTAAGCTATCGGGAGTTACACGTGTTATTGTGAGTCAACCATAAAAGATAGACATTTGCTGTCGTGGAATATTTTTTATATAATTTTAAGGAGAACATTTCCTTCATACATAATTTCTGTGTAGCTTTACCTATTAAGGCAGCACACGCGACGGAAGCTTAAAAAATGGAGTAAGTTCTCCTGTTTTCCCAACATTTCCCTTCACTGCTCTGCTCCTATTGATCGTAGCGTGATGAAAAGTATACTATAACCTGCCCAGGAGTATGTAGAACAATTGTACCAAGTTTTGTTGAAATCCGTCGAGTGGTTTTTGTTTCTATAACGAACATACAGACAGACAGACAGACAGACAGACAGACATACAGACAGACAAAAATTTTACTGATTGCATTTTTGGCGTCAGTATCGATCACTAATCACCCGCTGATAGTTATTTTGGAAAAATATTTCATGTACAGAATTGACCTCTCTACAGATTTATTATAAGTATAGATAGAAGATAATAAAATGTGACAAGAACTAGGTAAGCTTGGTATTTAACCCGACTGGCCAGCGAGGTACTAATGAGAAGAGGCCGCAGCAGTGGGTCATGTTAAGACTGAGAGTAGAATAAACATAAAATGGTTTTCACAACTGTTTATTCCGTTTCAGCAAACAATGATAAGAACAATATAAGTGTACTATGTCCTTCGCAGAATGTACGATAAGTAATATAGGTAACTATACAGCCGCAATTTGACCTCATTTACATTTGATAGCTTTTACAAAGGTCACGTGGTGCTAAATTAATGACAATTAAGATTCATCACAGGTTTCGGAAAGTTGTATTTAACATTTTAATAGAACTTCTATTAATATACATACAGAGTATATTTCCGTGTGTTGACAGATTTAGAATACATAGTGTTGCCACCCGATTTCATCCTGAAGGTGTCTTAAGAGCCGACAAAAGGAAACCTAGCCGCAAGAGAAGGAAAACTTGATAGGAAATCTTGTGCCAACCGGTCTTGCTAGCGTGGCATAGTAGGCTAATTATCCTCAACGTACTTGGAGGAGTACGTTGAGGATAATGAGTCAGCAGTGAGTCATTTATGGGCTAAGAACTAGTAATAGTAGTTCAACATCGAATCCAAGAGTTCAAACAAGTATTACAAATAGCCTTCATTTTTTAACCACGTCTGTAAGTCATCAGAATTGGGGTATAAAATAAAAAATCTTCATACCCGAACAAAGTATCATTATAGAAGCAATCCATGAGCTCTGGTCCGGCGAAGTTTGTATAGGAGACTCCGGGGCCATAAGCATGGGAAGAGTTGGTGAAGTCCATCCGACTGTCGTGCCAGCCGCCGCCGTGATCAGTGTCGCTGGAAATTTAAGAAAAAAGTATATTTTTAACCACTTTTCAAATTACTTCAAAAATGAATGCTCAATTCGGTTGTGTTTTTTTATGTTTGTTACCGAGTAACTTCGTCACTTGTAAACTGATTCGATTTTTATTCGATTGGCACAATAGAAATTTTACCGAAATCGTTTCAGTAATTTGGCAGGCCACTTGAAATAAGTTGTCAACAAAGATTCGTAAGAAGTTCTGTACAAAGTATATTATGTGTATTTACTAAAAACCACTCACTATAAATTATTTTTTACAAAATAAGGTGAATCGACTTCAAAATAGGCATTAAAAAGTGGGGAAAAAGAAACACCTGTAGCCGGTGCGAACTTAAATTGACGCCGACGTTAATTAGGATATAGGTATGCCTGAGGGACCGGCTTGAAATGCGTGTTTATTTTTGGCTTGTTACTGCCTATTTTGGACTCGGTTTCATTACAGCCCATAAATGACTCACTGCTCAGTCGGGTCCAATTACATATACTAGTTTGCCACGCTGGCCCGACGCTTGGCACGGTCACGGAGCATGCTCCCGCAATGGGAGTGAATCCCGTGGCCCTGGTTTGGGCAGTCGAGGATCGCCGTCGGTTTTAGTGGGACCTACCCACGGGGCGCAATTTACCATCTCTATGCGCCCCGGAGTCCCACATACCGCGGCCAGTCCCCAACGGCCGGGTATCCATGAGGATCCGACATAAAACAGGGTTTCGCATCAAGTTTTCCCTCTCTTGCGACTACCGATATCCTTTCCGCAAGAGTAATTTCTTGCCTTGTCATTTCCATTTGTCGGCTCGTGCGTCACCCTCAGGATGGAATGGGTGACACTATGTATTCTAAATCCGTCAACAAACTAATAACGTTATTAGCAACTTCTAAATAAAACATGCTGTAATGATTTCCTAGCTTTTCGCGATTATTACACATTGAAATTAAATACTTTTTAATGGATTTATTGCGTCGCGTATATTACCTACATTATTCAATTCCCGACGTTTCGAATGTTTTGCAGCAGTCGTGGTCACAGCTGCTGCAAATATGCTATGCTTGATATGTTCTATGATTAGGAATTAATGGATCGCTCGAGTTGTTTTGATGTTTATGCAAATAAATAAATTGTTGCCCTCGATATACCACATTTTACGCATTTGTTAAAATTATTTACTCGCCAGGTACGAATGTATACCAAGGAAACCGACGGAAAAAACATAAACCTTCTGCAAATATTGTGTTCGAGATTTATTAGGCGTCGAAACTGAAATGCGTAGTTGCCAAATAACCGTAATAATTCAACGCCTAATAGTTCGAGTAATCAAAATATTTTGGTCTTAAACACAATTCTTTAAACTACTTAATATGTTTACCTTTGAAACTAAACAAAGATATGACTGATAATAACAGCACCCATGTGGTGTCTTTATATTTATTTATGCCAGTATAATGCTTTTCCTTTTCAGTTCGGTGATAAACTCGTCGTCGAACCTTTTTATTTCGTTTCGTTTTTTTTGGAATTCCTCATAGACGTCCTGCTGTTGGGCCAATCCGGGTTTTAAGAGACTCCAGGAGGTGAAGAGATGGTAATTAACGCCCTCGACTACCCGCTTCAGGGCCACGGGTTGTGGTCTCCAATGAGGGTGATTAGCTAGCGACCTGGAAGGGGTCGTCGAATTACTCACCACAGGCGGGCTGTACACCTCAGTGGTATAATAAAATATATGGAATCGGTATGCAGGTTAAGCGTCGGTTTCTGCTGGATATTGGATGGGTGTCAATAATTTATTATGTCTAACGCCGGTTCCGGCTGTCATTCATCTATGGCAGTCGTTACACGTAGTCTGTAACGTAAATATTGACAGCTGGTCTAACCAAATAATTACCGGTAATTCAGATGGCAATTGCTTTATAAAGACTGGTACCACTGCCAAAAAAGGCGAGGTAAGATATAATCGTCTTATTTATTTTTCATCTTATCCTTAACTGTTTGCCAGGTGCCATAACATAATCTCTTTAATGAATATAATAGTAACGCCAACGGTACCAAGTTTAAATTATATGATTTACGTTTGTTTATATTTTTAACTGGGTTATCTTTTAAGTGTTCATTAAAACTAAGCTTTATTAATATTCAAATAATATTTGGTTCAAAATACAATAATACCAGTTCTTGAAACGTTATCTTTGGTAAACAGGTAAGCGTATAATTTCGATAAACAAGTGTACAATGTTTTAATGTCAAAGACCAATTAGTACCTCAAAGTTGTTAATGTTTTCAGACCTGTGATCTGTTTTTACTAAAAATTAAAGAATGTAATAAAGCTGTTTAATAGATACAATTAAAGAAATACGCAGAAGGTGGCAAATACACTTAACCTTACAATTATATAATCCGTTATTTTGTTACAATAATGTAAACTCAACAAAATGTGAAAATAAAGAAACAGATTCTTGAAATTAAATTCATACTAACTAGACTTTTCACAATCTGATTTAACTTCTGACAAGGAAGACGATTTTTATAACTCCGACGTATATCTCTATCCATTTGTCTGTATGACTATCTATCTGTCAGTCTCACTACCGATGGGTCAGTCTGACTCTCTACAGGTCAGTTTGAGTCTATCTATCAGTCTGGCTGTCCTTCTGTCAGTCTGTTTCTGATCGTCTATTGGTCAATTCGAATGTCTGTCTGTTTATCTCCAAAACGCATAATAGCTCCTATAAGTTGGAAGATTGCTGGGTCAGGTAGTATTTAATAAAACTATAAACAGTACCAGCTTCGGCTGAGAAATAAAAAAAAGTGCTTCATGTGCCAATTGTACGAAAACCCAACACCTACCGAACGTCATTTCATTGTAGGCTCACGTTACCTCTCGGGACGTTAATGCGCAATTGACGGTTCTCATCTCCATCGCTGTTTATTGGCACTGAATCTTATCTGAATACATTTTCCGGATCAATAGCACTGCTGTCTTTGTTACTTCAGTCCCGTTCCAATAAGCCAGTACCGAAATTTAATGAATAAATACACGGCAGTATTCTAACTACATGCTTTAAGAAGAGAATTGTAAACAAGCTTTTGGTGTCAGATATTTACGATCATTAATTACGTAGCTACGTAAAAGAAGTACTTAAGAAGAAAGAAAAAATACGCAATAGTTATATAATTACAGGGAAACCAGTTTAACTGGAATCCGACCCCTGAACTGGCTAAGTAAATGGAGTCATTTTCGACTAATAACGAGCTATTGTAACTAATTTATACTATTATGCCAGTTCGGAACGTTTGCCACACGCATTTAAGGTGGACGCTCCAGGGTAGCCCGCGAAATTCAATTTCTCTTACGTTTTTTGCATTTTGCAGGTCAGTGCTTGGTTGTATGTTGATTAAAATGTTATTCGCGACTGTAAGACGTATGTAGTTATAGAATTATAATCATCAAAATCTTTTTCAACGTCAAAGTCATTCTTGCACCTTTATGAGCTTGGAGGGTTGTATTGATGAGTTTGATGATTATAACTCTGTAACTACATACGTCTTACAGCCGCTAATCAAATATTCATCATCATACAACCTAACACTACCCTGCAAATTGCAAAAAACGTAAGAAAATTTGAATTTCTTGGGCTACCCTGGAGCATCCACCTTAATACAAGCACTCACCGAGAACATTTAGATTTAGCAGATTAATGCTAGTAACTCAATCGTTTCGGATGGACACTTCAATAAAATAGTAAGCGGATACGGGTATACGTACTTATGTAAAAAGCATCTTACAGCAACTACGTCAGCTTAATTTTGAAATGAATTAAAAATGGATTTTGTCGCTTGTCCAACATAGATTGTTTTTCCAAGTAATCTGATATCACTGTGCTGATCGTTTATGGGCTTATATCAATACCACCTCAGCACATAAAATAAAAAAACCTACAGCTGGTTTGGGTTTCCTTTAATTAAAGGTTTCGGAACCTAACGAAACTAGTCAGCTACTTAGTAATTGTAGGTAATATGGCGTTTATAAAAAGACAAGCCTACTAAGTTTCTTCCGCCAGGTAGGTGCCGTGTTCCGACCTCGAAGTAGTAATATAAAAATAATGCATCCCTTGACGACTGTGAACGCCATTATTGGTTTATATAATAACCTATTCTCTATTCTATTATATTCTAACATATGTGGCTGGAACAAAAAATAAAAACAGATTTTCTAGTTGGTTCATAGATATGCTTTATGAAAATTATAAACAAATAAATATATGTAAATATCCTTGGTCATTTCACACAACGCCATCTCTTTCCAAGCTAAGTAACTTAATGCTTGTGTTATGGTAACGAGATGGATGATAAACTATTTATATACCTACATTTTTTTTGTAAATACATACATATTATAGATAGAAAACACTCAGACCCAGAACAAATACTTGTAGGTCGTACAAATATTTCTTCCGTGCGGGAATCGAACCCGCGACATGCTGCGCAGCAGTCGATCGCTCAACCACTGCGCCAACCGTAATGATAACAAAAACATATTTTATAATGTACTAGTGGCTCGCCCCGGCTTCGCCCGTGCAAAGCGGGGGTGGGTTATACATAAAAACCTTCCTCTTGAATCACTCTACCTATTAAAAAAAACCGTATCAAAATCCGTTGCGTAGTTTTAAAGATTTAAGAATACATAGGGACGGACAGACGACAGCGACTTTGTTTTATACTATTTAAAATAAAAAGATTTTTATGGGACTTTCACTGGCATAAAGCTGATTTTAATAGAAGATTTTATTAAGGCTTTTGTACTGAAACTTTAATTTTATTTTTATGTAATATACTTTTTTTAAATATATACGTGAGTGGAGCCGAGGGAAGTTGCTCTATCTGTCAGCCACAGAAGTGCCACTGCTGAACATGGGCCTCCTTGATAGATCCCCACAAAGCATGATCTCGTGCAAACCGTCTCCACCGACTCCCAGCGACCTTTACAAGTTCATCCACCTAGTCGAGGGATTTCCCACGCTTCGCTTTCCAATATCTGAGTAGCTACTTACAAGTAAAAAGTGTTTTCACAGACAATACTAAGTAATGGTGTGCTGTACATTATTATTGGTAAATATCTGATTAATTAAAGCAGTGGTTGAATTATCTTTTCATATCTTTTAATAAGACATGTATGAGTAGGTTGTTTTGCAGTCCTCATTGATAAACGTCCATATTGTGACAGATTTTCTTGGTGTCACCAATCTTATCTTTTTGGAGGATGTCACAATGGGCGTCTTAGGATGTGAAATAAGTACAAAAAGTAGGAGCAGCAGAAAACTCGAACTCATCTAGTTGGACTACCGGTAATCATTTTGGTTAGACTAGCTGTCGTAGTGTAGCTATCACGTTACTGACTATGTTTATCGATAACCAAAAGCTTATTTGACTGCAAATTAAATTATAACCATGTTAAATTGGATTTGTCACACTCAAAATCAAAACTCACAAGTTGGCTCATTTAACAAGACAAATAATAAATAAAATTTACCTTTTAAAATTGAAAATTGATTATTTACCAACTACTACCGGTTCGAAATGCTCTTTTTAGATCGCCATTTTTAGGTACCTACAAGGCCGGAATAAGACAGCTTTGTAGTGCAAACTAGCATAATAGCCGCAAAGGGCCCAACATCAGCAAAATCTAGTAAAAAATAGTAACCTTCTAATGCCTGAGCTGACCACCAGCAACAAACAGCACCTGTTCACAAGCATGACGCATGTATTTGAAACCCATACATAAATACGAGCAATTAATAGGCCACTCATATTTACCTACTGTCATAATTATTTCGCACATTGCATGTGTGTGTAACCTATTTAATCATTTACGCTACATTGTTTCGTATACAATGTTCGATAAACTTGCGACCTGTCTGTAATCTGAATATTCCACGGTTTTTTTGTACCAATTTTAATAATGGATCTTTAGTCCAGTCGAAATAGAAATAAAAGTAGCCTCAAATAGAAAAAAAATCCGTTGAGCGATTTAATTTTTTTAAACGTCGGTGGGGGGGGGGGGGGTTATTTTTAAGTATAAATCTCGATTTTCAAACTAATCCCGGTAGGGGCCATCTTGCTTTACGGTTTTTTTTTGTTTTTCTGAAATAACTCGTTAATTTTCAACTTTAGAGCAAAAACTGTAAATTTCCCACAAGTTTGGTCATTATCTTTTTTATGCTAGGATCAATATTTGCTGAGTTATAGTATCAAGTTTGCAAGATGCATCATGCAACGGATCTGCATCTGCTGGTGCCAGCTGAACTGTGATATCGGACTTCTCGAGGGCTGTTTAAGTAGATCGGTCTTGTTATTGTCGTTTGCCAAAAAATATGAAGACATTTTTTTTTTTTTGTTTTTTTTATATACTTGATACTATAACGATATAGTATAACTCTGCAAATATTGATCCTAGCGTAAAACGTACCGTAGCTCCTGCGATTATAATAAGTAAAGGAAAAGGAATATTAGCTGATTGCCAGTATTTTAATAATATCCTAATCTTTATCTTCTTTACATAGTATAAAACAAAGTCGCTGTTTCTGTCCGTCCCTATGTATGCTTAAATCTTTAAAACTACGCAACGGATTTTGATACGGTTTTTTTTAATAGATAGAGTGATTCAAGAGGAAGGTTTATATGTATAACCCACACCCGCTTTGCACGGGCGAAGCCGGGGCGGGCCACTAGTATTTAATAATAATACTATGGTATCTTTGAACCGCCGAAATGATTTGTACACACAGACAGAAGTACCTAACGTTACATGGTTTCGGTCAAATAATATATAATCATCACTACGAGTTCAATCTGAATGAGGAATTAATATCTTTAAATACTCTATTTATTATTAAAAAATAATAATAACTTTTCGATCAATTCTTATAATACAATTCCAGGAAGATGCATTGGCAGTCCACCTGGGTTATCAGGGTGGCTGGGAAGGTTTCGACGAGGAAAGTTTAGGCGAAAACACATTCTGTATGGGCCTGCATGGGAAGAGCCCCCTTGTTCAGCAGTGGACAATATTGCGTTACCGACGATGATAATGATTTTTTATTGTATTCTTATTTATTCCGCAATAAACCATAATCTGTGACAGACATATATTCCAGTAGTGTGTGTATTTTTTAAAAGTAATATAATCTACGACAAACAAGAATGCCTCATCGTCCAATAAATGAAATCATTGAACTTGAGTCAATCTTTAAACGCTAATCTAGGCCATGAACTAAAGGTTATTGACATGATTTGTGTTTGGCGGGGAAAAAATCGCATATTTTAGCGTTCCTTTTGGTTTGGCCTAAAATTTTATGAACTGTTTACAAAACATGAAAATATAATAATTCTTAATATAATAGATTTAATAGCACTACTTGTTTCTTTTGTCAATTTGTATTCCATTTGGCGTCACTGCCAAGCACATAATTCTGATAGAAGCAATAAAATCAAGATGATAATGAGTATAATTACAATTATAATTAAGACAATATGAGTAAGTTTTAAAGAAAGATTCCAAATCAAAATGTCAATAAAACGGACGAGCGTGATATCTTGCTTAAAAGCTTTTTCATCATCATCTATAATCCTTTACATTTTTTTTCCAGACTCTTTCAGACACTCTGGTACCTTAATAAACCTTGATAAATATGGAAGGCAAAAAAAAAAATATACAGTAAAGTTGAAAATATTAACTAGTAAACGTCAAAAGCCAAAAACTTATTACTTACTTATTACTTACACTTAACTAGATTGAAAAAGTAATCGGATATTGCACTATGTGGCACATTAAAACATTGATTACTTAGAAAACAGATTAAAAATGACATATCAACATTATGTACATAGATATATAATTTATATTTTTTCTTATAAGGAAATGCTACTTTTTTACTTAATAATATTTTTTGCTATTATAGAGAAATATCGTTATCTATACTAATCTATACTAATATATAAAGCTGCAGAGTTTGTTTGTTTGTTTGTTTGAACGCGCTAATCTCAGGAACTACTGGTCCGATTTCAAAAAATCTTTCAGTGTTAGATAGTCCATTTATTAAGGAAGGTTATAGGCTATATTTTATTTTCAAAAGAATTAGGGATCTGTATGAAAATTGCGATTTTGTAAACCAAGGTGTAAAATCGAAAACCTATTTATGCGTGCGCTGCAAAAACTATTGACAATAGAACAAAATGTTGTACTACGGGTTTGTAGGTCTTATAAAGATCTACAAAAAAGTCCGGGAGAGCGCATATCTAACTATCATAGTTTAGTCACAATAACCGATTTTATGTTCATAAAAAATATGCACGGGTTCGAAGCCCACGCGGGCGAAGCCGCGCGCAAAAGCTAGTGTATGTATATTTTGCGGCTGGCGCGACAAGCGAGGCGTTGGTAGGGCAGGGAGTTATTTACCTATCGCCGACGTTGGGACACCTCGCCTTTATAGGTATTGCTACCTACTAATAAATACCTGCACTGCATCGCAGGGGCAGTTTACAAACATGGAATTCACGAACACAAATGACACCCAGACTCGGAGCAAGTGCCTCTGGTTTACACAAAGACACTTGCCCGACCCGGTATCGAACCGGGGGAAATGATCCAAAGACAGATAGATAGATAACACTTTATTGCACATTTGCGACATAAACATAGCGTACAGGAGAAATTATTATTATAGGCGGCACATCCAACCCCTAATACAAGGCAGCAATAGGGAGATTGAAATAAATTATTTCGAATCTACCACCTAAAACTAGACTCAACTAGAATGTATGTGTACAATCGAGACTATACATTAAAAATGTGTTTCTAGGGGCCACATGTGTTTTGATAACTTCCGCAACGTTGAACGCAAGATTAGCAAGTCACTTGTCGACCAAACACTCCCAATGCATGAAATTCTAAAGAATTTACAGACAACGGTAATGGTGGCCGAATACATTATGGATATCGTATATGTCAATCAGTTTTTTATCTATTCAGTTTTAGTGACGCATTTCGGTTCTATTATGTAAATTTATTTTAAGGAAAATATAATGATAGCCGACAAAAGGAAATGAGAAGCCCAATAACCTAGCCACAAGAAAAGGAAAACTTGACACAACAGTATGACACCCTGTGCCAGCCTGTTTGACCAGCCTGGCTAATTACCTTCCATGTAACTGGATAAATAATAAATAAATATCCTTGGACATTTCACACAACGCCATCTCGTCCCAAGCTAAGCAACTTAATGCTTGTGTTATGGTAACGAGATGGATGATAAACTACTTACATATTTTTTTTTGTAAATACTTATTTGTAATTACATATTATAGGTAAAAAACATCCAGACCCGGAACAAATACTTGTAGGTCGTAAAAAGATTTCTTCCGTGCGAGAATCGAACCCGCGACATACTGCGCAGCAGTCGACCTCTCAACCACTGCGCTAACCGTGTCGGCTACTGGATGAGACTCGACTCAGCCGTGGGTCATCTATGGTCTGAGTGGTAGTAGTAGATAATTTGAATTACGTTTGCATGTATGCAAATATAACGCATATAATGATGATTCGTGTGATGACGTGCTTAGAATAAATAATGTCACCACCACATTCAATCCTGACGGTATCGTAAGAGTCAACAAAGGGAATTGACGATGCCGATAGCCTAGCCGCAAGGGAGGGAAATCTTGATACGAAAACGAGCCACAGTAGGCTTATGACGCTCCATGTAACTGGAAGAGGCCCGACTCAAAAGTGGGCCATCTATGGGTTGAGTAATACGTACATGCATTTTGTAACAGTAATATAATTTTATCTATAACGGCATGCCCGACAATTGTCGACCGTGCCGTCCTTCAGAATAATGCTTCCGGTAGTTGTTCGTCATGATAACTTCGTCCATAATTGCAAAGACAAACCCTTCAGTAATATAATTAAATCTTTAAAGGTTTTTAAATAAACAAATTGCTGTATTCACATTATTGAACAATATAATATAATTGATTATTACTTATTGCAGTTATAATTAGTGGTACCATTTATTACGCAATATACATCGGAACCAAAGACAACAAGTTAATTATATGTACACGGTTATTGTATTATGACCTATATAAAACAGAGAAGGCCACTGAGTGTATTCCGCCAGGTCTTCTCGGATGGTGCCACGTTCCGACCTGGTAGTAGTTTTAAAAAGAAGATGTAACCGGTGACGATTGTCAACGCCATAATTGGTTCATACAATAAAGCATTTACTATTCTATTGTACACTCTAGCATATAGAATAATAATATTATATGTAAATGTGAAGGTTGACAAGAAATATAAACATAAAATAAATAAACATGCAGCTAATGATGTTTATTCTAAATACGGTTTAGCGCATTTAAATAAAATTCTGCGTCCAACTGGTTTCGTAACTCGATCAAAATAGTTTTTTTTGGTGTCGCTAATAAATGTTACAAGTCAAATAATTATTTTTTGAATATTACAAGATGTGATTAAATTTAAACGATTAGTAAGTATTTTAATAGGGAATAAACATTTAAAGATGATAACTCACTTAAATAAATATAACAATTCTTTTTCTTCATTTAATTGTTATGGCTTCCATCATGGGATTGATGATTTTGCCAACCACCAAGTTTGTTTTGACACATGGGCGGTGACAAAATTATAGTAAAGACATCAACAACAATAATTGTCAAAGTCATAGTAATTACTATTCAGACCTTTGTAGACTTATACATGCAAACAGAGACAAATGGTTTCAATGAAAATCGCATAGTGAGTCAAGTGTTCACACAACTTACGTTCAACTTTTTTTATTTAGATCGTTAATACAGAACGTTGTTAAAATAAGAATTGATGTTCATTCCAACTGTTTTTATGCACTGATTGAAAATTTCATCGTCAGTTTTGGTCAGCCCATTCAAGAGCATATGACATAGTTTCAAACCACCAGGCCATACCGATCCTGTAGCTATGCTCTAAAACTTAAAGGTATGCGTTGCCAAGCATAACGAAACGGTAAAATAAAAATGGTGTTGATCTATCTTAAAAGTTTGTAAATAATCTACTGTTCCAGATCAGTCTTCTTTCATTTTAATACAAGGAATTAAGGACACTGCCACGCTGGCCAGACGTGCTTTCACAGGGCTTCGTTATTAATTTCCCCTTCACATTCAGTTAGGTCTAAATTTTCCTTCTATCGTCTCCCTTGGAAAATGTAATGACGTCACTGTACAATTTTAAGCCTACACCACATGTATTTTTAATTGAAATGTTGATAACCATCACAAGATATTTTTTCAATTGCCGGGTGCAAATTAATAATGTTCGGTGTCGTGGAAAAATAATATTGCATGGTGTGTTGAGGGCAGTGGCATAATATGACCTCGGTATGCTGACTTCATAACCAGTTTCTTAAGATCCAAACGTGCAGGGATGTCATTTGATATAACCATATACGTAAATACAACTTTAAGACGGGTTAGTATTAATAATTCAAGATTTGATTTAAATAACTTTTATTGAATTTGTTAGCAATATTCACGTAAATGGAACAACTGGAATGGAACAACCTTTATCTTTCGGAATAGGTGCTAACTTAACTAATGTGCTAAACAATCTAAATCAGACCAATGTTTTGTTCAGCTTCCTCGGCCAGCGCATAAGCGTGGCCATTCAAAGGGGAAATGCTGCCAGCATTTTAGGCACTTTACCTCATGGGCCTAATTTATTAAATTAGTTTTAATTAATTTTTGTTTTTTTTTAAGTTTAAGTTTTATTAAAATAAATATCATTTACCTCAATTAGTTATTTTAATAGCCTTCATTTGATAACAGAGATTGAAAGAGGATTTTATAATTCTTTATTTATTGAGTAAAAAAGCTTCTAATATGTACTATTTTTGGTTTCGCTGGGGAAATGCTTAATGCATACCACTGCCCCTCAGGGGTAGGTTTGGCGGTCATTTGGGACTCCGGAACACTCGACTACTCATTAAAACCCCATTAAAACCTTCACACGCCACAGGTTCGCGAGGACGTATTTTACTGTAGCGCCCCGACGGGTTGCGACTATCAGAGGGCGTCCCGGGTAACTGGGACACCCTAAGTCAATTAATTGTCGGCGTACACAGGAGTCCCCGGAGTCCGACACCTTGTGTCGGTCTTCGTCTAGCCTTGGGGGCCGCCTGGCATGGGTGACCCTAAGCCGGAACGGCCCTATCGGATCTTGAAGGCATAGTAGCCCCTCATTACGGCATGGTAGCAGCACAGTTATGGTGGTCCCAATATGCACCTACTGAAGCAGGAATGAAATAAATGACTAGACCGCCATTATTAACGAAACTGTTATCAAAACTTCCTATCGGGTCGTTTGATAAAAATATCAATACACGTGATCCTTGTACGTCCATATTTGCCAATCATTTTTTGTCTGTATAGATAAGTGACAGATAAAATTTGACCCGTTGAAGCTGGGATGTAATTAACATTTGTTAAAAAATAAATAATATTTAATTAATTAATTTCAATTCACCAATTTAAATAAGTATAATTTAAATAAGTGTCATTGGTACCTTGCGCAATTATAATTGATAAATGTATATCACTACATATTATAAAACAAAGTCGCTGTCGTCTGTCCGTCCCTATGTATGCTTAAATCTTTGAGACTACGCCACGGATTTTGAAGCGGTTTTTTAATAGATAGAGTGATTCAAGAGGGAGGTTTTTAAGTATACGAGTAATACATGCATAATTGCACCCGTGCGAAGCCGGCGTGGGTCGCTAGTTTAATATATAACTTTAGAGGGGTTAGGAAAATTGTTTCCTAATCAGCATTTCAGAACCATAAAGAACCCATTGCGATTTTTGTCAATTTCTTTGGAGTAAATTACCTTAATAGCCAGGAGGTTTAATTAACAACTTTTGCTTCTCTTGCGCCTTTCGTCACATTGAGTCCGGAATAAAGATTGTTATTTATTTCTTAACTAGCGGCCCCCCCAGGCTTCGCACGGGTGCAATTATGACATATAAACCTTCCTCTTGAATCACTCTATCTATTAAAAAAACTGCTTCTAAATCAGTTGCGTAGTTTTGAAGACTTAAGCATACATAAGGACGGACAGACGACAGCGACTTTGTTTTATACTATGTAGTGATAATAAAAACGCTCGAAAATCATATAAAAAACCTTTTCTTTTTTACAATAATTTCGTAACATATCCGGCGATACAGGTTATGCCCCTGCACTAGGCATAACCTGTATCGCCGGGGCAGTTAACAAACATGTAATTCACAAACACAAATGATACCCATACTCCGAGCAAGTGCCTCTGGTTTAGAAAAAGGCACTTGCCCGACCCCGAAATCGAACCCGGGACCCGTTGATCCAAAGGCGGCGTATCTAACCCTTAGACCAACGAGGCAGTCAAATAAAATTGAAGTGTCTGTTTGTAACATTAAAATAACCGGTTTTTACTAAATAATTTACATGTACATGTATCATCATCATCATCAGCCTATTTCAATCCACTGCTGGACGTAGGCCTCCCCCATGGCTCGCCACTGAACCCGGTCTTCGGTTCTATGCATCCAGTTGCTGGCGGCTGCCCGTCGCAGATCGTACCACGGCCGCTACCGTGGCCGGGGATAGTAAGGCTACCGGGAACTGGGGGCCGTTGCATATTTCTTTCTTTCTTCTTTGTGGCTCTCACGGTTTGTGTTTAGCCAATGTCAAGTCACTTTGTATCATTTCAATATTATTTCTCTCCATCATCATGGGTTTGCCATTTCCCTGTTAGCCACTCATAAGTAATTTCATTTTGAGTGTCCCCCTCCCACGTGGCTAAGATGTTCTGCACGGACGTGGGGTTGGCCTTTGGGAGGGCGTTGCATATTTGTGTTTACCATATGTGGGGGTTATGCCATAATCGCCACGCTTGACAGGCGGGTTGGCGATCGCAGTAACGGATGGTGTGTTTTTGGACAGAACGTCGCTGCTGCCCAACGTCTGCCCAACGTCTGTTTGTTTCGGCTAATCCCTAAATTGGCTGGACGGGACTCACTGGCAGATAGCTGATGTAACAAGGACATACATAAGCTACTTTTATGACACCCCACTCTCGCTTCTCAGGAGCCCGTAGTTACTGAGTATTTGAGGCAAGCTTTGCCGGTTTTTCCATTATTTTTTAAATATAGATATATTAAGTTATCGTAAACTCAGCGAACTGATCAATAACACTTTATTGTTAAACTAGTGGCTCGCCCCGGCTTCGCCCGTGCAAAACGGGGGTGGGTTATACATATAAACCTTCGTCTTGAATCACTCTATCTATTAAAAAAAAACCGTATCAAAATCCGTTGCGTAGTTTTAAAGATTTAAGCATACATAGGGACGGACAGACGACAGCGACTTTGTTTTATACTATGTAAAGAAGATACCACGCGGATGAAGTCGCTGGTAACAGTTAGTCTATATGTACTAATATTATAAAGAGGAAAGATGTGTACGTAAGTATGTTTGTAACGAATTGGGTCAAAAAATACTGAACCAACCTTAAAAATTCTTTCATCATTTGAATGCTACATTATCCCTGAATCATCTTCATGATTTCAGCCAAAAGACGTTCACTGCTGGACATAGGCCTTCCCTAAGGATTTCCACAAAGGCCGGCCCTGGGCCGCATTCATGGTTTTCCAGCGACCTTAACCAGGTCATTGGTTTTATTACATATCACTTATTATTAAAGGCTACTAAATAAAACTTTAAAAAATTAATGTCCACCCGTGCGAAGTCAGGACGGGCCGCTAGTTTTTAATAAAACAGTAGGGTCGTTCTAGGAAAAAATGAAGATCTCAATGAATTGCGTCACGTAACCATGAAAAATTAATTGAGAGCCGGCCTAGACGACGGCAACCATATTTAATCGGTCCAGACTAAATAATGAAACTTAGATCCTTAAATACCCTTCGCTACAGAAGTTATAGACTGTAAATGTGTGTGTAAATAGTCTATAATGTATCGACTTTTTCTATACTATTCATTACTTAACTTTTTCACAAACTAATTGAAACTAAACCTTATGTTGTATTAGATGTAATAAGTATTATTTTTAAAATATGCAATACAAAATTAACATAACACGTTTCTAACATACCTAATACAATATTCTCAAATAATGATAATCTGTTTTTTTTTGCTTTGGATACTGAAGACTCGTAATAATGATATTAAGTAATTGTTATGTATATTTCTTAATATGAATAAAAATTGATTCTGTTCCATCTCATTTTTAATCCCAGTAGGATATCTTGGCAATGTACATAGTTGTGCGTGTTTGCTTTTACTGATCTGGCAGATTTGTTTATTTGGCTCTTCTCTGTGCAATGACATTCTGACTTGTGGTAAAGACTAGATGACAATTTGATTTTGAAAACCTCTCTTTACTACAATAAATGTAACATAAATGATTATTTTGAAATCTTATTGTAAGTAAAAATAAGCCAGTGAATTTGAAAATTCGTCCATGAGCTTTCGAACTAGATCGAATGTCGAGGCCATGAAACATGATAATGAAAATGTGTAGCGAGATATAGTTACCCATAATGTATGCTATGTGTATAGATTGCCAAAGGAGACCTAATGTGACGCAATAGGTGCAAAGTACGCTTGATGATTTGAAAATGGTAATTCTTATGCCAATATTAATAAAACCGGCAAAACCAGTACATATCTGTATTGGCTTTGTTGGCACTTATTACACGTTTCACAGTAGTAATTTGAGAGTGCAAATTAGTAATCATAATGTTATGCCTCAATTCAAATTCTCCGTAGATTTCGGTAGTAATATTTGTAATTCTATTCAGATCTAGAATAAATAGTTTAATTTCCTTGTAGTACCTACTATATATATATAAGTGTGGGTATTTTGTTATTATAGTAGAATTTTCGTTCGATATGAATTGATACCTGTCCATCAATTTAAGATTATCATGCTGCATCAATATGCAACTGGACTGGATTTGTGTCTTTTGGACGACTTACTAGTTTCATGAAAGATATCAATATAGTCCAGTCATTTATGCTTAAATTTGGTAAGAATCTCGGAATTCGAGATACCCAGCTGTAACTCTGTAAATAGTTGTGTATTGACACCCTAAAAGTTGTCTCAAAACCTACATAATGGTAGGGTGTGCGCAACTATCAAATTTCAAGGTGACAAAAATCGTTTTTTTTTTTTGCGCTTTTTTTTTGTAAATATCTCATTTCTTAAAATATACAAATGACATACATACAAAAAAACAACATACAATGAAATTTTTTTTTTAAGTCGATTAAAAATAACGTGTTTCATAGATCTAGCAGTTATGACTGCTAGTTAAGTGTTATTTACGAATAAGTCGGTACAAAATCCAAAGGAAAACACGTCTGAATATTTAATGTACGGCAAGTTTACAAATAGAGGATTTGATAAGCAAGTTCTAGTGTAATAATGTAAAGTAAATAATGTAATATGTGGTGTATACTAATGAATTGGAATAATCTACATAACATTTCCTGCCCATACTGGTTTCAGGTAAACAAAATCACAATCTATGTTAGGGTACCTATTTATAAATATTATTTATATTGATCCGTGTGAATACATTATGAAAGGAAAGGAAGAGAAGGAAAACTTAAAACAAAACCCTGTGCCAACCCATCTGGCACACTAAGCTAATTTCCCTCCTGTAATTGGAGAAGGTCCGACTCAACAGTGGGTCTTTTACGGGCTGAGAAGAGAACGAAAGGGTTGATAGTACTACGCCAGTATAAGTACTACGTCAGTATAAATAAATCGATAGTACCGATGCTTTGCACAACTTTTCAGACAACCAACTACTATTTTGTCTTAAAATTTTGATAATAACACGAGAAATAAACGAACCAAAGAAACATTATGGAACTCTGTTTACAAAGCTTGTAGGATAATACAACTAGTTGGTTAGACAGTTAGTTGGTTGCTTTTCAGTGCAGTAAGCCTGACAGAAAAACCTCAATATCTCACTGAGGAAACATGGAAAAATGTTGTAGCTATGTTTTTAGGATAAAAATATTAATTTTCATACTGTAATCATGGCACAGTCAAGTTTAAAGTCGTGTCTGAAGTTGCTGTGATTATCTATGAAATGAAAAATACTTTGAAGTTAGGCAAGGAAGAACAAGACTTAGGTATTCTTGTCACATTTAACTAATTTTTTTAGTAAATATTATACATAGACACGACTTAGTATGATAACTAGAGATTTTACTTAAATGCTATATAAATACCGCTTTTAAGTAGGTTTTTCAGTTATTACTAGTACTAGAACATTTTCGATTTATTATATAATTAATTGTTTCGTAAACCTTTACAAAACAATTAATCGTTTATTTCATTAGATTTTGTTTTAAGTTTTTCATAAGCCTTTATATGGTAGAGGTATAATATTAATGTTTCAATTTCACTATCAGTCAGTCTATCACGTGATAGAATTCAGTAACTCATTTTTTAACATGTACATAGACCATGGTTTCGAGAAATTAGGTGATACACTAATCCGATGAGTGATAAAGATTAACGAGTAGATCAACTGCTATCTTGGATGACACGCCATTTTACTATTCGACTTTAGGTAAATATCATAGTGTGATATTAATGACATGCGTGCAAACGTGATATGATTAAAAAAGTTCGTTTACGTGTTAGTAACTACCTAATTGCCTTTTTGGTAGGTTACTTAACATATTTTTTTTATAAAAATAAGGAACTTCGTTTCAAAAGTTTATACATACTTTAAAGTTTATTATTTGCATGAACTCGGTAATGACAGGGTACGTTTATTTTGTAAAATATTTATTTTTAAACGTTGATAAATTAAAATTTGAATATTATAACCAACCTTGTACAGTTTAAAATAAAAAACCTGTATTCAATGTCACCGAGTAAAGGAGAAAACGTATAAACATATTTATTTCCATATCTACAGCAGAGTTACCTACCAGAGCATATAGCTCGATTATTGCCAGTGTTTACAATAAGTTGATAAAGTTTTTACCGAAAGGTTATCAAATATAGGCGCTGAATTATTACAAAAGTGTGCTTTAATTCATTTAGCACTTAAGCGAGCGTGAACAAAGGAAGTAACCTCATAATATGTAGTGAAACACGATCACTTTACTACGAACGCATGAGTGTGTACAGTTGTCAAAACGCCGGCTTAACTCTGTCTCGAAACGCGATCGAAAACCTGTATAAATAAATAGTAGCAACACCATTTATGCTATACGAATTAACGAAAATTAAAAATAGACTACTAACCACTCAGTGCTGCCACATATTCTCTCCATTTGCGGCTGTTGGTCATCGTACTTCTCAAAACTCACTTTCCGTATGAACATTTATGTTCTGCAATATCACACATGGGTTTACACTGACAAGTTCATATGTACTGGACTAGCGTAGTAGAGTAAGCCGTACTAATATTAGCTCGCCACGTGTTACCAGCGATTCGCCGTACGCGTGAATGATTCGAATCGGAATATGTCAACTCGATTATACTTGTTTTTGTTGATTTCAGCTGTCAATGTAGGAGCCGTCTGCCTTGGCGAGGCGACGTCGCGCCAGTGTTGCCTACATAGCTTCAGATAATGCACTTATTTGCTTTATCGTTCATCAGTGTGCGTCCGGGCTGATAACGTCACGTTGTTTGGTGCGGAACTTCAGACCGGTGTTTTATATTGGGCCTGCGGTCGCAGCGATTTTTAATTTGAACAAAAACATCTCTCAGATTGGGTAATGAACTTGGATGACTCAACAGTAATTAGCACTTCATATTTTATGAAAGGAAAACTCATGTATTTCACAAGCCATTAAACTAATTATAGAAAGTTATTGACAAATATTTCAATACGGACATAAAAACTATATGCTATATTCCACGTATACTAGCTAAATAAACTATATATAAATGCACATATAAAAAGTAATTCAAAAAGGTCTATGTGGTTGAATGTGCCCCCTTTTTATCAGAATCCCTGGTCGAATCCCTGGTCGTAGGGTATATATAGGTATCGTAGGGTCGAATCCCCTACATGTGTCTTCTTCTTCTTAAATATTAAAATGAATGTTTGTCTGTATGACCTTAAAAGAATCGTAAACTATGCATTTGAACATGTGATGATCTTCAGCAAAGTGTTGTGCATGAGCCCAAGAAGTTTCTGAACAACAAAAACATATATTTGTGTAATGTCTTTCCTTCAAATGAGACAATTTTTGTTAGGCCCACTGGATATGGTGACGTTTATTAACCGTGTGATGCTAATCAAAATTTATTTAATATTTAATTTTGTAAAGTCTAACCGAGATCATAAAATAATAATAAAAAGGTGAAAATTTGATAAAAAACTTAATTAATAAATATTTATGTTACATACCTAAACAATGTGGTTTTTCTTCTTATAATAAACCGACCTAAGTACTTACTTACAAGACCTTACCTGGCTAGTATTTACATGAAATACTTATTTTAAGAGACTACTATGAAATTATAATGATGGCTATTAGGTATTTTTGCCCTCTAGTTTAGATCTGATTTTTAGGTTATTTTGATGTTCACATTTTTGTCGTATTTCTCAGTATTCCGGTTAAACCATGTCTATCTAACTATACCATTGTAATCCAAAGATTATAAGGAATATATCAATATATGTTTCATTACTGTACACCGAAATTTAATAGGGGGCCTATTTATCGAACAAGCAAAATTGTCTCCTTTATTTTAAATACTGGCGTAGCAACGCTTGCAGGGTACAGCTACTAAAATACAGGGTACCTACAGCTATTAAAATGCTTTTCTATGCATAAATAAAAATGTTTTGAAATGCATGCTTAAATTTATACCACGGAATCAATGTTTGATTAGTAACCATTATAATATAATAATAATAATAATGTTTATTGATCAAGAAAAATACAGTTACAATACATGTCAAGCATAAGCAAAGCGTAGGGGGACCAGACTGGAATTTCCGTATCCTGGTACCCTACACCTTTCACCAGATAAATACAAGCACTCAACAAAATGGGACAATAGTTCTTTATCTGAAATGGAAGCATGCACACACACAGAAAAGTAAAACATAAAAAAAAAAGAAAAAAAGTAAAAATAATAATCTGAATACATCAAGCGGATTGGCTAATTCACAAACCATCAGAAGGGTTTATTAATAATAAGGTTATAATAATAAGGATATTTAAAATAAACCATATTTTAAATATCTATGAATTCATATTAATTAATATAATATCATTAATAATTGTTTTATTTTATTTTAATTGTTATGACACGAGCCTACTAATACGCATACATATAAGTGTGGAATAGGCTAATGTGGACCCCGTGTATCTAAAGCTATTTTTGGATAACTAACAGTGATTCGGTGTCATTATAATTCAATTTAACCAGCCAGGTAACAAGTTTCATCTTGCATCGAATTTTATTTAGAGGGTGGATATCAAGCTTACTGTTTATTTTATTGTATAAGTATGGTGCCATGAAGCACTTATGATGATTTACAAAACATTTTTTGTATTTACGGGCATTAAAACATACCATATTTTTATTGCATGTTTTAATTTAACTGTTTTCAATAAAATGTAGACAATTTGTAAGTATCCATCGTGACCTAAGCAAAATAAATGGTTTGAATTTATATACATATAGTAGTAACCTACCCAATTCATAGGTACAGACGTCCTGCAGGCTCGCTAAGCCGCCTGATCTTATTTATGTACCAATTCATATAGACGCACAAAATGTAAGATCAATAAAACGTATTACAGCCCACATTTGTACACAGGCACTGCTTATTTCTAAAGAAATCTCTTGCAACAAGCTAAAGGGTGGATATTTCGAAATAAAGCATGCTAAGTCTTTACATGTATTATTTCGAAACGTGTAGCAATCAGCAGAAGCAGATCTTCTTGGTTAGTACCTGATGAGCAAGACCGATTATTTAAGAAAAATTATCAACTTAGCCAGTAAATAGCGAAATAAAGGAAATACGCCGGTGTCAATTAAAGTTGGCACCGATTTAGAAACAAATTCAAATTACGCTCTTTTTTTGGGGACTGTTCTAATAACCTCTATTCTACAAGTACTACTACTACTACTACTACTACTCAGTCCATAAATACCAAAATGCTGAGTCGGGCCTCCTCCGTTACATGAAGGTTAATTAGCCTACTCTGCCTCTATTCAGTATGATATAATTGTGTTAATAGGTAAAGCTGAGAATAGACATCCTGCGGTTGCCGAGTTAATAATAACCTGTTCTAAGAGATAAAAATAAAACAACGTGCTAGCTGCCAAAATGCAACGTATGTATAGAAAAAAAAACCGAAACCTCTGATTTGAAAGAAAACTGCAAAGAAATCAATAATTTGATTCAGATCTTATACATTTCTGAGAATTAAAAAGAAATACACAGAATTATTTGTTTATTTAATTTCACAATATTTACATTATGCAACAAATAGATATGTTAAGCAATTAAAGAAGTTGTTTCTTTAAAAAATTACGTTAACTTGTTTAACATCACTATCACTACATAGTATAAAACAAAGTCGCATTCTTCTGTCCGTCCCTATGTATGCATAAATCTTTAAAACTACGCAACGGATTTTGAAGCGGTTTTTTTTAATAGATAGCGTGATTCAAGGGGAAGGTTTTTAAGTATAACCCACCCCCGCTTTGCACGGGCGAAGCCGGGGCGGGCCACTAGTGTATTTATAAGACCTGTTGTCTGCACTACTTAAAAGACTTGCATGTTTTCTAAACATACAATAGATACACATTAAGTTCTGCACTGTCTTTTAGTTTTACAACTATGAAAAGTAATAAAGAACAAGTAGTTATTTATGAATTTCATTGACGGAAATGATTTCTTGAGGGTTCTGATCGGAATCTAAGTAAGAATAATGCATTCACTGCACAAAGAGGATGCGGAATGCAGAAATTTTTGGCCGAATGCCAAAAATATATTGCGAAAAGTAGGAAAATATTAGATGAACGGTAGAACTTACTAAGGAAAAAATGGTTTTATTCTTATAAATGCATAGCTATGAATAATTTTCCGTTGAAATTTCTTCACTACAGCTGACGTCATCTCTCGAATTAATTTATCACAAAGTTACGTGTGTGTCACATAATATGTCGTATTTTCAATTTAGCCAATCGTTCTGTTGTTGGGGCCGCCATTGTTTTATGTGGCTATCATGTTAATATGATTCATTGCATATTATTAATGTCTAGTCATTGTAAATACATGATTACTTCATTTTACATATCTCGGCCAATTGAGGAGATCATAGTCTACCTGATAGTGGGGAGCAGAACAGATCTGTTGATTTAGCAAACCACTCATATTCTATGAGTAGGTATGTGGTTTAGAGTGCAGGCAATTGTTTATTGCAAATACAAGTTGTTAGCCAAATAAGGTTCAATTAGCGCCGACCTCAATGAAATTGTGAAAAGACCAACTAGATACATACTAGTATATAATAATGGGTGTTTTTTTCTCTTTTAAGTAGCTTGAAATATTTTTGCTAATAAGAAATTGTTCTGACTTTATATTGAACTAGTGGCCCGCCCCGGCTTCGCCCGTGCAAAGCGGGGGTGGGTTATACATATAAACCTTCCCCTTGAATCACTCTATCTATTAAAAAAAACCGCTTCAAAATCCGTTGCGTAGTTTTAAAGATTGATGCATACGTAGGGACGGACAGAAGAATGCGACTTTGTTTTATACTATGTAGTGATAGTGATGATAAGATGACGATGTCTGGATAAAAGACGGATAAATTTGGGAACAATGGATGTCAGTTTTGTATACCTAGCAAACAATGGCGTGGCTTCGCCCAAATTCTTAGTACGGGTGTGGATAAAGTATCCGACCTTATTTCTGCATAAACATGAATTTCAGCTTCTCTTCTGAGATTATCTTTTTACTACAGATTAGATTCTATGAGCAAATAATAAATTTAAAAAAGCATGTTATTATCCGTGTGGTGACGGATTTTGATTACTTATTGTCACCAATCTATTCTGTCCTGACGGCTGATTATAAATAAATAAATTAAACTTTATGGCAGAAAACCTACCCGCAAGAAAATAAACATTTAAAACCAAACCCTGTGCCAACCCGTCGGGCCAACGTGGCACAGTTGGCAAATTTTCCTCCTGATTGGCGGAGGCCCGACACGACTATGATTTTTTTAATGGCTGAGAAGAAAAACAGATTATCATATTATTTTATTTACAAAACATTTGACGTAATGACATACGTTTTTTTATTAACACTTAAATGTACTTTAATGAAAAACTACTTTCTTGATAATTTTATGTAAGATTATCTCTTTAAGACACATTCTCGAATAATTTACCCCTTCTATAAAAAACTGAAGGAAGGACATCAGACTTTCCAGTGAACAAGTGCAAACCCAGTTAACGGGATGACTCATGCTGAATATAGGACATTTGCATGACGCGGTCCTCTGTCAGTATATCTCATGTAGTTAAGGGCTTTAGAGGCTGTTGACGGAGGTTCCACGCGCTTTTATTTCCACGATAAGGCGCAAAGGGCTTGGTTTCGGAACAAGTGGTTTAAGTTATGCATATGAGAGGATCAGTGACATGTATATCAAGTGTCTAGCAGTGAGGTTGCATGTTTCTTTTATGAGGCGATAGAGGAATGTGTGTGTTACAATGGCTTCAAAAAGGGCATGGTAAAAAAAGGATAATGCACCTATAGGTATATAGAAAATAATGTTTGTCTGCATTTGATCGTGTGATGATCTTCAGCAAAATGTTGTGGGCTCGTGGCCCACGAAGGCTTCTGAACAAAAAAAAAACAATGTTTGTGTAATGTCTTTCCTACAAATTTACTTTAGTTGGTGGAGTAGTAACGCGCGCATGTTTCAGATAGTGTACCTATATAAATGTACAGAATGTTGTTGTAAAATGATAGCGTATCAAGCTTGCACTGGATGGAAAAGGGCGTGCTAGAAATGGTATAATGTACCTATAAATATTTACAGATTGTTACTGTGAAAGAATCACCTATCAAGCATGCACTATGTAAATATCAGATATGATCGGTTGGTATTCTTAATGTATTACAATCGTGCTTTAAATATCTTCAGAAAAGTCAGTATTTTGGGTTACATGAAGTCTAAATTAGTGAAGAACTTAAACAAGAGAAACAGTTTAGTCGACCGAGTCTCTAGACTGTATATCACACAGACAATGTAGCAAACGATAACCCTTGTCTCTTGGAAATTGTCGTAATAACACTGTTTGTTCTGAGAATAACAACTATCCTATGGTCGCTATGGAGCTTAAAAAGCGCCATAGCGACCGATTTAATCGCTTTTTTAAGCTCGCTTCTTTAATGGAAAATCCTGAGCCCTACAAGTAATTTCGGAGATTTTCACTAGATTATAACTGTTTACACCCTCAATAAAAGTAATCAGATTACGTAAACAAGAAACGAAAATGGCATTTTCGTGAGAGAGATTTAAAAATTCGCCGTCTCGGTACTGAGAGCCAGAGAAGAAAGCACAAAGCAGATTTTGCGTAAGTACTGAGTAATTGGTACAGCTGGATAAAGCGCTTATCCTCAGTTATCCGGGTTTATTTATGTCGTTTAAATGGAACTAGTATAGATTTTGGCAAAGGCTGCCACTGTAAATGACTGTTCAAATTATACAGCGTGAAACAAAGAAGCTACAATGGTAGGACTGAAACGAAGTACTACGAATAGAGATACAATTTAATTTTTCAGTTAAAAAAATTGCAATCTTGACTAATTATTAATAAAAAAATCAACGCCACGCAGCGAGGAACTGGGCACTGAACTTCCTTGTTGGTCTAGGGTTGGATGTGCCTTTGGATCACGAGTCACGAGTCTCCGGTTCAATTTCGGTGTCGGGTAGGTAAGTGCCCGACACCGAAATTGTATAAAGTTGTATAAACCAGAGGCACTTGCTCCGAGATGTCATTTTTGTTCGTGAATTACGTGATGGTAAACCGTCCCCGCGATACAGATTAAACCTAGAAACCCCTGCAGTTTCGTAGAATCGTATAAAAATGAGCGCGGAATGTGGGGCGTGCATATATTATCGACTTAAAATGTTTAAAAATGTAATTCCCCTCCATGCGAAACCGGGGTGTGTCGCTAGTTTAACTTACAAACATCAACGCCCAATAACGCATCGCATGAAACCCTTGTCAGACCGTATCAGGACTACTCACCATCAATTGCTAGCTGTCAGAGTGAATTGCATCAATAAAACCAGTCATACAGAAACCACGTGTTCAAATACTGACACATACAAGTAAGGATAGAACCCTGACTATTGTTTATTGGCACAGCAGTATCTTCAATTGTTAATTATTTATAAGGAAACAGGAAACACCCTTAGTTCCGGGTAGTTACGGAATTAAAATACAAATTAATGAAACGGTGGTTTACCACCATTTTAAAGCATAGAAATAGACTAGGCAGTGGATACCGACCGACCGTCGACCGTGCTGCCACCCTTTTGTGATGAGACGGTCTGCATACCTCTCGGATCCGTACGGGCCACTCGGCCCAGATGAAGCAGTACACAGAGTCGTGGTGGGTTTTGGCTCCGGGGTATCCTCTGGCCTCAGAGATGGGTCGGATCACCTTAATCTGCCGCCCCTACCACCACGCTGTGGTACAGCGAAGGGATGGCAAAGTGTTAAGGCCAGGACCGCTGCCGCTAGCATCGGAGGAGTGGCCAGATATTGAGGTCAGAGCTGCCGCCGCTAGCAGAGGAAGGGCGGCTAGGCATGCAGGCCAGGGCTACCGCCCGCTAGCAGCTGAGGGGTAATCATGCATTGAGGTCAGGGCTGCCCCCGCAACTAAGCGCTGCGTACCTCGGTTGCCACTTCACCCGGCGCATGACGTAATGTCCCGCACGTGCCTCTCGATGGGGTAGGGGAGCGGCTAGCGCTTAGAGGTCGGGTATCCATGAGGATTTCCAACCTAGACAAAAGGCAGCGGAGAACGAATCTTTAAATCAAAATCCATGACAATGACTGCCTCGTTGGTCTAGTGGTTAGATGTGCCGCCTTTGGATCAACGGGTCCCGGGTTCGATTCCGGGGTCGGGTAAGTGTCTTTGTCTAAACCACAGGAACTGGCTCGGAGTCTGGGTGTCATTTCTATCTATAATATGTATGTATTTACAAAAAAAAAATGTATTTAAGTAGTTTATCACCCATCTCGTTACCATAACACAAGCATTTAGTTGCTTAGCTTGGGACGAGATGGCGTTGTGTGAAATGTCCAAGGATATTTATTTATTTATTTAATGGTTGTTCTGACAACCAGTGGTGGAATTATGGACCAAGCCAGAAGGAAACATCTTGAAAGAAAAAGTCTTGGCTTCTTTTTCAAATTTTAAGAAATATTATTGAAAATGTAAATCCCTTTGACCACAGTCCACAAAATAAATTAATTTGTAATAAACATAATGCTGTATTAATTTTTGAGGAAGTGGAATTTCAGTCATGTTGTGAGAACTTTGAGTGTTTTCGAGATAGAATACGTAAATAAAACAAATTTCGGGCTAGTATGTGATTTCAACAATGTCGATATGTAGTTATATCTATATAAGTAGTTTATCATCCGTCTCGTTACCATAACACAAGCATTAAGTTGCTTAGCTTGGGACGAGATGGCGTTGTGTGAAATGTCCAAGGATATATTTATATATATTTATATTTATTATTTTATATTACATAGACTATATAATATATAGTCGATAAAAGGGTAAAATTGTATGACTGCTATCTTAGTCATGACGTCAGTTGGCTTCCAGAGTGAATTGATAGTCAACTTGGTAAACCCCAAGTATTGGTAACCCCAACGTCTGGCTCTGCTATATGTTGGATATGCTTTGGAGGGCATGTAAAGCCGTCAGTCCCGGCTATCATATCGTCCATTCTATCATTTATGGTAGACGTTACACGTTGTGAGTAGCGTGTAAAGTGACTGCCGTATTTTTTTTCTGGTAATTAAACAATAGTGATGTATAAAGTCTACTTTTAAGACTTCAGACATTGGTTTTCATTAGAACGACCGAGAACCTGTTTCTTGAGGAAAACTATACGTCATTAGTATTAGAAATAACATGCTGCTCTGACACCTAGAAGGGCAGCTCTGACACCTAGATGTCCAACCTATCGTAAAAATCAACTGATTAATTTAAACTTAAGCTAACTTCTACGACACCCTCGAAATAGAAACAGTTGGTTTATGTACATTCAAACCATAAATCCGTGTGGCGGATTTGGAATATATAAAGTCACCATTCCGTTCCACCCTGAGGGAGCCGATTAAAGGAAATAACATGGCATAAAATCTTGCCGAAAGGAAGGAACAAAACCAAGTGGCAACGCGTCTGGCCAACTGGCACACTAGGCTTATTTAACTCCTGAAATTGGAGGACGCACGACTCAGCATTGGGTCATTTACGGGCTAAGCAGTAAAGTACTACATGTTTGTCTTTAAATAGACGCTTAATAAGTGAAGATGAACACAATTACCTACTACGATTTATTCAAGATCTGGACAATTATAAAACTGTAATGTCAGCACAATAAATAGCAGCAGTTTATAGCATCGCTGTCGTAAGATATGATTACACCGTGTTTCCATAGCTGTTCAAGGTCTCATTCATGTATGTGCCTATTGTGTTAGCTCTGAGTAATTGGTTAAAAAAACGTTTTCTACATTTTCAACAGACTTAAAAAAGGAGTAGGTTAAAAATATCGGTTAACCGAATCGAAAACGTGTAATGCTTATTCGATTGGTTTGGTTATAGCTTGGTCCCATATCAAATTAGTTACTATTAAATTTCATAGAAATAGGTTCAGTAGTTTGGCGGAAAATTTTAAATAAGTGATCAACATAGAAAGTAAAGCAAGTCAAAATCGGTATTATTTCGATGATATAGTTATTCCATTTATTTACATCTGCACCATAGCAAAGTTTATTTGTACAAAAAATCAAACTTTTTAAGCTTAAATTATAGTCAGACACCCTTTTCCAGATTTTGCGTGAGTACTACCGGTTTTAGCATACCAAAATTGAAATAGTGTCTATTTTGAAGTGGGTTTTTACACGGATAGTATTTCGTAAATACAACATGTAAATACAAAAGAATGATTTCTTAGTAGTGTATTTCACTGCATTGTAAAAATAGTTTATTTAGTAGCAAAAAGATATAACACTAAATATAACATAAAAAAAACACCAAACGCACAGTAAATAAATAAAATTATGAAAATAAAATTTGCGCCAAATCGCTGTCACCGGGTACGGTGCCAAGAAGGCTAGTAGCATTGCCATGTTGCTTGGCAGTGCTAATTCGCGGAGAGAAGTAATAACTGTGTGTGTTTTTACAGAATTTTGATTGAAATTTTGTATATCTTCTTTACTTTACTTTAATTACAATTTACTGGACTCTCCTCATAATTTTGCAATATGTAACCGACCTGTGCCACGATTGCCAGACGGGTCGGCACAGAGTTTCTATAAAATGGCGATTTAAAAAAGCAATTACTGAAAATCTTTCCGGATATTCTCTGTAGAACAGTCTTCCAAATCGATGGTAAATGGTAAGTAGTAAACGTAAAATGTATATTAACGTTGGCCATACGGGTTGGCATAGGGTTTCGTATCAAGTTTTCCTTCTCTTGCGGTAACTTTTGTAAGTTAATATTTCCTTTCGTCGGCTCTTACGATAGTAAAATGTATGTATTACACGAAAAACAATATGTTGAATAAATATTTAGAACCACAAAATGATAAAAAAATATTTATTGCAGCCTGGAATTGGCAAGTACCATCACTACCAAATATGACCAGTCATTATCGCTCTACTAAGTGTTCAGTTCACATATCAAGTAAGTACATGTTAGGAGGCAAGTAGATACATAAAAAAACAAACGTTACCTATGTAACGTGCGTTTTTCTATAAAAACGCCTATTTTTTCAAAAACACATTTACGATATTTCTTATTCAGCATATTGTTAATTTTAATATCATGTATTTTTCCATTTTGAATAAAATTGATCTTTGCCCTTGAACTTTAATAATTATTTAAGTACATAATAAAATTCTATTGAATATATTTTGTGCAAGCATGCCTAATATAGTTTCCGCATGATGAAAACACCTAGGGAATGTTACTAATGAATTTAGAATTGAAAAACTACAAGTCTGGCTGGTTTCGATTTAGAGACTGTAGAAGGAGGAAACCGAACACCAAAGTTTGAAATTGTTGTTGGAGTCTGTTGACTGGATTGAGTAAGTGTTCAATAGATGGCGCTATAATAAAAGTTAATTTAGTGTATGTTAATGTTAAAATGTAATACATATAACAAAAATCTTAGCCACAGCAATGCGTGGCCGGGTCTGTTAATTGCCTAAAAACAACTTTGATAAACACATAATTTGGTTTACGTTGTGTGTGTAGTGAGGTCTACGTTCTTCCGCTGTCTGATATCTGTAGCGTGCTGGTCATCCGCTCCTATTTCTTCCTCACCGGTTCCGCCCTCATTTAGCCAGGCGACCAGCAAGCTCTCTGACTTTGTCCTTGATCCGCAGAGCAGTTAAAGCCGTTGGTCTGGGGTGTCATTCAAATGCCTTTATCAGTCGGAACACGATGTCAGTAACATGAATAATGACTGCGGGTCTAAACATCAGTTGCTCAACTCTGCCTGAAATTTGGCATTCAGTATCTTTATCAGTAGTTCTATGGACCTTTTCGCCAGTACTATAGGGTCTTTGTTATACCCTTTGTATTTCCAAATAATACTAAAATCATAGTTTTGTCTAATCCATCGTACAATCTTCTAGTTTATGTTTTCATTAAAAGAATGATTTCCATGCATTTTCCTGTTGTAAGTACCATTACTGATTATAATGTTTTGTTGGAATATTAGACACGGTAAAATGTTAATGGCAAGCACAAGTACCCATGGAATCGGATGTATAGAAGAACAAAAGTATACTTAACTTTTGTTCAGTGGTGTTATAAGTAGAACGTCTTTGTCCTTATTTTATTGTGCACTAGCGACCCGCTCCGGCTTCGCACGGGTGCAATGATGAACCTAATCAGTGTTGAAAATCATTCAGTGTTTCTCTACAATATTGTGGATGTATAATAACATAAAATCCTTCCTCTTGCATCATTCTATCTATTAAAATAAATCGCTTCAAAATCCGTTGCGTAGATTTAAAGATTTAAGCATACATAGGGACGGACAGATGACAGCGACTTTGTTTTATACTATGTAGTGATGATAGTGAAGTGATGATAGTGATGATATGGACGAGGTATTTGAAGAGGTGACGTATTTATTATGTATTATGGATTTAGAATACATAGTGTCACAACCCTATTCCATGCTAACGGTGTCGTTTCTGGCTCTGCTGTTGGGTGGGTATACATTATTTGTAACAGCTCCTTCGTGTTCCGGACACGTAGTCTGTAGCGTACTAAATCTAAGCCGGGTTATCCTTAAACCGGTTGTCCTAGTAAGCAGGTCGCGGAGGGCAGACGGCAATTGCTCAATTTAAACTGCTAAAGGGACTTAGTCCGTGTGATGGTGGAATTAGATTACATAGTGTTCCCACCCCATTCTATCCTGTAGGTGTCGTATGAGCCGACAAAAGGAAATGACAAGGCCGAAAACCTAGCCGCAAGTGTTTGAAAACTAGAAACGAAGCCCGGTCCCGCCTGGCCGGCATGACGCAGTAGGCTTATTACCCTCCCTGTGACAGGAGGAGGCCCGACTCAGCGGTGGGTCATTTATGGGCTGAGTACTAGTTGTAGTAAACTGCAAAATTCTAAGATGATGTTCTTTTTATTATTATTAAATAAATTATTGCTTTTAAAAAAAACTGGCACTAGTACTGGTAACTCATAACAGGTTAAATTGGCACTACTTATGTATGGCACAACAATTGTACAGATACACTTAGATCATTAATTTTTAATACTCGTAGCTTGTAGAGGCAAATACTTATTTTCCGTGTTCATGATGATACGTATTTTTCTGTTTAAGTACCTACTGTACTGTATGCCTATATTTTTTTATAATTCGGTGTCTTCTTCAGTAATCGCAGGGACTATCATACCATTAAACGCAGCAGCCGTGCCCTGCCATTCGCCCGTACTTAAAAGCAAAGATACGCTTTAATCACAGCACTAAAAATCTTCCGCTAGTAAGGTTTAAACTATGAAAAATCATATAACAGCCCTAAATTTTACGAGGGATTCCAATAAAATAGCTAGTGCACCGTGGGTACTGGCCCATAAATTTGGGGACGACGGAATTGGCAATCCATAGTTCTTATCGACCGACATTTATCTAACTGAAGTCGGGGAGATTGCGTTTTTTCGTCGCTCAATACCTGTTCTTCGGATTCGTAAATACTTGTTCCAAATTCAAATAATAGCTGAGCCTTACTTTACCAATTGTTTAAATGCTTGATTCACATAAACGAATGTACAGACTGGGGATTTCATCTTGCGACAGCGCGTGATATCAACTCCGTGTGGTGACGGATTTAGAATACATAGTGTCACCATCCCATTCCACCCTGAGGGTCTCTTAGGAGCCGACAAAAGGTAATGACGAGGCCGAAAACCTAGTCGCAAGAGAAGGAAATCTTTAAACGAAACCCTGTGCCAATCGGTCTGGCCAGCGTGGCACAGAAGGCTAATTACCCTCCCTGTGATGAGAGGAGCCCCGACTCAGGAGTGGGTCATTTATGGGCTGAGTAAGTCGTCATCGTTTCAGCCCTTAAGTGACCCACTACTGATTCGGGTCTCCTTCAAACTCATGGAGGGAAATTAAAAAGTAGTAGAAGTAGTAGATATCAACTCAACCTTTGAGTGAACTTGGAGTGAACTTATTACCGAACCAATGGTCACACCTGGATGTTGACACTTAATATAGTTCCGATCCCTTCTTGCTCATTGAAGCGTGATAATCATCTTCTCTTCAATGGCCAGCCACTATTAAAGATCATCATCGTCATTATAATTGTAACCCATAAATGATCCACTACTCGGGCCTCCTCCAATTTCAGGGAGGGAAATTAGCCTACTGCGCCAAACTAGCACATGGCTTGTATTAAGTTTTCCTTCCTTTGCGGCTAGGTGATCTGTCTCTTGTGTTCCTTTAGTCGCCTCTTACAACACCCTCAGGATTGTATGGGTTAGTGAGATTTTATATTCTAAATTCATCACCATAAAAAAATAAAGATACTTCAATGAAAACATCAATGTATTTCAACTTCATCATTTCATTTATACACCTTCGAGGATCTTCAATATGAACCGCCTCTGATGTGGGCGATACAATATCTTGTTTATCGAAACTAAAATATATTTTAGTTTATTTGAGGACTCTCATTTCACTGAAGAGGGGTATCTACTTTGTATGTAAAAAGGTTTCTTTGGAAAGTTGCCACGCATGGTTTAGGCTTTGGTACTTATTTGTTGCTTCTTCAGAACTGCGAACAAGACACAGGAAGCCACGATTTACCCCTTAAAGATTTATAGTCCCATCGGGATCGCAGAAAATCTGAGTTTACCGCGAAAAGCCTGGGGCAGGGTCTGGCAAAGTTGTATTTGTGTGAATACCATTTGAATCAAGTGAATGAACTTATGAAGTGATCAGATAATTGAGAGCTTTAAGAAGAAGAATACAAAAAAAGTTATTCCCAATCCGGGAATTTTATGAATCTGTGGAAGCGCCTGCTTGTGGCCACATTGTGATTTAGGTTTACTCAAATTAAAATTGTTCTAAGCTATGTTAGAAGAAATCTCTGCTTTGCCATATGATGATTTTAAGTATTGTTATTTGTAAAAGTAGTGTAGTTATAGTAATTATGTGCAGTCCAGTGTAAATAGATATTAGTTTAATTGCATATATGTATTTATATTATATACTTTCTGTAGCCTGCGCGCTACTCCACTAAATTTGAAGTAAAGACATTATTTATTTTATTTTGCTTCCTTGGCTCATTATCTTTAACTTTGCTGTAGATCATCACATAATCAAATGCGAAGTTTACGATTCTATACAAGACATACAGACAAAATTCATTTTCACTATCAACATATATATTATATATCACTACATAGTATAAAACAAAGTCGCATTCTTCTGTCCGTCCCTATGTATGCATAAATCTTTAAAACTACGCAACGGATTTTGAAGCAGTTTTTTTAATAGATAGAGTGATTCAAGGGGAAGGTTTATATGTATAACCCACCCCCGCTTTGCACGGGCGAAGCCGGGTCGGGCCACTAGTATATATATAGTATAAAACAAAGTCGCTATCGTCTGTCCGTCCCTATGTATGCTTAAATCTTTAAAACTACGCAACGGATATTAAAGCGGGTTTTTTAATAGATAGAGTGAATTATGAGGAAGGTTTATATGTATAATACATGCATAATATTGTAGAGAAACACTGATCAATTTAGATGTTCATCATTGCACCCGTGCGAAGCCGGGGCGGGTCGCTAGTTATATATAAGATACACCACAGTCCATCCTGAGGGTTTCGTAAAAGCCGACAAAAGGAAACAAGGCGTAACTTGATACGTAACTTCAGTAGTGGGCTATGTAAGAGCTGAGTATTAGTATGATAGTGGTGTGGTATCTTTCTATCTGGCAGCACCAGACGTCCACTGCTGAACTTAGGCCTCTCCCATGGATCGAACGGTATCTACTGACTCTACTGATGATGATGATGATTTTAGTTATCATCATTATTTCAGCCCCACTACTGAGTCGGGCCTCCTCAAATTACAAGGAGAGAAATTAGCTTACTGTGGCACGCTGGCGAAACGGGTTGGTTTGTATCAAATTTTCCTTTTCTTACAGCTAGTCCTCGAGTGGCGACCGCGTTCCGGAAGGCGCAGTGCTGGTAGGCCTCCCACACGGTGGACCGACGACCTGGTTAAGATCGCCGGAAAGCAGTGGATGCGGGGGGCCCAGGGCCGGCCTTTGTGGAAATCCTTGGGGGAGGCCTATGTCCAGCAGTGGACGTCTTTTGGCTGAAATGATGATGATGATGATGAAGCTTTTTTATCAGCCTTGCCTTGCCTTTGGCCCAGGGTAATTCAAGGAAATGCCCTGTCGGGCACCGGCTCTCACATCACACGACGGAACACATTAAAACTGCTTGGCGCCAGACTTAGATGTGAGGGTGGTAACTAGCCGGGCGGACCAATAGATCCTACCACCTAGGTTTCTGGCCTTTTCATTTCCGTCTACTGTTGCGACACCCTCAGGATGAAATGGGGTGGTGACACTGCGTATTCTAAGCCCGTCACCACATTTTGGTTATGATATTATTGTGTTTTCGATTATATCATCTCTGAGCTTTGAGCAAGTAATACATAATACCTGGGTAGGAGGTTTGTTGAATAAATATTGTGCCTCATGGTAGGAAACAAAATACTCGGCTGCAAAATAATCTTATAACATTTTCACACGATGGAAGTATTCCAGGAGGATTTTGCACGCGGGAGCACAAAGCCGCGAAGCACCTCGCCTGGGATGTGTTAGAATTTATTTTGTATTTTAAATTCGAGTTGGGCTTTATCTTTTTGTATTATAGATGCGTCTGTAGTTGTGCCTCTTAATATATGCTACATCACTACATAATATAAAACAAAGCCGCTGTCGTCTGTCAGTCCCTATGTATGCTTAAATCTTTAAAACTACGCAACGGATTTTGAAGCGGTTTTTTTTTAATAGATAGTGATTCAAGAGGAAGGTTTATATGTCATAATTGCACCCGTGCGAAGCCGGGGCGGGTCGCCGGTTACTAATAATTCGACTCAGCCTATAAATGACTCACAGCTGAGTCGTGCGTCCTCCCATCAAACTACAGAGTTTCTTACTAGCTCTTCTCTGTGGAGCGGCATTCCGAAAAGGTAGTGTCAGTATGAACGTAGATGGAAATAGTATTAGGTAAAGAGAAGGATGGATTGTGTGAATGGGAACATGCATGTTATGAAACCCGTCTGGCCAGCGTGGTACAGTAAGCTAATTACCCTCCATGAAGTTGCAGGAGGCCCGACTCAGCAGTGGGTCATTCATGGGCTGAGAAGAAGAAGAAGAAGAAGATATGAAAGACATGTATGTGTCGCAGATACCCTCATGAGATCATGGATGGGTGGCCGAGATGTGAAGCATCCGGTCTTAATCATAATCTGACATAATTTAAGATAGATGAGGGCACTGACTTGGGTACTTGAACGAAAGATAATTTAAATCAAAGTAACTTTATTTTCTTTTACTAACGACTTCCTACATTATGGAAACAAACACGTGCGTCGACATCGAGCGTAATGCAAGACCGTCCGACGTAGACAGCGCACCACGATAAAGACAGTACTGATTGTCTGAGGCAGTGGTCCGTACCCCGAGACGTCTCAGATATTAATGCCTCGATTCAACAGCGCGGCTCCTTATAAAGACTATCGCTGTCAATGGTGCATCCGGTTCACGTTCTACTAGCGCCATCTAGCCGCCGTCTCGCTACATCCGCTCTATCGACGATCGTGTCCAAGCGGAAGGTACTGCGCCGCTTGCGTTTCCGGTAACAATTTGTTGGTTCACTAAAATAATCCTTAGATGGCGCTGTATGTCACGCCATAACTTCAACAATCCACGACATATGTATATATGACGATAGGAGTGTAAGGAGACTACCACCTAGCGTAGGACAAGGGCCAAAAGATGATGATGGTAGTTTTAAACACGCCATGCTGGCCAGACAGGGTTGGCACAAGGTTTCTTTTCAAAAATTTCCTTCTCTTGCGGCGTTTTTTGTTTTCGCCCTCGTCATTTTCTTTTGTCGACTCTCCGGATGGAATAGGAGGGACACACAGACTATGTATTCTAAATCCGTCACCAACTCATTCTGTAGTAAAAATATTGATACATATTTAGCTTATTGTAAATGTTTAAAATTATTCTTTAACGATCATTTAGGACTTGGTTTTATTATAACGTTTAAACGTCGTCGCTCCCGGTATTCCAGAATATTTTAGGCGTGGTAGTTCACATGTTTTCTTGAATTTTCATCTTCCCACGTCACACCTTAACAATATCGCGACATGGAAGTATGATAACCGTAGCGAGAAATGCTAAATTGGTTATTCACTATAAAGTCTTCTTTGAAGAGTGCTTTGACGGCAATTGTGGTGTTTATCGTTGTTATTTCAAATTTGTGAAACCGCGGAGCGTAGATGATATTGAAATATTGGTTTTTCTGTCATTATAGATATTGTTACTTGAACAGGCACTTTTCAGCCCACTAGATAGACCCACTATGTTGACAGGCACCAGAATTTTGTCAGCCCATAAATGACCCACTCTTAAGTCAGGCCTTCTCCAATTACATAGAGGGTACTGTGCCACGCTGGCCAGATGGGTTGGCACAGGGTTTCTAATAAAGTTTTCAATCTCTTGGGGCTAGGTGTTCGGCCTTGTAATTTCCTTTTGTCGACTCTTACGACACCCTTAGGATGGAATGGCGCAGTGACATTCTTGTGTATTCTAAATCCGTCACCGTTACAGACACATCGTTTCACATCACGTAAAAGGTTCAGTAATGTTTTTTGTACATGAATCATCATCATTTCAGCATGAATAATCGTGATGAAATACTTATTTTAATTTAGTTTTAGCCATTCATTTGACGACATTGATATTGTCTATCTGTACTCTAAAATGTATGTCTTTCTCTAGTCGGTCCCTCATGACTAAGGATCGTGGTCATCAGTGGATGCATTACATTTGGAGTAGATGATGTGCCTCCATCGAGTCCTGTCCATGGCTTCCCTTGTTATAACAACAAAACTTGGAGGAATACGTCTTTCATTTGATCGGTCCATCTGGTTGGGGATCGACCTCGAGCTCGTTTGCCAACAGTCGACCCGATGACGATCAGTTTTTCGTCTCCTCTTCGTACTATGTGACCGTAGACAGTACTGTAGACAGGCGAGTTTTGATTATTATACTAAAATGTATATTTACCTTTACTCCACCCACAGCCGCATCATTTAATGCATCAATGCATAGTTTAATGATCATCATATCCTAATTAAGCCCAGTTGCGGCTCAGTGGTTTTATTCCAACCAAATAATCCATGTCGTTCAAAATGAACTTCGAAGCGTAATCAATTTGACAGTACATTTTGGTTGATTGAACTCAAAATTAACGTAATTGCATGACGATAACCTCTTTCCGTGTGTGGTACCACAGGTTAATTACTTCACGCTAATATTATCTGTAAATACTAAAGCTCTCGCACGTGACTCTCTATTAGTAAAGCGAATATGAATTTGAGTAAAAAATATTAGTAACGTACCCCTTAAGGAAATAAGGAGAATAAATAAACCTTTTTAGGTACCTCAAAATGGCATGGTTCCACATAATTCTTCAGTTACAATAAAATGTACCTATGAATACAATGAATGTTCTAAATATACATTTTAAACTAGCAACGTGCGGCGTCTCGGTAGAATTTAATGTTGAATATCTGTATTTGTTCCATGTTTGAAGTGCCTGGTCTAGAAGTTTAATGGAAGGTAGCACCTTTGGATTCTAAAGTCAGGCAAGCGTCTTTCTGTAAGCCAGAGGCTAGCTGTTTGTATAATAAATATAAACAGCCCCCACGACGAAATAGCAAGGGTTTAGCTTCTTTATAAAAAATACGCCTGGAAAAAGCAACAGGACGGACACTAACAGTCGCTTGATTATTACTTTTGGATTTTTGCATGAACTGTCGGTAGTTCGGCATACAATAGTAACTACGCCTGTAGAGCGCTTCATTGTCTACAAACTATCTATAAACTCCATAAAGGTTGGCCTCGATGGATTGAGCTCAAAAATCATTTTATATCAGAAACATAATATTTTCTTAGTAAGGTGTATGGAAGTTTGATATAAACTTGAGCAACACTAAATTCCAAAGGCTCGCATAATAAAAGCTAAAGTTATGTTAAAACAGAGTTCTATCTAAACTGTAGGTATTTTAAAACAATGTATACATTATTACTACACAGACTATTGTCTTATTCCAAGGAACGTTTGGGATCTTTTTCAACATTATTGGACTTTTAAAACGAATACAAATGACAGCGGAATTTCCTGACGTGACATTCAATATCGTCGATTTTTACTGTCGGTACCTTCGAAGATCACTCGGATGGAATTGCTTTTAGTTATCTTCAATTGACAAAGAAAGAGTAATGTTTAAAGCTTGACGTGTCTGAAAGCCTGTGGCATCTTGGCTCATAAACGAATGGGCTGATTAAAATGCGATTTTTTTTAATTGAAAGCATTTTTTTGAGGTGTTTATTATACGTAATAGGTTATTTTCAAAATATATTTATAATAAATCAAAATTTTGGTCTAATTCTAAACATAGAATAGTAAGTTCATCTATAGACGTTCATGGGATGAAATGGTGATGGTAATACCTAGCAGCTTCTAGAACAATGCTCACTATAGTACAACCTACTGTGACGCGACCAGATAAATAGAACATACTTTTAGGCATATGTTCACAACTGACAACTAGATATAACTGGTATTTTAATTGATAAAAACTTAACTTATTACGCTACTTATCGTTTATACGAGTTCAAGTGATAATTTCGTAACAAGGCTAAGAGTTCTGGAAGTTAATGTGACTTCACCCACTTTTTTGTTAATGAATTCTCACAAATTTGTTAAGACGACGCTTATTAGAATCGTAAAACCATTTACAGTATCGCTTAAAGCTTGGTCCATGTGGTGACGGATTTAGAATACATAGTGTCACCACCCCATTCCACAGTGAAGGTGTCGTAAGAACCGACAAAAGGAAATAACAAGTATGAAAACCTGGCCAAAAGATAAAGAAAACTTGATACAACACCCTGTGCGGAGACGCATTGCAAGAGAATACCTATTAATATAAATAATACCTATCACTACGATGACGAAAAATTAAAATAGAATAGAATATAAAAAGGACATATTTGTGACGAATACCTCTATGACACAGTAAAAAAACACAGTAAAGACAACAAAAAGAATAAATACAATCTAGCAATGTTAGCCAGACAGCAACGCTGGAACCTTTTGGTGACATCACACGCCGGTAACTAGAGCACAATAACTTAAACAGTTACGTACAAATTAAACCGACAAACGCGAAAACTTAAAAAAAAATATAAATATCTTGAGACTTCGTTGTCGTTGTTTTGGCCCATGACCCACTACTGAGTCGGGCCTGCTCCAAATTCATAGAGGGAAATTAGCCTACTGTGGCATGCTGGCAAGATGGTTTGGCACAGGGTTTGTATCAAGTCTTTCTACTCTTGGGGTTGGGTAATCTAACTCCTGCGTTCCCTTAGTCGCCTCTTACGATAAAATCCCGAGGGTTAGTGACATTGTGTATTCTAAATCCGTTACCATACAGACTTGAGCTTGAACCTTACACAAAATAACTAAAAATAAGAGGATATACAAAGCCATTATAATGTTAATAATAACAGACTTAGCGGTTTCCTCGAGATATTCCTTCATAACTTTATCAAAAAACCCAGGCTGTACCTTAAAACGATAAGTAACTGTAACATAGTAGATAAACCCCGCTGCCGCCTTATTATAAACATTACAACTGTATGAAACGATCAGCAAAATCATTAATGATTATCGCGTGAAATATTTCGTAAATATCGTGCTAAGACGGACACGGTTCAAAAGACTTTAATGTCGCTTATCGGTTATAGTACTGATAAACTAGTTTGTATGCAAAAGCGATTGAGTAGTTAGAAAAATGATATTAACCACAACACATCTCAAATTTGTCTTTGAATTTATTTATATATCATCTGTCTGAATCTAGAAACTTTAAACACCATTTTTATTCTTAGATCAGGATGTGTCATTTTATACTCTGTGATTTTGCTTAAACAAACCCATAATAACTTAGTCTTCTTGCATTTTAACATTTATTTACTTCTTTATTCATTCACTTAACATTTCGAAAATAGTTAACTTTTAAAGTTTAAAAGTATTTTGTTTAACGACTTCAAAAAAGTGGTTCTCAATACGTTTGGCTATTTTTTGTGTATGTCATTATGATCCATCATTAATAAACTGATTTAGATTTTTTGTTCGAATAGTATTTGATTCCAAATTGTATTTAAAATTTGAAGTCTATAGATTAGTTTTAAATTTAAAATCTCATTGGTTATTTTTTCAAATTTACGTAAAACGGTACTATATAGTTTAATATTTATGTTTTTTCAATAACTGTCTTGTTGGTCTAGGGGATGGATGTGTCGCCTAAGGATCAACTGGTCCCCGGTTCGATCTCGGCAAGTGTCTTTGTGAAAACCACACACTTGCTCCGAGTCTGGGTGTAAATTGTGTTCGTGAATTACATGATTGTAAACTGCCCCCGTGATACAGGGTATATCGTAGTGCGCAGCGGATTTGTTAAAAAAAAAAATAACAAATCTCATAGTCCGTGTTTATTTATATCTCTTCAATAACAACCATCTGAACATACAAAGTTATAAATTCAAAATGTGTGCCAGTACGAGTATATCTCACTTTGGCAAAATATCTGTACGCGGTAAATTCAGCATTTATCTGATCACTGTCTGTTCCGGCGTGACGTTGGTTGTGCGCCGTGCTGCGAAATAATTTTGTCATGAATATTTAGAACACATGCATTCTGAGTAGGTTTAGGAAAGTGTTTAGGTTTTCCATTTGATTGAGAAATGCTAATACGAGTAGTTAATACAAACTTTTATTAACTTTTCGATCTTTATTGCAAATAATCGTATGCAATGTAATGGATTCTAACTCTAACAAAAACTACTGAACCGTTTTTGAAAAATGTGGGGCAAATCTGGACAAACTTTTTTTTATGAATCAGGTTACAAAGGATGTATAATTGAATAACAATATATATATATATATATATTGAATTGAGTAGCTTCTCCTTTTTGAAGTTAGTTGAAAATAATTACTTGTAGGTTTTAACTAGTTGTAGATTGAAAATTACCCAGTCTAGTCAGTCTTAAATTACGTATCAATCTAGTGTTATACTAGTCTTCTTCTAATTTCTTTAGTTACGATACAACATTCTGTTTATGCCCCGAAAATTGCTAAAGCACTGGAACTTTGACAAATTATTATCCATTGACGTCATCCGCAAGTAAAAGTGCACCCAATGACACCCCGACTAAGCGCAAATCCCTCTGGTTTACGCAAAGATACTTGCCCGACCCTGGAATCGAACCCGGGATCCGCGATCCAAAGGCGGCACTTCTAACCCTAGACCTCGAGGGGAATTACTGAGTTATTATTGTATGTCATTTACAGGGTTAAAGGTTAAGTCGATCTAGATCCTTGAAGAGGTTGTAGTTTCCATCAGTCTGACTAATTTGATTGAGAAACATCATACCCCGAACAAAGCCGTTATCAAGATATTGAACTCTGGAGTTTTATTTTTAAAAAGCCGATTTTATGTTAAATGGGTAATTTTTTTGGGATTATTACTACTAACATTCAAACACGGTTTGACTCTTTTGATCTATTTCTACCACTTCTGAAACCCCCGTAGACTAAGTTGATGATTTAATGGTGTAAAGAAATTAGGGGATAGGAGTTACGGTGCTACAGAAGGCCACGACGAAATTATAACATCCCCCTTTACCTGTAAATAATAAAATACTTTCAATGAAATTACGTTCTGAACTATCGCAGGCCTTTTACAATGAACCGGTACGAAACCAATAGACAAAATAAAATCCAGCTGCATTGCTTTCGGCAACTAACTTCGTTTGCGCAAACACTCCACATTGGACTTTGAGAACCTATTTGGCTTCCGCACTTGGTTTGCAGTAGAACACTTTTTACATTTTACTTGATTAAAAACTAAAAGCAGTGCGCTTTTCTCAGACTCATCGGTCTTCTCGTAAAAACTTAGCAAATATTTATCTTGTGAGTTTGCTACTAAGAAGCTGTACGGATTTAAAATAACCAGACATATCATGTCAGTTTTGTTTATCATTTTGAATGATGTTCGTTGGATTTCAATAGGAAGAGTATATAAGCCACCTTACGCACTGGCGGTTGAAATTGTGTGGCGGTTTAGTGCGTATTAAATGGAAAAGCGGCAGGCCGCGCGGTTAGCCGCCTCCGCGGTTCAACCGCTAGTGCGTAAGGGGGCTTACTGGTTCATCTATCGATGTGTTTTTTATTTAGTTGTATCAATAAATATTACAAAAGTGCCAAATGAAATCCCTCTGCCAAACTGCATAATGATTTGTCGGCAGTGTTGTCGCTTGGTGTCCGTGTGGTGACGGATTTAGAATACATGTTATTACCACCCCATTCCAGCCTGAGGATGTCGTAAGAGCCGATAAAAGGAAATTACAAGGCCGAAGAGCTAGTCACTAGAGAAGGAAATCTTGAAACGAAACCCTGTTCCGACCCCGTGGCACAGTAAGCTAATTACTCTCCATGTAATTGGAGGAGGCCCGACGCAGTAGTAGCTCAGAGTAATACAGAGCGAAACCTTCTAAGAAGGTTCGGCCAGTGGGAGTTTACCTACAATGTTTTCATTATCATAGTGTATGTTTACAAAATCAGAACAAAGAACAAAAATTAAAGAAAGTTGTAACTAAACTTGCTATCGGCTATTCACCCGATGAGATAGATAAAGAAGTGGATGACATAAGAAAACGAAAAGAGAAGCCTGATTACCTTATTACGTTTCAGGAATTTGTAATACCTGATCAAAAAATGGCTGAAGATTTAGTAAAAAAAATTAGCTTGTTTAGCATAAATTTAAACTATACTTAGGTACCCTATTAGAATTAGTAAAAATTTTGCTCACTCTTTAGAAGGTTTCGCTCTGTATTACTCTGAGCTACTACTGCGTCGGGCCTCCTCCAATTACATGGAGAGTAATTAGCTTACTGTGCCACGGGGTCGGAACAGGGTTTCGTTTCAAGTTTTCCTTCTCTAGTGACTAGCTCTTCGGCCTTGTAATTTCCTTTTATCGGCTATTTCCTTTTATTTTTTATTTAGTAGTAGTAGTTCTCGTTTTTACTCGCACGTATTTTGCGATTTTGTTTTTGTGATTCTATAAATCCTTCCTAGATTATTTATTAATAGATGTCAGTTTGTCAATGCTACTTTAAGGAAAACAAGAACGATTACTGTATTCTGAAGCATGACAAGATGGTCATTTTGTTGTCTAAAAGCGTAATCAACATAAATGACTACTAAATGTTGGTTCAATATGAAATATAATCGCTGTAGGATAATTATGTGTTGAAGTACCACCTTCCTGTTCTCAAACCAGCTCCGGTTTGTTACAAATAGTTTTTGAATATCTGTATACCGTGTTCTATATTGTATTGTGGTTTATACTCTTCTATCATATATTTATTATACCTTTTACCCTTCCACTGTATTTCACTACACTCTGCTAACCCGTAACAATTTTGCCTGCAAAATTTGTGTGTATTACAAAAATAGAGCCCATTCAAATTTAAATCAGAAATTTTAAAAAAGAAGTACCTACAGTTTTACCTTTCAAATAACTTTTACATAACCTTGAATTTTTAATACATACGCATCAAATTGTCGTTTTTTACTACAGTATTGAAAAATGCAGCTGTGAGTTTAAAAAGTTGCATTGACTTGTGGAAAAACTTGAATTAGAGAGTGGTTTCCTTTATGAGTGCCTCCCAGGATATGTGAGAATTCTGTCTCACAATGTAAGGAAATTACCTCAATGCGCCAAGCTATATTATTGGCACAATAGTTAAAAGTTTGCTGTATTTGGGCCATAGGTCCTCAGTTGATTCCGGGATCGGACAATCTTTATGTAACTAGCATGCGACACCTTGCTCTGGGTCTGACCATCAGGTCACAGTGGAATGCGTTCACGCGAACCTGTGGCGCCTAAGCGTGTCGTGTGAGGGTCTACCGCTGGGGTTTTAGTGGGTAGACGAGTAGTTTCCGGAGTCCCACGTAATCGCCGACCCCACTCCCGAGAGGCGGCAGTATGCATAAAGCATTTCCACAACGTCAACAAAAAAATGGGTCTGACCAGGTCCGCCATACAGTGTTACATAAAACCGGGGCCTGTCGTTTTAAAAACAAATAAAATTTACCATCCACTTACACGAATACCTCCTCCAATTACAAAGTGGGAAATATGCCTACTATGCCATGCTCGCAACACAGCCTTGTTATTTCATTTAGTTGCCTCTTACAACACGTGTGGGATGTAATGGGGCCGTGTCCTTAATCCCTTACCGGATACGCAAACAAAAAAATATCGGTAAAAATAACGACGATACACGAATAAACTAACTAAATGTAGAAATAGATGTAGGTATATTTTTCATTGCGATTACACCTTCTAACGAAAATAGGATATTCTGCATAATATTGTATGATAGAAGGCCACGGAAGAATCCCTTTTCCTCGAATGTGCTCGGAATATCATGACCTGCACAAACCTTCATCGACACAAAAAGGTACGATTTTCCCGTTGCGCTGTGGGAGTACCTGGATTAGATTAAGCGGGATACGTGATGTGATTATTAATAAGGATTATTTTACTGGGCCATTTCTTGACACAAGTGAGTTTATTTCTATCTCATTACTAGCGGGATTTTTCTGTGAGATTGGCCTTTAATTTGATAAGAGTTGTTATGTCTACTACTTCTCGACCTATAAATGACCCACTGCTGAATCAGGCCGCCAATAATATGGAGGGGCCTAATGTTGTACGCTGGCCAGACGGATTGTCATAGGGTATCGTATAAAGTTTTCCTTCTCTTGCGGCTAAGTTATATAATATATGAACTAATTCCGTCACCATACGGAACACATGGACTCAAATGAACTCTTTTTATCTCTAACCTTTCCTAAATCTAATCTCTTTTAACCAAGTATTCATGTAGCTTTTATTACATTGTTAAAGCATGATAATATATCCTGTGCCGTTTTATGCATATCAAGACACTTACAGAATTATATTTGACATCACTTACTAACAAATTAAAATTCAAAAGGAATTTAATTCATGCAGGTTTTATCACACACATCTTATAAATCGACATGTTTAAAACTACCATCGTCGTATTTTGGCCCTTGTCACACGCGAAGTGTAGTAGGTATCTATACACTCCTATCGACGTCATATCTACATTCACGTCATTCTTAAGCATGTTCCCATTCACACAGTCCACCCATCTCTTTACCCACAACCCTTACATTCATACTGAAACTACCACTGGCTGGGAATGCCGATAAATGATTTCCTGATTGTCAAAGATAGTCAATATGCTTATTTTAAAGTTAAGCATGTTGACGTTATTCTAAGGAAATATTTATTATTCCCGCGGAGATAATGTCACTCTTTGCTCGATAAATGAATACGTATTATAAAGCCGCTGCGTTGATGATGCTATCTAAAAAGAAGACATCAACGTCAAAGCGACGGTCTATATACGATCAGATAACTTGGCAACTTGCCCGCAGGGCCGGTCAATCGTAAATTGCACCTTTTATGACCCCATTACAGTTCTGATAATTTCGGATAGAACCATTATCTAGACACTTTCGACTGGAAAGTATCCGTTCTCCGTTCAATAAATATAATAGAACACTTATCGTGATCTACATTACTGGTGCCAATTTCTTGTGTTGGTTCACTTAGATTCACACACATTAGGTACGTAATCTATACGTGATGGATAGGTACACATTATCAACAATGCATCTAATTCTGAAAGTCTAGTTACAGATTTTATTCATGTTTGATTTTGGAATTATTATTTATCTTAGTAATCGATTAATAATCTTTTTTTTAAATTTCATCTACGGAATTATTTGTTTGGAACCAATTAATCCGTTTTGGAATCTCAGAATGTATCACTATAAAGAAAAGTCGACAAGAACCATCCGAAACGAAAGACGAGCCAAAAGAAGCAGAGCTTTGTTTCAAATTGTTGCCGACGTTTTCTGAACCAGAATTTTGCACACAAGGCACACATAATTTCGCACACAGTGTATTTATCAGTTTTTTTTTCTATAGGGTTTATTTTATATTTATTTTATAAGCAGGGACATATCATTGAGTTCCAAGAAAGCCGTCCAAAACATAATTATCTTGCCGTACATAATTTTAAAATTTATATTGTCAAAAAAAAAGGTTTTTATTCGAATAAATTCTTGCGAATGCTTTCAAATAGTCAAAGATTACGATAGAAAATTTTAAAAAGAAAAATTAAATTAATTACTCATTTAGTTTTTACCACCGGTTCGGAATGCAATTCCATAGAGAAGAGCCGGCAAGAAACTCCATGGTTGCTCTTTTAAATAAAAGGGTTACAATGATGGTGGTACAAACAGGTCCGACAGATTAGTGAAAGCAATAACATGTATTTTATAATAAAGAAGAACAAGTCAAGCGTTTGCAACCTCTTGCTATTTTAAGGCTTAAACTATAAATTACTAAGTTTCATAGGCTACAAGACTAACAATTCGGCGTAGTCGACACGATTAATGGTTCAACAGTGCCCTAGATTTGGCAGTAATCCGACGGTTAAGCTTACGCTCTAGACTAATCTAAATACTGTGGGATTATCAGTTGACAAATATATTGTTGCTCCAAATAACTGGACCTACGAACTTGCTGGTTTACTTATATATGTATTTTGTCCTTTTTCGATGATTGTCTATAATAACTAAATAATAATGTCTACTACAAACATTTAATAAAATCCAGCTAGTTTATTAAGGTTTTTATAAAGAATCAAACATAATCTAAAAAAAATCTATAAACACTAATAACTTAACACTACATATTATAAAACAAAGTCGCTGTCGTCCGTCCCTATTTAGGCTTAAATCCTTAAAACTAGGCAACGGATTTTGAAGCATTTTTTTTAAATGGTAGTGTTTACAAGAGGGAGGTTGATATGTATAATACATCCACAATATTGTAGAGAAACACTGGTAAAATTAAAGGTTAATCATTGCACCCGTGCGAAGCGGGGCGGGTTACTAGTGTAAAATAAAAACATGTGTTGGATGTGTAATGTATTGGTTGGAAATGTATTAAATGCACAATTTGACGATTCTTACAACACCCTCAGGGTAAAATGCTTTGGTGACATGTGTATTCTACGTCTGCACATGGACAGCTCTATTTAAAATAACATGATTGTTATATTCTCGTAAACGTACTAACTCTGTTTAAAAATATATGAAATAAAAAATGTCTTCAGCTTCATAGGCTTCAGGAATGGGCCATTTACAGACATAAAAATGAATTCAGATGTTCAAGAAGACAAAGGGAAATCAATACGTATGTTTACGTTTGTGTGTAATACGTATGTTTTAATAATTCCTATTTGATACCAAAGACCCTCACAGATTTATCTAGATATCTCAATAATTAAACAAGGAAGAAAGGCTCGCAGTCTCCGTGATTAGAACAGAATAGTACAATGGAGAAAATGATCACGTTCCGATGGATTTCCACAAAGCGAAATATTGGAACTGCGTGTTGGAAATGACAGCCGATATTGCTCAATTGTTTTATTATAAGACCGTACTGTAATAAGTATTAATAGAAGAGCGTTTAATCTTGGACTGATTATCGTAATTGATATGCGACTTGGTTCAATTCCAACCGTAAGTATTTTTTTCTTTATGGGAACCCCCAGCATTAACTCTTTCTAGTCACCCAAAAGGTAATGGAGAGGGCTATGCTCGGAGTTTCCCAGCGAAATCGAATCCGAAATGAGGAGATAATACGCAGGCGAACCAGAGTTACCGACATAGCTCATAGGATTGCCAAACATAAGTGGCAATGGGCAGGGCACGTAGCTCGCAGGACTGATGCCCGATGGGGCAGAATTGTCCTCGAATGACGACTGCGTTCCGGAAAGCGCAGTGCTGGTAGGCCTCCCACACTGTGGACTGACGGTTTAAGGTCGCCGAAAAGCGATGGATGCGGGCGGCTCAGAGCCGGCGTTCTTGGAAATCCTTGGGGGAGGCCTTCCTCCAGTAATGCACGACATTTGGCTGAAATAATGATGATGATGACTGAGATTACTGGAAATAAACGACAGTTTCGGAGCTTTAAGATAATCTTAGTAGCCACAACTATTCCGTTGAATTCTAATAGCTCCTTGATATTACAAAAAAAACCTAGTAACTAATGAGTTGTTTTTTTCTGATAAAAGCTTCGTGAGGCGAAATAATTTTATGTTGGTTACATTGTGCCACTTGTATCCTTTTACAGAATGTTCTTATAAAGATACTACTTATGTTTTGTAATATTATGTTTATAATATCATGAGAAATGATATACTTTTATAAGCGAAACGTTTACGTCTAACGTATTTATTTTATTATTGTTCTGAGGAGAATTGTGTCGATGTTAAGGCTTCATATTTTGATAGCGTACCTAAGACTTGCTTTTATTAAATGGTAGGGCTTGTTTGATCATCATCATAATGGTGATGAATAATGATATCTTACCTAGGTTTTCGCGATTATTAAACCTTTGAATTTCATTGCTTTTTGACGGATTTTACTAAACTGTTTCTTTGTACTGTACCGTGACCACGACTGCTGCAAAGCATACGAAAGGCCGGGAATTAAATAATCTATACTAATATATAAAGCTGCAGAGTTTGTTTGTTTGTTTATTTGTTTGTTTGTTTGTTTGTTTGAACGCGCTAATCTCAGGAACTACTGGTCCGATTTCAAAAAATCTTTCAGTATTAGATAGTCCATTTATCGAGGAAGGTTATAGGCTATATTTTAATTTCAAAAGAATTAGGGATCCGTATGAAAATTGTGATTTTGTAAACCAAGGTGTAAAATCTAAAACCTATTTATGCGTGCGCTGCAAAAAACTATTGACAATAGAACAAAATGATGTACTACGGATTTGTAGGTCTTATAAAGATCTACAAAAAAGTCCGCGAGAGCACATATCTAACTATCATAGTTTAGTCACAATAACCGATTTTATGTTCATAAAAAATATGCACGGGTTCGAAGCCCACGCGGGCGAAGCCGCGCGCAAAAGCTAGTGTAAAATATACGCAATAAATCCGTTTAAATGTTTGATTTCAATGGTGATTAACGTTTGTTTATCACAGAAAAGAGGACTCTTTGAGTTTCGTACCAGCTCTTCTCTATCCTGTTCTTCCGAACTGATAGTTAAAAATAAGTAAATAGTTTTTGATAGTACTTTCAGTTTCTATTAGCGGCGGCAACTGTGACCTCCATGTCTTCTGGCACATCCACTCCCGCTGTTGGCAGGGTATCCGACCCATTGGCGGCTGGCATCTCCCCGTTAGCCCGTCTGGCATGGGCGACCCTTAACCAGTATGGCCCCAACGGATGCTCGCGCAAACCTCCTTGCCATAGTAAGGTGGCAGCTAGGTCGAGTGGGTCATTTTAATGTCGAACCCAACACTTGTCAACACATAATTTCTGTAAGCCTAAGTTTAGAATTTTGAGTGCTACATAGAACTCACATTAAATATGTACAAGACCTTTCAGTGGTTTGGGACGGTAGACTTAAAGCTGTTTATAGTGCGAGGAGATTAGTATTCGACACTGACAAGACCAAATACCAATTAATATTAGATGTTATCGCAATTCCGCGAGCGGACCAGTGGGGTGGTAAAATTATGCAAATTAATGTTATTCGGTTCCGCTTTGCGAAGTTGGATTATTGATCTTACCCGGTCAGTTTAACTGGAACTTTCCATAGCATGATATTCAAAATGGAGGCTATACACCCTTTTATCTTTTTTTATAAACTTGAATATTTGGTTTATCTCAGCCTATACTTACCGAGTCTCGTCTGCGCAGTTTGATTAACAAATATTATGCTACTGTAGCACGCTAGCCAAGCGGGTTGGCATAGTTTGCCTCCGAGATTCATTAAACCAGGCGGTAACAGGATTTACTGGAGCCTAAAATAGAGGTATTATTAGTTGTAGGAATTAGAGACTATCGTAGCCTAGTGTTCAGTGTGGAATGAATTTGATCTGCAGGTTACGCAACGTCCGACTCAGTCGGTAGTTGAATGGGTGACCATAATATAAAGGCGCTCCCTCACCGCGAGAATTCGCGTGTCATATAACATTATAGATTCGACTTTGAGCATTACATTACAATACTACCTCCCTCACCGACGAGCGTTAGTGTTCATTCACGGTGACTCGCGGGTGCGGTTGCGGGCGCGGTCGCGAAATATGAAACATATGGCTAGCTTGCCCGCTACTTAGACCGCGCGTGCGTTTCGTACGTGAACACTTGAAAATAACGCCATATGTTTGATATTTCGTGACCGCGCCCGCAACCGCGCCCGCGAGTCACCGTGAATGAACACTAAGTAGAGGCGTTACATAGGTCTCCCCCAAGGATCTCCACAAAGGCCGGTGGTCCTGGGCCGCCCGCATCCACTTCTTTCCGGCGACCTTAACCAGGTCGTCGGTCCACCGTGTGGGAGGCCTACCAGCACTGCGCCTTCCGGAACGCGGTTGCCACTCGAGGACTTTTCTGCCCCATCGGGCATCGGTCCTGCGAGCTATGTGCCCTGCCCACTGCCACATAAGTTTAGCAATCCAGTGGGCTATGTCGGTGACCCTGGTTTTCCTGCGTACCTTTTCATTTCTGATTCGATCTCGCAAGGAAACTCCGAGCATAGCCCTCTCCATTGCCCGTTGGGTGATTTAGCAAATTGTGTCCATTCATTTGGGGGGGTTTGCCATAATCGCCACGCTTGGCAGGCGGGTTGGCGATCGCAGTACGGATGGTGTGTTTTTGGACAGAACGTCGCTGCTGCCCAACATCTGTTGTCCCTTAGTCGCCTTCTACGACACGACACCCACGGGAAGATATGGGGTGGTAGTATTCTTTGGCACATACCATTAGGTACGGGTAGCATTTGTTCCTTATAATGGCGACCCATGTATAATATTTAAATATAGCTGTGATTATTTTCAAAATTGTCGGACTGCATCATTATTCCTAAATATTTTTTAGAATTCAAATTACATATACTTATTTCTAGTTTTGTTAAGTCTCATTTGAGCGCTTTTCTACATTCCTTATGGTTAAGATTTTGGCCGCTCACGTACATATGAAAAAAAACACCTTGTTTAGTAAGAAATCTTTCTGAACCGAATTAAGTCTACAGCAGCTAGACTCACAAAAACGTACTTGTTACAGGAAAATATAAAAATGAACACTTCCCTTGACGACAGTAAGTAATAAAAGCTAACAAGGTCGCTACGTTATAAAATCTACATTGTTTAATTAGGTGAAGCGTATAAACTCGAAATGGTGAATTTATATACAGGAAATCTACACGATGCATGCAATAAAATTTATAGAGTTACTGGTAGCTGGGCGTGGCCAGCGGGATTCGTGTTTTGTCACATTGAAATCTATATTAAAATAAGTAATAAAATAATCGAGTTGGCTCATTTGACAAGTCCAACAAAATAAAATTAACAATATAACACTGGTTTGGAATGCAGCTCTACAGAGAAGAGCTGGCTAGAAACTGTAAAAGGAAGCTGTAGTTGCTTTTTTAAATCGCCATTTTTAGGCACTAGGCCGGATAAGACAGATTTGTAAGAGGTTTGGTTCTTCTACAGGTTTAATTTTTAGTCCATCACAAGAATGCATTTAACTTAAAGTACCTGTAGGGTGTAGGTGAAAGTTTAAGTTTATGCGACAATATTGTTATTCAATCTTACTCCAAACTTAATCCGTTTCAGGTCGCCACTGTCTTTGAGGCAAAGTCAATTCAAGCACTCTCCATTGCAGTTAGAGTAACTTTCTGCATGGATTGCTTAACTTAGCGGAATTTATAGACTTGGCAAACCAGAATTTGCATTGCGATTTCTATGAAACTCCTTGACACGTGAAATTAAGAGGTTTAAAGGCGCAAAGGGATGATCATTCAGCCAGATGAGTTGGTATATCTGGCATGGGTGTAGACGGGGATTTATTAACCGTGCGAATTGCTGTAAACTTTGCTATTGCGGCGTAGGACTTTTTGTTAATGCTCGCATTTGTAGGCGATATTTCTTGATGTTGTTAGTTCAAATTTTTCGGGTAAATAGTATAAAGCATTCTGATCGCTACGATAGATGTAACTGTGTACTATGTATAAAAAAAAAATATTTTGCGATTTCTTGTGCATATGACATTTCTTCTGTGTGGAATCACCATTATTTGACCATTTATTTTTAGGACAAAATACAAATTTGTTGGCGGGGGGACATTGAGGCGTTACGCTTGCGTCGCTCATTTGGTAGACCACAGCGACCGACCCCGGACAATTCTATAGACAAATTACATTTTTGTTTCATCATTTGGGCTGTAATAAGGATTTTTGTTAAGACCTTAATCTAATTAAGGTGTAATCAGGAAAAAATCTAAAAACATTATATTTTACTAATAATACGTTAAGAATTTTTAGCTGTCAATATGTTGGAGTCATCTATTTATATAAATAAAATTGGAGTGTCTGTTTGTAATATTAAAAATATCCGCTTCTTACTAAGGGTATTTGGATGTATACACGGCAACACGAACACATTTTTTTTTAAATTTTGTCTGTCTTTTGTTTCGTCTAATCTCTGAAATGGCCTCTTCCCATCATAGGGAGGGTAATAAGCCTACTGTGCCACGCTGGCCGGACGGGTAGGGACAGGGTTTCGTATCAAGTTTTCCTTTTCATGCGGCTAGGTTTCCAGCCTTGTCATTTCCTTTTGTCGTCTCTTACTACACTCTCAGGATGGAATGGGGTGGTGAAACTATGTATTCTAAATCCAACACCACACCGAACTCTTTATATATCACATAATATGTCATCCAGATAAATAAAGAGATAAATACACAAAACTCTAACCTGAACCAGGTGAAAACTGGAATCTTCTGCTTATCAATGGAAATGGGGAAAAATTATACTCACGATACCCTTGAACAACTCCAACTTATGACTGAAATTTACTAAACTCAAATGTCGACATAAACTAACATCGGGTGGCACTGTATTGCTTTACTTAGCTAAGTTTCAAGCGGTCTAAGCCGCAAAGGGTCGTCTAACTAATAAAACAATAAACGTACATCAAGGCGTTGAATCTTCAAACAACCTTTGGGGCCCTAATGCTGTAAGAGGTTTTAGCTTATTGAACACTAGCTTTAGTTCGTGACTCCGGTTGTGTGATGTTGGTACTGGAGGACTACGTTATATTAGAATTACTACTAATACTTTCCAGTCCATTAATTACCCACTGCTGTATCGGGCATCCTTCACCTACGTAGAGGGTTAATAGCCTACTGTGCCATGGTGGCCAGACAAGCTGTCATAGGGTTTCGTATCAAGATTTCCGTTTCTTGTGGCTAGGTTTTAAGCCTTTTCATGTCCTTTTGTCGTCTCTTAAGACACCCTCAGGATGGAATGGGGTGGCGACACTAGAAAGAATTAGAATTACTGATGCAACTCAAATTGAAATCTTTATTAATTCTTCTGTTATTACTCGTAGCTATTCAAAACGGAAAACGATGGATGCGGGCGGCCCAGGACCGGCCTTTGTGGAAATCCCCAAAGATCCCAAATGAGGGAGGCCTATGTCCCGCAGTGTATGTCTTTTGGGTGAAATGATGATGATTCAAAACGGGGTAGTTTGGTGGCCGGTCTTAATGAAATTCGAAAAACACAATGTAGATAAATATTATTTCTATTAATAACTCTTTGTACAACAAAGTAAAGGGATCGGAAGTTTTTGGTGGGATACCGTCTAACCAAAAACTTTTTACAAAACTGTTCGACCTTCCGAAGAGAAACCATTACTTGCAGGCGGGGCTGAATGAATGGTTTGGAGATCCTTGAGTAAGCCAGAAGTGTATGTCGATTAACGGAAATCATAATGTTAATGTTGGCATCTAAAATACTTCTTAGATATGTATCGTAGATGACTGCCTCGTTGGTCTAGTGGTTAGATGTGCCGCCTTTGGATCAACGGGTCCCGGATTCGATTCCCGGGTCGGGCAAGTGTCTTTGTCTAAACCAGAGGCACTGGCTCGGAGTCTGGGTGTCATTTCTATCTATAATATGTATGTATTTACAAAAAAAAAAATTATATAAGTAGTTTATCATCCATCTCGTTACCATAACACAAGCATTAAGTTGCTTACCTTGGGACGAGATGGCGTTGTGTGAAATGTCCAAGGATATTTATTTATTTATTATTATTATTTATTATTATATTTATTAGGTTGTCGTCAGCTCGCAAGAGTTTAGTTTTCCTTCTCTTGCGGCTAGGTGATCTGTCTCTTGCATTCCTTTAGGCAACTCTTATGATAGATACCCTCTGGCTGGTGACATTTTGTTTTTTATGGTAAGTGTTTTGTTCCACAAAATATGGCTAGCTTGACTTAAGTTTCAGTAACATTATACTTCAATTTCTTTACATAATGGTTTTTTAAGTGTTTTTTTACGATAAAGAATAGACAAAATACCAGTACATGTTTTTATAGTATCTATTCAATACCGTTGCACCGAGAAAATATATGTTCAGTCTTCAACAGTCTGTCTTCAATTTTCTCAAGGAACGTTAACAACCGTCAGGAGAACGGAAAACATTTTAAGTCCAACACAAATTCTTTTAGTTTATTTAATGTCGGCAACATTGCAATCTATTTCTCCTATTTCTTTGAAGTGACTTTCAAATTCCACTCGAGCTGAACATAAAGCTGAAGTACTTGTACGTGCGTTTTCTTACTAGAAATTACGCTAATATTAAATGCAGCCATGATTCTGTACTTGCCGTATTACTTAGATGAGATTAAAGTTCAGAATATAATTACGACACGGTATAGACGACACCGTTGGCGCAGTGGTTGAGCGATCGACTGCTGCGCAGCATGTCGCGGGTTCGATCCCCGCACGGAAGAAATATTTGTACGACCTACAAGTATTTGTTCCGGGTCTGGGTGTTTTCTATCTATAATATGTATGTATTTACAAAAAAAAATGTATATATTATGTAGTTTATCATCCATCTCGTTACCATAACACAAGCATTAAGTTGCTTAGCTTGGCACGAGATGGCGTTGTGTGAAATGTCCAAGGATATTTATTTATTATTTACTAGCTGTCCCGGCAAACGTTGTTTTGCCAAATAATTAACCATCCCCCGCGCAAACCCCCCCGCGCAACCCCCCGCGCAACAACCCCCGCGCAACCCCCTTTTTTGGAACAACCCCCCGCGCAACCCCCCCCCCCCGCGCAACCCACTTTCAAGTCTCTATGTCTTATGGTTCCAGAGATATCGTGATGACTCAATCTATCTATACAACATCTCCTATCGCAAACGTTGTTTTGCCATGTAATTAAATATGGGTTGATCTTAGAGGGGTGAAAATTTAGGGTTGTTTATATTTTTTTATGCTGTATCTTAAAAAAATAAAAGCATAAAATTTTCTCTAAAAAATAAAATAATTTTTTTTTAACCCCCCCCCCCCCCCAATTTAGGGGGATGTAAAATAGATGTTGGCCTATTCTCATACCTACCCAATATGCTCACAAAATTTCATCAAAATCGGTCAAGCCGTTTCGGAGGAGTTTGGCATCTAAAACTGGGACACGAGAATTTTATATATTAGATTTAATTACTATTACTAATACGAATACTACTACTATACATGACCCACTGCTAAGTCGGGCTTCCTCCAATAACCTACTGTGCCACGCTGGCCAGTCGGGTTGTCATAGGGTTTTGTATCAAGTTTTCCTTCTCTTCCTGAGCTAGGTTATCGGCCTTGTCATATAATTTGTCGGCTGTTACGACACCCACAGAATGAAATGGGGCGGTGACACTGTGTATTCTAAATCCGTCACCCTCCATGTAACTGGAGGAGGCCTGACTCAGTAGTGGGTCATTCATGACTGCCTCGTTGGTCTAGTGGTGAGATGTGCCGCCTTTCGATCAACGGGTCCCGGGTTCGATTCCGGGGTCGGGCAAGTGTCTTTGTCTAAACCAGTGGCACTGGCTCGGAGTCTGGGTGTCATTTCTATCTATAATATGTATGTATTTACAAAAAAAAATGTATATAAGTAGTTTATCATCCATCTCGTTACCATAACACAAGCATTAAGTTGCTTAGCTTGGGACGAGATGGCGTTGTGTGAAATGTTCAAGGATATTTATTTATTATATTTATGTAACTGGAGGAGGCCTGACTCAGTAGTGGGTCATTTATAGGCATAATATTAGTAGAAACGCATGTTTTCTAAAGAAATCGAGTCATATATAAAAAGTTAGTACAATGCAATAATGTTAGGAATATTGTGCTGATAGTATCGGCATGGCTGCTTGTTAGTTAGACGGCGTTTGTCGGTTTAGCTCTATGCTAATATCTCTTGATTACCTGAACGTGCCTATGTAAACACGCTGTTCGCATATGCATACTCTGCACAAATTCGCAGGCGTCAATTTGTGTGACGGAAAATGAGCATTCAGTTCCAAAATAAAAAAACGCTTTTACAAAAAAAGGGCTCTGAATAATATTGTATTCTAAAATGAAACGTATGAATACAATATCTTACTAATATTATAAACGTGAATGTTTGTAAGTATGGATGGATGGATGGATGTTTGTTACTCTTTCACGTAAAAACTACTGAATGGATTTTAATGAAACTTTACAATAATATAGCTTATACATCAGAATAACACACAGGCTACAAGTTATAAAGATATAATGTGAATTACAACAATATAAACAAGTCGAATTCAACATTTCTAATTGTCAAATTTTCGACCATATTAAACTATAGACAACATAACGTTTCGCTGTCAGTTGCGTTTTGATAGAGTAGGTTTTATACGGACGGGATAAAAATCTCAGGTATCCTATGTCCAACTTTCTTTTTGTTTTAAATAATTATAATGCGGAACAAAGTTCGCCGGGTCAGCTAGTTTGCTATATAAATACTTTGCACATTGGGTGCCAGTCCGTGTGATCACGGATTTGTCTCTGAAGACATTCTGATTCTGTTCACGGACTCACACTGGTCGAAGTGGACTGTTTGTGTAGGGATGGTAAGCTGGTACGGTGGTACAAGATAACACGGTAATCCTTGGAGAACGTCTCCAATACTCCGGCGTATTGCAAAATAGAAAGCGAGCAACACGAAACTCACTCACCTTCGCTCTGGAGTGTGCCAACATCGGCAGCAAGTGGTTACGGGCTTCGATCGCATGGCGGTCAGCATCGTCCACATAACTTTAGTTCAATACACAATTATCACGGAAACAGATGGTAAATGAATATAATTTTTCCACGCTGAGCACACACGCCGTACACACGAATGTTAAAACAACAGACAATCGCTTTTCAACTGTTTTCTCTTCACCGACGCGCTTTCGAATACTGGCCACCCATTGGTCAAGGAGCAAGCCCAACGCGCATCACGTCATATTCAAAAACACGTAACACGTATACGGGACACTATACTAGAAAGACATTTTTAGTAAAGAAATGCAAGAAAATTTCTCCGCGTAAACTAGAGGACGAAACCGTTTAACAGTTTATATAAACAACATTTGCGTAAGTTCCCGCCCTAAATCAACAAAGTGGATCCAAGTAACAAACATAGTCAACCCATAACTTGCCCGCGTGACCCATTTTTTCCTGGTTCTGTTTTTTTAGTTGACAACAAGGAGGCAGTATGGAAAGGTTGTTTGCCGACGTTTCTCTTCAGCCGAAACTACTGGAAGAAATAAATTACATTGGCATTGTTTGTTTATGCATATAATAAGGAAGTTTCCCTTTCATTTTGGGGATTTCGGAGCCCCATATATTTATTACAGGATGTTATTTTAATATAGAACTTGTCACTTATACCAGCGATGCAGGGGCGCTTTAGCCACGTGAGAACAGAATCAAAACAAAAAAAAACTAGTTGACTCATTAGAGCTCTTAAGATAATTCAAAAAATAAAATTTATCATTTACGGCCGGTTCCGAATGCAGCTCCATAGAAAAGAGCCGGCAAGAAACTCTGTAGTTGCTTTTTTAGATCGCCATTTTTGGAACAGGGCAGGGAAGGAGTAAACTCACGCAATAGTCTCAATGGACATCAGCAACAATTGTAAATATTCCTAGTTTCATTGGTGTCGTCACCAGCCTAGCCTGATTTGGCTAACTACCAGTATTTCCATGGATCGATTGCCGTTTGTCCTTCGCAACCCAGTGGGACAGCCGGTAACGAGTTACTTGTTACCTGTATCTATTGTCATAGACGGGATGAGTGACAGCCAGGTCCGAGACGGCGTTAAATGTTCTGCAAAGACCACCTATATATCTCCCTACACCAAAATTATGACGCAGAGAGCATAATATATACAGGATTATAGAAACATAAGGAACCTTTCCACCGCACGCTGGGAAATAACGCGTGTTGTAAAAGTCAACAAAACCCTGCAGTCGAATCTAATGGTCCACCCGGCTAGCTAACACCCTCACATATAAGTCGGGCACCAAGCAGTTTTACTGTGTTTGGTCGTGTGTATGTGAGAGCCGGTGCCCGAAAGACATTTCCTTGAATTGCCTGCTCCATCTTAGACCCTGGAGTTGCTTTCCAATACGCCAGCATAGCGTCAAAGGCATTCAAGTACCTAATATAAAAAAAAAATTACATTGTTTAATCTTATGCAGTATTTTCATTATGTTGAAAATGTTATTTTAACATAGCAATCCACAAGTTAAAATAATATTTCTAATGTAAAAACGCCTTTAATGTATTTAATTAATTTATATATTTTTCAAAGGCCGTTCACAAAAATGCAGTAATAGCTGTTCCTGAGCCGTATTGATTCAGAAGCTTTACAATAAGTTCCGATACCGCCCTCATTTTTCTTCTGTAATCCCGAAAAGCAAATGCACCCCAAGCGTTATCGGAATGGCTACAGAATCATCCCTTGAGTCATATAAATAAAACCTTTTGGAATATCTGCTTTACATCCAATTGGAAAACGTATATTTTTGTTCCAATTTATTTCAATGATATCCGTATTTTTTTTACTTCTTTCTTTCCCACTGTAGTTTTTGGTTTTGCATTCCAGTGTCGCACCGCTTCGATTGACGTAGTAGTAGTATGAGAAACCTAGCTCAGCCACTCGAATTGATATACCGAAAATATTTTCCATACAACCTCAGGACCGGCCTTTGTGAAACTTCTTAGGGGAGGTCTATGTACAGCATAGGACTTATTTTGGCTAAAATGATTTTAATACTTAATATAATGCTTAATCAAATATCATCCTTAAGATGCCATGGAACTGTTTATTTTTTAGATATACCTATTTGCCTCGTTGGTCTAGTGGTTAGATGTGCCGCCTTTGGATCAACGGGTCCCGGGTTCGATTCCGGGGTCGGGCAAGTGTCTTTGTCCAAACCAGAGGCACTGGCTCGGAGTCTGGGTGTCATTTCTATCTATAATATGTATGTACTTACAAAAAAATAAAAATATAAGTAGTTTATCATCCATCTCGTTACCATAACACAAGCATTAAGTTGCTTAGCTTGGGACGAGATGGCGTTGTATGGAATGTCCAAGGATATATACATATATTTATTTTTGAAGTCGGATTTATGTTAAAAGATTATAATTGAAATTGTGGGATTTGTCGCGTAAAATTTACATTATTCAATTCTCGGAATTTTGAATGCTTCACAGCAGTCATGGTCCACTGGAGACTAGATTTATTTTTACTTAGGCAGGTACCTACAGTTTGACGCGAAGATCGAGCACGAGGAGTTGTACGAGGTGACCAAAGAAAAGGAAGAGGCTCGAACACTTGACACAAACCCTGTGCCAACGAGTTCTGTTGTTGGCAATCCTGTAATACAATGCAATATCGGCGATTGTGGTTTGCCTGCGTATCTCCTCATTTCTCTCCTTAAATCTCGCAGAGAAACTCCGAGCATAGCCGGATGCAATGGATAGGGCTATGCTCGGAGTTTCCCTGCAGTCAATTCCAGGGCAATCCCTTTGGTTGACTTTGAGCCTTCTGATGAACCATATTTTAATGAACGACCACGACTCTGTGCCATATGTCATCACTTGCAACTGGCATTTTTTGTAAACGTGCAGGGGCTTCGTTTACAAAAAATAAAATAAGTATTTTAAGATCAGAGGAACTTTTGAGTGTGAGTGGGTTATGGGCTGGTAAAAGTAAGGAGTTGCCATTATCATAACTCAATAAATTTTCATAAAGAAAAAGCAGTATTTAATTACGATATCCAATCTAAAAAAAAAGTTAGGAGCGAAATGATAAATTTGTAGCAAGGCTTGAGGCGTAATACATTCCGACGGTATAATTCATGAAATAGCACTATTTTAAAGATTTATATTTGCTTTCAAAACCTTATAACACTACCAATTAAGACAAATAATCGCCCGTTTTTATTCGTCTAAACACCAACACTCACTAGACTAGCCATAAAGTCAAACTATTCCAGTAATGTTAAAACTATGTTCATAGTACGCGGAACTCACACTTCTCAAACTCCCACAAAGCTTTCATGAGCTTTGAATGTTCACAAACTCATCTCATGATGCACTAGTAACATTAAGTCCTACCGGGCTTACTACCTGTGCTTTGTTCTATATTCTAGTTCATTGTGCAACCTACTCCCAGAATAACTATTATCTAGATGATCCAAGTTTAAATTTCCTCATAAGCATACAATTCCGTAGATTTTATACGTTATTGTTGTCTATACGTTGGGTCTTTATTATTACCGCTTACTTCAAGACGCCTAAACCGATTAGGATTTTTTTTATTTTATAATCGGTTTGATTAGGAAAATTCATTTTTGTCTCTATGTGCATTCTAGGTACCATTTTAATTTTAACGTAAACAGTTTGGTTAAAAATCTTGAAAAAATACGCACCGTTCTGTATATCTTTTCTACACCGAATTTTGAGAAAGTTAAACGTAACAAATATGGTTACTCCTGGTTTTTCGTATGCTCACAATCGTACCCCGACTAGGCCAATATGCTTTACATAAGTTGGGTTTGCATATCACGTCCTTATCTCGCATAATCCAATTCAGATATCAGAACGCTAAGGGATTTTTTATGCAATCCTCGTTTTGTTAAATCTATATGTAGATACTTCAACTTCAGTATATTAATATGGAATATACTACTACTATCTAATCAGCCCATAGAGGAGCATGACCCATTCCTGGGTCATGCTCCCTCCAGTTACATGGAGGTTAATTAGGCTACTGTGTCCCGCTTTCAGACGGGTTGATACAGGGTTTCGTATCACCCCCTCGACCGTGCTACCTTGCCGTTGTGAGGGGGCTTGCGTACCTTTAGGAACCGTTGGGGCCATACCAGCTGAGGGTCATTGTTGCCGGGTGGGCCCACCGGGAGAGGCTAGACGAAGAGCAGCCCACGGTATCGTAGCGGGTTTGGACTTCAGGGACTCCTCTGTCCTCAGAGTTGCACCAGTGTCCTCGGGTTAGCGGTCAACCGGGTTGGTCCTGGTTAATCCTAATCTGTGGCGCCCCAAGCGTGTCGTGTGAGGGTATCGCTGGGGTTTTAGTGGATAGTAGTATGCTTAAAGCATTTCCCCAGCGAAACGATAAAAATAAAAGGATTTCCTACCAAGTTACCCTTTGCGTGCTATGAATGCCTACAAGGGTGGTGACATTATGTATTCCAAAATACAATGTCACCAACCCATACCATTTTTAGAGTGTCTTAAGAGGCGACTAAAATAACACAACAGGCAGATCACATAGCCCCAAGAAAAGGAAAACTTGATACAAACCCTGGTTTTTTTTTTCGCCCGGGTAAAAATTTTGTGTGGACTTCCTCGCCGGCCACGGGGATGGCCAGTGGCCACGGGGAGTGTGGGACTCTCCCCGATAGTGGGGGCCTACCCACTAAACCTCCCCGGGGTGCTGATGCAGAACCACGCCGCCGCAGACGAGAAGGCCCTCCTCCTCTCCTCAGGCTCCTTACGAGCACTCGACGTCCTCCTGTGATACAAACACTGTGCCAACCCGTCTTGCCAGCGTGGCACACCAGGCTAACTTTCGTAGGTACTTGAATTTTGAGGAGGCCCGACTCAGCAGTGGGTCATTTATGGGCTAAAACGACGACGATTATGTATTCTACCAGTTGCCAGACAGTATGAATATGACACGATTTTCTACTCTTGTGTCTATTTATTATTACAGTTGATTTTTACCACACCCGTAGGATAAATTTGGGTGAGCATGTTACACCTGTTAACTGATTATACTAGACTAGCGACCGGCTCCGGCTTCGCACGGGTGCAATTATGCATGTATTACCTTCCTCTTGAATCACTTTATCTATTAAAAAAAAACCGCGTCAAAATCCGTTGCATTGTTTTCAAGATTTAAGCATTATGTATGCTTACATAATGCTGGACGGACAGACGACATCGACTTTGTTTTATGTAGTGATAAAGATAATACTATTAATTAAATAAACGAAACGTATAAGTCGTGTTGAATAAGAATTAGATTAAATTACTGTAAAAGTTATTAATCTAATCTAGGAAACAGTCACACTGATTGTTTTTGAGGTAGATAAATATATATATCATGTAGGTAAGATTCTTTAACTTAATCTTCTCCGTAAAAAAAATCGTTTGTGAAAAATATAAATCATATTACTTTTGGCTATGCTAAATGCTGCCAGACTTGTTTGTACCACGCACAATGGAACCCTTTTATTTAAAAGAGCAACCATGGAGTAACTTCCCGGCTCTTCTTTGTGGAAAGGCATTTGGAACCGGTAGTAAAGACTAAACTATTTTAATTTTTTACTTTTGTTGAAATTAAACACTTTAACGAATTTATCGCGTGTATATTACATTATTTAATATACACGCGATAAATCCGTTAAAAAGTGTTTAATTTCAATGTGTAATAATCGCGAAAACCTAAGAAATCATTTTACTTTTGTGTTTTTTCTTTGGATTATTTGAAAGCATTCGAAAGAATTTGTTCAATAACAAATATATTGATTTTGATTTTACAAAAAGAACTAGCTGACCCCGCAAACGTTGTTTTGTCATTTAAATATCGCTATTAAAAATAGGGGTTGATCGTCGAGAGGTGAAAAATGCTGTATGCTGTATCATAAAAAATATACATACAATATACAATTTGCTTTGTCTTAAAATAAAAATAAAATAAAATTCGTGGTGGACCTCCCTTAACATTTAGGGGGATTAAAAATAGATGTTGACCGATTCGCAGACCTACCAACTGTAAATTTCTTCAAAATCGGTCGAGCCATTTCGGATGAGTATAATAACAAACACTGTGACACGAGCATTATATATATTGGATAATGTCGATGAAGCTGCAATGGTATACTTTTAATAAATCAAAGAATGCAAGTCGTAATGTTCTACCATAGGCACAAAGGGAGTATATATTCTCACCGTCCGGAATATTATGCAAATGTTCTACCTATCCTATTTTTGTAAGCGGCACCGGGATCGTTTGCAACCATGTTCCTGCCATAAATCTGCTCGTTATTGTATATTTGCTAGTAGCTACTTAGCAAGTAAGAAAGAAATATGTTTTTATTAAATAGCATCATGCTTGAGAACGCAAAAGCCGGACTTTTATGGTATTTTGCAGTGCTACTTCTCAGCCCGTAGATGACCCACTGTTAGGTCGGGCTTCCTCCAGCTACATGGAGGGTCATTAGTCTATTGTGCCACCCGGGCCAGACGGCTTGGCACCGGGTTTCGTTTCAAGTTTTCCTTCTCTTGCGGCTAGGCTTTCGGCCTGGTCATTTGTTTTTTTCGGCTCTTACGACACCTACGAGATGGAATGGGGTGATGACACGATATAGTCTAAGCCCGTCACCGCATGGAATTTTGATTAGAGTATTCTTTATTTGATAACTAGCTTCTGCCCACGATTTCGTCTGCGCAGTATTAGTATATCGCCTATTTACACTATTTTCATTATTAAAAACTAACTGGCGGGCAGACGTTGTCCTGCATTATATTTGTTCGAATCTAAACCATCCTCGGTGCCACCCAAACGCATACAAAAAAAATCATTCAAATCGCCGTTTAGTAAGAGTTAAATGACATACACACGTACAGTAGAATTATATATATATATAAAGATTACGCGTTACGTTGGTTGTTTGTCCGCGATGGACACCTAAACCGGTTGAGTAAACCGGTTTTAATAAAATCTTGGACACAGTGTGCAGTTTGTTCTATTTTGACTGATAGGATAGCTTCAGCTTCATGATAGATCATGCATTAACCTCTGCAGAATAGGTTACAAAAATTATATATTCTAATTCCTCAAGGAATTACGAACGAATAATTTTATTTGCACAAAAAGAAAAAAAACAATTTAGCAAGCCTTTTTCACAGGATCCACAAGATCCGGGGAACACAGCAAATACATAAATTTGTCCGTTTGCCACCATTTTTCCCGCCCTGTTCTGTTTTTTGTTACCTGTCAACAACGGTCTACAGGCTATTTTGAGGAGAAAAAGGTTTTGTTAGTTTTATTTCTGTTGTGAAACTAGAAAAGTTCCTGTGCCATAAGTCCTGATGCAGTGTGTATAAAACTTTTATATTTTTAATGTCGTATCGTTAATTCGTGGCAATTTTTTTATTATTCTGTTACGCAATTAGGTTTATCGGTTGCCTGGCAGAAATTGCTATTATACGTAAACGATACCTCTGTAAATCGTTTGATGTCTAATTTGTTTGTTTTGTAATTGGGTTATCAATAATCTATATTTTTTAAATTTACTTAATGACATCTAGGCAGTTTCTTGAGTGTCCAATATAGTTTTGTGTAATGTGACACTTAAAGAGTCTTTATCTTTAGACGCTTCATGCATTACTTTATCATCATCGTTTCAGCCAAAATATGTCTACTGCATAGGCCTCCCAAGGGCCACAACAACGATTAGTTTTGAGCCGACTGCATCCATCGCATTACGGCAATGCTACCACTACAATTCAGCTCATAAATTACCACTACTGAGTCGGGCCTCCTCCAGTCACATGGAGGGTAATTAGCATACTTTGCCACGCTGAACAGAGTAGGGCTGGTGCATGGTTTTGTAGCAAGTTTCCCTGCCCTTGCGGCTAAGTTATCGGCCTAGTAATTTCTTTTGTCGCCTCTTACGACATTCTCTGATTGGCCTGGGGTGCTGACACTATGTTTTCTAAGTCCGCCACCAAACAAATATGATACTACTTAATTCATATACATCATTCATCGTCATTTCAGCCAAATGCCGTCCACTGCTGGACATAGGCCTCCCCCAAGGATCTCCACAAAGGCCAGTCGTAGGCCACTCGCATCCTTTGCTTCCCGGCGACCTTAACCGATGACTTGATCCATCGTGCGGGTGGCCTACCAGCACTGCAATTCATATTGCCTCATTCAAAGTGAAATAAGTAAAAATAGTTTAATTTTAATAGATAATCGCTTAAAAATATTGTATTATTTAGTGATTTTACGCATCATACATGAAATTTTCAGAATATTTTTAAAAAGTAATTGTCGCATGCTATATTCTACTTGTATATCACTTGATTGCTAATTTTCAGCGAAATACAATTACTTGATCAAATACAAATATTCAGCTATCTATAATTAGAATGTATCTCTCAAGTTCCAAATAACATTTGAAAGTCAAACCACTTTTAGTCTTGCCTTGTTCTAAGTTGTCTTATTATATTTTGTAAGTTGCTACACAAAGTTAATAAACCGCCGACTCTCTTAGTGAAGTGAAAAGACAACTTTGAAATCCTCGCATTTCACGGGACATCGCGAGTTTCGAAATAAAACTTGCTTTCAGTGATCATAATAGGATTGGAGATAGGGGTGTCTATATTGTTTGACAGCATCTTGGTGCGGAAACACATGATTGTATCTATATCTGGAATAATGTGCTATAGTATTTTCACTTCAGTAGCTCAAACATGTAGGTTTTGCTCACTGAAAACAGTGGACAAAATGCGATTTTGCCCACTGAGTGAGACAAAGTAACTTTTTAATTCTAATTCGAAACATTGACACTATCTCTTTCCCGCCAATAGAAAAGAGAGAGAGACAAAGACCAAGTGGCCAGTACCAACAGCTCCGATTTTTCTTCTTCTTCTTCATTTAGGTTTTGGCTTCCATCGTTATACCGATGATTTTGCCAATGACAAGTGTGTTGTGTTAGAAATTTCGTGTGATTATGAAAGTTAAATTAATTGGTTATAAGTTGCGTTAGACTTATGAAGTTAAATGTTAGCAGGTAGCGCTATAGAAAACAATACAAAGCATTAAAGTACAGATTATAAATATTAAATTGATAGAGCAATATTATGGGAACTATATTTGATTAAATACAAACTAGACGTACTTTTAACAGTTCGATTGGATGAAAGGAGTTCGTTATGGGGTTACTCCGATTTTTAATTCGACCTCAAAGACAAACACGTTCGGAATTTCGTACTAACTAAAGAAATTTAGCAAAAATGATAATTATATCTTTTATTGTAATTCATTGAATTTTTAACTTATTGTTGTATTTAAACTAAAATAAGTATTTACTGCTTAAAAAACTGATATTTAACTTAAAAATATTTAATTATAGTTTCAAAAATGTTACGTAATATATTTCATTTCCTATAGTGTTCTCGCTGCTGAAGTGAAAAGTTATGTGTGTTACACGAGAGCAAAATTTTTCGCATCTCGTGCCTTTGAATCCCTCGCAGCACTCAGGAATCAACTTTAGAATCACTCGCTACGCTCGTGATTCAATCATTGATTCCTTCGCTTACTCGGGATTCAATATCAGCACTCGCAGCAAAAAACTACTTTGCTCTCTTGTTGCACAAATAACTATTTTTAATGTAAACAAATAAATATTAATTGGCCTACGAATTTTGGAAATGATTTCAAAACGACACGATTGCGTGTATGTAAAACACTGCTGTGCCGTCTCACACGGGATGGTGCAGCGCTGATGTAAGTAAAATAAGGAACGTACTAACATTAGTTATAAGACAACATGTTACTAACAAAATGGGCCTGGTAGCCTGAGAAATAAATATATTATTATTATTATTTTATTTACCATGTCTCTTTATTTCATATTTTTACATATATTTTTAAAAAATACAAAATGTTTTAAAAAAAATATACATAAAAATAGACAAAAACCGTCGAAAACGAGGTCGATGACCTAAGCTACCGACGGTTCAGGGCTCCAGAGAGAGGAACCTCCTCACGATCCTTGCCGAGTCCAGTATGACAGCCTTTTGAATCAGGCCCTTAATCCAGCAACCCAGCGAGAGTTTCTTGAGGTGTTGGTCGAAACTCTTCGCAATAAGACCGTTTACTGAAACAACTATCGGCACAATGATTGTTGAATCAACATGCCACAGTGCGGTAACCTCGTGAGCCAAATCGAGATACTTGGTGAGTTTCTCTTTTTCGGCTTTAACGAGGTTCTCGTCATGCGGGATAGTGACGTCAACAAGCATTGCCCGGCTCGCCAATCGGTCAATTATCACTATATCAGGCTTATTAGCGAGAATAGTCCTGTCAGTGATAATCGATCGATCCCAGTAGAGCGTGACATGACCATTGTCGAGAACTGGCGCAGGCTGGTATTGGTAGTAGGGCACTTCAGTATCCACAAGACTATATTTAAGGGCAAGTTGTTGATGGACTATCTTGGCCACTTGGTTGTGTCTGTGCAAGTATTCTCCGTTAGCAAGACGAGAACAGCCAGAGACAATATGCCTAATGGACTCTCCTGGACGATGACAGGCTCGACAGATGTCGGCAGTCCCATCCTTTAGGATATGTCTCCGGTAGTTATTCGTCATGATAACTTCGTCCATAATTGCACATGCAAACCCTTCAGTCTCCCCGAAGAGATTACTGAAGCGTAGCCAAGCCACAGAAGCGAGTTGGTCTACGTCCGGCCCAGTGAGAGCCTTGTAGAACCTTCCGTGTAACTCCTTGCTTTTCCATATAGTCGTGCGGTCCGAAATGCTTAACACCTGGGGCTTGCGCCAATTCTGTTTTGCCAAGGATAAAGGTGTGAAGGAATTGTCAACATTGGCCATATCTCGGTGCACATCCTCGGTTGACTGTAGGAAGTATTCCCGCAGATTGCATACCTCGCGGTTATGTAGAGTTTTGACGTTTAAAAAACCACGTCCCCCACATTTCCGTGGGATATACAACCTCATAACAGACGAACGGGGGTGGTGCATTCGATATAAGGTAAATTGTCGACGTACCCTTCTATCCAAGGCGTCTAACTCAGTCTGAGTCCACCTTAGAATGCCAAACGAGTAAGCAAGTGCAGGCATAACCCAACCATTGACAGCACGAACCTTATTACCGCCAGATAAAAGACTTTTAAGTACTTTTGTAAGGCGGCTGAAGAAACATGTTGTCAATGCCTGTTTTATCTCCTTGTCAGCTATACCTAGTCCTTCTGCCATTCCAAGGTACCTATAGGTTTCCGACTCCGAGAGACATCTGAATGACATATTTTCAGAGAGTTGTAATTCTTCCGAAGTTACAACTCTGCCCCTCTGTACATGAATGGCCGCACATTTGTCGACACCAAACTCCATTTTAATATCATTACTAAAGTTTTCTGTGATCTTTAATAATGATACTAAATCAGATTTCTTTGGTGCATACAATTTGAGGTCATCCATGTATAAAAGATGTGATATGACTTCACCATCTCTGCGGAGTCGGTAGCCTATCTTTGAATCCATTAGTAGCGTGCTTAATGGATTCATAGCTAGGCAGAACCACAAGGGACTCAGGCTGTCACCTTGAAAAATTCCACGCTTTATCCTTAATAAGCCTGTGGAGTCAGAAAACCCCGCCATGTCTGGCAGACAGAGACGTGTGGTCCACTGGCTCATGCATACGCTAAGAAAAGAGCATAGATTTGGATGGAGACGGTACAAATCTAGTACTCTACTTAGCCATGAATGAGGCACCGAATCATACGCCTTTTTGTAGTCTATCCAGGCCATGGAAATATTTTTCTTGACTCGACGAACTTGTTGGCAAATAGTCATGTCAATAAGAAGGAGTTCTTTAGTACCCCGAGACCGTGGCTTACATCCATTTTGTGCGGTGGCCATGATATTATTAGCCAAAATGTGATCCATAATTTTGAATTTTAAAATGGAAGTAAGCAGCTTGTAGGTGGTAGGCAAGCAAGTTATAGGTCGATAGTTTTTCGGTTCCGAGGTACTACCGGATTTGTAAAGAAGGTATGTGACGCCGTTAGTCAAAAATGTAGGCAAAGTTTTTGATGAAATAGCGTTTTGGAATTGTGTTGCCAGACGTTCATGTGAGCTGTGGAACCGTTTAAGCCAGAAATTGTGCAGGCCATCTGGTCCCGGGCTCTTCCAGTTTGGAGCCAGACGGACTGCACGGGCTATATCTGCCTGGCTGATAATCACTTGTTCCATGGCCGTGATATGTTCACATGAACGCCTAACAATAGTCATCCAATCGCCTTCAGTGTGATTAATTGGTTGTGCCCAGATATCCTGCCAAAATGTATACATTCTGACTGGATCCGGGGTCACACCAAGACTGATTTGCCGACTATTTTGCTCCCAGTTTCGATATACCTTCTTTGCATCACTTTGGAAGAGGCGATTCTGTTTGTATCTATTGGAGCGCTCCTTGAAGCGTCGTATCCGTTTTGCCCATGCTTGTACCTTTTGTTTGTAAAAGTCAATGCGTTCCGTAATCCAGGCATTATAGTCTTGGGGTCTGACCCCAGTCCCATTGAATGCCTGATGTACGAAACGCATGACCCTTGGACGACTATTACCATTTTTATATGCATATAATTTGGCAATAATTGTTCTGGCTGTGTTAATTCGCAACTCAATTCTATGTTGCCATGCTGGGATAGTCTCCATTTGTGTAGTAAGCCTGTTTTGGTTTGGGAACCTAACACCACCTACTCTACAAACGGCGACAGCACCGCAATATAGGATTGAATGCGTTTCTGTCAAGTTTTCTGATTTATCAAAATGGGATTGTAAAAATGTGTTGAGAACGGAAGTTAAAGCCAGAATATGTTTGTTCATGGGCAAACGTGGTAACCGCGGTCGATCAGATGCAGGGACATCGCGGTATACCAGAATCGCGTCATCCAAAGCCCTCCTTAATTGCTCATCATACTGGTTGTTAACATTTACCTCCTCATTCTGCACCAATTCCGCTGGCGCGAGTAACGGTGGATCCGGCTGTATAGCAATAGCCGATACCGCCGGGTCAGGTTGCGGGCGAACAACAGGGCGAGAAGATAATGTTTCCAGGCGTAGACGATCAAGTACGGGCTGTGCGAGCAGCTGAAGCCGCTGGATAGCACGCACTTGGTCCGAGAGCCGTTGTACAGTAACTGTCGTTCCTGGGTTAAGGTCCTGAAACAAGGCAAACATTCTGGAACGGTAGGCAGTGAGGTTGGTTCCCCCCTCTGTCGCCCCATAATACGCTCGCTTGACATTCTCATTTAATTCTTGAGACCATCTCATGCGGCGCACTGAACCACCGGTAGCGGAGGTCATCGACGTTGCAATCTGCTCCGTTGACATCAAGCTGGCCGGTAGCGGGCGACCCCTGCGCGCAGAGCACCGCGGTGCAGGGGGCACAGGAGATCCAGTATCATCACTCGAGGCCGCGGTAACTGGCGGCGTGTGGTATTCGTCTTCGGAACTTGGTGACGAACTGGACTGTGGTGTAAGTCGTGCGCTGGCAGTCCCGTAGGCAGCACGCAAACGGCATTGTCTTTGTGGATTTCGTCGTGTATGTTGGCTCATTGCAGTTCAAAAAATTATTACGGCAGGTATCCCAGATTGGTTTGTGTGTATAAATAAACGATAATTGCACATTTTTAATGATAAATGAACACATTTTAAAATATTTTTCGTTAAATTTAATAATTTAATTATTATTATTATTATTAATAATACTTGAATATCAATATCGTCGGAATAATATAAATTTTGCCTTCTGACAAATCGTTTGGTCACATAATTCAAGTTTTCTTGAAGTTAGCTTGACTTCAAGTTAGCTTGAGTCAGCAGTGGGTTACCTATGGGCTTATCAGAGGAGGGAATAGTAGTAGTACATTATTTCTAGTTTTAAACTTCTTGGAAATTTAATTTAATCTACACCAAACTTGGGAACCAGAGCCACAGAAGTACTAAGGTATTGAAAACATTGAAGGTAATTCAATGGATACCGTCAAGGGATTTATCTGAGGGGTGAAAGTGCTTGGCTCACTACGAAGCGTAACAAATAAAATTCCATCATCTCTAAACCCTTTATCTGCAAACGTGGGGAGGTGCGAGTGAAACAGAAACACGTAGTTGAAAGGGATGAACATAAAGGTTTATGGCACTGGGAAGTCTCATCATAAATTTGGCGGTTCGGACGGCAGCTTCCTTCCGTCGGTGCTTGCGCTTGGCTTATTTCTCTACTTTACCTTTTTCACTTCCGTGAGGTAAATAGTATTCTAGTTTGCCCTAGTAACCACCAGCCATTAACCACTACTACTAAGACCATAAATTACCCACTGCTGAGTCGGACTCTCATCACAGGGTTTCGTTTCAAGTTTTCCTTCTCTTGCAGCTAGGTTTTCGACCTTGAGACCTTCAAAATGGATTAATAATAATAAATAAATATCCTTGGACATTTCACACAACGCCATCTCGTCCCAAGCTAAGCATCTTAATGCTTGTGTTATGGTAACGAGATAAATAAATAAAATAAATAAATAAATATCCTTGGACATTTCACACAACGCCATCTCGTCCCAAGTTAAGCAACTTAATGCTTGTGTTATGGTAACGAGATGGATGATAAACTACTTATATATATATTTTTTGTAAATACATAACTACATATTATAAATAGAAATAGAAATGACACCCAGACTCCGAGCCAGTGCCTCTGGTTTACACAAAGACACTTGCCCGACCCCGGAATCGAACCCGGGAACCCGTGATCAAAAGGCGGCGCATGTTCTGTATACGTCATCACACGAATGTTAACAACTGTTTGGGTCCATTCTTAATCTTTAATTAAGTGTTACTATGCATATTACCAGCTTGATTGCGTATTTTATTTAAACTGTAGGCGCAAAGGGATGATCATCCAGCCAGACGCAGGGCAGGTTAGGCGGTGGCAGGGGTTCGCGGCGTCTATCCCCGATAGTTGTAGTCGGGAAATTCATAACTGACCGAATTGTTCTTGAAAATTAGCTATATATATTTCTTGGTGTTATTAATTCAGAGTTTTCGGGTAAATTATGTGACGTATGTAGCATGCTAGTCGCTACATAACTAACATTATAAAAGCAACCATTGGAAAGGATATGTGGACTGTGATACACGTTTACTTGAACCTTATGGATAGTTTCGGTCGTTTATGAAATAAAGAGTTCTGTTTCTCAATCTCATTATCAAAATCGTTTATCCAACACTCAAACGGCATCCTGTCCTCAGCTTTCCGTATATCACTACATAGTATAAAACAAAGTCGCTGTCGTCTGTCCGTCCCTATGTATGCTTAAATATTTAAAATTACGCAACGGATTTTGAAGCGGTTTTCTTTAATAGATAGAGTGATTCGAAAGGAAGGTTTTTATGTATATTGCATGCATAATATTGTAGAGAAACACTGAGAAATTTAGATGTCCATCATTGCACCCGTGCGACGCCGGGACGGGACGCTAGTAACTAATAATAGCGACTAAATTATAATATGATTAAATAGCTTTATTGTAATTTAAACATTTGTACTTTCATGCCGGCGACTCCTAATAATATAACAAGCCATACTTTGATATTCTATCCACGAAACTAATTTCAACCAGCAAACAATTTTCTTCGAGCCAATCTTAAACTTAAATGAGTAAGTGCCGAAATAATTTGTACCTTGTGACTTTACGAGAGTGATTTTATTAAAGGGTAGGTTCTGATGACAGCACTGAATTAATTTGAAACAATATATTGCTACTTTGTAAGAACAAGGTGATATCTCAAATTCCACTGTCCTGCAAGAAACCACTTTCAACCACAAAAACAAGGTTCAAAATAAAATGAATATTTTTTAGAGATGTCACGTTGCTTTTGCAAACAATCAGTATCAATAAATTTAAAAATTTTGATGTTCATAAATCTCTTGGCATTCTATCAGATTTGTGAAATTCGAAATAACTAGTTTAATCAACTTGAGCTTCGAATAAATTATTATAGTATAGACTATACTGCGACTGTCACTGCCTTGTTGATCTAGGGGCTAGTCGTGCTGCCTTTGGAATATGGGTATCTGGTTCGATTTCAGGATCGGGCAAGTGTCTTTGTGTAAAGAGGCACTTGCTCTGAGTCTAATATTCGGTCTCGGAGGGCAGACGGCAATGAGTAAATACTAGTTTGCTAAATTAGGTTGTGGGCCCGCTTGTAAAAGTGGGTCAAGGCCCCATCAGGGTCGCGGAGCATGCTCCCCACTGGGGAGTAAAACCCGTGGCCTTGGCTCGGCAGCTCGGGCAGTTACTACTACTACTACTGAGCCCATAGATAATCCACTGTCGAGTCTACTATGACACGCTTGTCCGACAGGTTGGCACAGGGTTTCGTATCAAGTTTTCCTTCTCTTGTAGCTAAGTTTTCCGCCTTGTCACTTCCTTCTGTCAGCTCTCACGACACCCCCGCGATGAAGTGGGTAGATGACGCTATGTATTCTAAATCCATTCGGACCACTACTTGACGTCATAATATATACTTGAGTACTGTACTAGATACTGTAAGTATTAGTGAACTAATGTCCCATCTCCACGAGCACTTTGCATGCAAACGGGAAATCTCCATTAAAAGTTGCAATCGACTTGAACACTGCCAGCGAAGTTTGGATTAGTTCCTTCAACTAAATCATTTATCTTTTAGAAGTCTTAGATGTTCCCGTCGGATTTAGTGCATCTTCCCAAATGGTGGCGGCTTCTATTTCTATTTCAAATCATAGCAACTGAAAGTTAATTAATCTTTTCAGTATCATTTAATTTTTTAATTTAATTAATAGAAGCTTCATAACAGACTAACGCGTCATATTTTATAAAAAGAAAAAATACTCTTTTATATAAAAAAAAAACAAATTTCTTCGTAAAATGCCAATTATGAAACTTGAAGCTAAATGAATTGATATTTAGGTATTTATTGTTATACTTTTGTTTTGTAAGTATTTCACTTAACAAAACGGCATTTTTTTATTTAAAGTTAAGAATTTAAGCCATTAAAAAGAGGTGAAGTGAAGGAAAATTAAATAATTAACGGATTTCAAAAGAACTTCTAAAACATTCGAAATGTGGTAAATACTAGAATTAAAAGTTTCGTTATCTCCAAACAAATTGAATGTATGAATATCGTTAACATGAACATAAAATAAAACATGTTACAGTAATATTCTACTCTCAATGAATCAGTGTTATCATGCTCACTTTAAGACTCATGGCAGTAGTGGCGTCGTGCGACGGGTCGTTCTCTTCCCTGCAATATGGTTGAGGAGAGCGATGGCTGCCGCATGCGTCATGCTTGTGAACAGGTGCCGTTGCTGGGGGTCGGTTGGCTCGGGCGTTAAAAGGTTAGTATTGTTGATTAGATCTGGCTGATGTTTGGCCCTTTGCGACTATTGCGCGCGTTTGCTCTCACAAACTGTCTTATCACGGCCTTGTACCTAAAAATGGCGATCTAAAAAGAGCAACTACAGAGTTTCTTGCCGGCTCTTCTCTGTAGAACTGCATTCCGAACCGGTGGTAGATGGTAAATTTTAAATTAAATATTATTTTGTTGTTTGACTTGTCAAAAGAGCTCTAATGAGCCAACTTGATTAAATGAGTTTTGAATTTGAATTTGAGTCAAAGTTATTATAGATAACGCACTTTTGAATTTTATGTACACGATGTCAGACAATGCTTTTAGTGCTTCGGAATACTTTACAGTTTTAATATTTAGTTATGTTTTATTCGATTGGCTGACGAAACGGATTTTGCAGGAAATATAGATAGGAATTTCAAGGTCTCTTATTAATATACATTTTAAATTCTACTAATACTCAGCCCATAAGTGACCCACTGTTGAATCGTGCCTCCTCCTATCACAGGGAGGGCAATTAGCCTACTATGCCACGCTGGCACTACGGGTTAGTAACCCGTGCTAACACTTCTTCGCGCTTCTTTCTCTTGCGGCAAGGCTTTAGACCTTGTCATTTCATATTGTCGGTTCTTAATCTATTCCGAAATGGTTATTTTGGTCTGCTCAATGTAGCTACCACAGCTGCAGTTCACCTTGTACATTTCTGGTGTCTACAATGGGATCAGATCCTTTGAGGTACGCATCTGACGGGAGATCGTAAAGCGCGGACTATAAACAGTTTTAATGGAATATTTTTAGTACTATTCCTTCTAACTCTGTCAGTCTTCTTACTTAAGACAAATGCAGGTGCCCCCTGTACACACTCGGGTGCCTTATTCTAGATTATTCTAGGGTTCAAGAATTTTTTTTTTCGTAGCGTTGTTTTCCATAATCGAATTGTTTGGAATTAGAATATGAAATTGTACATCGGGAGGATAAAAACTATATTGATCATGACAGATGAGGCGGTACAAATTATCCGTAGTGACGCCCACGACAAACTATTATTAGAATCAGGTTTCTATGTAAACTTATTTGTAGGGAGATATCTATCCTTGATACATTTTGCGAAATTATCGTTGATTATGATTCTCAGAACACGTCTGTGTATCGATCCGAAAGGCTCTAGTTGACGTTATGGTTCGTATATATGAGGGAAACTGTCCTACCCTGATAGTTTCTACGAGTACTAGTACAGAGGACTGAATTGAAAGTAGTTAAATCAGTGTTAGTTTACTACTACTCTGCCCATCAATGACGTACTTCTGAGTGAGGCCTCCTCCCTTTACATGGTAATAGCCTACTATGACACGCTGGCCGGCTTTAGTTTCAAGTTTTCCTTCTCCTGCGGCTAGCTCATCGACCTTTAAGAATTTTAAAATTCATAATGCTCTTTTTTTTTTATTTGTTTGTTTTTTTTTGCGACCAGGTCCAATTTCTCCACTCGGAAATGATAATTTATTTGTATAAAGTAATAAAAAATATTGCAAAACTAAAAACTTAAAAAAAAACACATACGTAATTATAAATAATTAAATTAGAAATCTAGTAAAGATTCATTACCTATTACAAAATAATTAATTCGTTCTTATGCGGTAACAAGCTTATATATCATACAACCGAATTAAGGACCTCCATTTTGAAGTCGGTTTAAAAGTTATAACATTAGGTACATGGAAGAAGTTATGCATTAAGTTAAAATACATGAAATCGTACTTATCATGACGCCTTTATGTTCATGAATAACTCGTAGTAAGTGCCATTGTTTCTGTTTACGAGTCACTGGCTTTTATTTTCACCCTTACCTGTAGATTGAGAGTAAGATTATTATTAAACTAATATGTTGCCGCGGATTCACGTATGACTATTTAATATTTGGAAGGTAATCAAGCATATATTCTGTTTGAAATTAAACACGTTTTAAGGGATTTATCGCGTGTATATTACATTATTTAATTCCCGACGTTTCGAATGCTTTGCAGCAGTCGTGGTCGCGGGAGAGACTAGATGACAGTTGTCTTCAAAAGTACAAAGAAACAGTTAAAATCTACCGCCTATAATTTTGTTTTATTGATAACGTTGTTAGTGATAACGTCGGGAATTAAATAATGTAATATACACGCGATAAATCCGTTAAAAAGTGTTTAATTTCAATGTGTAATAATCGCGAAAACCTAAGAAATCATTATATATTCTGTTTGTTCTTAAATTAACTCACGCGTCACCGACCCAAGACTTTTGGTTAGGTTGGGTTGGTTGGTTAGGTTAGTGGGTAGGCCTCCACTCTGGCACTGGAGCAACTAGTTGCCGAGTAGAAAAGGCAATCCTCGGATTACCATCCGAGAAGCAGCCTAGAAGAACAATGTCCCAACTAAGAATATAGGGACCCAACAGGACAAGAACACGAGTAGGGACTATCTGTTCTACATCAAACGTCCTAGAGTATCTAGAGCTTTGGAAACATCTTAGGGTAGAGCTCAGCTCCCCTCTCTAAGCCACTGTCAAATGGAGTATACGGAGTTTCCCGAATGGCAGACTCCAATATGACATAGCATAGATGATAATGTGATTATTTTCTCACGGAAAAGTATTGCTGAAATTTAACGATATTGAGACTGGGCATTTTTATGACATGATTGATTTAAGACGCAATGTGGCAAATTCAAGATTCATTAAAACATGCAACAACTTACACGAATATTTCAAGACTAAAATTAGCCAGATCGATCCAGCCGTTCTCGAGTTTTAGCGAGACTAACGAACAGCAATTCATTTTTATTTATTTCTTAATGGTCTCGGGTTTGGTTGGATGTGCCGCCTTTGGGTTATGGGTCCCCAGTTTGATGCCGGGGTCGCCCTTTGTGTAGTAACACAAAGGCCGACACAGTTGTACCTTTGTGTCTTTGTGTAACCTGTCTGTGTAAAAGTTTGGGTGTCAATTTTGTTCGTGAATTTCATATTTGTAAACTGCCGCGCGATCACAATCATATATCGTCTGAAAGCAACAATTTAAACAATAATATTGTCTTGTTACTTTTTTCTTACAAACATACGATTCGGATTGCGGACTGTTGAAACGGAAATTTGCGGAAAAAATTGTGCGGAAATAATATCCTTAAATGTAATCCGCAGATCCAGAAATTCGTTCCGGTAACGATCGCAGTACGTTAGTATTTCCTATACGAATATTTCCTGTGTTTCGCGCACAAAAAATATGGCTCGCCCCGGGCCGAAACTTGACGTTGGGAAGATATTGGATTTTTTCGGTAATTCCCGACCAAAGTATGCCTGAAGCTCTTTCAATCAGCAAAAGCGTTGTTTTTGATATATAATCAATTATGTGTATTTACGATGTGCAAATAAATCTATTAGGGAAGCTTCTTCTAAAGGTGGGTACTGACCAACGTTACGAGCATTCGTGCAGTCAGTACGTCGTGTTGCGGGGAAACCAGCGACCCACGACGTACTGACTGCACGAATGTTAGCTGTGTAACACGTTACATTACGCCCCGTAACGCCGGTCAGTACCCAGCTTATTAACGTAATATGTTAATAATATATCAATGTGTGTGGACCGAAATAAACAAACGTGAGTACTACAGTGAAAACTATTATCTGTTATTTTCATCGTGCCCCCACATATCCATTTGAAGTGAATAGACATGTTGTCGGCATTTCTTTTTTTTAAACGATATCCCTGCACTATGTATAAACTGCATCACGGGGCCAGTTAAAGAACATGAAATTCACGAATACAAATATCACTCAGACTCAGAGCAAGTGCTTCTGGTTTACACAAAGACACTTGCCCGGCCCTAAACCAAAAAATTAGACATAAATATTAACAGTCAGCACAGCAAAAAATAATTCTTAGGCTTCGACGTAGAATTTATTTTTTAATTAATTAATGTAAGTGCATTCCTTTTAGAATTTTCTTTTAAATTCGTTTTCAGATAGCTAGTCCGTGACTGTACATTTCAAATTAGAACAAAGAAGACCGAAACACTAACGAGTCTCGCAACCGTAATTAATGGATTCATTAGCTTTTTAATTTCACCTGAGACGGGTATTAATGGGTTTTGCACCTGTTTTGTGCAAAATTATAAATAGCTCTAACTCTTTATTACATTTCGCATTGCATAGAAAATACATTTACATCTAGTTTATCAAATACAATAAAAAATTTCTATTCTAGAACTGTTTATGTATAATACTGTTAATTTTTAATACATACTCATTATAGATCATATTGTATTTAAATTGTAGGTCCGTTGTTTTTTTGTACAAAGCCTAAACTTACAATGCCGTTAGAAATGAGTAAAAAGCTGTCTAGGCTCAAGAGAAGGAAAAGAGTAATGATACCACTTCACTACATAGTATAAAACAAAGTCGCTGTCGTTTGTCCATCTCTATGTATGCTTAAATCTTTAAAACTACGCAACGGATTTCGAAGCGGTTTTTTTAATACATAGAGTGATTAAGGATGAAGGAGTATAATACATCCATAATATTGTAGAGAAACTCTAATAAATCTAGAGGTTCATCATTGCACCCGTGCGAAGCCGGGACGGGTCGCTAGTCTATACTCTATACTAACATATAAAGCTGCAGAGTTTGTTTGTTTGTTTATTTGTTTGTTTGTTTGTTTGAACGCGCTAATCTCAGGAAATACTGGCCCGATTTCAAAAAATCTTTCAGTGTTAGATAGTCCATTTGTCGAGGAAGGTTATAGGCTATATTTTATTTTCAAAATAATTAGGGATCCTTATGAAAATTACGATTTTGTAAACCAAGGTGTAAAATCGAAAACCTATTTATGCGTGCGCTGCAAAAACTATTGACAATAGAACAAAATGATGTACTACGGGTTTGTAGGTCTTATAAAGATCTACAAAAAAGTCCGCGAGAGCACATATCTAACTATCATAGTTTAGTCACAATAACCGATTTTATGTTCATAAAAAATATGCACGGGTTCGAAGCCCACGCGGGCGAAGCCGCGCGCAAAAGCTAGTATAATATATAAGGGCCGACAAAAGGAAATGACAAGGCTTATAACCTAGCTGCAAGGGAAGCAAAATCGACTCAATTGTGGGTCACCCCATAGTGAGTAGTAATAGTAGTAGTCAACCTTGTGGTCTAGTCGATATCAGGTCATATATACAGGGTTTAACAAAAAGCCTTTAGTAATCGAATATCCTAACGAACGTCATTTTAAGTTGGTACCGAGTTCTAATGCCGGTTGGCTTACATATTTTTTTTTAAAAGGTTTTTGTTGCATCTTTCGTCCGATCGGACTAAGCGTCGTACCATAGTATAAAGAAGAGGGAGTAGGCTATCTCCGGCCCAATTCGCGATATAATTACCTACTGTCTTAGGGTTGTCACTTTTAGCTAAATATTAGGCGCGGCTGTTCGCGCTTCGCAGCAACCGCATGAACAGCGGCAACGTCAAGTCGCGGTCCCGACTCGCCATGTCGCCGCTAGATGGTACACGCGGCAACATAGCTTGTGTTTAATTTATTTGCTAAAAAATCAAAAAGCTGACTTGTATAAAGCACTAAGCTTTATACAAGTCAGCTTTTTGATTTTTTTTATTATGCATAATGTAGTATTTTTACACATAAAGGACCACATTTATTTTTAATTAATACAAACATATCTATTGAATCACACATTTATTACAAAATTACAAATTAGCTACAGAAAAATACTTTCTTCGGTTTCGACTATTACGAAACGCCTTGTTATTAAACTTTAATGTGTAATATATCCGCATCCTTAAAAATAACTTTTGCAAATATAATTTCGGAAAACATGGGCAGGGCAGTGAAAAATGTAAATCTTTTATTTGTTCATAATTAGACATGCCAATTTTGCAGTTTATGTGATCATTTTTAAATGCTTTTTGGAATATCTGCTCCATCCTCTTAATATTTTCAACAAAGTCGTCGGGTGGAATCACTAACACAATTTGGTCTCTAGAATAATTTTTGTAGTGAAGGTACCTAGATTCTGCACTTAAATTGCAAACTTAAATTTACAAACACTTAAATTGCTGATTCGCGTTTAAATACGATTTAAGTTGTTCGCAATCCTCGTGACGTTCAATCCACTTTTTCAACAAGGCTCCGTATACGTAAAAAAAAAACATTTTTTTCGAGGATATCAAATTCTATATAGTCTGAACAACTAATATCACGCAATACACTATTTGACTGCAATATTGCAATTACACCCAAACATACAGCAATACGTTCTTCTGCGATTATCAGACATTTTGATGATGATATTGATGAATAAATCATTTAGCGGTGCCGAAAAGCCGTGACGCGCGCGCGAACCTTGTGCAGTGTTAGCCCCGACTGGCGCACTGAGAAACGGGTCGAGATTTTGTTAAAGTGTGCGTGCGTCGACACATAGATACAATAGCGCACACATACAAGCCGCGCGCGGTGCGTTTGTATGAAGATAACCTACTTCCCCTCTCTTTATACTATGGTCGTACTGAAGTTGGAACGTATTTTTTTTTAATTTATCTTAAGTAGTACTTAATACAACATGAGCACATTTGTGAAAAGGAGTTAGCAAATTTCAGATTTGGAAGGTAAAGAAATCTATCAATTACTACTAATATGTCATCAAACATCCTTTGCTATTTTCAATAATGCTACAATTTGATGGCCATTTTATAAAAAAACCTTTCCTATGCATTTTCTAATAATGATGGCTGAACAACGCCCACTGGCCTGACCCAGCATAATTATTGTACTATTTTAGATTATACCTTGGTTACAAGCCGACTGATGAAGATAAACCAACATCTTCGATAAGCCCAAGTCTGCTGATCAACCTGCAGCCCAGCAGAATTTGCGGGCTCCCACAGCCTTACGGTTGCGGAGTTTTAGTGGAGAGGGGAGAAGGCTCATCTTCTTCCTAATGTGGTGCCCCCAAAGCCCGATAACGCGAAAGTGTTCCTCTCCAACTTTGGACACTCCCTTCCTCAATACCTGCTTACCCAAGATCACAATAATGAATCTAATGTCGAGTCTCCGAACAAAAAAAAGGCTTACCTTCAAAAACTGTACAGTGGTCTAGACTCTATTATAGAGTTGTAAAACAGGCATTTGACCAGAATCTATAAACTTAACCTTTAAGATTACATCAGTCGTAATGTGGTACATATCAGCAGTCCGAACATTCCGAGGGGTCGCCGTTTTATACTCAAGTTATGTGATTGAGCTCATTGCGATTCTGTACGTCGGCCCACAAGTTTTGTACCTAATGAAAGAGACGCACGAATAATGCGAAAGCTATATTCTCTTACTGTTTTCATTTTAGCTGAAAATATACAAAAGGCAGCTATTCTCATGACTGTCACGTAAGTGTTATGGGCTGGAGAAGGTTGTGCTGTTACAGCAGTTATGATTGCAGAAGGTGTATGCTACTTAAATATACAAGACCGGCACACAGTGTCGTGCTGAGTTTTGGCTCGGACCTGCCTTGAGGGCCTTAAACTGTCACACTGTGGTGGGTGGTTTGCGCCCAAGAAATAATAACCCTAAGAAATAATATAAGTATGATAACCAAAAAGCTAGAGCTGCCGCCGCTAACAGTGTTGGAGCAAAGAGCCATCTGCAAAGTCCCGCACGTGGCAAACCCATCATCGTCGCTGGCATGATCCCCGGGAACAAGGCCACGGGTTTTGTTCCGCAACAATGTTGTTTGTAAGAACTGCGAAACACCGTTGGTGTTATTGAGTAGGTTGGGGCGGTAATTTCCATCTTTCCACGCCCTGGAGTCCTACATAACCTGGCTAGCCCACGGCCCACCCACGAATTTGTGTCTAGGAAATTCTAATAATGGATGACAAAAATACACTTGTTGCCTAATTTATAACCTCGCCCGTTTCGCACACTCAAGAAAGAAGAAGGGAAGGGAGTCTCCAACATCTTTAAAAAATATCGTTATATTTCAAATCAAATATTATCTTCATACATTATTTAACTGAACTAGAGATAAAAATAGATAGTGATAAAAATGCTAATCTATGCACTATATTTGAAATTGATAGTAGGATTATAGTATTTAAAAGTTATTTTAGTATTAGATTAGGGCTATATATGTATTTATTGTTTCATGTACTACATGTATTTGTCATAGTTGTATAAATTATTGCACACCCTACGTGCCGTTATAACGTTCATCCAAAGGTTGTCTGGAAGAAATCGCCTTGTGCGATAAGACCGCCCATTGTACATTTCTTTGTTGTATTTCTCTGATGCCATGTTAACCTTTTCTAATATTGGTGCACAATAAAGAGTATTCTATTCTATTCTATATTTTGAGATTATCGCAGATAAAGAGTTTGTTTTACAATATGAAGGGATCATAATGTCTGGTTTTATTCCATTTTGTCAATGATTTCGCACAAACAAGCAATCTATAAAAATCGGTTCAAAATTAAAATCGGAATTTTAGCCAACTTAAAGAATTTGGTTAAAGTCCATTTAGTCTAAGCCCAATTTAATTGCCTTCCGAACATTGTCTAACCGTAATAACTATTTCGTATTTCTTAACCATCAATCCTTATCCATCAAAATCAGTAGTTACGAGCTTGTGCATGCACCAAAATGAACATCAAAACTTTTAGAAAGTTGATCCTAACATTGAAGATTATTCTATTCTGAGGGTGTTGTATGTAACAGGTGATTAAGGGAATGCCACAGGCAGACTGCTTAGTCACAAAAGAAGAGAATGCCAACGTGAACAGTCACCTTCTTGGCAAACGTGTATCATGTTGCCTTCCAGCAAGCCAGATTGAGTTCAAACGTAGACAAATCTATTATATTAGAAGAAAAAAACTTGATATAAATCCATCGGGTCAGAGTAATTCATTCACCCTCATCATCATCATCATCAGCCCACATTAGTCCACTGCTGGACATAGGCCTCCCCTAAAGAGCGCCATAGCGCCCTGTCTTCAGCTTGACACATCCAGCTGCTGCCCGCAACCTTTCGCAGATCGTGGCTCCATCTAGCAGAGGGCCGATCACCCTCAGGTTGAACCTATAAATGACCCTCTACTGAATCGGGCCCCCTCTAACTACATGGAGGGCTTTATATTAAGTTTTCCTTCTCTTTTGACTTGGTTTTTGGCCTTACATTTCCTTTTACCGGCTCTGACAATACCCTCGGGATGAAATGGGGTGACATTGTGTATTCTAACAAATACAGCAGGCTAATTGCCCTCCATGAAATTGAGTCATTTATGATGGTGATAAATAATTGTTTCGACCTGTTTAGAAGTAAGACTTGAAGTCAAAATCGTTCAAAAACACAACTTTCGTCAAACAATTGCAGCACTGTCGAATTATTATTGTTCCTGAAACAATTTACTAATCTAATCTAGCTCAGTTGAGTTTTAAACAAGCAACATCGCTGTTCGGAAACAAAACAGCAACTGCAGCAAACACGTTGTTGTTTAGAATAGAGGCAACTTCTGTCACGGCCCGGAACGTTGTGAGAGAATTTAGAGTTTAACTATTGGACCGTTGAATTAAATAAACTACATGTATAAAATTTCGTCGATACAACCATCGTTACGAAATTTTATACATGTAGTTTATTTAATACTAAAAAACGTACTACTCTTCTACTTCTCACACTGACCCACTGCTGAGTCAAGCCTCCACCAATTACCTGGAGGGAAATTAGCCTACTGCGCTACACTGCTAACCAGGCGGGTCGGCACCGCGTTACATTATCAAGATTTCCTTTTTCTATGCTAAGGCTTTTTTATTATTTCCCGACATAAAAAAACTCTTACGACACCCTCAGGATGGAATGAGGTAGTGACAATAGTTTCAACAGGAATACTCTAACCTTCTAAATCTACACCTACAGCGGAAAATAGATGTCACAATTATTATAGACATCTCGATGAATTTGTAAAAATGTTATAGAGTAAGAAATTTCACATTCTTGAAAATAAAGAAACTAGAGAAAGGTTTTTATTGCCAATACCTACTCGAGAGCTGGCAACCGAAAAAATGTTATTGCAAATTGTGAATGCCACTTCGGCGGCTGTCTCGAGAATCAGGAGGAAATTAAATTCCAATACTCATTGGCTCCGGTCGTACCCGCCATAATCAATACAAACGGAAATTAGTTTACCGAGTCACGGGCTTTCTGTTTCCAAGCTAACGAAGTTCTGCGCTTTTGATGAATATAATACGAGCCATTTTGCTACATTAATTTTATAGACTAAGAAATTTTGCGGTTTTTTTATCTGTGGTATATGTTTTGGTGACGCTCTAGATTCCCGCTTTATGGTAAGCATCCGTGTGGTGACGGATTTAGAATACAAAGTGTCACCACCCCATTCCATTTTGTGGATATAAGAACCGACAAAAAAAAAATTACAAGGCCGAAAACCATCACACAAGAAAACTTGAAACGAATTCCTATTACGGCGGCTTACTGCTACTTACGTCCCACACGGAAACAGCCATAGAACCTCATTACGCAATTGACTAACAAACTTAAATATCCAAGAATTTTTAAACTCTAACTCACACTCAAACTTAACTTTATTTACGTAGGTTTTATCACAAAACTCTTATAAATCGTCATATTTACAGTTGGTAGTCTCCATACACACCTATCAGTCGTCATATCTACAGTCGCACCTTTCATACACAATTTCTCATGCTTACAATCCATCCATCTCTCTTGATCTTCCACAACCCTTACGTCCACCCACATTCATGCTGAAACTACCACCGGTTCGGAATGCTGCTCTACAGAGAAGAGCCGGCAAGAAACTCTGTAGTTGTTTTTTTCAAATCAATGGGTTTCTTTACAAAAAGCACTAAACAGCATAGTGAGAGCAAGTTCGCCAGATGAGAGAAACACACAACACGTTAACGCAATGAATGACAACTAGGCCTTGGGTCAGGGCCGTTTAGTGTTGGGATAATTGATAAAACGAACTGGTATTATTTTAACATATCTCATCACTCTTCGGGTGGACTAGTGCACCTTAGGATGGTGACACTATTTATTCTAAATCCGTCACCACACAGACAATAGCGGGTAACACAGAAGCAACTCACCCTAACAAAGTGCCTTCACTGAAACCTACTTTACGTTACGTTACTTTACGTTTTCTACTTCACCACATAGGTACTTTTATTTCGACCAAACGTGATTCAACTTTGTTGATCGTGAATTTGCGATCCCGCTCGTGGCTGTCTAACAAGTTGAATATTTCACGTCGCGTGCATCAACTTTTCCGATAAACTCAACACAACCACTGCCTTTTTCTGTAGAGTCGAAAACAAGTATAGTCTTTCAGACATTGGTTTCTTAAAAGTTTTTAAACATATTTGAACAAAATAAGCATTTTAACGAAATGATACGTAGAAATTTCACCGTAGTTCGAATTTCAGCGTATGCATTTTAGGTAGAAGCAGAGCTGCTTCCCTTTTTTCTTTTTTGCGGGGTCAATGTCCTTTATAGACTATTCATACCAGCTTGGGGAAAGCCATTGACTGCCTCGTTGGTCTAGTGGTTAGATGTGCCGCCTTTGGATCAACGGGTCCCGGATTCGATTCCGGGGTCGGGCGAGTGTCTTTGTCTAAACCAGAGGCACTGGCTCGGAGTCTGGGTGTCATTTCTATATATAATATGTATGTATTTACAAAAAAAAATTGTATATAAGTAGTTTATCATCCATCTCGTTACCATAACACAAGCATTAAGTTGCTTAGCTTGGGACGAGATGGCGTTGTGTGAAATGTCCAAGAATATTTATTTATATTTATATTTATTGTGGGGTGTGCGAGACTCTGGTTAGCCAATCAGTAATATGAACAGCGTCCCCACTAAACATCCCCCCGGTGCACCGTCCCGCCTGTGTCACCATGGGAGAGCTACTCCCCTACCACAAAGAAACCATGGGTATTTCCGGGACGACTGGGAACTGATGAGCGTGCCACAAGGAAAATTAATAGAGATACAGAACCATAAAGATGGAACCGACTGGTGTGGGCATGAGTTATTTCCAAGATAAACGAAACGTTCAACCCTACACCGCAATATCTATAGTCTTGCCGCTATGTTGTATACCTAACTACGACTACTATTCAGCCCTTAAGATCCACTGCTGAGTTGGGCCTCCTCCAATTACATAGGCTATTTACAGCCTACTGTGCTACAATAGCCAGATGGGTTGGCACAGGGTTTCATTTCAGCAGACTGGCGCACGTGCGCCTTCTGCCTCCCTAACCGGGGCCTCCGGGTGGGGGCACAGTGGATCGCCCCCCACCCAATGGAGATCAGGTCTCGAGGAGACGCCGTCCAGGCACACGGCGAAATATAGGAGATCCCGGGGCGGGGTACGGGGATTTCTCGCCCCACACGGGATCTGAGGGGAAGCGACGTCCTGCCGGGTGCTCACGGCAGGACGTCGAGTGCTAGTAAGGAGCCTGAGGAGAGGAGAAGGGCCTCCTCGTCTGCGGCGGCGTGGTTCTGCATCAGGTCCCACAATGCTGCAACAGGAATCTTTATATAAAAACCATGAACGTTTTTTTACTAATAAAACGTTCATGGTTATAAACGCATCTATACTATATACAAATAAATAAAATTGGAGTATCTGTTTGTAATATTAAAACAACCGCTTCTTGCTAAGTGCATTTAGATATCATCATCATCATCAGCCCACATTAGTCCACTGCTGGACATAGGCCTCCCCTAAAGAGCGCCATAGCGCCCTGCCTTCAGTCCATAATGACCCACTGTTGAGTCAGCCCATCTACAGTTACGTGGAGGGTAACACTACATGTACCACGTGGCTGTATATATGGTACATATATGTATAGCAAAACATTTTTTTTTACATTTTTGTCAGTCTGTCTGTTGGTTGGGCTAATCGCAAATGGCTGGACCTCATCCTACTTTTCAGGAGCCCATAGTTACCCTATTAGTTTTCTACATTATTAAATATCACGCGGAACTAGTATCGAGCAACAGGTAGTAAATAATATATTCAATGAAAACCTGGACGTATAAATATGTATGTAGCTTCACTAGCTTCCAAACAAAATGGTTCCAGAATAATCTAAAGATGTTGAACTAATTGCTCGATACTTGAAGCGAAACTCATTAAATCTTGAGCTCTTCCAATCGAGACGGTGCAAACTGAAAGAGTCAAATCAAATCGATGACGTTTTGCTCAAACGTCTCGACCGATTACATTGCGAACAAACTCTTTGAAGGTTTTTAACTGTATTTTATACTAGCTGACCCGGCGAACTTTGTTTCGCCTTAAAGGCAATAAATGAGCAGATATTTTATTTTATTAACTTTTTATCAGGATAAATATAAATAAAACATCTATGATTTTAATTATACTTTATTGGCCATCTATTTTAGTAACTGCACTTTTCAGTGAATCACCTTGTGACAGACGACATTTTTCGGTTTATTATCAGGCGCATGAACAAATAACGCAGATGGTCTTCTGACCCGGAACATGCCACATATAATTGATCTTGGGAAATACATGAATTTTCTAGATTTAGGCCACAAACTTTCCAGGATTGGCCCTGTGATTTATTAATGGTCACGGCGAATGCACGACGGATCGGAAATCATTAAAACTAAAACGGTATATCAGTTGATATCGTCGGCATCCTCGGATGAGAATTTCCTCACCTTCCAACTTTACTTTGAGTATATTCCATTGTTCATCAATTCACTTACCACCAAACGCGTTCCGTTGCACAGGTTTGGTGGTTTTGGTTTATATATTTTTCTCTGTTTTTACACAGTCATTATATTTGAATTAATGCAGTGTAACAATGATTTCATTCTGAATTATGTTAGTTACTTTATGTCATCTACATATTTATTCTTAGCCGCCAAAACAGCTCGCTCAGTCAACCATTCATTATTTTTGTGTTTGTGAGTTCGTCCTTCGATGAACAGAAATTCTGAGAAAATAAAATCAATCCACATATTTCGATGATTTGAGGCAAGCGCTTATTTCGGCGGCAGCAGTCGATCTTGGAATTAGAGGCAGTGTTTGGCAGAAATAGCCAGACAATAAAATCATTGCGCCTCCAAAACATCTCGAGTCCTTGCGTAGGTTACATGGCATCTATAGGTCCAATGCGGACGCAAGTATGCTAGCAGTAATTAGTGCTGCCACCGTATCGAAACGTTGCTCGATCCTAATTATGTAGTACCTACTTTATAAATTTATTCTTGTGCCACGAAAATTATCTAGTTGTTGATCTCTTCCTCTGAGTCTGATTCCCAACCGATCCGTTTCACGGGCTGCCTCCATTTGCTCTTGTGATTGAGAAACACGGATTCAAGCCATATTAATGCGGCGATCTTCACGTGCATTATTTAGTTCTTCTTCATTGTTCGGCACAATAAGCTAATATTTACTCGAAATAAATACATCAACCGGTCAACTTCAAAATTTCTAATTGTCAAATTTGTCAAACTATAGACAACATAGCGTTTAGCTGTCGGTGAAGTTTTGTTATTCCAGCAGTTGCATTTTGATAAACTATGTTTTATATCACGGAACGGGATTACACACATTTACACTTTCAGGTTTATAATATTAAGTATGATTTTGTGAATTGTCCAACATCCATATATTTAAAAGAAAGTCGGACATAGGATACCTAAGATTTTTATCCCGTTCCCGTAGAATGTGATATAATACCTACGTGGTATAACAAAGCGCAACTGACAGCGAAACTTTATGTTGTCTATATTTAAATATGGCTGAAAATTTGACAATTAGAAATTAAAATTTAACTTAATATCGCTATAAATTTACACACAATATCTTTATAAATTGTAGCCTATGTGTTATTCTGATGTATAAGCTATATTATTATAAAGTTTCATTAAAATCCATTCAGTCGTTTTTACGTGAAAGAGTAACAAACATCCATCCATCCATCCATCCATCCATCTATCCATCCATCCATACATACTTACAAACTTTCACGTTTATAATATTAGTAGGATGTTTAGAACTTAAGATTTATCTAAACCAAAGTTTCGATTGTCCGCAATAGAGTTTTTTGTCCGTGTGGTGACGAATTTAAAATACATATTGTCACCACTCTTTACCATCCTGATGGTGTCGTAAGAGCCGACAAAGGGAAATCACAAGGCTGATAATCTAGTCCCAAGAGAAAACTGGATACGAAACCCTGTGCCATCCCGTTTGGCCAGGACACAGTAGTTTAATTAGGTACTCTCCATGTAACTGGAGGAGGCCTGACTCAGCAGTGGGTCTTATAAGTGCTGAAATGAATCTATCGTTTTGGTTGAGAATTTTGTAGGTCTGCTTCTACATAATGCTTAGTAATGTTTTGATACGACATTAAGTTGGTTGGGAAAAGTCCTCTCTGATTATCGCTAGTTTTATCATATCAGATCAAATCAGAAAAGTGAATGCCACTGTTTGTCACAAGTATATTGAAGAGCATTTCCAATCTTAAGCGTTCAAGGTACTAACTCGAAGAATTTCCGGAGCTGAGTCCGACGATTCTACCTTTTACTGAAGCAGTAAAACCGAAAGCAATAAAAAGAACTTTATTTTCTTGATCTTTGGGTTGTAAAGTGTAAGCGTTGCTTAACCATATAATTTCGTTTTACCCTTATTTGCGAACTTAGTGTTCGAGTTTGTGTGTAAGTCAAACTTACGACACCCTCAGTGTGGTATGTGTTAGTGACATTGTGTATTCTAAATCCGTCACCACACGGATAAACTATAGATAGATAATGGGAACTAAATAGATAGGACCTTTTCTCGATTTCGCTACATATTATTTAATTACTATACTACTATATACTATACTACTATACTACTGCGACCCGCTCCGGCTTCGCACGGCATGTAATATATTATTCATAAAAACCTTCCTCTTGAATCACTCTGAATCAATCTATTAAAAAAAACGCATCAAAATCCGTTGCGTAGTTTTAAAGATTTAAGCATACATAGGGACGGACAGACGACAGCGACTTTATTTTATATTAAGTAGTGATAGTGATAATAAAATCATTTTCACGCCAGTTCGTCGGCTGGAGCTCAATAAATATATAAAAGTTTACATATACATTGATGTATATCTATATCTATACTAATATATAAAGCTGCAGAGTTTGTTTGTTTGTTTGTTTGTTTGAACGCGCTAATCTCAGGAAATACTGGTCCGATTTCAAAAAATCTTTCAGTGTTGGATAGTCCATTTATCGACGAAGGTTATATGCTATATTTTATTGTCAAAAGAATTAGGGATCCGTATGAAAATTGCGATTTTGTAAACCAAGGTGTAAAATCGAAAACCTATTTATGCGTGCGCTGCAAAAACTATTAACAATAGAACAAAATGATGTACTACGGGTTTGTAGGTCTTATAAAGATCTACAAAAAAGTCCGCGAGAGCACATATCTAACTATCATAGTTTAGTCACAATAACCGATTTTATGTTCATAAAAAATATGCACGGGTTCGAAGCCCACGCGGGCGAAGCCGCGCGCAAAAGCTAGTAATCTATAAAGCTAAACCTTAAAAAGTTAGTGTTCAATAAATAAGGATCGCTGTTTCTACGAAACTATTGTCAGAATACAAATTAGAATCGTAATTGCTTCGTTATGCGTGTTAAGTACGAGTATATTAATTTTATTAACGTTATTATCCAAACGAGGTCTCTTAAGCTATTGTAATAATGAAGAATGTTTTAACTCATAGAGAGCTTTTTCATAGGTTTTCGCGATTATCACACATTAAACAAATTAAACACATTTTAACGGCTTTATCACGTTTAAATTACATTATTTAATTCCCGACGCTTCGAATGAATGTCGTGTGACGTCGGGAAATAAATAATGTATTATAATATAATGTAATATGCTATTATCTTTCTTAATATATACAATTCTCGTGTCACAGTTTTAGATGCCAAACTCCTCCGAAACGGCTTGACCGATTTTGATGAAATTTTGTGAGCATATTGAGTAGGTATGAGAATAGGACAACATCTATTTTTCATCTTCCAAAATTTTAAGGGGGGGTCAAAAAAGGGTGTGTTGTTCCAAAAAGGGGGTTGTGGGGGGGGGGTTGCGCGGGGGATGGTTAATTATTTGGCAAAACAACGTTTGCCGGGACAGCTAGTGTAATATAAATAGTGTAGTATCCCCGACGTTACACAACGTTCATGTAATGAAACGTGATAAAAAAAAATTAAAAGTGTTTAATTTCAATCATAGAGCTGTCTAGAAACTTCTAAGGAATTTTCTCGTCTACGATGACTAGTCGCTTATTCTCACATTCGTAAAAGAGTGGGCGTTCAATTGGAAATATTGTAAGTATCAAAAGATGGTACCCGCGTGTTTGACGCTTTCCTTGAAGTATTTGCCTCTCTTGCTTTAAATCAACTGGAAAACATGCAAGGGTCGAAATATTCCGTCGATTGGTATGTCCACACTCTTTTCAAATATCGGTCTTTTATACATTTTGTTTGACACTGAAGTACCTACCTTCTGTACGCTTTTGTGTATACACATAGATATATTTTTTATTTCTCAACTTTGTTGCCACGCAGATCGTGGGCGATATAAAGTGACAGATGGCTTTCATGTGTGCCGTAAATTTTACCCCTGGGATGTCCAGACATAGCGTAATATTTTATTCGGATATTTTAAATCTTTAACACATTTTTGTTTGGATATACAAATTTTTTAAAGGAGACTACCAGATTAGATATGAAAAAAATATTTTTGTTCCTGATAACAGATAGCCTGAATTAGGTATTGAGGAAGGTCATAATTAATTTTTCAACACGCTACTACCCAGGGAGCTGGTGAGCAGAAATCATAAATGAAAACAAACTGACAAGTTTTTTTTGTGGAACTCTTTGTTGTCTATTTAGGACAGCCAGGGTACATGGGACTCTGACATAAAACTAACAGCGTTCCTCAACTGCCCGTTTCGGGGCCGCGGGTTGCGCTTCCTTATGTTTCGCAACCTTGGAGGCCTTGGCCAGCCTCGATGTATGGAGCCCCGTGCTCTGATGCGGGCCCCTCCGAAACCAAGAAGCCTAGAAAAAACTGAGCACAAGTCGAAATCCATACTAGTGAAATCGCACACATGCTGGCTTACCTTTATAACTTGGAACGTGGCAAAGAAAACCGGTCAAACGTCAGTATTTATTTAGAGTTAATTTTAAAGAACCGCCTTCCTGGAGTATTGCGATGATTTCCCCGGAGTTTCAAGTAAAACCTTACCTTCATACGCTTGGTTTATGTTCGTATAGGAAAGTTCAAGTTCTAGTTCTTACTTGTTATAACAGTTCTTCAATACGAGTCTATTGTTTTTCAATTTTCTTTCTTTCTTTGTTTTATTTTAAACCATCTGTTGGAATTCTGTGAGCAAAGTTTAATTTTGATAACATTTTGCTATAAAAAGTTTAGGAGTTTCATCTATCGTCGATACATTTTTTACCCTGGCAAAAAATAAGGGCGATAAACGTATCACGCGTATCTGTGAGCGTGTATACAGGGTGTATAGATAGAAACAATCATGGCGGCGATGCTGGTATTAAGTGTCATTAAAAATTCTTGTGGAATTCAGTGTATTACCTTTGGTGGAGGATAATAATACTGCTGAACTGCTTTCATTGATTACTTCTATAGCGGTGGATAGCTATAGGGGTTTTTTTACACAATGTATTATGTGACTTTGATGTATCATCATCACTATTTCAGTCAAAAGACGACCATTAGATACCACAGATATGCATATCATGCAGGATAACGTCTGCCCGGTCAGCTAGTGAGTTATTAAATTCTCAGTTATGTAAAATAAAAATCTGCTCAGCCGGATTAAATAAGACACAACTTCTTTTCTAGTCTTATCGGGGGCTAATAATTTATTCGTACCTTTGTTGATGTGAGAAAGGTCCACTTAGAACGGCTAAGAGCAGGTTGCCGTGGCAACTGTTTTTTCACATTAATAGGATTGCAATAAAGACTTACAATATAATCCTGTAGATGTAGTCCGTGGGGGCTTGAAAGTTTCAAGAAGATGCTATCAGCTCATGTTTAAAATGTTTGTGGGTATGCAAAACCGGAGACGGTAGGCGGAGACTTTAATCCAGTCTCCGCTTATTCAAGTTTTCGTTCAAAAAAACCTTCTCTCAAGCATAAAAAGGCAGCTTTTTTCTTGGCAAAACGTTTTTGCGCCCCGACCTACCCACTAAAGCCCACGCAGCTCTGCGTCCATCTTGCTGCAAGGCCATCGGCTACCTCTTATGCTTCGAATAGTTGTTCGTCGTTTTAGCCCATAAATTAGCCTTTAGTCCGCTCTTACGACACCCTCAGGATAGAATGGGGTGGTGACAATATGTATTTTAAATCTGTCACCACACGGATAAATTTAGAGTTGTTCTACGTAAGTTACAGAACCGGCCTTCAATGTTGTCACGGAGAATAAAACAAATGCCAAAATCCAATTCGCTTCTAAATAGGTTCGGCTGGCCGTCTGATGTCCTAATTCGGTTGAACTAACGAACTTTCAAATGCAGATGACAAGCAAGGTCTGTAATTGCAGTGGCGGCAGTAATTATCGTTTCTACCGCACAAAAGACCGGTGAACCTAAATCGCACGCTGAGCAAGCAACGCTTTCAGTCTTTGTTCGAGTAATCGCGGGAAACGATTTTGTGTAGAGATTGGAGATGACTCGTGAATTCTAAATGATTTTAGCAACCGACGAAAAGTTTCTGTAAAAATCAATTTTGGTCAGTTGTATTTATAAATTTTATGCTGCTTATTATTTTCTTACCACCGGTATCTATACATATAAATAAAAATGAATTGCTGTTCGTTATTCTCGCTAAAATAATAATGTTGGTCTTGAAATGTTCGAGGAAGCCCAGGGAAGGTTAAAAAGGTGAGAAAATATGAAACATTTGTCATCTGATTTTGTCATTGTTATACAAGTTGACAGAGTAAAGAGCCTAAGGATTGGTATACTTTACTGGGCTACATTTAGATGGAACAAAAGGAAATTGACACCTTTGCCAAATGTTCATCTCAAAAGTCATGTGATTGTATAGACGGGCATTAGTGTCCAACATTTCATCTCCTGATTTCTTTGGATCTGTCCGCCCCCACTCAGCCACCTATTCTTCCCAGCCTTTCCGATTCTTTCAACGGGATGGCCTTGCTGTAATGTACCATCTTTTACCGCTTTTGAGGACTAATTTGGAACAAACCTCAGTTAGTCTGATTAATGTGCTAGTAGTTAATTAAAGTTTCTAAGATTTAACTTAAAATAGTTCGTCTTGGGAACAAAAGAAATGAAACACTACAAATCGCATGAATCATGAATGAAAATAAAATCAATGAAGTTGTTTTTTTACATTGCGTTACTTCCTTTTTTACTAATAGTGGTTACTTCTACAATTTTCGACGCCACGTAATTGTTTACATGTGCAACGGAATGAATATTTGTACAATCACTTTCAGGATTATAATATTGGTACTTACTACTTCTATTTCTCAGCGTATGAATCACGCTGAGATCAAATTCTTCCAAGTACATATTTAGCCTAATATCCCATGCTAGCCAGCTGGGTTGGCATAGCTGGGTTTCGTATCAAGATTTTTTCTCTTGCGGCTTGGCTTTCAACATTATCATTTCAAGAGCGAGATAATCATCAATCATAATTAATGTAGGTCAAAGATTGTAGCAGCTATTGGCGGGAAAGTTTCATTGATATATACGAGTCATTCAAAGCAACCTTCATATAAATACATATACGACGTTGTAATGGTCCAAGTAAAGGTATTTTGTCGAATTATTTTGTAACAAAAATTAAAATAATCAATATGCCAGTTGATTCTTTGATAGGGCCTCATTCATGCCCTAGAGTTATGGGTTGTGTAACAAATATTATGACCGAAGTTCAGGTTTGGACACAAAATGAATACCTACTGAGATGTTTATAATTACTTTTTTGCTGTTGGTTCCACCTTTGAGCTATAGGTGTTCAAGCGATTTTGGTATTTTTTTTCCAAGAACCATTTTTTTACAAAGTTTATTAAATCTTGAAAACTAAAATATAGGATGAAAGTGACGGTACAGGTAAAAAACATGCTTCGGGTAGAATACAGCTAAAATGTGTACTTCTAGAAATACACATGACCAAAAGCTTATTTTATTATACGCATTGCTTCCAAAATGGCCCGATTTAACATTTTAATAGACAATAATTACCAAATCCCTTGAGTGGCTTACACACCTTAGCACTGCTTTACAAATCACCGATTGCCACCCACCGTAAAACATAATCGGCAGTGTTCGGAAATTCGAAACACGGTTCACTTAGCTCGAACATTTAACGTGACCCTGTTCTGCTATTAAACCGATGAGGCGTTATATCGAAGTCCCTGTGCCTACCTGAAATTGTGATTTAGAGCCACATTCTTGTGTGTTCATAAAATGCTTAATTTTAAGTGCAGGCAAGGTTAAGAATATGTTTGTGTTGACGGGTTTGGTACACATAATGTCACCACCGAATTCCACCCTGAGGGTGTCGTAAGAAAATTACATGGCAGGAAACCTAGCTATAGGAGAAGGAAAACAAAACCGTATGCCAACCAGTCTGGCCAGCGCAGCACAGTAGGGCAAATTCACTCCAGGAATTGGAGGATACCCGTCTCAGCAATGGGTCTTTTGCAAGGGGAAGTAAGAAGTATGACTAGGAGTGTTATTCTTAAACTTTGGTGCTCTGTGCCATGGTTGGAAAGTTAGGTTTTGTAAATCTGATGTCTTTTGAATTTGTTGACTTCTAAACAATTTTCTTAGTATTAACCAGAATCTCAAACTAGGTATTGATGAATCTAAGGGGCATTTTCTAACACATCATTTATGTATGTACATAAAGTTTCGATTTAAAGCTTAAAAAACACATTTATGGCTCGCAACTAGATCTAATTGCTCAAATACGGAAAAGACTCACAGTTTTTGCAGCATCTTTCTTCGTAATTTTTAACGTCTTCCCTGGATTGACGACGTCCCTTTGAACCCGTAACCTCTTCAAAAATCGTCGATTCAACTCATTTTTTTGACGATTGGGTATTAAAGTAATTGCAATAGAACAAATGCAAATGGGTCAGTTACTCCTGCGCGGATCGGTCCTTTCCATGAGTGTTTAATGATAGCTGGTTGGCTAACGAAATGAAATTACGTAGCCGTACTACGAAAATACCTTTTTATACCTAATTTTTATTTTATTATTCAATGACGACAAATACTGGTAATAGTAGACGTGAATACGGTATTCCGCACAACGTATTTAAAGATGACGGCCAGCCCCAGAACAAGTATCGGACTTAAGCAAAGACACTTGCCGGACCTCGGTCTGTAACCGGGGACCGATGATTAAAAGGCTTGTAAAGCCCAGACCAGAGCAAGATCAACAAGCCTTTCTAAGGATCTAACGATGGTTAATGTCCTAAGTCGAGCTGATATCTAATATATACAATTCTTGTGTCACAGTTTTAGTGTTTACTAGCGACCCGGCCCGGCTTTGCACGGGTGCAATTATGCATGTTTTTTACTTATATACCTTCCTTTTGAATCGCTCTATCTATTAAAAAAAACGCTTCAAAATCTGTTGCGTAGTTTTAAAGATTTAAGCATACATAGGGACGGACAGGCGACAGCGACTTTATTTTATACTATGTAGTGATAGTGATTTTACTCTAAACGTTTACTTATATTTAAAAAAAAAATACAAGACTGTGTTCGTCCATAAATATTTTTGCTGTAAGTAGTTTTGATGAAATTTCATATGTATATTCAGTAGGTTGATAATTAATTATTACACCCCTAAGTGTTAAGGGTGGTTGACCCCAAAATTATTTTTTATTTTTTGTAGAGTTTTTTTGTATTTTTTTTATGGTACAACATACAAAAATATATACAACCCTAAAATCCCCCCCTATTGATCAACCCCTATTTAATTACATAGCAAAACAACGTTTGGGTCAGCTAGTTTCTTTACATTATATTATTTAGATAGTCCACGAAACTATTTGAACTGGATCTGCGTATCGTATGTATTCGCATACGAAAAAAAGAAAATAGATTTTATAAACCAAAAACAACATTAATTAAAAAAACAACCACTTTATATTTAGACCCCCATTTACTTATAAGTATATTAAAAGAAGCTCAGCATTAAGATAGGTATCGGCATACGTACAGTCCTTGCCAATCTTTATGGCCGTTCTGAACGCTGCGCACAACACACAAATCAGGTATCAGCGGGACGTTCGCGGGGCGGGGAGGCAGGGGACGCCCGCGCGCGCCGTTTTTTACCCGCGAGCGCCACCCGCGTGTTAGTGTGAGTGAGCTACGTTCGTATTGGTTATGACATGTACGATGCGCAAGTTCGTACCCACGGCTACAGTCAGAGCGGCCATAAAGATTGGCGCGGACTGTACTAATATTAATTTGATTTCTCATTTTCAGCTGCGACTTACGAGTGCCGTAAGCATGCAACTGCGATAGATGTTGTGTGTATGGAGGAAAGTAAATAGTGCCTATACTTTACACAAACTTTGATAAAATAAATACATTTATTGAGTATCAGATTAGTTAAAATTATCTAATTGCATCGTACTTTCGTTCGTTCGATCCAGGCCATAAACACTACTGGGTCATTTATGGCGTACTGGGGAATTAGCCTACTGTGCCACGCAAGCAAAACGGGTTGACACAAGTATTCCTTCTCATGGGGCTAGGTGACTGCCTCTTGCGTTCTTTTAGTCACCTCTTACGACACCATAAAGATGGTATGGGTTGGTGGCATTGTGTATCTCAAATCCGTCACCACGCGGACAACAGTACTTAAGAATAATTAAAATGCGTTAATTTGATTTACTATTCCATATTAAAAAAAAATGTCAGCAATACCTATAGCAATTACCTACGGTGTCAATACAGACGATCTTTGAAATACTTCACGACGCACTAATTTCTTAAATGTATTAAATATATAGTAATTCGTAAGTAGGTAGATTTAAGATCACAATAATCCTTACAAGACATTATTGCAGTCATGTAAAATATATTAATAAGTATAAAATATTATTATTATGAAATTAAACCTTAACTAAGCATTGACTAAGATTGAAAACTGTAAAAAACCTAATAAAGCTATGTCATGACTAAAAAAGCAAACTAAATTCTCTTTCTCGATTAACACATATAATTTATAGAAAACTGTAAAGCTCCTATGATAAAAAGATTGTAAAATTAATTATTTTGGAAAATATAATTGTTTTTGTGTACCAAAACGTAAATGCTGCCAGTAGTGATAGCAGTAGTACATTTCACGGGGTAACACCCGAGGTAATAAAAGCATGCGTGCACAAGAAAGTTAATTCAATCGACCCCCACATAAAATGCACTGCGCTATAAATAATGGTACGTCAGCCCGGGGACAGATCGTAACTGCTTTTTAATGGGACCACATGACTGTGGGATCGCGACTTTATTACTGTAACACTGTCGGTTTTTCACATCGCAAGTTTGTTTCATCTTATTATAATTCTTCGTTTATTTACACTTTAAAATAAAATTTAATGCGATAATTCTTTTATGTATCTTTATGTAATCTGATATTGACTGACCTCCAAAATTGAATTTATTTAATTGTAAATCGTCATATGACAACGGGATAGTTAGTATGACCATTAACATTATAGTAACTTGATTCATATTTTTTCGCAATCCAATGGATGTCAGTAGTAGTTAAAATGGAGATGATAAGGTAAAAATTGCTCTCTGAAGCAAGCACCATTTAGCCTTTAAAACGAAAACACATCGCAGTGTAGAATTTATTGAAATATTTCAAAATAACTATCCATAATCAATAATCCTATCTAATCTAATCTTAGCTCTTACATAATCCATGTCGTTTCTCCAAGAGCTTGCATGACTCATTCCAATAACGCTTTTTATAGATCATCCTCGTTAACTATGTTAGTCAATACAGGCTCATAAAACTACGCGTGTGGCCGATTTGTATTCATTTACAGTTCGAAATTATCATACTCTTGATAACTCGATATTCCCAAACAACACACAGTTGAGCGGTTCAGATTTATGATACACCAATAAAAAAAGCAATTTTCTTAATCCTAGACACCAACATTGTCATAGTTTTATATTCCAAGCCGCTGAGCTCGATGACATTATTCATGTGAAGCTGTTTGAAAAGATTTCCATGAGACTTTTCTTAAGCTACCATGAAGATTTCAAGAGTCTTAGTTTCGAAGGTGCTGTTGAAAAATTGTTATTTTGTATTTCGTCGGGTTATCGTGTTCTTATCGCGTTGTTGCGTAGTGGTGTATGTGCGTAACGATGGCTGCCACGCCCCCCGACGTCTTCTGACGGTGGCGATTGTTGGAGATGCGCGCGCAATCCATTTTCACTTTAGGGCTAGATCACAACTACTGGTATTTTCTCTGTAATGATCTCAAGAAAACATGCTTAATAGACAAAGATATTGTATTTGCGTAAAAACACGTTGTTAATTACACTATGTCAATTATACCTAGTAGGTAATTAGCTTATGAATACAATAACAATTAAGGATTTGTAATCATTCCTTTTGATTTATTATCATAGAGGAAATGTTTTGCTATTCGCATAAGGCTACTTATGCGAAAAGTAACGCCGCCGCCGCTGATATGATAAGATTTTTTATCATGCACTACGCGATGTAAGTATATTAATTATTGTACTGTCATCAAATAATTACTATGAATTCTGTCTCTTTTTTAACTACAATGCCCGAAATCGGATTTAAAATTACAGTACAAACTACTAACAAAAATGTTAATCACGGTACAAAAAGAATTGCGCTATGGGTTTAACATCCATACATTCGTTTCAACAGCCAGCCAGCGCTAGCCCTAATACATATCGTATAAAGTTCTATTGTGATCGCACCTTAACACAATGTCGTCCGCGTGATGCGTTGGAAAAATCTGTAGCTAGAATGAGCAGCGCTGCGCCGCGGTTCGGTCGCCGAAACTAAACGCGCTGTCACGCTTGCGCCGCTCACGCCATCTAGTAGCAGCCTGTGATCTCCCATCGCCTCACCTGCCTGCTCGTGACAATTGTCTCTGTCGCGCTCGCACCAGTGGCACGTAGAAATAACCTCAAAACGCTGATCGCGAACAAATCTCCAATCAAAATATTGTCCTTCGACGTAATATTAACAGTGACAACTGATAAACGGACGCATAACAGTGATATTAATGTGACGTAACTCCGTTACGGTCCTGGATTTACCTGTACAGTGTTGGTTCATAGTGATTTTGGAAAAATCGAAAGTTTACAGGACAAATGTTCCTTTTGGAGGGCTGTCGTTGGGCAGCCCCTAAATTCTGTGCCAGAATGTGGTGGTTCATGCTATTTTGTGTCGTAAACGTCAAAACATTTGGAGTGTTTGCATCAAATAGCAGTGGTACGTTATCAAAGTGTGAGTAACAGTGCATTTTGTTTTTTTTATTATTTGCATAATTAGCCGTTCTGTAATTTAAGCACTAAAACATTCGCTCTGAAAATAATATTGCACATTTCTGTTTTAAAAAATAAACAAAATTTCTGGTTGTTCGAATGATGTGTTGATCACACGCTATTTCTGCCATCTGGATACACATCATCGTCATGAATGTGCTTAGTGTTTTATTCATACTCGAAACAGGTTTGTTACGCAGTCACCTACCTGTCGTAAACACGTGCCTTTTTTATTTATTTTTGTAGGTTTGTTTATGTTTTAAGCAAGGGGCGTATACTTACAATCTCCACTAATATCTAGGAATTTTAATGCAAACATCGTATAATTTTGTCTTAGGTTGACGTACATGTTTTTGATAGAAATGTGAAAGGTTTGAGAAACATCGCAGGTATATTTTCTCGTTACATTGGCTACTATAGATAAAACATTCTTAAATTATTCAAAAGTATAAAATTATATCAATCACCAAATTCTGAAGCACGTCGTTGTTCTTAATTTCAATAAATGTGAACATTTGTGAGCTGAAAGAATGTTCATTCTTTTACCGAATTCTTTTTTTAAATATTTATTTGGAGGATTTATAAGTGGTCACTTTTAAAAACATTATTATTCCAGCAGTGTCGCCATATTCCGGTAGGGGGCATAGGGAACACCCCCGCTTGCAGGGGTTAATAGGTCCTCCCTCAAGTGGAACGGTTTCTATGCTGAACAAGCTGAGAAGAATTGTGACTCACCTATTATCTAAGGGTACACAATGAGATCGGGACAAGGGCAGGGACACCCTGTCACCTTAGGAGTTCCACTTAGTGGGTAACCTGGGTGCAACTCGTGGACTCCGACACACCCCTGTCCTGTCCTCCGGCTGGGGACTAAGAAACATTAACCCAACTTACCAACCAAAAAAAAAGAATTGTTTTTTATTTGACGTACCAGGGTAGCTTTGTGAGATTGTATCATCTAGCAAGGCGTACATAGTCCTATATTTATTAGGAAATTTAATTAACATAAAAATCGTATCCAAAAGCTAATTTCTAAACTGCACCTAACAAAAATTTATTCAAATAATATCAAAACAAGATTGAATACTGCTATAAATGATTATGTCCGTGTGGTAGCGGAGTAAGAATTCTACCACCCTATATCTTCCCGTGGGTGTCGTAAGAGGCGACTAAGGGACAACAGACGTTGGGCAGCAGCGACGTTCTGTCCAAAAACATACCATCCGTTACTGCGATCGCCAACCCGCCTGCCAAGCGTGGCGATTATGGCATAACCCCCCATATGAATAGCACAAATATGCAACGGCCCCCAGTTCCCGGTAGCCTTACTATCCCCGGCCACGGTAGCGGCCGTGGTAACGGTAAGGCGGGGGGTGCTAACATTCCCCGGGCTACGGATAGCTACCACCACCAACTGACCATGGCGACGTACAACGGACGAACGATGCGGCTGGACGAACATCTTGAGGAGCTCGAAGTAGAACTTAACAATATAAGATGGCACGTTCTAGGGTTATGTGAAGTCCGTAGAGAGGGGGAGGACACCATTACTCTGGAATCGGGCCATCTGTTCTACTTTCGAGAAGGAGACCAATCCTCACAAGGTGAAGTGCCAAGTTGACTGGCGATACATAGAAGCGCTGAGATGCCTCTACGACGCTGCATCAATGACCGTCCAAGTACAGGAAGACCAGACAAGACCAATCCAATTGGGCAGAGGTGTAAGACAGGGGGATGTCATATCCCCGAAACTGTTTACAACCGCATTGGAGGACGTCTTCAAGACACTGGACTGGAAAAGACGGGGCATTAATGTTAACGGCGAGTACATCTCCCATCTGCGCTTCGCCGATGATATTGTCATCATGGCAGAATCGCTGCAGGATCTTCAACAAATGCTGGACAGCCTTGCCACTGCATCCAAGCGGGTTGGTCTCGGAATGAACTTGGATAAAACCAAGGTTATGTTCAATGAACATGTCAGTCCGGGACCAATCAGCATTGATGGTACTCCACTTGAAGTTGTTTCGGAATACATCTACCTCGGGCAGTGTCTGCAGTTAGGACGAAACAACTTCGAGAAGGAGGTAGCCAGAAGGATTCAGTTGGGCTGGGCAGCATTTGGGAAGCTTCGTCAGGTCTTTGCGTCGCCCATACCGCAGAGTCTGAAGACGAAAGTCTTCAACCAGTGCGTCCTACCCGTACTAACCTACGGTGCTGAAACGTGGACACTGACGGTGCGGCTAGTCCATCAGCTAAAAGTCGCTCAGCGAGCTATGGAGCGGGCTATGCTCGGTGTCTCGCTACGAGATAGAATTCGTAATGAAGTCATCCGAGCGAGAACGCGTGTCATCGACATAGCCCATAGGATTAGCACGCTGAAGTGGCAATGGGCTGGCCACATCTGTCGTAGAACTGACGGCCGCTGGGGCAAACAGGTGCTACAGTGGAGACCACGTACTGGCAAACGTAGGGTGGGACGCCCCCCTGCTAGATGGAGCGACGATCTGCGACGGGCAGCCGGCAGCAACTGGATGCATAGAACCGAAGACCGGGTTCAGTGGCGAGCCTTGGGGGAGGCCTACGTCCAGCAGTGGACTGAAATAGGCTGATGATGATGATGATGATGATGATAAATGATTAAGTAAATGCATCAACAATACATTCACTTTGCAAGCGAACGGTAAAACCCTGTGAAATATCGAATACTCAAAGCAAGGTCTCGTGTGATCACCGAGTCTGACGTCTAGCCACAAATGTAACGCGATATCCATTTATCTTATCATGCATGCGCATACATTTTGCTTGTGTAGCCTTTTTGCATCGCAGCATCAGGTAACATTTTATACGAGTACACAATGCTATGAATGTGATATCCTAAGCGTGATACTGGCGCCATTTGCTTCGCCGCCCTCTCCCTGCACACTTGAATCGTCTAATTTGAGCATTCGAATTATCAATTTCATTACATTACCTATCGGTTTCTCATATTATTTGTTCTTTTATTCACAAAATGTGTTTACTCGTACGACTATGTACGAGTATACTTCCTTGGATAAATTTGACAAATGAATTACATTGGCAACATGTGCCAAGATCTCAAAATAAACGAGCATAAACAGCCGAAAGTGCTCGTAGACATTACAATATTTTCCTGAAACAGTACAAAGTTCAATAGATGTGGCCAAAAGCCAGCATTGAACGTATTGCGGTACGTTGTTTACAATTATTTTTTGCAACGGCTGCTTGCCGTCCTTCAATAAAAGTCCCGCATTTTTATGGTACAGAAAGGTCAGTTAACAAAAGCTGTACAGAATGTGTGGCCGAGCGAAAGTAGTTAGTTATACTGTCTCAATTTTGGCGGGCCACAGTACAGCTGACGCGTCCACCATAAAAGCCCCTGATGAAAGAGCACAATTCCATTGTAATGGCTGTAAACCGGGCTTTGTGCCCGAAGGAGGCGTCATTGTGCGAGAAATGGAATACGAGAAGAACTTGTCAAATTCAGCTCTATTTTAATAGGGACATTGTCGATGTGCTGCAAATCTGACGTAATACGATAGAATACACCAACAAGTCAATTAACAAGAACAGTTTTCTATTCTAGACATTATTGGTGTAAATTAAAGGAGGAACGAATTAAAAATATATGAAGAATATATTGAGTGCGCAGTTGCATTTGGCAGCAAGAAAGGTAATGCTCTAGTATTATATGCTCGAGTTCGGTTTGTAAATGTCATACCTAAAAATAAGTTATATCATTGAACATTTTTGCAACAATAAAAAAATAAATTATTATTTAGATTTGTCTTAATATTAAAAATACTGAAATATTTGTGATAATTCATTTTCACACGGTAGCGAATTAGATCACTTACAAAACATAAAAATACAATAATAAAAGGTTCTTCAAATCAAATCTTTCAAGCGTCTTACGTAATATCATAGTTTATGAAAAAAGAAATAGAAAAAAAAAACGAAATTAAAAATATTGAACAGAAGTCGGAAGGAAAACTGGCTCCAATTCATCATTGAGTTTGTAATATCTCATAAACGATATTTTTTTATTAATAATTGTAGCTATGAGGCGACGTTTCTGCAATTAAAATTTTCGATGATGAGATTCTAAAGGACCTTTGTGAACTAAATGTTCTTTCTTAGGGCAATTTTTATTACACAGTACCGAATAGGTTTGTTTGTCATGCAGAACGAGCTGAATAATAACTGTGATAAGATTTTTCATCAACTAGTGACATGTCCAGTCGTAGTCGGAGAGCTGATGACACTTATTGACAAGGTCCTCTAGGTAACTTGAACTACCAAAAATAAAATTAATTTGTAAATTCGTGCACCGGGAATGGCGCTTGTTGCTATTTTGTAAAAAATATCCGTAACAAGATCCTGAGCGCAATGATATTTCAATGATATATAGCATTTCCTAGATAAAAAACAATGCCACATTGTATGTCGATCAATATTAATTCGATAATTTGATTATATTATCAATATAATATATCATTAAAATAAAATTATAGGCGGTATATTTACCGGTTTCTTTGTACTTTTGAAGACAACTGTCATCTAGTCTCTCCCGTGACCACGACTGCTGCAAAGCATTCGAAACGTAGGGAATTAAATAACGTAATATACACGCGATAAATCCGTAAAAAAGTGTTTAATTTATATTTCTTATAATCGCGTAAAAATCATTAATATTCAAAATGTAAACTCCTTTACTCGTTTCCTAATCTCAAGCTCTCATGAACATGTGATGATAATTACTAACTTATAAGAACCTGCTAAATTGGTTGACAAATCTTCTGGCGACGTGATGTCAGACATTAGGTACATTCTATACATATATTTTGTTCATTTGGCTATAAGGGTTAAATTAGTATGTTGCACGGAAATTGTATTTTTAGTTTTAAGTCAGTGCCAAGTATTATTTTAATTTCAATATAAATTGTATTAACCTAAGGCAATTTTGTTTTGTTGTTAAACTATAAATACGAGTACTATGACGGTCATACCAGTACGACTTTATAATACCGAATACGTGCTTAGAAAATAAGTATAGCTCTGCAATTCTGCCATATCGTTACTTGGCCTGCGGAATAATTTCATATCATTGGGTAACTGCGCAATTTTTCGGCATGAGCCTTATTCAGGCAATAGATGAAATTGGGGTCAAAAGCTTGATAGGGTACCAGCTGCGAAGCTCTCAACCGACGGGCGAGCTGCAGATTAGACAAGATTTTACTTTTTGCCTTCCACTTTAATGAAGGGCTCACGATCTGCAAACGTAGCACAATGCGGAGTTTTTGGGCGATAGCTCTTGTGATTTATTCTGCACGTAAAGGCGCATTTTGTGTGATAGATATATGTAATTTTAGGATACGGACTGAGATATCTTGTAACGATAGTTTCCTTTATTCAAATATGGATAACCATTGTGATACCAGTAACTCACTGGGGTCTCGTAAGTCTCCCAATGAAAAAAATTTAGAAAATGCAAGGAATATGAAGATTATGGCATGGTATTGTAACATTAGATATTTCTTAGAATATGTACACGTGTGTTTTTACGCAGACATTCATGGCAAAGTTGTTAATATTTGTTCAGGAATATTTGATGAATATCCACATTTTCAATTTTCAATTTGCAATGATATAATTACTCACTCACTTAATGACGCGCTTTCGGAGTCCCGAGATGTATTGTTTTACCTCTTAGATTAACGACAATTCACAAATTTGACACCGAGTGAAACATAAAAGCGACTTGAATCCGAGCATTCTTAAACATAATTACCATTTCATTTGCTATTTTCAACGTCATGCCTATTATTATGAGGTTCAATGGACAGGTCAGATATAATTTTAATTTTGTATTTATTGAAATATGTTTTTATTTAAATGCTACTTAATATTCTGACGAATTAAAAATATTCATATAGGTACATATTGTCCGTGTCATAATGGAGGCGACTAATGGACTAATTAATAAAATATCGGCAAAATAGAAGGAGAGTTTGAATAAAAGTCCTGTGCTAAAATGTATGGCCAACGGTGCTACTTATTCCTCTCTATCAAATTAATATCCTTGGACATATCCTTGGACATTTCACACAACGCCATCTCGTCCCAAGCTAAGCAATTTAATGCTTGTGTTATGTAGGCAGTCAAATTAAAAAATTAAAACAGACTCAACCGTGGAGGATTTCTGGTGTAGAGCTTACTGTTTATAGATCCGTCATTAAGAACAATTGATCTGAAAATGTTATATTTGTGAAACATGTGCTTTATTAAAATGTATTTACTTATAATTAATTTTCGTAGAAAATTACTAAGTTGCAAAATATTACGATGAAATTGGTGGCGCGTTCGTATCAACCACGATTAATACATGCTTGAAAGTTAATGTTGTGTGCGTGATCACACGAAATTCAAACTTATTCCGATTCACGGAAGGTTTAATACCAAATGTGTTATGCAAAATTGCTTTCCATGTAACCCCTGTTAAAGGACTGTCTATATGTGTTATTGGTATAGCAAAGGGTAGCCAGTGAAGCATAATGACATCCAATACAGAATCGAGGTCAACGTTAAGTGCCACATTGGACTTGGCAGCGGACCCTTTAATTGAGCAGTTATCGTCTAGTCTAAAGTAGAACGATCAATGAAATTAATGCAAACATCTAGAAGCTGCTGAGAAGCTGCTCATGAGTATTAGTAAACGAGTTTGAATTTAATGTTTATAAATAGTAATACCTCAAATATTGCCAGGAGGGTGTTGATTTGATTGCATACGGATAATGTTTGTGTTATGTTTTCTTTGGTTTCTTTAAATACTCTTAAATAAATATGAACGGTTCTTATTCTAATTTTCTTATAAAAATAAGTAAAGTAAGTATATAATGTTCTTTAATATATACCATTTTATAAATACCAAATATTTTCTTTTCATACTACTAGACTGTGATTGCAATAAGAAAAAAAAATACGTGACGATCGATCACAATACGTAACAATTTATGTCGTAGACTTTTATTGATACCTACTTATTTGTTTACGGAATATTCCATTGTCTTACTAGCTAGTAAATGTTATATAATTAAAAAAAGTATAAGACGAATGTAAATGAACTACTGCTTAGTTAGGTCCTCCATGAAATTAGCCAACCCTACAGTAAATTATAATGTTGATCAATTAAGTACAACTGCAATCGCTCTCAGAGAGTATTCCATGTAAAAAGTATATTTGTGCTACTTTCAAAACATTTTTAATTGTTCTAACACAATATGTAGTTACGCTGGAATTCAAGAAACCAATTGCATCTCCATTCTATATCACCAAGTAATTTCAAATTTAGAATGTTAATATATGTTGCGCCACATATGCATGTATTAGGGTACTGAAATTTGATACAACTTGCTTCCAATTATTTGAAGGAGCTAGAGGATTGAGGTTGTTAAGATTGTGCATAGACTAGGATAAGATATGTATTGAATACAACAATGATGCACGTATAGTACAATGTACAATTGTAAAAAGAACCTTATATTACGAACGTCTTAGTAAACTTTACATTCTTGCGCATATTTCAATAATTAATAGCTACCAAAGATTAAATTAAACAATACATTTAACGAACAAGAGTCCGAGGTGAAATTAAATGCAAATACGAATGTCAGAAAACAATTAGATACAGAACTCAAGCTACATACAACGTAGGCTCGAGCATGATACACATAAATCGCTCACGGACACGATATCTCAAAACGTTTGAGAAAAGTGGAATCGCAAGTGCCATCAAAACATCAGAGTCTTCGTGTGATATTTTTAAGCAAAGGTGGAGCAACAAAGAAAGAGTTATTATAACTGTACAGTTTATGGATATTAAAATCCAAAAAATCAATCAATCTATTGGATTATTTGCTAATAAAACGATAGTTTTTTCGTATAAGCCAGGGTTGATAACGCGTGCGCCACCGCTGAGTGTAGATATAAGTGTAGATACATATAAGTGTAGTATTGAGCTTGGTCTCTGTATTCATTTATTTTGTGGTTAAAATTACAAAATATTGTATTAATAACGTGCACAAAAACTTTAAATGACCATTAAAAAAATGGAGGCCGTTTTATAAATATGAGTAACTTCCTTTTTAACTAAACGTAATGTTAATATTACATGTTACTTAATCTATACAGTTATTTTTAATTGTCTTGACGTTACTCAAACATTGATTAAAATTATTATTTAAAATTCTGCTCGTATCATCCCTACTTAGTATAAAAACAAAGTCGCTGTAAGCTGTCCGTCCCTAGTCCCTATGTAATGTATGCTTAAATCTTTAAAACAACGCAACGGATTATGATGCGGTTTTTTTAATTGGTAGAGTGATTCAAGAGGAACGTTTATAATATGTATAATACATGCATAATTGCACCCGTGCGAAGCCGGGGTGGGTCGCTAGTATATAATAAATAAAAGAGGGATCAATTCAACCAAGAATGAGGATCAAGGAAATTTTCAACGGAAGCCAGAGTATTTACGAATAGAGAACTGTTATCGTGGAACTTTGTTAATATTGCAAACGTTACAATGGGATTACTTGTCATGAACTGGTCTTAAGACTGTCTTGCGTTTGGATCCGGCTCTTTGAATACGGCATCCCTTAACCACGAAGTTGTGCCAACTCTCTATGACTACGTAAGATGGGTTCGGAACTACAGTTAAAGTTCGAAGCGAGTTATTCATACTCGCTAATGAGCCGACTCGTACCGCATTTCCGCGACCATGTTCTCAATTACGACCAATTCAATTCTAACTGCTATAGTCATTTGTATTGAGTTAAATTTATAACTGCACAATTATTATATTCCTAATTAATCATCTTATGCTTAAATAGCCAATATGCACACACTTTAATACTTCTGCTGCGGCGATGAAACATATTATTATGAATTGTGAAGTCTTTAAAATATATAATTGTATGTTTTATCAGTTTTTAAGTAGCCTTTTATTAGAACAAAAATGCCTTCTCCAGCCGACAGTTCTTTTATTTCAATTCAAACTGAGATGATATATTTAAATACAAATGGGTTGCCGAAAAATATATTTATAAAGTATGAATCTAATTCAAAGTATATTATCTTAAATAAAGCTGGTATCAATATTTAAAAAAAAACACTTTATTTAGTTTTTCATCAGCCTTGTTCAGCCGTTTTAAGGTTTCATATTGTTTGACAAAATAACTATGGTTAATTTACTTAGTACACGACAGTACGAGTACTTAATAAATCTAGGATTAACTTAAAGTAGTAAACTTGTACTTTCAGGTATAGAGATTTTCCCTCTCGGGTCATCAATAGATTTACTTGTACTTTGTATAGATAAGTCGCACCCACTTTCACGTCGGACTTTCATGAAATTTTGAACAAGCTACTTCGTAAGGCGTGTCGGCGTATCTGGAAAGTTAGCGCATTAGCGGAACCGGAAAAAGGGGATGAAAAAGTTGGCGACAACTTCCCGAGGAACGACACTAAAATTGCGGGCGTGCGACAAACTTAAGACAGACGTTAATGGCAATATTATTTGTTTGGCTATATTAATTAATGGTTCTAGTGGTAATCACGGATTTAATCAATACAATGCGTTTAAAGGACATTCGCTAAAGATCTCATGTATCGCGGATTTTTGCAATAGAATATTTTAATTCATCTGGAAGGTATAGCCAAATTGGCGAGTAAAAAGATGGGGGTATTTCAAGCCCGGCCAATAATTTGCACTCTACAAAGCACAGGTTCGGCCCCACGTGGAATACTGCTCTCACCTGTGGGCAGGTGCGCCCGGATACCAACTCGATCCACTTGACTCCCTCCAAAGACGTGCTGTTCGAATCGTCGGGGATCCCAATCTCACGAAGAAACTGGGGACGTTGGAGCAACGGAGAGACTTTGGATCTCTCTGCGTGCTCTACCGTCTGTTCCACGGGAGTGCTCCGAGGAACTGTTTGAAATGGTACCACCGTCACCTTTCTCAAACTCACTCACTAACCGTCACTTTATTTACGTAGGTTTTATCACAAAACTCTTATAAATCGTCATATTTACAGTTACCATTATCATCATCTTACGACCCCTATCCCACGCTAGGTGGTAGTCTCCATACACACCTATCAGTCGTCATATCTACAGTCACACCTTTCATACACAATTTCTCATTCTCATTCTCATTCTCATTTCTACCATCGTACAACTCGACATCGTAGCAGGGTTCACCCATATCACCTGGAAACGATAACGTCCAGCACGATACGATTCCAGCGATCATTCTTACCACGCACGTGCACACTTTGGAATGAACTACATGCGGCGGTGTTTCCCGAGCGCTACGACATGTCCTCCTTTAAACGAGGTTTAAAGAGAGCACTCACTTCACGTTAGGCAACGGCTTGGCTGTGGCCCTAGCACTGCCAAAGTACATGGGCGGCGGTTAAACGCTAGCTCGTTTGCCACCAAGAGCAATAAAAAAGAGTCGTTCCTCTTCCAGTTACATGGAGGGTAATTATTAATATGCCAATTAGCCTACTGTGCCATGTTGTCCAGACGAGTTATATAGTAGTTTTCTGCTAATAATACTCTGAAATATGTTTCTCTTGCGCCAGGCCTGGGCCAATTTAGGAGGATCCCCTTGAAGTACCTAAACCAATATTAGCAAAGTAGGGAATAGTTAATAACTACTGGCCTAATATTTCATCATCGTCATTTCAGCCCCTAAATGACCCACTACTGAGTCGGGCCTCCTCCATATTCATGGAGGGAAATCAGCCTACTGTGTCACGCTGGCAAGACGGGTTGGCACAGGGTTTGTATCAAGTTTTCCTTCTCTTTCGGCTAGGTGATCTGCCTGTTGCGTTCTTTTAGTCGCCTCTTACGACACCCTCAAGATACCGTCTGGGTTGGTGACATTGTGTATTCTAAATCCGTCACCACACGGCCTAATAAGTCTTAATAAATATGGATGCAGACACGGTACATATACGTACCGTGTATGCATCCGAATGCACTTAGTAAAAAACGGTTATTTTAATATTACAAACAGACACTCCAATTTTATTTATTTGTGTAGATAATTTTAGTTAGGTATATCAATTAATCTCATTCGTTTTCAAAATATATCTCTACTGTGCACCTACCTTCTGGTTCTCTGCACTACCTATATGTTGACTGGGAGAGTCTGGCCACGACATTGAGTCCGCCATTACACACTGTACACTTTATGTGGAACAAGTTTAAAAAAAACTTTTGAATACAAGTATATTATTGTAACAAATACTCTCTTCTCTTAAATGCATTATTGTATAATATATTATAACTAAAATATTTGAGTGGGCACATAGCTTGAAAATGAAGTGTAAACACACAAATGCCACTTTCAATTTCAATCATAGGACTGTCTTATTTTTATACTTCAGTGTTGATGGAAATAACCATACTGTGGTCTCCAGCTAAATGCTCATCTACCAAGTGAGCCGGCACCCTTCGTCTGAATACAAATGGAACGTTTATCCCTGGAAGCCAATCTGTATGCAAATTACTGGTCTGTTTAACTATTCTCGTTAGTTGCTCATTTTCGGAACGTCTGCATTTTCAGCTGGCGAAATATCATCTGTCTGACAATGAATGATAAAGAACATCCTTTGTAATCTTACGAATTAAGTAGTTTATTCCATCTCACTCAAAACAGAGGCTTCTTTGTTTTTGTTAAATTTATACTTATAATTGAAGCTAATGGTGGCAATTTCATATTTTTAATTAGCTTGTTCTCTTGAGTGCTCTAGTCTGTCTTTCTAGTTTTCTATTTTAGCCATCTTAAACTGTACGAGTAATTGTGAGAGTGGCTTTGGCTATTCGCCAAATTCCGCTTTTTATGCACGTATTTGGATAGTGTTTCATATCTTTAAGATAATGTACATATTGGCATTTAATTTTGTGTACATAACTCCTAAATCAATATTTATTATATGTTTATGTTTAATACTGACAAATATTTGAACACTAATACTTGTTATTAGCTTTCTTTGTTATAATCATAATATTTATAGAGGTATTTTGAGATATTTTTAAGTATTATCAAAACACAAACATGTTTCGCGTTCATGTTCATGTTAGGTATCGACTGTATGGTAGGTTTTTTAACTTAATCACACAAACGTAAACTAAAAATGTTATATAATCACTTTTAGATCTTCAGATGTTTAGTACCAATCATGTCATCTTCGTTATCATCATGGTTTCAGCCAAAATATGTCCACTGCGGGACATAGGCCTCCCTAAGGATTTTCGCAAAGGCCGACCCTGAGCCGTTCGCCCGTGAATATTAGCTAAATTGATGCCAATATTATAATATTACATTTATTCACGGTGTAGCAAAAATCCTATGTTTGCAAAATTAATAAGTACATGTTTTTGAGAAATAAATAGCTGATGATAGGGCAATTATTTTTAAATAACATTTATATTCAGTTATTGTAGTCCTTTCGGTAGTATTTATTATATCATTAACTAGTGGCCCGCCCCGGCTTCGCCCGTGCAAAGCGGGGGTGGGTTATACATATAAACCTTTCCCTTGAATCACTCTATCTATTAAAAAAAACCGCTTCAAAATTCGTTGCGTAGTTTTAAAGATTTATGCATACATAGGGACGGACAGAAGAATGCGACTTTGTTTTATACTATGTAGTGATGGTATTTTCGTGTGGTGACTGATTTAGAATACATTGTGTCACCATCCCGTTCCAGAGGGCTATAATTATTAGATGATGATAATAATAATGATTTTAGGTATGTTTTGGTTGGCTATCTACATCAAACAAGGACAGTTTTACGAAATTTTTATGGTATGTTATAAATTACAATTTATTTGTAATATCTGAGATGTATATATACTATACTAGTAATGTAATTCCTCGGACCTATATTATAGCAACAATCGTTCTAACACTTAAAACTAACGGTAAACTTCTATTAATTCCAGCGTCCATTAAATTATCCTTTAACTTTTAGGGATTTGAAGGTTTAATTTTATTGTTAGTCTTTTTCATGGAGCGTAGTTTAAGCGTAAATAATAATAATTATCACTACAAAGTCGCTGTCATTTGTCCGTCCCTATGTATGCTTAAATCTTTAAAACTACGCAATGGACTATTATAAAAAACCGCTTCGAAGGTTTTTTATAATAGTTAGAGTGATTTATGAGGAAGGTTTATAAGTATAATACATCTATAATATTGTAGAGAAACACTTATAAATTTAGAGGTTCATCATTGCACCCGTGCGAAGCCGGGGCCGGCCGCTAGTACTGTATATTTTGAGTAAAACTTGAAACGAAACCCTGTGACAACCCGTCTGGCCAGTATGGCACAGTAGGCTAATGGCCCTCCCTGTAATGCGAGGAGTCCCTCAGCAGTGGGGCATTTGTGTGCTGAGTAGTAGTAATAAATAAATATCCTTGGACATTTCACACAACGCCATCTCGTCCCAAGCTAAGCAACTTAATGCTTGTGTTATGGTAACGAGATGGATGATAAACTACTTATATACATATTTTTTTGTAAATACATACATGTTATAGATAGAAAACACCCAGACCCGGAACAAATACTTGTAGGTCGTACAAATATTTCTTCCGCAACTAAAAAGTATCCAAACCTTGCCTAGTATTTCGGATTCGAAAATTCATTTCTCAACTCTAACACGTCTTGGACAGTTTTACTATAACAAAACTCTGGTTTCTTAAAATTATAATTATTGGCGAAATTCAAGCAACGATTCACAGCCACTCGAACAGAATTTCACGCAAGCTTCGAATAATTTTAATTAAAAACAAAACCAAGCTGTGGGCTATCTTAATTATTTCCTTGTGGTTTAATCAAATTATGCTTCGGGCTAATTGAACTTATTGAATAACCGTGTAATTAGTAACAAAAGCATCTTGCTGCTTTGTTTCGTTTGTGTGGTGTAATAATGATATCGGGCATGTAATTGTAGAGGCTTATGTGAATAATGTCTCGATAATACACGTTTACAACACGCCACCTAAATTGAGTTACACCTTCTATATTCTAAATAAACACATTCGATTGAAATTAAACACTGTTAACGGATTTATCTATCAGCCACAGAAGTCCACTGCTGAACATAGGCCTCCCCCATAGATTTCCACAATGTGCGATCTCGTGCAGACCGCATCCAGCGACATTTACAAGGTCGTCCGTCCACCTAGTTGGGGGTCTTCCCACGCTCCTCTTTCCCATACGTGGACGCACTCCAAGACTTATGCCCCAGCGGCCATCTGTTCTTCGGGCCTCGTGGCCTGCCCATTGCCACTTCAACTGTGCTATCCTTCTAGCTACGTCGGTCGGTCACTCTAGTTCTTCTACGGATTTCCTCATTTCTGATTCTATCACGTAGAGTAACTCCGAGCATAGCTCTTTCCATTGCACGTTGGGTGACGCTCAGGCGCCTAATAAGTCCCATTGTGAACGCCCACGTCTCTGATCCGTTTGTCATCGCTGGCAACACGCACTGTTCGAAGTTAACGGATTTATCGCGTTTTTATTAAATTATTTAACACGCGATAAATCCGTTAAAAAACGTTTAATTTCAATGTGTGATAATGTCAAAAACCTAAGACCTCAACACATTCAATGTTATAATTTTAACGCATTAAACATATTTGAATGTTATATACAGTAGGTAACGATCCGTCTAGGTTATTTAATGAAAGGAAAATAAATAGGGATGGAAACACCCTAATTGGTAAATACAAGCGACAATTATAAAAAGAACCTCCAGGTATTAATGATCTTTGCAAAGAGTAACGTTAACGTCATCGTTAACTGTTGCCGAGAAAGGAAGTAAGTAAATAGCAATGGACGTTATTCAAGGAAACAATGTTGGTGATTAATTAGGTTCGCCGAAACAATAAATTATTCTATTAAAAACCTACCTATCTGTTACCTGATTTTACCTGCGTTGATTTTAAATTGTGCGAATGTATGTCACTTCTTAATTATATCACTTAACGGTAGGCAACGGCTTGGCTGTGCCCCTGGCACTGCTAAAGTCCATGGGCGGCGGTTACCACTTAAATCAGATGGGCCGCTAGCTCGTTTGCGATCAGGCAAAGAAAAATAAGAACATTACTATATGCTGGAAGCTGTGTGAAGCAGAAGACAGGGCTGGGGCGCTCTTTAGGGGAGGCCTATGTCCAGCAGTGGACTAATGTGGGCGATGATGATGACAGCAATATTGAAATGACTTGGATGTTGCAGGAAATGATGTCTTCACGGTTATGATCGTTTTATTTTATTTTATTCCCAACGTTTCAGACACTTTGCAGTGTCCGTGGTCGTAACCGTAATAAAACTATCATAACCGTGAAGACATCATTTCCTGCAATGTGTAAAGATCGTGAAAACCTAAGACATCATTATGACTTGGATGTTTAAACATAACCATTCATCGAAGTCAGCCTCAAACGTTATCTGATTAACATAGCTAGCGCTCAAAGTGTATTCAACATACTACTACGCAGTCCATAAATGACGCACTGCTGAGTTGGGCCTCTTACCATTTCAGACGGCGTGGTTCAGAGTTTCGATTCAAGTCAAACTCAAACTCAAACTCAAATCATTTATTTCAATTGAACCTATTTACTGGTGTTTTTGAAAAGTCAAAAGTGAAGTTAGGAATCTAGTTGCATGTTCCAAAAAGTAGATCCTATGGAGAAGAACAGGCAAGAAACTCCATGGACACTCTTTTTATCATATTTTCTGTTACAAGCATCTGATTGTGTTACATTGATTTCGTGTTTATTTATAGTAAGCTAAGATGTGAGGACAATGTAACATATTGCACAACAGAAGTGTCCAGGAGATCAATATAAAGCTATGTAGGTATGTCAATAGCAGTTAAGGGATGACCGGCCCCAACTGGCGGCACCCGATCACGAGCATGACGCATGTGCCAACCATCCCCCAGCTCAACCATATTTTAGGGAACCGAAGGACCCGACACACACGACACCACCAGCATGACCTTTAAGCGAGCATGACATACTCTCAACTGCTTGTTTATATGATAAGTTATATAAATACGGTGACTACATAGTGCTCACATTTACAATTCCAAACTTCTAAACAATTATACAAAATAAAATGATAAAGGTCCTGTATAATACGAAGGTCCTGTATACTCGATATAAAAAAAAAAACAAAGACAAATTAGTCCTACTCAGTAGTAAAAAAAACAAGGAACATGAATATTTAATAAATCCATGATGTCAAAAATAATATTATGAGATAGGTACATGTCTTAAATAGTCATGTCTAGTTTTCTTAAATTCAAAAGGAACTTTATTTAGGTAGGTAGGTTAAATCATCATATTTAAAATCACCGTTATCATCTTACGACCCCTGTCCCACGCTAGGTGGTAGTCTCCATACACACCTATCAGTCGTCATATCTACAGTCACACCTTTCATACACAATTCCTCATTCTTACAATCCATCCATCTCTTTGATCTCCCACAATCCTTGCGTCCACCCGCATTCATGCTGAAACTACCACCGGTTCGGAATGCTGCTCTACAGAGAAGAGCCGGCAAGAAACTTTGTTGTTGCTTTTTTTCAAATCATTGGTCTTGTTTACAAAAAACACATAACAGCATAGTGAGAGTAAGTTCGCCAGATAAGAAAAACACGCTTACTCTTGCGGCTAGTTTTTTGGCCTTGTCATTTCCTTTTGTCGGCTCTTACGACACAGTCAGGACAGTCAGGACAGGGCAGACAGTCAGGACGGGACTATCCGTAGGTAGGTACCCGTCACCAAAGAGATAAACAACGGATGCAACCTACATTATGTCGATAATCATAAAGGGCTTCTTCTAAGGTATTCAAATACAAATCGACTGTAGGTATGTACTCCAATAAAGTGCAATAAGAAACCCTTTCGCCCCTCTTAGGATCGAATTTCGGAAATACGCTTAGAGAAGTGAATGCAATATGATTGGAATCTCATGTTACCGGACAGTTCGAGTAGGGCGGGCATTACAATGATCTTGTTGGGGATCGAGCTTAGTAATTTGATAATATTTTCATAAATAAGAGACAGAAATCCAAAGATATGACAAATAATATCCATTTTTATAATATAAACCAGATACTGTAAAGTAAGTACCAAACAGGCATAAATGCCGAAATTTTACAGTACGTCAATTTGAATTATAATTTCTTTAGGTGAGCGATTGTTCGCGCAATGATTTCGTTAAACAATTATTTGTAACCTACAATGGTCCGCTAATTTTTGTTTCATATTATATTATAAAAAAATAAAATCTATAAGCATTTTACCGCTATCGGTAATGCTTTAGATTTTCTTTTTTATTCTTATTCTATACTAACGACCGCCCGGCTTCGCACGGGTGAAATGATGAACATCAAAATGTATGCCTGTACTATACATGTAAACCTTCCTCTTGAATCACTCTACCTATTAAAAAACCGCTTCAAAATCCGTTGCGTAGTTTTAAAGATTTAAGCATACATAGGGACGGACATACGACAGCAACTTTGTTTTAAACTATGTAATGATAATGATGATAATTATGATGACGATGATGACTATTCATTATGTAAAACTTATGCTAGTAACTCAAGGATAGCAAGGATGTTTTAAAAACTATTCGCCTTCATTTTTGCTTGAAATGTTATTTTCTGCAACAAAGGTGTGCCTGAAGAACCGATTTGCCACACACTGCACTAAAATCGATTACACAGGAGGTGGTCAAAAGCTTTGCATTACAGAATAATACAGACTTTAAACATACGTACTATTTGGAGCGTCTAGACCAACGAAGGTATTCACTTTTATTAAACACTTTTGACGTGAGCGAGTGTATTTGACATAAATTAATTCCCGACGTTAAAATCCCGATACATTTGCTTCAATCATAATACTTTTTAAGTATCAATGAAAAACTAAGTACAATTTTTTTATCTTATATTGCTAACTAGCGACCCGCCCCGTCTTCGCACGGTGCAATTATGCATGTATTATACATTTCTTCCTCTTGAATCACTCTATCTATTAAAAATAACCGCTTCAAATTCCCTTGGCTAGTTTTAAAGATTTAAGCATACGTAAGGACGTACAGACGACAGCGACTTTGTTTTATAATATGTAGTGATAGTGATAACAGTTGCAATGTTTCACCTGCATTAAAATATTTTTCTAGAGGTGATTCTGAATCCTATTGTATATATAATAAGGACAGTCTATTGCTCATATTTTATGGCCATTTATCTCGATTTTAACTTTTTTATATTTGTTTACTAGGTTATTAGGTAATGACTTATTGGTACTTCTAAATCTGCCACCTCAAATGTAAATAAGGCATGATCTACTTAGGCATACGTTATACGAGTATTGATTACCTAATGTTATTTTGCAAAATTATCGTTATGGGTCACACATTTTAATTCGAATAAAACCCTTTTAAAATGGTTTATCGAAATATTTTTTACATGCAAGTGAAGTTCTGTATATTTTTATTTTCATTTTCACGCAAAATTACCTTACGTGCTCAAAATGTGCGAATTTACTGGAAAATCCCCTTTGACGCGAGCGATTTGATCTCAATGAGACAGACACAAGGACTCTCCAAATAGATTGGATGCCATGCCATACGGTTGGACTCTCCTCACGGTTGCATAGTATGCTCTAAATTGTATCCAATTGAACATTATTTGTTTACACACTAGTTGGTTTCATGACCGTCAAAAGGCTGTTTTTGTTTGTTTGAAATGTTATTCCCTAGTAGCTTTTGGTTTGAGTAGGTATGTAAGTAAACATTGATTTGTTCAAATTATTATATGTAATTCTCTTTAATATCCCTTCCACAAGTTGTTACTTAACTAATGAATTCCTGGGTTTTACACATCTATAACTTCTAACGCAGGTACATAAAGGTACTTTACTATAGTAAAGTACTTTAATATATGATGAATATCGTAATTTACCCTTAGAGTACCTTTTAGGGAATTTTCTATTTACGGTAATGAAATTATAGTGTCCCTTTCAGTCAGACCACTTAGTCTCCGTAGAATTACATTACTCAATGCCTATTAAAATTAAACGAGTTTCGTCTCGACTCTGTTTCGCTCGATTGAATTGGGTTTGGGGTAAGATAAAAATAACGTGATAAGGTTACATTGTGAACGAATAGATCACAATTACAAGACCTTTTGAATGAATTTTATAAATGAAATCGCTTTGAGCAACCATAAAATGTTTTTTTGTCAAAATGTTGTTTCGAATGTTTGTCCATTGTCCTTTTACAAAAGATATTTATTTTCACTTTAATCCCGATTGGAAATGAAAAACATTTTTCCAGGAAATACATTTCTATCTCTAAGTAAATGCTGTCAGCTGCAAGCTTCTTTGTGAAGTGCAGTCGCTTGTTGTCGCCATTCGGTGTTACTTCATAATATATTGATAGAAAATTCACTATTATTTGTATAAGTTAGCAGAAAGTGCGGACCACTATAAATCTGTTGGTTAAGCAACGTCTGACTCAGCCGGTTTTTGCACGGGTGTCCAACATATTAACGGTTATTCGTGTTATGAAAAGCGCATAAAACCGTTAGTTTCGGCTGTTGTTCGAATAACATCATATGTATTGACTTTAGACGTAGTGAGTAGCTCGGCAAATAACAGCTCCGCTAGCGAAATGATTCCCGATTGTCTCACTAGTGGATCTAAGAGATTAGACTATGTGTAACATACACACAGGTCAGTCAGAATGACCAGTGCAAATAGCCAAACCAGGTCAGGTTTCTAGCCAACCTTTTTTTATGTTGGAAATACTAGCCGTGTTATGAGGGACTCCCGGGCGCGGAAATATGGTAATTTGCGCCCCAGCTAAAACCAATGGCGGCCCTTAACTGCCCCAAACGTTCGCGCGTTTTGCGCGTTTGCGCTCCCCAATGGGTAACCAGCTTGATGTGTCTTGGCCCACTTTTCTGCGACCCCGGGCAAGCACCGGAACATCCCCAAAGTCGCAAAGAGGCACGTACCTCGTTCAGGCACCTGATGTGCCTGATTCACCGCAGTGCTCACTGCTGCTGCAGCCACTGCTAGCGGCGGCAACCCTAGTGTCCACGCCTGGCTGCCCTCCTGCTTCTGGTGGAGGCAGTTCAAGCTTCCACACCAGGCCACTCCGCCGGGCTCGATGTTGGCGAGAGTACCAACTTTACCGGCTTGGACTACCCCACTACCGCGCGGTGCGTCGCGGCTGTTTCAGGCTCAAATACCAGTCTGAGGACAGAGGAGTCCTCGAAGCCATAGTCCATCACGTGCCGATCTCTTCTCACCGTGGGTCCTCGGACGGATTCTAAAGGCTCGCAAGTCCTCTCACGACAGCAAAGTGACATCACGATAGCATAAATATACAGTTTACTTAACTCACTGTAATAATAGACCAATAATAGTGTACTGTAGTCTAATAAATCAGCATGCACGCTATGTATCGGAATTGGATCGGGTCCTCTCGAAAATATTACCGCATATAAATCAACTACCAGACGTCTTAGATAGTGTGGTCGATTGTGCTCGGACCATTACGTAATAGGCTTTCAAAGGTTCTTTGGGCTCACTGTTATGTTCTTTATTGTTCTTATGTTTTTATTGTTCTGTTATTTATTACCAAATCGAATATCATTCCGTATTTGAAATACATTGGTCCAATGAAGTCGGGATTATTTTGTGAGTATCGTGACAGTATACATCATTTATCGAAAATAAAAGTATTATTGTTAAAGTTTATGTCGCTCTTCGCTCTCTCTCTCTCTCTCTCTCTCTCTCTTTATTTGATCAACTCTTATTTATTTTTATTTATTCGTATGGTCTTATAACAATAATGTTTCTCTTGAAAATTTACTCGTTCTTGCGACTTTTTAAGCTTACCATATAAAAATCTTGCATAATTTATAAGTTCGATTTTTGTATTCCAAAATCGAACAACCTCGAGCCCGTACAGACTCTAATTTTGTTGATGTATTTTGAATAATGTGGAATCAAAAGAGAAGAACAACATTAAAGTCAATTATGGTAATGATTTTGACTGTCTTATAATAAATGCCAAACATTCAACATCTTGACCCAAGCGCATAATTATAAAAAATAAAATAATTATGGTAAATAATAGATTATACCGGCCGAAACAAAAATCCTATAGCTATAACGAAATGACCGATAGCACTACTTATAGATACTGTGTGCAAAATGTCGGGCAAAAAGAACAACGTTTTTTCTTAATAGTTTGGTCAATAACTGGTCACGAAAGTGTCTTAACATGAGAACACACACAAAGAACTGAAGAAACGTAAATTAGTAACCTTGTAGGATAATAATAATGATTGCTTGCCTACTTGTCGTAAAATGTTGGCTTACAAAAATGTCGATTGCCCCCTCATATTTCTACATAGAAAACTACTTTATACACAGAACTGCTTTCGTTTGAGTAGCTATATGCCCTGACTTTAGAACGCTTTAGAGTTTACGGTTACGTATAGGGTTTACGGGCTTAGGGTAAGGTTTGCACCTTGTAGAAGTACTATATTAATAAAAAGTTCTAATGACACATATCCTTTCCTGTAGTTATTATATTGTATTGTGTATTACATTAGTCGTAGTTGTAAACAGAATAAATTCTATTTTAACATCAAAGTTTTCTTTGAAGGGCGTTTCTATTGTGATAATAGAATAAAATCGGGAGTATAAAAGGAAAAAAACTGTTTTTTCTGTTTTTTCATAATATAGTTTTACGAGTATATTGTCATATTCCCAGAATACAATTGTCACATCCATTATTTCCGTGTCATTATGTGTCATGTACCTATTACAAATGATACATATAACTAACACTACTATGCAGCCTATACGAGACCCTCTGCTGAGTTAGTGCTTCTCCAGTTCCATCATCAACATTTCAGCCAAAAGACGTCCACTGCTGGACATAGGCCTCCCCCAAGGATCTCCACAAAGGCCGGTCCTGGGCCGCCCGCATCCACTGCTTCCCGGCGACCTTAACCAGGTCGTCGGTCCACCGTGTGGGAGGCCTACCAGCACGGCGCCTTCCGGAACGCGGTCGCCACTCGAGGACGTTTCTGCCCCATCGGGCGTCAGTCCTGCGAGCTATGTGCCCTGCCCACTGCCACTTAAGTTTGGCAATCCGGTGGGGTATGTCGGTGACCCTGGTTTTCCTGCGTATCTCCTCATTTCTGATTCGATCTCGCAGGGAAACTTCTCCAGTTACATGGACGGTAATTAGCCTGCTGTGCCACGCTGGCTAGATGCGTTGCCACAGGGTTTCGTATCAAGATTTTCTACACTTGCAGCCCTTTCGGCACTTTCGGCCTTGTCATGCAGCACTTTCGGCCTTGTCATGTCCTTCTGTCGACCTTGCGACTTACGACCATAAATATGGTATGTGAAAGACCTTGCTTTGTGGCGATTTGCAGTCGGTGCCAACTTAAATTCACACTATGTTACGTGACCAGTAGGTATGCCTGTTTTTTTCGTTTGATATCCTCATGTATACCTGGTGGTTGGAGACTACCCTTCTCTGAGGAGTATTAGGAATAAACGGTAGTTTCAAATTTAATTAAATAAGATTTTTGTGAACACGTTATTTTTTAATTTTCACTTTTTTTTTGCAGTATCATTCGATTTGTGAATCACATAATCTTCACATGTCACAAAATGATTAACTGAAATGGCTGATAAAGATATATTGGGTTCTAGCAAGACGATAAATATCAAATATTTATGAACAAATTCACTATTGATATAAGTTATCTTATCACAAATAAACGTAAGACTATTTGTGTTCAATAGTAGAGCCATTGTGTTATTGTGAATGATGAAGCCCGTGTATACCTTCTGAGACTGATAAAATAAAGTGAAGCCGATCCACCTACACAATAATATGTATATACTTTATTAAAATACTACTTATATGCCAAGCCATCTGGCCAACGGAAAAAATAATAATTTAAAAACTTGTCATACTACATTACTTCCCAGAATTTGATCCTGACAAATAATATATTATTATTACAAACGTTTTGTAAAATTCAAAAACTGGCCCCGCGATACAGTTAATATATAGTGCCGGAATTTCGTTTAACAAAAATATAGATAGATAGATAGATAGATGAACTCTTTATTGTACACAAGAGAATTATACTGAACACATAATTCCTATCGATATACGTCGATGGGAATTAATCTATTGTGCCATGTTGACCAGAAGGGTTGGCAGAATTTCAGTTTCATATCAAATTGCGTCTAGGTTTTCAGCCTTGATATTTCATTGTAAAACAGAGATAAAGTATTACCACCGCGACCTTTCTGACAATAGTATGAGGACTAGGAAGGAATTTGCTTTAAGGGCTGTCCGTTAATCACGTGAGGTTTTTTTAACCGCTCCCTCCCCCTTGGTGATACGTGGTGAGGTTTATGACTAGCCCGCCACCCCCCATTCAAAATCACGTGTATTTTTAAGTACCTACAAAGAATCTTACACCTAAAGGTCACCTACTCGCCGCTTTTCGGTTTAGAAGTCACGCGTATGACCCCAAAATAAATAATAAATATACCCTTGTGATATTTCGTGAATTTTGCCAAACCCCTCCCCCGCGAACCTCACGTGATTAATAGAAAGGCCCTTAGTCGCCTCTTACGACACCCGCAGGACGGAATGGGGTGGAGACACTATGTATTCTAAATCCGTCACCACACGTACTATTGTACGTGTTGTATCATTATTATGATTGAACATGTTTTTTCTTCTTCCAGCGATTTGTTCACTGAAACAATTTCAATGCGGCTCTGGGAAGTGCATACCGACGATGTGGGTGTGCGATATGGAGAAGGACTGCGAAGACAACTCTGACGAGGAAATCGAGCAATGTAAAACAGGTTAGTACTGCTGATTTTATTTTCACATAATCGTCAACGGTTTAGCTAAAATAATAATTATTGTAACTATTGTTATTCTGAGTATGATAAAAGAAGTGCTTAAGGTGGATGCTCCAGGGTAGCCCGCGAAATTCAAATTTTCTTACGTTTTTTGCAATTTGCAGGTCAGTGCTAGGTTGTATGTTGATTAAAATGCTATTCGCGGCTGTAAGACGTATGTAGTTATAGAATTATTATCATCAAAATCATTAATATAACCCTCCAAGCTCATAAAGGTGCAAGAACAACATTCTTGCACCTTTATGAGCTTGGAAGGTATGAGCTCATCATCATACAACCTGCAAATTGCGCTACAAATTGCAAAAAACGTAAGAAAATTTGAATTTCGCGGGCTACCCTGGAGCATCCACCTTAACATAAACTCGTAACGGTTAGGGGAAAACACTTGAAACGTGGCTAATAAGGTAAACGATGATGATGTCCTAGGTTTTCACGATCTTTGCACATTGCAGGAAATAAATAAAATAAAATAATACGATCAGAACCTGAATTAATTTCGAGAAGGTGTTTAGTGTTCTGTGTAGGCTATGTTTTTTTAAATTATTGATCACTTACGAGTATGACATGTAATCGAAACATTTTTATGAGTCCAAAACAAAAACCATTTTAAAAAAATGCAACCTGTCTTTAGCTTAAGCACTATAACGAAAAATAAACATTTTATTTTTAACTAGCGACCGCCCCTGTTTCGCACGATTGCAATGATGAACATCTATACAATATTATGCATGTATTATACATATAAACATTCCTCTTGAATCACTCTATCTATTAAAAAAACCGTTTCAAAATCCGTTGCGTAGTTTTAAAGATTTAAGCATGCATAGAGACGGACATACGACAGCCAGACAAAAATGTTGTTTTCTTACAAATCTTCTAGATTATTTATTTCTAGTTTCCCGCCAAGATCGAACGGACTTAGTTAGATACTTAGATTTAAATAGGTATTATGATATCAATACGAATGGAATAAAAAAGAATATTTCGAATCGGTTAACAAATGATGGGGATATGCGGTAGCAAACTTGAAAAACACAACCAAATTGATGATGAACTTCCTTATTTTGGAAGTTGGTTGAAAATAAGAAAATAAAGCTAATGTTAACTTAAACACTGTGTTTATATCCATCAATTTCATTGCTCTTATAGAAGTTTGTTGAAAATAAGAAAAAAAGCAAACACTGTAAATTCTTCAATTTGATTCCTCTTATCCCTGAATATTTGCCTTGACTATGTCTTAAAATAACCAATTCCGTCTTACGTCGTAGACGTAATACAGTTTGTCATTACTCATTACTAATAACATATTGTCGCTATACTTCTTTTAATTGAAGATCGTTGTTCATTTATTAATCAATTGATCGTCAGATGTCTTCGACGTACGACTATCTCCGTACTGGACGTTGCATTGACAGTCTATTATTATTTATTGGGAACTGGCTTTGGTGTCTTCCCTACATGTTCCGATTTATATTGATTATTCTACTTTCGAGCTTTTGGTCGCTAACAATAAAGGCTGTTGTTGATTGTAAAATTGGTTAGGTATAAAATTATTTATCAAGGTCATAGTCAAAGTCAAATCGTTTATTTTGCGTAGGAACAATGTTCACTAACAAATCTATACTAATCTATAAAGCTGCAGCGCTAATCTCAGGAACTACTGGACCGATTTCAAAAAATCTTTCAGTGTTAGATAGTCCATTTATCGAGGAAGGTTATAGGCTATATTTTAGTTTCAAAAGAATTAGGGATCCGTATGAAAATTGCGATTTTGTAAACCAAGGTGTAAAATCAAAAATCTATTTATGCGTGCGCTGCAAAAACTATTGACAATAGAACAAAATGATGTACTACGGGTTTGTAGGTCTTATAAAGATCTACAAAAAAGTCCGCGAGAGCACATAATCTAACTATCATAGTTTAGTCACAATAACCGATTTTATGTTCATAAAAAATATGCACGTTTTCGAAGCCACGCGGGCGAAGCCGCGCGCAAAATCTAGTAGTCTGAATATACTTGTCCTCCTACTACTCCACAATAATGAGCCACTGCTGAGTCGGGCCTCCTCCCATCACAGGGTGGGTAATAAGCCTATTGTGCCACGCTGGCCAGACTTGCTAAATAAATGATATAATAACATATTAATAACACATATTATATAATGCAAAGTATTCGACAGCTAACCACCAACTCGGAACGTGAACACAGCTGAGAAGAACTGGCAAGAAATACAGAGGGCTTGTAATTTTTTGTGTTTGAATTTTTTTTTACTTTGTGGTATTATACACTTTGTATTATTTAATATACTTAATTATAGTTTAATCTATTAAAAATAACATAAATAAATCATTAACCACATTTTGTGAGACAATTATATATTATGTAAAACAAATTGTTCTTTCCGGGTGTGTAAGGCGATCAATTGTTTTTGTTACGATCAAGATCAAATTATCGACACACGTTTGGTTGCTTTCAGACCAAAATAAAAGAAGAAAGTACTCGCTTAAATTGAAAATAGGAGTACCTGGCAAGGCCACCATGGAATAAAGAACGTTTAGTTAAAAAGAAACTAGCTGATATTTTTTCTTAAATATTGCGCAAATATCTCGCTTCAGAAGTTCACACATATTTTCTTACCTAGAATTCTTTACTTAAGATTGAAATCCACTGGTGCAGAAAAGACGATGTCTACTCGTAAGCTTTAAGATACGTGTCCAACATTTTTTTTTCCTTTAATTTTTCCTTTTTAATAACACAATGTATAACTTGTATCGCGGGGGCAGTTTACTAACATGAATTTCACAAACACAAACGACACCCAGACCCTGAGCAAGTGCCTCTGGTTTACACATAGACACTTGCCCGACCCCGGAATCGAACCCGGGACTCCGTGATCTAAAGGCGGCACATCTAACCCCTAGACCAACGAGGTACTCAAATAATTCCCCATGTCTCGTCTTTGATGTCATCGAGTGACGTGGGCTTACACTATACACCAACCAAAGAGGACTTTTATTAAATCTAGAAATAAGCAGAAAATATTCACCTTTCCTTAGAGTCTTAAATGAGGGAGAAGTAGTTTTCAGGTTTGTTTTCGCATTTTCAATTGATCTTCACATACTGAATCACCAGGGTTTCATTAATATAATAGCTGCTACGTGTTCGGTCTTGTTATGTCCTTTTGTCGGCTCATACGACACTCTCGGGGTGCAATGGGGTGGTGACCTTATGTATTCTAATTCCATCAGAACACGCACGAAAGTAATACGTATCAGTGATTTTACTGGGATAAACATTTTGTCACACGAGACGTGACGTGGTCCAAAATAGTGTTAAAGTAGAATCAACTTTCAAAGACTATTTCTTTGCACGCATTAATTTTTTTTTTTTTTGACATTTCACAAATCGCCATCTCGTCCCAAGTTAAGCAACTTAATGCTTGTGTTATGGTTACGAGATGGATGATAAACTACTTATATACATTTTTTTTTGTAAATACATACATATTATAGATAGAAATGACACCCAGACTCCGAGCCAGTGCCTCTGATTTAGACAAAGACACTTGCCCGACCCCGGAATCGAAACCGGGACCCGTTGATCCAAAGGCGGCACATCTAACCACTAGACCAACGAGGCAGTCAGCATGGGTTGGTGACACTATGTAATCGTCACCAAACGCAGTTGTATTGTCTATTAAAGTTTTATTAAAAAGAACACTGAATATAACATAGATGTTGCTACACGTGTCTATAATTCCGATAGCACTCACGGACATTAAGGCAATCGGGAATAGCATTCTATAGGCATTGATTGAGCTCCCCGTTGATTGCCTTTGGCTTCCTTTATTGATGGAAGATGACTCGGTTCGCCTCGCTGGCGCCGATAGTATGTGTATTGCGCATACGATGACCCTTCAATCATAATTGTAGATGACATTATAGAGAACGATTTGATGCGTAATTGATTTCAGGCGGAGGTGAACTGAATGTTCATAGAGTGAAGGATAGAGAATATAATAGTGTCATCAAACCATCAAATTAATGAGATGTATTTCAATCATTTCCTGTGTCGCTGGGGAAATTTGTGCTGCAAAATGCCTCTCAGAGGTAGGTCAATGGTAACGTGGGACTCAGGAACATCTACCGTGGCACTAGTGCTGTAGAAACAGCTCGAAGTCGCAAAAGAAAGCACGGTACGTTTTTGGTATCGACGTTTTCGTCCTGGAAAGTTCTGGAAAATGATTAAAGAATGCCGCTGTACCTCGGGGGTGGAGTCAGCAGTTATGTGCGACTCCGGAACACTCGACCACCCACTAAAACCCTCACGCGTCTCGTTTGCCGCCACAGGTTTGCGAGAACGCGTAGTGCCCCGACTAGCAGTTGCCATCCATGGTAACTGGGGCGCCCTCGATCAATGAGGCTCGTGTCGGTGGTAGGTTCCCTGACCCACCACCGGATTTCAAGGCGAGGGTAAAAGGAGGGCGTGACGTCACCTAAAATTCCATTTTAAATCAAAGTTTCGGCATCAAGGCTTCAAAACATTGTTATCCGCCCTCCCTCACCCACATGGCTCAATAAGTTTATATTCCACTAATTCGTCACCATTAATTAAATAGTAAATTATGAGATTTGTATTGTTTGCTATTATTTTATATATATTTCCTCTTCCCACTGAGTCCAAATTCAATACATACGAGGAAAAAACATCATTAACAGATAATGTATTACACTTGAGTGTCTCAAATAAATGAACGTTTTCCTGTAATGTTATAGGAGTTACACATGTATTTATCTTCGTGAATTACCCCAGACAGAAAGATACCTTAAACCAGGAAAAACATCATTAACAGATAAGGCATTACACTTCAGTGTCTTAAATAAACGAAAGATTTCCTGAACATCAAAGATTTGTAGATTTATGGCCATATTCGTAAAAGCTGTCATTTCATCGAATCTTTAAGAACATATCGGTTCCTTTAATTGGATAGCCAAACGAAAGGGACGGCAACAGATACAATACACGTTAATGTCATTAAAGGAACTATTAATATTAGCCTCCACCATCTGCCGAGTTGGGTATCCTCCAATCCCATGAAAGCCACTCAGACGGGTTTGCATACGGTCATCCAGTTTTAATTCTCTTACGGCATTTTGTATTGTCACGTTATTTCTGTCAGTCCGTACTTATGAGCCCCATATGATGGATCGGGGCGGTGACCACGTGTATTTTATCCATGCGCCACATGAATATAATAAAATTAGCTGACCGGGCAGGCGTTGTCCTGTATGATATTCGTTTACCGACTGTATTGCCACCTGTCGGGCAGATTTGTGAATATAAACCATCCTCGGTGCCACACAAACGTATACAAATAAAAACATTCAAATCGGTTCACCCGTTCTAGTGACAACGAAATGTGGCATTGATTTTTATTTATATAGATGACCTCCTACGACTACTTCTCAGCCAATTAGCCTACTGTGCCACGCTGACCAGACGAGCGAGTTCCTTATCTTCCTTGTCTTATCATTTCCTTTCTTGTCTCTTGTGTCACCCTCAGGTTAAAATAAGGTGGAGTCACTATGCATTCTTAATCCATCACCACGCGGAATTCTAAATATGATATCTAATGTAATATTTACAATATATAAGTGGAATTTCAATTGACTCCTTGAGTATTTGTAGTTAATTGGAATAACATTATTACGTCACTTTATGCGACTATGGCCTGGTTAAGGTCGGGAATGTGGTGGATGCGGGCGGGTCATAAAAGGTCACTGGGGAAATTCTTTGGGAGGCATACGTATGTATATCCAACAGTTGCCTTCTTTTCGTTCAAATTATATTGATGATGATAATCACGTTCTTCGAATTGAAGTCTACGAGTCAACTTTTGTTTTCAGCAAATTTTATTATCTCAAATAGTCATTGCCTATCGTAGTATATTTAAGTTTGTAAATTTATTCCTTTCCATTCACCAGGTTCTGATTACAAAGCGGACAATTTATCATTCTTGCAAGAGATTGGCTTCACTGAGACATTGATGTTAATTTATATTTTCAGTGGATCACTTGGTTTTATCTCATCCATCTTGACACGGAAATTCCCTTAAGGCATCTACCAAGTTGCTGAACAACCGCTGAGCCGAAGTAGACTCACAATTAAATTATACAAGTACACCTGATTTGCAAATAATTGATTGCAATTGTTTCCGTTTTTTTCCTTATAAGTTATTAGCTTTCGAAGTTTGCCATTCATGTACCTACATAATATTTTTTTGTGAAACACAAGTGAATAACGGTTAAGTGGATAACTTGACGTTTGTAATAGACGTTCAGTCATATGTTTCATTTTATTTCTTTTTTTAATTGCAGTAACATCAATTTTCCAATGCACTTAAGTTATATTACTTAACTTCTTCCCTCTCGACCGTGCGGCCACCTTGTTGTGGTGAGGGGGCTTGCGTGCCTTTAGGATCCGTTGGGGCCATACCGGCTCAGGGTCACCCATGCCGGGCGGGCCCACGGGGAGATGCCAGACGAAGAGCGGCACATGGGGAGTCGTGGTGGGTTTTGGCTCATCATATAATCCAGCGTCCAACGGCCGGGTATCCATGAGGATCTTAGACGTAAAAAAGATTAGGTTAGAAAATGAATTTATTTTAAAAAGGGATATTAAAAAGTCTCGTAAAAGTGATATAATGAAACGAAAAACTTGCATTGCTATAAAAGTTAAGTACTCGTATAGGTAGGGACAGGATATTTGCTCTCTAAATATGCTTCCACAGCCAGCTACATATTCACTTCTTATCTCAGAGGTTGCTCCGTATTTGGGTCATACACCTATGTAGGTAGGTTTAATATCTCGAAGTTGACTTAGAAATCTGGTCACGCACCCTTCTCAATAGCCTCCATGCCAGAAAATGGTGCGTAGGCAATAGTGATGTGCCCACACTATTTTTATCGAGCACAAAAAATGAAAAACTATAAAATATCGTACTACAAACGAAATTTCTAAAATGACTATTTACGAGAATATATTTTCCTGTAGGCGCCTACATTTTGTCATTAAAATTTATCATCATCATCATCATCATTTCAGCCAAAAGGCGTCCACTGCTGGACATAGGCCTCCCCCAAGGATCTCCACAAAGGCCGGTCCTGGGCCGCCCGCATCCACTGCTTTCCGGCGACCTTAACCAGGTCGTCGGTCCACCGTGTGGGAGGCCTACCAGCACTGCGCCTTCCGGAACGCGGTCGCCACTCGAGGCCTTTTTTGCCCCATCGGGCGTCGGTCCTGCGAGCTTTGTGCCCTGCCCACTGCCACTTAAGTTTGACAATCCGGTGGGCTATGTCGGTGGTTTGTCTGCGTATCTCCTCATTTCTGATTCGATCTCGCAGGGAAACTCCAAGCATAGCCCTCTCCATTGCCCTTTGGGTGACTTTGAGCCTTCTGATGGAGCCCATAGTGAGCGACCACGTCTCTGTTCCATATGTCATCATTAAAATTTATATTAATCTTATATTATGTACCTGATATCCAAGACAGTCTTATTTTCTTTTGATTGGCCTAGTTATATTGGCTAGGCCTTTTCGTTACTTAGTTCTTCGTGTTTCACATTATGTGACGAGCTTGCAATCACAATACTGTTACGATGTGATTCAAAAGACTTAAAATACAGAGTTCTCCTGCCGGTTTTTCTCTGTAGAACTCTGTACAATATTTGTAAAAAAACGTTTATACTGATTTTGATAAACTGAAACTGATAAAATGACTTCTTCTTCTATTTATTCCAAAAAAATATACAGGCAACACGGGACTTATTCAGGTTAGAGTTCTTTTTTTTAATATAGTATCTCCATCCCATTTTTTCCTGAGGGTGCCTGAGAGCCCCGAGGAAATCCTACTGTGCTAACCCACCAACGTGACACAGTGCTAATTTTCGTCGTACTTTTTTAAATTACATTTGGGCAACCAAATTTGAAACGAACGAATTTAAAAATACCTAAACTAAATTTTTACAAAAAATTACCTAAACAAATAAAGTTATTTTTAAATTTCTCTCAGGCACCCTCAGGAAAGAATGGGATGGAGATACTATATTAAAAAAGAAAGTACGACTACATAGTGAATATTCCGAATGCCGATGATGGAAAGTACGTCCCTAGTGCGTGTATCTGAACTATTCATGAATAATGAAGTTCAGCAATTCTGTCTCCGCTCGTTACTATAAGATAGGTTGGAAAAAGAAAGTAACTTCTTCCTCGTGGCTCAATTCAATATGGAATATACTCTTGAATGATTTGTGTACTTTAAAAAATTTGGGCACTGTATTTAACTATGCTTTGTTATCTAAGCAGATTAATACATGTAGAGGAGGGGGACGTGACGTTACGCCTCGCCTTAGAGACCGGTGGTGGGTCGCGGGATCCGCTACCGATTAAAGCCTCAATGTCTAAGGGCCTCCCAGTTGCCAGGGACGCCCTCCGATAGACGCTTACCAGCATGGCGGTCACCACGTCGGGTCGTCACCGTGGAATGCGTTTACGCGAACCTGTGGCGCCCCAAGCGTGTCGTGTGAGGGTATACCGCTGGGGTTTTAGTGGGTAGACGTTTTCGGAGTCCCACACAATAGCCGAAACAACCCCCGAGGGGCTGCGGTATGCATAAAGCTTTCAGCAGCGAAACAAAAAAGGGTCTTACGATAGCGTCATGATATAATGGAGAGGTGACACAGTATTCTAAATCCGTCACCACATGGACTTGATTTTAAATTTACTCCTTATTAACCGTCCATTATGTGATATGGAATTGATACCAAGTTATTGATGCTGCTTTTTCAAAATTACATTATGAACGTTTGAACGACTTTTCAACGACAGCAAATCTACACTACACAAAGACACCCTGTCTTGGAGCAAACATAACATAAATGCTGCACAAAGACATTCGTTCTGTACGTGATCCGAACCCGGGTCACGTTACAATAGTGCCGATTAGTGTTACGAATGCTCACAATACTTCGCCAACGTGCTGGTTTATAAACTAGTTATTGCGTCGGGTTTTTCCTGAATCTTGGTCAAACCATAATAAAATCGAAATTTGATTTATGTGGTTGTGACTTTAAAATAAAAATGACTTCTTCTTCTATCACTTACAAAAAATTATACAAGCAAAACGGTACCTATTCAGGTTAGAGTTGTTTTTTTTTATATAGTGTTACCACCCTATTCCTTCTTCTCGAACCCTGTGCTAACCCACCAACGTGACACAGTGCTAATTTTCCTCCATTAATTTGGAGGAGGCTAAGTAGTGGGTCATTTATGGGCTGAAACTATGACTATTTAGTACTACGGCTCAATGTTTAATAAGGTTTGCAATACTGTACACCTCGGGTTCTGTACACATCGGTTGATAGAGTAGAATCCTGAAAAAAAATTGGATATATATATAGCAAAAATATATAAAGTCACCAATTTTTTCCAGATCCGTAACGTTATATATATTTCTGCTGTTTATGTGAAAGCGCAGCGTGTGACTCCGATTAGGTCGACGGATGACTCATAAAGTTGTGCTGGGAGTTAGTGGATGCGGTATGCGTATTTTGCGGTCATTAGGGATTGTAAGCTTCTGAAAGGGCCTTTGTTGTCTTTCTATTTCTACCAAAGCGTGCGTTTCGAAAGCACCTGGGTACTAAGCAACTTCAAAATAGTATTCAAAGATAGATAATATTAATGTATTATTAGTTCTCTATTATTTGTGTAATGTTGCTCTATCCCTTGTGTACTATAAAGTAAATACATATAATACATCGTCTAATGTGTTAGCGACTGACGTCATCCGTCGGAAGTCAGACCTGGGGCTCAGGATGGGGGGGGGGGTCGTTGATCAGTAGGTAATTTTATCAAGTTAAAAAGAAAGGTATCTTTACCTGTAACTTGTATCGCGGGGGCAGTTTACAAATGTGTAACTCATGAATACAAATGTCACCCAGACTTAGTGCCTCTGCTTTTCAGAAAGACACTTGCCCGACCCCGGAATCGAACCGGGGAACCGTGATGCCAAGGCGGCATATTCAACTCCTAGACCAACAAGGCAGTCGAGTTCATGTGTGTTTTCATCCTTTCGTTATTTTTTACGGCTATTGTAAAGGTAGGGTCGAAAAGGATTGGGTACCTTTTTTTTTAAATTGCGTTTTAGATCACCTTCATAGCTTGGCATGCGGTAAACTATAATATAATTTATGTATAATATGTTTATGTTATCATACAAATAAGAAAAACACAAGTTGGGGTTAGAGGATACTCCCAACGAATTGGGGAAATATATCATACAATTTTAATGTATTATTCGTTAACAAAAATCTGTTATTCAGATAAAGTGCGACACGTTTCCATTATAAATACATGAAATTATACGAGTAATATACTATGTCAAGCTTACTGTGAATTTTATGCGCCATTAGCTGTCGTTTGCGGCTACGTCAGCTTTATATAAACTGACAACCCTTTCCGAGGACGAGGCGCTTGCTAACAAGCAATATTGAGCTTTAAATTTCTCGCAATAAGTACAATATTTCCTTCGAAACTGTTTGGAATATATCAGATGCTTCCTTCCAATACAGATTTGTTGAGTAAGGTAAGACACGGACGAGTAATGAGGCAAGAAGTACCCACGCAAACACACATACCCACACACCCGCTTAAATTATTATACATTTGTGTGCGTACCTAAATCTACACGCGTAGTTCATACGTAATCACACGCCTACACCAATGTTTGACATGAAAATCAGTTTTTTTTTGTATACTGCAGATCAAATTGTGTAGTATTAATGGGATCGTTGTATGAAAATAAGTTGTATATTCTGAGAAACAAGCACTATAGATATTAGGTTTTTGTTTTACGTACGTAATAAGAATATAGCTTCCGCCGCCTCCTCTGGATATTAGCGTGATAATATATTTCTATTTATTAAACACGTGGTCCAAGGCCCAGGACTTATATGTTTCAAATAATGAAATTATCTGGATTTAGAATATATAATGTCACCACCCATGTATTGTGTGTCGTAAGGCAACTCAAATACCCATGACAAGGCCGACAACCTAGCCACAAGAGAAGGAAATGGTGATACGAAACCCCATGTCAACCCTCTATATAACCGAAGGAGGTGCAACTACGCAGTGAGTCACGTATGTGTTGAGTAGTACGAGTAGTAGTGTTTCTTTAATATACATCCGCCATTGTGAAGAACTAAGATAGCTGGACATCCACAAAACCTTACAATTGTCAACGTATTAAAATTTATTGCCAAATAAAAAGAGATTGCGAGACAGAGAGATTGCGCTTACCTAAGAAAGGAAATCGCAATCTCAGATATTTTAAATGAAGGAATCGCACTCATAAACTGTCTTCCGAAGCGAGGAGGTTATTAAATTTTAGTGGCTCCCAAAGTTTTCGGTCTTATCGATTCCTTTTTACTTTGCGTTTATTTTTAAACTTGATTCCTCGGGGAGCCAGGGCTATTAAAGAGATTAACGATGCTGCTCCCTGAAATATTGCTGCAGTTATATTTGCGTATCTGAATGAAATTCGAATGCTCGACAATTAAGCTGAAAATTGTCGTAATGTCATCAATACACTGAGTAATTCATCATTCACTGTCATCAATACACTGAGTTGTTCCTTTAACTTTTAGAAACAATGTATAAAAAATACCAAATATTTTATGTTCATCATCAAAGTCCAAAAAAATAACTACTGCTAAAAACTATATCACGCTTCATACAAAGATTTGCTTAGGGAATATTATTAACTAATTGTATGAGTCTTGTTTTGCAGCTATATTGGGATATATTATATATATTTTGCTATAACCACTATCTTTGGTTAAATTGTGCAAAATTTCAGTTTTATAAAACGAACCCCCTGAACTAGATATGTAGGGACAGTTTACAAACATGAAATTCACGAACAAAAATGACACCCAGACTCGGGGCAAGTGCCTGTGGTTTACACAAATCCACTTGCCTGTCCCTGGAATCGAACTGGGCGGCCGTGATCCAAAGACGGCGTGTCTAACCCCTAGAGTAAGTAGATTCATCATTATAGTTATCTGCTGGAGATAATGCTGCACCATATCCGCTATGTGTGTGTGTGTGTTTAGTAGCACCTCCACTGAATAGAGAGGCAGGGTTACTCAAGACTTACTGGGTCGTGTTCACCTTCCCAGACCTCGTTTATTAACTACTCGGATCTTTGCAAAGGGAAAAGGTTATCCTTATAAGCTTGCTTGTGGCGAAGAATGAAAAGCACTTAAGAGAATTGTTCGAAAATCCTACTTCCATGTTTGGAATAACGAGAAATGGCGATAACAATACATTTTTTTGTAATGTTCTTGTAACAGCTTTGAAAATATATTTCTCACATATTTTAGAAACGAACTGTTCACAATAGAGTGAAATGGAAAAGGTGTTTATTTTTGGACCGGACAGGCGTCACAATGATTTCTATTGAAAATAGCTGAATTTCTGAAATAATATGAAGTGTTAGCGGTATTGAAAGGAAAAAATTCTGATTGTGTTGCTGTAATCCTTGAGAAATAAAATCTTCGAGTTTAGTTCTCATTAGTTGAATGATTATAAATAACCCAGCGTAGTAGTATTTATCTAGAGATTCTAAATTTATTGATTTGCAATATTTTACTAATTATGTTCATACATCATATTGAAATGAGCCAAATTTATCAAAACTTTATAACAAAGTTAAAAACCGAATCCAAATTAATTATATCCTTTTCCTAATCGGTGTCAATTTAAGTTGACGTTGAATTTGATTTAAATAATAAAATTGTCCAAATATTACAGAATTTCCCTTTTTACAAATCGTTGTTAATCACTTATTTTCAAGTGTCTGCAAACGTCTAAACCGATTTCGATAACATTTATATGTGCCCAATCTGGACCAATCGAATAAAATTTTTTGAAAATCGATTTACAATTCACAGACTTATGTAGCCGCATACAAACATGCAGATACAAAAAATATACAACCAAATTAAGAACTTTAAACAAGTTTAAAGTGTGTGTAAAAATAATAATTTTGAAATAAATCAATTTATTTTCTAGTGTGTGTATGTTTATGAAACTATACCTAATTGTGTATATTAGGCTCAAGTATTTTGACTTCATCTAATAAATCCTGGATTCGTCGTTTGAGATCAATCTGTACGACTATTTTGCGTGATACTGTATAATAAAATCTGATCCAAACACACGATGGAGACAACCCGCCATATTCGTAGGATTACACTAGTTTCAGAAAGGTTTGGTTATTTCGTAGATTTCCTCATAAAACGGGTAAGATGTCATGACAAGAATCCAGCGTATTCCGTTGGATTATGAAAAGTGACACTTATGCTCGTGCATGCGACAATACTTGCGGCAGGAGCTACAATGTAACAAGGCGTAGTGTCTCATTCTTTGCCTGGTCACGTAGTTTGCGCGTTTCTAGTACTGTAGAATGCACGCAGCTGGTTGGGTACAAAATACTTTCGCAATTTAGCAGGGTAACATAATATTTGGGTAATGTATTGGTGCACTGAGCCGTATAAAATAGTTCTACTATAATCGTGTGTCTGGAAATTGTTAATAGTGGCAAATGGTTTGTTAAGGACCTCAAGGTGGCCTGACCTTGTCCAAAAGATAACAAAATCTTGACATCAAAACGACGCGGGTTCGATCCCCGCACGGAAGAAATATTTGTACGACCTACAAGTATTTGTTCCGGGTCTGGGTGTTTTCTATCTTTAATATGTATGTATTTACAAAAAAAATGTATATAAGTAGTTTATCATCCATCTCGTTACCATAGCACAAGCATTAAGTTGCTTAGCTTGGGACGAGATGGCGTTGCGTGAAATGCCCAAGGATATTTATTTATTATTATTATTTATAAAACCCTGCAGCAGCGTGGCACAGTGGGCTAATTTTGTTCCATGAACTTGGACTCAAAAATATTTTACAAATCAAATAATATTAAAATCGTTTCAGTCTTGTAATTAGCCCACTGCTGAGTCGATTTTCCTTCAAGTTTATGGAGGAAAATTAGCCTACAATGCCACGCTGACCAGATCAAACCATCTAGTAGATGGTTTGGCACAGTGGTTGTATCTATGTTTCCTTATCTAGGCCGAGGTCTTGTGATTTTTAGTGATCTCTTTCGGGATCCTCCAGATGGAATATATTGGTGACATTATATATTGTAAATAAGACGGTGGTGTCTGCGTTTATCTTGTTCATTTACAGCAATTAATTTTCCATTAAACAATCAGTTAGCTAATTAATATATTCATGAACAATGAAATTGCACTCATTAAATTTATACAGCGTCAGATGCCGACTGCAATCACAATAAAATCGTGAGTGCTTGCCTACTATGAAAATTTTGAGAAAGCAGAAGACGCGTACTTCAACCAATTTACATGAAATTTCCGTCATGGTGATTCTTTCTTTTTTACCCGTCTTCAAATGGTAATGAGGGTCGGTTGGAAAATTTCTGAACCAGATTAAATTTCCCCGCTTCTGTATTGTCTGTTCAAATGAACGACATCTGAACTTGTTCAATTAGACTGCCTAACTTTTGTACTGTAGAAAGATCAAGAGATGAGACAAGTTTTTTTATTCTATCTATTCGCAATATCTGCATTAATTATTTGTTCTCGTGTTTGTCCCTATTTCATTTGAATTGGCACCACTCTAAACAGATTGAAATTAAAGTAAAGTAAAGTTTCATTAAAATCCATTCAGTAGTTTTTACGTAAAAGAGTAACAAACATCCATCCATCCATCCATACTTACAAACTTTCACGTTTATACTAATATATAAGACAAAGTGTTTAATTTCAATGTGCAGCAATCCTGTAAACCTAAGACAGCTGCCATAGACGATAGGATGGCTGCCAGTATCTATGACTTTAAGAGTCCTCCGAAACACTAAGGAGGTGAGCTGTTACAAGTGTTCCACACCGGTCCAACATTCAAGAGCTTGGCGTTGCGTAACCTGTTTTTCCTCCCAAGATCAGTATCTAGATCTAAATTCTAGGGCTAAAATTCTGGGAAAGTCGGGGTTTGGGATGCAATATGTCCCATAGTTTAATTGGTTCTGTAACTTAGACTATTGACTGTGAGGAGTGAGTGTCTTTTTCTCAATACTAAACATTAATCTCTGGTATAGTAGTAAATATTAATTCGCTTTCTAATGAATTTGGTTGTTTGATTTACTACTTTTTTGTTCAGACATATCAGACATGCATATATGAAAGACAACCCGCCCCGGCTTCGCTCATATATTATGGATGTATTATACATATAAACCTTCCTCTTGAATCACTCTATCTACTCAACGCTTCAAAATCCGTTGCGTAGTTTTAAAAATTTAAGCATACAGGGACGGACAAAGGACAGCGACTTTGTTTTATAATATGTAGTAATCATGAAGGCGAGTGAGGTGGTGGAATAAAAGCTAAATATAGATTGTCGTTTTTTGTGAGTATCAAATAATATTAACGTGACCACGTATTGACACTTATGCGCTAATGTATATGTGTTAATACATATTACATTAACATACACAACACAAATTTAAACCTAATTGTGTTAGAAATGCCCAAATTTACAAACTACTATACAGGATGTAACAAAAACCCTATAGCCATAAAAAAGGATATATATTATTGCTGATATAGATAGATACTATACGCAAAATTACAACAAAAAAAAATTTGTTTAAATTTTGACGGATAACCCACGACATACTAAGGAATTATTACTAAGCATGAAGTATAATAACAGCGCAAGTTAGTTGTTTGATTTTTAGTAGAACCCGTTTTATAGAAAAATATTTCTCATAAAATCAATCTTTAGAATAATTTACGTAACTTATATTTCAAGGTTGCGGGCAGCAGCTGGATGCGTCAAGCTGAAGACAGGGCGCTATGGCGCTCTTTAGGGGAGGCCTATGTCCAGCAGTGGACTATTGTGATGATGATGATGATGATATTTCAAGACAGAAAATATTTTAAACACATAGCTGTTTTTTTCTTAGTTCTATGTCCTCATTTTGGATCACTTCGGATGCCTAAAAGGTTTTCGTAACACCCTTTGCACACAACTTAATGTCTTCTTCGACGGAGGATGGAATTATACAAACATGCATTTACAAACTGTATCATCTAAAGCAGGTCAAAACGTGTATCAAATATAGAACAACTTACGGGAACTTTCCGTAAAAAATAAGGAGATACCATCAAAAATAGGTGCAAAGGATCCCCATGAATTGCAATAATGCTACGCTACATAATCCCACGCTCCGGGAAGCCCGGGATTGTTTGCGTCATTAAACACCGCTTTAGGCAGCCCCGATTACCGCTTTTTTAATGTCAGGAAAGAAATATATGGAAATGACTTTAGCGAGGTGCTCACAGTGGCCGTGAGTAATAAATTTTTGTCTAGTTTGAGAAGTATTACAAATATGAAAGCAACCAATGCTAGTTTTGAGAGTTGAGAAAGAACTACGATAGAACAAGAAAGTAGACTTGGTCCAGAATCAATTGATTTGATTAAGAGTGTATTTTGTTACCCTTTCTCCCAATGTTAGTGGAATTAACACCAGTCTAACCTTTATGTAGCGACCGGTATTTAGACTGAGTAAATACCGTCTGACCATCGCGACCATCAACTGATAGTTATTTGGTTAGACTAACTGGCAAGTTTCACGCTACTGACTTGTACGGTTTCGTCCGTGTGGTGATGGATTTAGAACACATAGTGTTACCATATCATTACATCCTCAGTGTGTCGTAAGACCCGACAGAAGGAAATGAAAAAGCCGCAAAACCTAGCTGCAAGAGAAGGAAAAATTGATGCGAATCCCTGGGCCAACACATCTGGCCAGCGTGGCATAGTAGGCTAATTACCCTCCATGTAACTTTGGGCTGACTAGTTGTATATGTGTAACGATTACAATGCGGTTAAAGGCCGCTGCATACGTAACGGGTTTTTATACGGACGGGACGGGACGGGAATTATTGCAAACATCGTTTCATACAAAATGTATATGAAAGTGCATATTTCACGGAGACACGGACGGGACGGGAACGTGGTACGCACGGGACGTGCTAAACATCGTCGCCGATGATGTTTAGCACGTCCCGCCCCGCACGTGCCCCGTCCCGTCCGTGTTTCCGCTACGTATACACAGTCACTCCGTTCGTTCCGGAAAGAAAACTAGTAACGTCTTGATGACGCAAGTGTCGAAAATGGGGTTTGTACAGAAAATCTCCTCTTCTTGTTCACGGTCGTAGCTACTTCGTCATCTAGAGCATTAGCAATTAAAGCCAATACTTGAAACGAAAAATCTATCTTTCCATATTCACAACACTAGCACGTTAGATCCGAGACTGTCACGGTGCGTATGCATTTACATTACGTTCCCGTTTTGGACGAGGCAGTCACGTCCCCGTCCCGTTCACGTCCCGTCCGAGGTAATATCTCGTTACGTATGCAGCGACCTTTAAAGTGCCCTTCGTGGTACGGAGGAGGTCGGATAATACAATCAATGGACAATGATTGACAATAACAATTTTAACGAATTTATCGCGTGTTTTATTATTTAATTTCCGACGATTCGAATGCTTTGCAGAGACTAGATGACAGTTGTCTTTAAAAGTGTACAAATAAATATTTATATTTACCGCCTATAATTTTGTCTTATTGATAACGTTTGAAGAATCTCCGTGTAGTCGCGAAGTAAATATCCTTGGACATTTCACAAACGCCATCTCGTCCCAAGCTAAGCAACTTAATGCTTGTGTTATAGTAACGAAATGGATGATAAACTACTTATATAATTTTTTTTTTGTAAATACATACATTTTATAGATAGAAATGACACCCAGACTCCGAGCCAGTGCCTCTGGTTTAGACAAAGACACTGGCCCGACCCCGGAATCGAACCCGGGACCCGTTGATCCAAAGGCGGCACATCTGACCACTAGACCAACGAGGCAGTCATACTACTACCCCATCTTTTCCCGTGGCGGATGGGTGTCGTAGAAGGCGACTAAGGGACAACAGGCATTGCGCAGACATGGGGCAACACCGGCCATTGGGGGAGGCCTACGTTCAGCAGTGGACGTATTTCAGCTGAAATAATGACGAATATACACGCGATAAATCCGTTAAAAAGTGTTTAATTTCACTGATGAGATGGTTACTTTATACATTTCTTGTGTACTACGACTTACAAGCACAACGTTGTGTATGCAGCAGAGGCAAGCGCCTTGTTTCCGATTAGTTTCCCAACAAACTACGACTGCGAGGTACTCACGTGCGGGACGCAAAAAAATTGCTTGTCTCGGAGCGAATTTCCGCAAGCATCCGCGCTGCGATTGGCTTCCAGTTTGCTAAATGAAGTTACCAGCACCTGACTAAGTTACCGGTGAACTGTGTTCCACGCTTTTGAGAGAAAGTATTACAACTTCTCAACTAAATGACCCACTGCTGAGTCGGGCCTCATGTCCTTTTGTCGGATCTTAGCACACCCTCAGGATGGAACGAGGTGGTGAAAATATGTATTCTTAATCCGTCACCATACGGATTATACGATACGATACGAATTGAGCAGCAATTCAGACCTTAGTTTCGTATTCTTTAATTGAAAGGACATTATGACACATAATTATACAGATTTACTATCAGAGAGCTTAGCAAGTGATTTTTGATATGCACGCTTTGGTAGAATAGTAAGATTAATGTAGGTATACCATCCCATACCATCCCGAGGGTGTCGTAAGAGGCGACTAAGGGAACACTAGAGACAAATCACCTAGCCGCAAGAGAAGGAAAACTTGATATAACCCCTGTGCCAACGCGTCTTACCAGCGTGGCAGTGTAGGCTAATTTCCCTCCATGAATTTGGAGGAGGCCCGACTCAGTACTGGGTCATTCATGGGCTGAAACGAACTAATTTAGGTATGCGACTGACATTGACATGTCGTGTCCATCCAATCTCATAAAGCATATACTATACATTTGTGTTTCTATTATATCAAAGCATGCGATTCGAAACCCATTTAGCAAGGGGTGTTATTTCCTAACTTATTTAAATAAAAATAAAGTTGTTAAGTAAATTATGTCTTCACGGTTTTGATCGCGTTGTTTTATTTAAACCCCAATGTTTCAGACACTTTCCAGTGTCCGTGGTCGCGGGAGAGTCAAAACATCATTAAACTAAGATATCATTATGTTGTTAAATACTCTCCTTCCTCTGCATCGTTGTTAATGTATATGTGTTTATTTAGTAACATTTTATAAGTAACACATTAAGACTGCCTCGTTGGTCTAGTGGTTAGATGTGCCGCCTTTGGATCAACGGGTCCTCGGTTCGATTCCGGGGTCGGGCAGGTGTCTTTGTCTAAACCAGAGGCACTGGCTCGGAGACTGGGTGTCATTTCTATCTATAATAAGTATGTATTTACAAAAAAAAATGTATTTAAGTAGTTTATCATCCATCTCGTTACCATAACACAAGCATTTAGTTGCTTAGCTTGGGACGAGATGGCGTTGTGTGAAATGTCCAAGGATATTTATTTATTTATTTTATTTATTTTCTTGCATGACTTGCTAGTGGGTGGGCCTTTGTTCTGTTAGCTGAGCATTTCTTAAAGACTATTACTTTATTTCCAACTTATTTCTTACATACTTTGATGCTCTTTATAGGTAAACTAGCGACCCGCCCCGGCTTCGCACGAGTGCAATGATGAACCTCTAAATTTGTCAGTCTTTCTCTACAATATTATGGATGTATTACCTTTAAACCTTCCTCTCGAATAACTCTATCTATTAAAAGAAACCGCTTCAAAATCCGTTGCGTAGTTTTAAGGATTTAAGCATACATAGGGACGGACAGACGACAGCGACTTTGTTTTATACTATGTAGTGAAGCTTAGTTTGGTACTTAGTGATCCCACCCAGCCTCATATAAACTTCAGCTAATTTTTTTTCGTCTATACGCTTATCCTCTACGTGTATATATCATTAGGTTTCCCTAAGCTGGTGGATTAATTTTAATCAGAGTCTGTTTGAGAGGGTCAGTGGGTGGTACGTGTTCGTTAACTGATTTTGGTAGTGTTGGGTTAGTCGTCGTTCGTCGTTTCAGCCCATAAATGACCCGCTACTGAGTCGGGCCTCCTCCAAATTCTTGTCGGGAAATTAGCCTACTGTGCCACAGACGGGCTGGCACAGTGTTTGTATGAAATTTTCTTTCTCTTTCGGCAGGTGATATGCCTCTTGCGTTCTTTTAGTCGCCTCTTCTCTTACGACACCCTCAAGACAGTATGGGTTGGTGACATTGTGTATTCTAAATCCGTCACAATTAATTATTCAGTAGGTAACGGTATTTCTGTTTATATTACCAGATATATATAAGATATATTACACACTTACCAGATATAGAGATAAAAAACGCATCATTAAATTTAGTTTACTTTCATCAAATGTTCGACTGATATAAGAAAAGGTTGATTTTTTTTATTTTGTATTATTTACATATTTCACGTGTCTATTGTTTTTATTTACTCAACACTGTTACAGATTTTAACACAATTATTGCAGACTTTATCGCTCTATATAGTTAAGTTCATTTTAATATTTTTTTCATTACTATAATTTTACAACTCAATATAATATAAACGTATCATTCGTGTCCCATAAATCTAGTAGAATCTTTGTGATGTACTAGACAGGCAGAAAGTGGCTGTGCCAGCAAAATAGAATAGACCTTTGGTTCCTTCCCCGTTGACATCGCACAATATATCAAACGTGAATAGCAAGCTCACGAGCCGAGATAAGAGACATGGAACAAAAGGGTTCCATAAATCGTTATTAACTACAGTTTCCTGCTCCTCGCTCAGGTCAAGTGTGTGAGATGTTAGTGAGGTATATCACTTTCCAGTTCATAGATTATTATTTATTAGGCCAATATTTCGATGAAGCTACATAAATTACTACTGCACGTTGTTGTCGTTTCTTTTCGTGCGTTTGTTGACTTGTTTGACTGCTTGTTTGACTTTGTCTAGAGGTTGGAAGTCCCGCCTTTGGATCATGGGTCACCAATTTGATGAGTCGGGCATGTATCTTTGTGAAAACTAGAGGCACTAGCTCCGTCTGGGTGCCATATATAGCCCCGCGGTACAGGTTATAACCTAGTGCAGGTTACCTAAACAAAAAGGTTTTATTCCACATTAGTTATTAGACAGAATTTGTCTTAGGTATTATTGGTAATATTACCGTATATTACCTCTCTATTAAAGGGTACTTATTAGGTTGGTAAATTGACGTTGGTAGAAACGCAAGGGCAAGGCAGTACCGTCTATGCTGAATACCTTGAGCACAAAGTGTAGTAGTGGGGGAAAGATACGCGCTCCTTCTCCGCCAATCACCGGCAATGCGGCACTAAAATCTACTTTTGCGCATTGGTCGATGTATTTGGCTTAGACGGTACGTATGCAATCAACATACGTTTGTTTTGCTTCTACAGTTATTCTTCCCATGGCATTATCTTAAATAATTCCTATTTTAATCGCAGTTTCATCCCATTCGCCCTTCAGACTCCTAAATATTTTAAAAGCACGGCGATAAAGTCTATGCACGTATTCGCAGTATCAATTTCCCGATAAAAATATTTCCCTATATTATAGAATAAATGATAAAAACTCAGAAGACGGGGGAGCATAACACGATTTTACGTTTACTTTTGTGATGCTCAGATAAATCTAATATAAATAGCATTCGTTCATAGAAACAAGTAGCCTGGGAAAAGAACAGTTTAAATCTATAGTTCCATACTAAGTTGACCCAGCGTCTCGGGATTATGTTGAAGATTTTACTTTGTCAAGCTGATTGATGTATGTCTATGTTACCGGTAATCCCTCTATGGGTCTCAGACGGCTCTGTGTAAATACATTAGTAAAGTTAGGTAAATCAGGTTTTATCTGTCACAATTCTTATCGGTTCGAAATTTAGGAAAAGTAAGGTTAATGAGAATTATTTCTTAGATTTTTGCGATTGACATTGAAATTAAACAGTCTTTAACGGATTTCTCGCGTGAATTTTAAATTACTACTGCAAAACTTTCAAAATATAATTATCAATTATCACTATCACTACATAGTATAAAACAAAGTCGCTATAGTCTGTCCGTCCCTATGTATGCTTATATCTGAAAAACTACGTAACGGATTTTGAAGCAGTTTCCTTTAATAGATAGAGTGATTCAAGAGGAATGTTTATGTGTATATATAATATTGTAGAGAAACACTGATAAATTTGGAGGTTCATCAATGTACCCGTGCGAAGCCGGGGCGGGTCACTAGTATTAAATAAGGTAAAATACTCGCGATACACACTAGTACGTATATGAAAAGACTGAAGATAATTAATTAATGACAGCATTTGCATGATAAAATTTCATTAGTAATTGATTAATCTCCATTCGATTAATGTATATATTGCCTACTAAGCGTTGGTTTAATGATAATGGCGCGGTTATTATATTCAAATACGTGCCGAGTTAGCCAACTCTATATCACTGATACGTATTCACATTATAATTACTCACTTATATTGCCGATTAATCTCAATTATTATACCTCACTGGTGCTTGTTCGTTGATTTATTGTTAGTATTACCAACCAGCGAGTTGAGGGTAACTGGAGCATTAATTTAAGGTAGTCAGGTTTACTAAGCAGCTTAATCAGTGTCGGCAGTTTATTATTATGGTTAATTACTCGTTGTAATGCCCCGCGGGTCTCCGTGTAACTTTTGCAAGCGCCTTGGGGCTTACACAAGTAGCCGCATTGCATCCATAATTAGATGTTTATCCGGGAAAAAAGTTGGCAAAGTCTGTTTCCGCTTGGTGGGCTTAAATAATAAAAAAGTTGTGATCGTCATTTCTGGGCGTTTTAAAGACTTTAAGACTCTGCGTTATTAGTGTATATATAGAAATCATTAATGAAAAAAAAACGATACACAGAATGTTCTCTGTCTTACAAAGATACTTGCCCGACCTCGGAGCTTGAAAATTATAACTCTTGGTTATACGTACAATCCATTTCGTTTTTCGTTCGTTCGTGATGAGTGGGAGTGGTGACCACGTATGAGAAAATGACATGTGGGGCATTTTCCTAGGTTAGATACAAAGCTGACCTTGTGAAGAACAAGATAGTCCCATGTTGGACATGTGGGATAGACAACAGTTTTATGGGCCATAACTATTGTACCACCCCATTCCATCCTGAAGGTTTCTAAAGAGGCAACAAAAAGAGACGGAGAACTTAAAACGAAACTCTGTGCCAACCCGCTTGGCCGCTTGAGTCTTGGTCAGCGTGGCTCAGTAGGCTACTTTCCCTCCCTGTGATGGAAGCAAGCCGACTCAGCAATAGGTCATTTATGGGCTGAATCGTAGTAGTAGTAGACAACGACTGACAGAATGACGGGAGAGACACTATGTATTTTAAATACGAGTGCATCACTACACTGAATAAATAAATACAGTTAGATGTATTTTGAATTTCGTAATTAAAATAGTCTATGCATTATCTTTTAGTATACGATTGCGCTGCCTAAAGCAATAATTCCACATCAGAGAGCCCACATTAAATCCAAATGATGGCAATATCATTCGAAATGAATTACACAAAATGTTAACACGATCCCGTCTGAGGGCTGATTAATTTTATTTCTCCGCTCGATTCGGCCTTGTTTTATTCAAATTTGATAGCGAAACATATTTCAAGCGAGCTTTTTAGGTCAAGCGATATAAGATGATGATGCTATTCTTCAGTAAAATGGATGTGAATAAGTGGATTTTCTGTATAATGAAAACTTGACTTAACATAACAAAAGCATGAAAATGTGGCCGTATATATTTTCTTGGAAATTGTGTTCATTTGAAACGGTTTCAGTACCGAAGAGTGCTGACCTCATAATGTACAACAATGATAACACTTTTATGAGATAATTTTCTTTTAGTCAACACGTGTAATCGTTAACCGTCTCTTAATTATGTTCTATGTCAAACATTGGCCACCGTCTGCAGCAAAAATTTCAAACCGGGGTGTTAAAAATCAGAATGAGAATTTTCTTTAGCCGGAAACTTTGCTAAGACACTAAATTCACTTCAAAATAAATGAACACAAATTGACAAATTGAAAAGTTAATTTAGCACTATGCAAGTGCTAAGTTTACTTTCCTATAGCCATTGATATACAAAAAACCCCCTATAGCGCCGTTTTATTATAAATATTGCCATCCATTTTTCTTTAAATCTTACTAATATTATAAACGTGAAAGTTTGTAAGTATGGATGGATGGATGGATGGATGGATGTTTGTTACTCTTTCACGTAAAAACTACTGAATGGATTTTAATGAAACTTTACAATAATATAGCTTATACATCAGAATAACACATAGGCTACAAGTTATAAATGTATTATGTGAATTACAACAATATAAACAAGTCGAATTCTAAATTTCTAATTGTAAAATTTTCGACCATATTATACTATAGACAACATAACGTTTCGCTGTCAGTTGCGTTTTGTTAAAGTAGGTTTTATACGGACCCCCCTCGACTGTGCTGCCACCTTGCTGTGGTGAGGGGGCTTGAGTGCCTCAATGATCCGTGGGGCCATACCGGCCAGGGCCTCCCATGCCGGGCGGGCCCACGGGGAGAGGTGAGACGAAGAGCGGCACCCAGCGTCGTGGCGGGTTGCGGCTCCGGGGACTCCTCTGTCCTCAGAGCTGCCTTGGGAGTCGTAAACCGCTGCGGCGCACCATGAGGTCCTCGGGTTGGCGCTCAACTTAGTTGGCCGTCAAACCGAGTCCTCACTCAACGTCCTCGGGTGGGCGCCGGCCGAGGGCTGACGCACCTCCTCTGCGGGGCCGTATGCCGCAGAAGGGGGCTGCGGGACGGATCGCCGGTGCGCTGCGGTAGATTGGGGCTGCGGGGACTTGGGTGGATGGGGACCCTGTCCCCAGTGTCTCGCTGCGAGCCCTGGACGGGGGCTCCGGGGACCTGGGTTGACGGTGGACCCTGTCCTAAGGGTTTCCCTGCGGGCCCTGGACGGCTGCGGTGCGCCGGTGTCCTCTGGTTGGCGCCGGCCCGAGGGCTGACGGGCCTCCTTCTGCGGGGCCGATGTCGCAGAAGGGGGCAGCGGGGCGGGTCACAAGGGAGGGAGCTCCGGGTGACCCGCGCCGCGGACGGAGGCGGGGGTGGAGGGGGGTCCGTGACGATGTGGGCCCCTTCTGCCCTCGCCTAGGAGGCCGGTGGTGGTTCGGGGGAGCCACCACCGACGAAAGCCTCGATGACTGAGGGCGTCCCAGTATACCGGGACGCCCTCTCTGATAGTCGCTTGCCCGCGTTGCGGGCACCACGCCGGGGCGTCACAGTAGAATGCGTTTACGCGAACTTGTGGCGCCTCAAGCGCGTCGTGTGAGGGTATGCCGCTGGGGTTTTAGTGGGTAAACGACTCTTGGGTAGACGACCCTTGTCGGAGTCCCACATAATCACCGACCTTTCCCCCGGGGTGCGGTGGTATGCATAAAGCATTTCCCCAGCGAAACCAAAAAAAAAAAAAAAAAAAAAAAAAAAAAAGGTTTTATACGGACCCCCCTCGACTGTGCTGCCACCTTGCTGTGGTGAGGGGGCTTGAGTGCCTCAATGATCCGTGGGGCCATACCGGCCAGGGCCTCCCATGCCGGGCGGGCCCACGGGGAGAGGTGAGACGAAGAGCGGCACCCAGCGTCGTGGCGGGTTGCGGCTCCGGGGACTCCTCTGTCCTCAGAGCTGCCTTGCGAGTCGTAAACCGCTGCGGCGCACCATGAGGTCCTCGGGTTGGCGCTCAACTTAGTTGGCCGTCAAACCGAGTCCTCACTCAACGTCCCCGGGTTGGCGCCGGCCGAGGGCTGACGGGCCTCCTCTGCGAGGCCGTATGTCGCAGAAGGGGGCTGCGGGACGGATCGCCGGTGCGCTGCGGTAGATTGGGGCTGCGGGGACTTGGGTGGATGGGGACCCTGTCCCCAGTGTCTCGCTGCGAGCCCTGGACGGGGGCTCCGGGGACCTGGGTAGACGGTGGACCCTGTCCTAAGGGTTTCCCTGCGGGCCCTGACGGCTGCGGTGCGCCGGTGTCCTCTGGTTGGCGCCGGCCCGAGGGCTGACGGGCCTCCTTCTGCGGGGCCGATGTCGCAGAAGGGGGCAGCGGGGCGGGTCACAAGGGAGGGACCTCCGGGTGACCCGCGCCGCGGACGGAGGCGAGGGTCGAGGGGGGTTCGTGACGATGCGGGCCCCTTCTGCCCTCGCCTAGGAGGCCGGTGGTGGTTCGGGGGAGCCACCACCGACGAAAGCCTCGATGACTGAGGGCGTCCCAGTATACCGGGACGCCCTCTCTGATAGTCGCTTGCCCGCGTTGCGGGCAACACGCCGGGGCGTCACAGTAGAATGCGTTTACGCGAACTTGTGGCGCCCCAAGCGCGTCGTGTGAGGGTATGCCGCTGGGGTTTTAGTGGGTAAACGACTCTTGGGTAGACGACCCTTGTCGGAGTCCCACATAATCACCGACCTTTCCCCCGGGGTGGGGTGGTATGCATAAAGCATTTCCCCAGCGAAAACAAAAAAAAAAAAAAAAAAAAAAAAAAAAAAAGGTTTTATACGGACGGGATAAAAATCTCAGGTATCCTATGTCCAACTTTCTATTTGTTTTAAATATATATAATGCGGAACAAAGTTCGCCGGGTCAGCTAGTTATTTATAATTCCTCAGAGACCTCACGTACTTAAGATAAATAAGCATCATATAGTCATGAAAATTATTTGTGGTTTACGTCCGTTAGTACATGTGATGACGGATTTACGATATACTAGCTGAGTTGGCCTCCTTTAGCTATGCAGGATAATATGCCGTAACGCTAGCCAGACGGGTTGGCACGTATCAAGTTTTCCTTCTTATGTGGCTAGGTTATCGGTCTTGTCATTTCACCACACCTTCAAGATTGATACAGTGACACTATGTATTCTAAACCCGTAATCACACGAAACCTAAACATTATACATTCCATAGGTCATCATCATCATAATAACCATTTGGAAGGGAAATTTGCTTGCTAAACTTTGTTACCAAGATTTCCTGTTTTCATTTCCTTTAGTCGGCTCTTACGAAACCCTTAGCTTGGAAGGGGAAAGTGACACTGTATTCTTAATTTGTCACCATATATATCTTAAATATCCTCACAGAATACTTAAAAATAAACATTCCTTACTGAACAGCTTTGAAACCCGCAACGCAAACACATTGGGAATCGCTGCGAATTTTAGAACGACAACATCCAAATCGATTTCGTTCCAACGTAACTGATGCTATAAAATTCGGTATCCAGATAGAAATCTGTGGAAATAAGCAGCTACATTTGAGTGGGTGAAACTGTACGCCTTTATCCGGCTGCCTAATGGTTCGTAAAATTTGTAACCGGCTCAATGTGGCTGTGCGACTTTGAGACCGGATTATTTGGACGCCGTAATGACGCGCTGAAAGAACCTCTTGGCGTGTTACAGCGTTTGCTAGTGCAGCCTTACAACTTTTATTCAATCTTTCAATAGATTATAGATTTGGGGTTGAAGTCACCTGTGGCGGATTTGTTTATGTTTTAATTATTTTTATAAATGAAAGGATCTTTTAGTGCGTTACATTATTTGCTAGGCTTAAGACTGATATGAAATTATAGAAATTTGTCTTTGCCGAATGATTTGAAATTTTACTTTCGATGACATAGATATGTGTCAGATTTCGTTTAAAGTTTTGGTTATGTTTATAAATTAAAGGACCTTTTAGCGCTTACATCATTTGGTAGCAACCCCGTTGTGATACAGTTAGGACCCGCGGAGCGGGGTGGTACTCCAAGGTTGGTTAGGTAAGGAGGCCCCTCGAAACACAGGCAGGGGGAACCTGAATCAGACACACTCCGCACCAGACCTTCTCGGGCTGTTGTGAATAGTTTAAGTTTTACCCTCCTTCCCCCAAAAAACGCTTTTTTATGGAACCTTATATTAGGGTAAATATTATGGGTTCGAAAACTGAGTTTTACTTATGATAACATACTTTTGAGGCAGATTTGTTGATGTTTTGACTCCATCTATAAATTGTGTGAAGCCATCATTTCCTGCAATGCATACTCTGATTATGATAAAATAGTATAATCGTCTGCACCCATCTGGGAAGTCAGTCAAAAAGCACCAAGAGAACGGTATCTAAATGCGGTGCACCCCGGTCCTATATCAAGGACCCTTATTAACACATTATTTGTATATGTAAGATAATAACAATACAACAACTTGACTGCCTCGTTGGCCTAGTGATTGGATGTGCCGTGCCGCCTTTGGATCACGGGGTCCCGGGTTCGATTCCGGAGCCGGGCAAGTGTATTTGTCTAAAACAAGAGGCACTTGCTCGGAGTCTGGGTGTCATTTGTTTTGTGAATTTCGTGTTTGTAAACTGCCCCCGCGACACAGGTTAACCTACTGCAAATATAATCACTATCACTACATATTATAAAATAAAGTCGCTGTCATCTGTCCGTCCCTATGTATGTTAAATCTTTAAAACTACTCAGCGGATTTTGAAGCGGTTTTTTTTAATAAATAGAGTGATTTAAGAGGAAGGTTTTTAAGTATAATACATTGCACCTGTGCGAAGCCGGGCCGGGTCGCTAGTATGCTATAAAAATAAACAATTTACATTTTGTCTGCTGCGAATATACCAACATTCGAAATTGATTTTTTCCATTAAAAGGCGGAATTTATCTGGGAAGCGTGCCGTAGCTTTCTTTTTTATACGCGTTAAAATGAAAATGTATTTTTTATTTAACAAAACAAGTTTATTTCGAATGCAGCCGCCGCGGCTCCGCTATTAAAATATTTCGACTTCATGAATGCCCACTCGAATAAGTTGTTTGAATGGCCGTAGCCACTATTCGTGGATCGTAGCGTTTCGTTACGTTGAAGTTGGGTAAGCCGTAGCTCATTACAGCTACGTTCGTAGTAGTGCCTACGATTGGTAAGCATCGTAGCAAATTTAATATTTTCTTACAATATTTATTTCATCTCGTTTAGATTTTCATAGCTTCACTGGATCAGAAAATAGTGATTTAGTGTTTACGTGCTATATTTTTTATAAAACGACCTATAATTCGTAAATTTTAACAAAGTATCTTTTTGTGATGGCCGCTACGAATAAAACAAAAAAAAAATACTTTGGTGCGATCGTTCGGAAGTTGTACGCGTGCCTACATACATTTCGGCTAATCAGTTATATTTATATAGAACTAGCAACCCGCCCCGGCTTCGCACGGGTGCAACGATGAACCTCTAAATTTATCAGTGTTGCTCTACAATATTATGCATGTATTACACATATAAACCTTCCTCTTGAATCACTCTATCTATTTTAAAAAACCGAGAATGTGATGAGAAATAAATATGGCTTATGTAGCTAACTAGCCCGGATAAGCTTGAATAAATAGTAAAAAAAAATACCACAATAAATCTCGTGTCATCATCATCATCATTTCAGCCAAAAGACGTCCACTGCTAGACATAGGCCTCCCCCAAGGAGCTCCACAAAGGCCGGTCCTGGGCCGCCCGCATCCACTGCTTTCCGGCGACCTTAACCAGGTCGTCGGTCCATCGTGGGAGGCCTACCAGCACTGCGCCTTCCGAAATTTCGTGTACTTTAATATAATATAGGACAAAAAGTTTTACTGATTTGTGAGGTGTATATTTATAGTCCCGCCCCGGCTTCGCACGGGTGCAATTATGCATTAATTATATTTAAAAACCGTCCTCTTGAATCACTCTATTTATTAAAAAAAGCCGCATCAAAATCCGTTGCGTAGTTTTAAAGATTTAAGCATACATAGGGACGGACAGACGACACCGACTTTGTTTTATATTATGTAGTGATGCTGCGCATTTAGCCACTCAAAGATATAAAACAAACAAACGTTTTGTATGTAAAACACAAAGCCAAATAAATCTTCCATAATATCGTCGAGAGCTATAAATAAGACGGAAATTAATATTGGCCCTTTTCGTATCCTCGTTCTCCGTAAATTACAATTTTACGAGCAGCAATTAACGATTCTGTTTGCCTTTCATATAGTTTCTTGTGCAAATAAAACGAGTATTCAAACTATTTTTACGACAGTTGGGATATTTTCATACTTTTTGGTTTGTGTGTAAATTGAATATAATATATAAATGATATACATATGGGGGATGTATTTAAAATATGCCCCCATTTGTATATAGTGTCACATCCTAATTCCATCCAGAGGGTGTCATAAGAGCTGATAGAATGAAATAACAAGGTTGAAAACCTAGCTGCAAGAGGCCCACTGAGAGCTGCCAGACGGGATGACACGGAGGTTTGCATCAAGTTTTCCTTTTCTGGCGGCTAGGTTTCGGCCTTTCCTTCCCTTCCTTTCCCTTTGTCGTCTGTTATGACACCCTTAGGGTAGAATGGGGTGGTGACATTGTGTATTCTAAATCCGTCACCACACGGACAACTTTTTTGTTCTTGTTTATTTTCTAACTTGCTTTTCGACTTGTTTAGATATTTTATAAGCCTGAGACATCCTCAAGGTGAAATGAGCTGGTGTTGTAATGTACTCTAAATCACCCCCCCCCCCCCCAACAGCTACTTAAAGGGTTATGTATTTACAAGTGTATTATATGCTTCACTGGCACTTAATCAAATTGAGTAGATTTAAATCCGTTCATCTTTTATGAGAATCTGTTGACTCATTTCGTGAACGAGGTGTCAGTTTTTAAATACTGTAGCGTAATGGTAAACGAAACTGAAAATACCTTTCATAAAGGGTAAAGTAATGAAGGGTCTAATCTGAGCGTACTAAATGAGAGTGTTTTAGGAAAATAATTGAAAGTATTCTTTCCATAAAAACAGCGTACATTTGAAAACACTCTTAGTAATGGATTGTTTCTTCTTAATCAGGTTGTCTGCAAGAAACCACATTATGCTATAGTTCTGTAATCAGAAATTTGGTTGCCCTGGTATATTTATGGGTTTAAAATAAATATTTTCACCACCCCATTCCACCCTGAGGGTGTCGTAAGAGCCGACAAAAGAAAACGTCGAGGCCGATATCCTAGCCGCAATAGATGGAAAACTTGATACCAAACCCCATGCCAACGCGTCTGGCCAGCGTAGCACAATAGGCTAATTACCCTCCATGTTACTGGAGGAGGCGCGACTCAACAGTGGGTAGTGGTACAGTAGTAGTAGTAGTATCTTTTAATTTGTGGTTTACAAGAAATCTATCCATGATCCTTTTTTCGCCAAATTCATGATCGTTACCAGCCTTACCAGATTTTGGCTGGTTATGTGAGGTAAGTCCACCGTGTGACGAAAAAAAACTTTGTGTGCCAAGTAAAAGCTGTCACAGAACTTAGTGTACTGACTGTCACAGAAGTATCCAATCGGAAACCACGGCTATAAATACCCTCTGAGACAGACGTGGCATAATCTGGTGACTAATTACCCAACTAAATACCGGATAGTGTTAATATCCGCTCGAGTAAGACCTTTTCTTAATCTTAAAGAAAAAGTGCTTTCGTCCGCATTAATAAAATAATTCTGCCTTAGAGAAAACCTTTACTAATTGGCAATTATGTACAGGAAAATGTTTACTTTTTCATTCAACGACCCGTCAAATAATAGGCGATTATTTTTATCATCATAATATCTTTTTATTCATGCCACAATGCTACGACAGCGACGTAAAACAAATCGTGGTGCGAAATTAAAGTAAATCTTATAATTTTGTAGAGAAATTTCAACTTTAAAACGTGTTAACTTAGATTGAAAATGCCATATTCATCTGGAGTATACTAAAATATGTGTTTTTTAAATTATAAATCCTTAACAACTAACGAATTCTTGATTTATCGCTTATTCCCTAAAAACCTTTATCATTAACCTTACTTTTTCAAATGTTAATTGGGCTACCAGTGAAACCTTATTTACATACTGACTCGAAAACGTTGTGGTATATTAAAAAATACTCGCTGACCGGCGAACTTTGTTCCGCATTATATATATTTAAATCAAAAAGAAAGTTGGACATAGAATACCTGAGATTTTTATCCCGTCCGTATAAAACCTAACAAAACGCAACAGACAGCGAAACGCTATGTTGTCTATAGTTTAATATGGTCGAAAATTTGACAATTAAGTAGAAATTTATGAATTAGACTTGTTTATATTGTTGTAATTCACATAATATCTTTATAACTTGTAGCTTATGTGTTATTCTGATGTATAAGCTATATTATTGTACAGTTTCATTAAAATCCATTCAGTAGTTTTTAAGTGATAGAGTAACAAACATCCATCAATCCATCCATACTTACAAACTTTCACGTTTATAATATTAGTAAGATACACGAGTATCTCCCTCACCTTTTTCTAATTTCATTGGAGTTTAGACCGGTCTGACCGGACTTAGCTATCAGTATTAATACTGAGTGATTGCCGTCTACTCTTCGCTACTCATCTAGTGGGACCGTCGGAAATTTTATGGTTACCATATTACCAGCTGTGAGTTTTCACATGTACCGACTGACGTAGATGTTAGAATGGCAGCTGGGCCCGTAAGCCAGCCCTGAGTTACGGAAGAGGATATTACACACCAATGATGGGCTTGGTGGACACCCATCCAATATCCAAAAGATCTGTTGCGTTGCACAATCCCACTAGAACTTCTAAAGCTGACAACATTATACAATTATTGATAAAAGCCGGTAATGATTTATGAAAATGAAGAAATGTGTCGAAAGAAATGTACCAAAACATTCAATCGCACTGTCGATTTATTTTTGCACCGTCAAAGGTTACGCAAACGCCCTTCGTTATTCTAATACGATTGCCGTATCATCACATCAGATCTCATTTGGATTTCAAATTCTGCACGGATACACAAGGCCTCGGATTTAATCCTAAAGGACGCCTTGGATACCTGTCCGACCGAATTAATACTGTGCCAGTCGTATCGTGTTCGTATTTGCATTAGGTCAATTAGTTCAATTATCCGTGTCCTAGCGGAGTGTTGTGACGGAGCAACAATATAACCTCATATCTTCCCGTGGGTGTCGTAAAAGGTGATTGAGGGAAACACAGAAGGCAGCAGCAAGGCTCTGTTAAATATCGACCATCCTATACTGCGATCGCCAAGTGAGCCGATTATGTTAATTCTCTTCTTCTTCAACCTTTCACCACCCAATGCTGAGTGTAGGTCTCCTCCAATGCACACCATTCTTCGCGGTTTTGCGCCTTTCGCATCCAGTCCTTTTCGGCCACTTCAACAAGGTCATCGGTCCAACGCATCGGTTGCCTGCCCACATTTCTATGCCCTACTCTAGGCCTCCACTCAAGCACCCGATTACCTTACCTTTTGTCGTGTCTACGGCATATATGGCCCGCCCACTTCCACTTTTTGCTAGCGATCACATGGGCTATGTCGACCAATTTCGTTCTCTTCCGGATCTCTGTGTTCCTGCTTCGATCACGTAGAGAGATGTGGCAGGTGGCAGCGCACATAGCTGGTCGCGAAGCATACTGTACCTTCTGGGAGCGAATTCCGTGGCCCTGGTTCGGGCAGTCGAAGATTGCCGTCGGTATTAGTGGGTAGGTCGGGGAGCAATTAACCATCTCTACGCGCCCTAGAGTCCCACATATCCCGAGACGCCCGAACGGCCAGGAATCCATAAGCATTAATTACGTGAAAAATGGGCACATAGCTCGCAGCACTGATGCATGCGAGTGGCTCAGGACCGGCCTACGTGGAAATCCTTGGGGGAGTCCTATGTCCGGCAGTGGAAGTCTTTTGGCTAAAATGCAGGGGCGTAGCGTGCCTTGGTGGGACCCCGTATAAAAAAATATTTGCGGGCCCTTATGAAGGGTAAACATTTCTCACAAAAGAAAAAAAATCTTCTAAATTTTTTTCAAACAATTTATATTATATATACACTCTCCTTGCCCTTTTTCGGCAAACTGATTGAATAAATGATGACTTTAGTTTTGCTAAAGTTTCTGCCTCTGAAATAGTAACAAATTTGGGAAGATTTTATTAATTTTTGCCTACGCACGGAGGGCCCCGTATAATTGATACGGCTGATACGGCGGTAGCTGCTGAAATTATATATACGTACCATATTTATTTATTTATTTATTTATTTAAAACTTTGTGCACATGATAAGTACAGAGGCGGACTTAATGCCATGGGCATTCTCTACCAGTCAACCTTTAGGTGGTGCAGAGAACAACAAGGTAGGTGCACACAAATATAGGGATAATACTTATATATTATTTACATACCAATAAAATATAAAATACATATAAATAATATATAATCTAAATATTAAAATAAACATAATAAATACATTATATTGTACCGGAAGTATCTAAAAGGTTATTCTGCAGGTACATCCTTAGACAAATGCTCACGACACTGCTTTTTAAAAGAGTACCGATTCTGTGCCATCCTAATACTGGTAGGGAGGGAATTCCACAGGAGAGTAGATTGTACTACAAACGACGAATGTAAAAAGTCGGAACGATGGGAAGGACACTGGAGAAGACGATTGTGACAAGATCGCAGGTTTTTTTCATGGACTGAACTAAGAAAGTTAAACTGGGACGTGAGGTAAGAAGGGGCTAAAGGAGAATCCAGGAGGGAAAACAATAATGTTAAAGCTCTTAAATTTCTACGGGGACGGATGGGAAACCACTTCAGTTGGTTGCGGTATTTGGAGACGTGATCATATTTACGGAGATTGAATATGAAACGAATGCAGTTATTCAGAAGTCGGTCAAGTTTGTTGAGCAGAACTGCACCATACTGTTTAGTTTAAATATGAAATCGCAAATTGTGTACTGTCATTATACTTATATGTTCATAAGTGGACATCTTTTGGCTGCAACTGTGATGGTGACGATGAAATTAGTTCCATATTTAAATTAAGCAAGTGTCATTGCTGGAGTTCAGTCGGCTCAGCCATCAAAATACTGCTGATGTTTATCCGTCTTAACTATTTTTATTATTGCCTTCGCTTTGCATCTGATATCTATATATATTTTGTTACACCATATATATTTGTAAAACAGAACTACCCCAATTTAGAGTCAACGCAAATAAAGAAGACGCGAGTAACAGCTAGTTCTATAAAGCTTTTTAAATAGTCTTGGTTGGGTCACACACGTACATTAATCAATAACTGCCTTATTGTGTATTTGTGTAAACCAGAGGCACTTGCTCTAAATCTGGGTTTAATGTATGTTAGTGAATTACATGTTTGTACACAGCCCCCGCGAAACGGGGTCTATACCTAGAGCAAGTGCGGTAAAATAAATTTGTATTTACTTGATGTAATGTTACCTACAGCAACATAACACCAAACGGAACGTGAAGTCCTAAAAAGCAAGGGAACGTACGGCTGTTACGTTTTAGTGAAGCCGTAAAGAAAAGGTTCGTTTACGTTTAGTTTACTCGAGAGGTTATCTCTCAAGTAACCCTCTTCACATAAATACTTATCTAGTAAACTAAGGTTAGAACACTCAGAACGTGGAGAGGAGCGTAACAGTTGATAGTTTAGACCTCTACGGCATTAGTACGATTTCCTTGTGACCCGCGTGGAGTTTCATTATTGAATAACTTTACAGAATACTACCAATTAGCCCATAAATGACCCACTGCTGAGTCGGGCCTCCTCTCATTACAGGGAAGGTACTACCGTAGTCTACTGTGGTACGCTGGCCAGACGGCCTTTTCTTGCGGCTAGGTTTTCGGCCTTAATAGTTCAGTAGTTTGAAAATCCTTCCATCACATTCATTACCAGTGGCACATGTCGACCTCCTCCAGTCTAATCAAGGGAATTTATTTAATTTAAAAGATGAAAGTCTTCCTGGCAACTGTACCAGGAAGACTGCCTCGTTGGTCTAGTGGTTAGATGTGCCGCCTTGGATCAACGGGTCCCCGGTTCGATTCCGGGGTCGGGCAAGTGTCTTTGTCTAAACCAGAGGCACTAGCTCGGAGTCTGGGTGTCATTTCTATCTATAATATGTATGTATTTAAAAAAAAAAAATTATGTAAGTAGTTTATCATCCATCTCGTTACCATAACACAAGCATTAAGTTGCTTAGCTTGGGACGAGATGGCGTTGTGTGAAGTGTCCAAAGATATTTATTTATTTTTTATATTTTACGTTAGAAATCCTCATTGAAATGATTGAGGCCTAGTTATTTGGAGTCTAGAGAAAAGATGGAGATTAGCGCCCCGACCTAACCAATATAACTAATGGCGTTGAAACTTAAACCAAACATTTCACACAACGCCATCTCGTCCCAAGCTAAGCAACTTAATTCACAAAGCTCTTATAAATAGTCATGAAACTACCATCATCATATTTCTGTCCTTTTCCCATGCGAGGTGGTAGGGGCACAGGAGTAGATAAAGGACAGAGTGAAACCTTCTAAGAACAGCGCCACAGTAGGTACACCACTAGAAGTATGATGCGCGTGTGTGCGGGGGCACTGGCGGCTCGTCACGTACGGAACGAAACCGGTTTATACTAGTTTGGCCAGTGCTTTAACAAAGGCCTACCTCACCGCTCGTTGTGTGTCGCGTCGTGCGCGTTTGTTTAAAATTGAAATTTGAATAAATTAGAAAGAGTGTAGATATGGTTTATTGTACTGTGTGTTGTATGGTATATGAACAGCAATCGAAAAAATAAAAACATATATTTTTTTAACTATCCCAAAGACCAAAGAAGACTTTTTGAAATGATGTGATAAGTTTATGACTAAAAGTATGTCTCAAATTATTAAATGACAAATAGATGTAAACAAAATTTGGCGATTTATTTAATCCTCCTGTGCCAACCCTATAAGAATAGGTAACAATTTTGCTCCCTCTTTAGAAGGTTTCGCTCTGTATTACTCTGTGGTAGGGGCCATCGACGTCATATCTACATTCATGCCTTTCATATGCATGTTCTCATTTACACATTCCATTAATACTTTACCCACAACCAACATAAACATCTTGCGCAAACATTGTTGACTGATTGACTTAATATTAGTTTGCGGCACTGGACGCCTAGCCAGGAAAGCTTTGGTAGAATAGAAGTCTCAATTCACGGGATTGACATTGTCATCTACAGGAACTATAGTTATAACGTCAATACAAAAGGTTTCAGGACTTCAGAGATTGTAAAGGTAACAAGACTTGTGACATTATTTAGTGGAATGACACGGGAACGAGAATTCAGGGCGCAGTTTGCCTTCCCCAAACGGGAAATTAGTTTCCGACTTTCAAGCAATTTCTGCAAACTGCGCTCTTGTTTAACTTAGATTATAAACATTCGCTTTGAAAATTACATCAAATTACTTTTTCTTCAAAATTCAAAGAAGGCGGGTGAAGTGTGACTGGGCCGGTAAGTTGTCGAAGCGGCAGAATTTCGGAGTAGGTATCTAAAGAAGCTCACTCAAGCTTACTCATCAAAAGTTTTGTGATGAAACATTATAAAATATGCTGAAGAATTGTTAGAAATGACCAGTTAAGGTTCTTTGAAAGAGATAACATTAGCTGATCGTCTTGTTTACATGTTGTTAGAAATCCTGGCTGAGGATTATGGTCTTTTGGTGGAAGTTTAGTGCACAGTGACTTATTTTTTGGTTTCGCTGGGGAATTTCTTAAGGCATACCGCTGTACCTCGAGGGTGGGGCAGCGGTTATATGGGGCTCCGGAACACTCAACTACCCAATAAAACCCCTGCGGTATACCCTCATACACCTTGTTTGAGATGCCACAGGTTCGCGAGGACGCATTCTACTGTAGCCCCCGGCGGATTACGACAATCGGAGGGCATTCCCGGCCCTGCCCCGTCCTCCGCCATCGGAGCGGGTCAGCAGGAACTCGCTCCTTTGCGAACCGCCCAGCAGCTTCAGCCCAACTGAAGCGCATACTTGAATAGCTTACGACTGAACAACGAAGAAAATGTTGTTTTTCTTAGAAATAGTTAGACGTGAAGAATAATAAAGTAATCAACACTAACGTGCCTAAACATACATTTCGTTAAGGCTATCTCAACAATATAATGAAGGAGCCTAAGCAAATACGGAGTATAAGCTTTTAAAAGGGGTTAAAACGTAGAATTTACGTCTTGAATTCTAGAACGTTTCCATGAAAACTGTCAAACTGCTTTCAACCGAATTCAAAAATTTTAGGTTGTATGTGCCGCCTTTGGATCAACGGGTCCCGGGTTCGATTCCGGGGTCGGGCAAGTGTCTTTGTCTAAACCAGAGGCACTGGCTCGGAGTCTGGGTGTCATTTCTATCTATAATATGTATGTATTTACAAAAAAAAAATGTATATAAGTAGTTTATCATCCATCTCGTTACCATAACATAAGCATTAAGTTGCTTAGCTTGGGACGAGATGGCGTTGTGTGAAATGTCATATTTATTTATTTATATTTATTTATTTAGCGTCCAGAAATTGTATAAGTCTATACCTAATCTTAAGCTAAACTGAATAATATGTCCAATTATAAATTTTAACAAAGTCTATCGGTCATGACCTAATTATAATGGAAAATTGTGACTACGGCACAAGCATCGATAATAATTAATCATACAATTTAGAATTACATTAGGTATAACATATTCCGTATGATAGAGTAGTAAAACGGTTCCACGTGGTTACAATGAACTCCGTGATAGAGTTTTAATCTCTGTACGAATATTATTATATATTTCGGAATATTACTCAATGAAGTCTGTGTTCAGAAGGCTCAAATTCCCCCAAAGGGCAAAGCAGAGGGTTATGCTCGGAGTTTCCCTGCGGGTCGAATCAGAAAAGGGGTGATACGTAGAACAACCGGAGTTACCGACATAGTCCACAGGATTGCCAAACTTAAGTGGCAATGGGCAGGGCACATAACTCGCAGGACTGACGCCCGATGGGGCAGAAAAGTCCTCGAATGGTACGACCTGGTTAAGGTCGACGGAAAGCGCTTCGCAAGGACCGGCCTTCCTGGAAATCCTAGAGAGAGGCCTATGTCCAGCAGTGGACGTCTTTTGGCTGAAATGATGATGATGATGAAGTCTGTGTTTAATTTAAACTACTAAATACATAAAACAACAATTAAAATTATTACTAGACGACAGTTTTATCTAATAAAATTTATTCACAAGACTAAAGTCTTTTAAACCGAAACTTTATTATATAAATTTGAAATACGTAGCAATTTGATGATTGTAGAGGCACCGGTGGTTACAGATTTAGAATACACAATGTCACCGATGAAAATCAATGAATCAATGAAAATGAACCAATATGTCACCTTCTTTATTCATCTTTTAACAAACTCCTTTAACAAATAGTTGCTTAGACATAATACATAATCGCCTTTAAAACTAAAATAGAAATGTATCTAGGTTGTAAGGAATACTAAGATGTTAGCATAAAGGTACATTTTCTCACGACCGTCTCTAAGCAAATAATAAAACTTGATTAACGTTAGTGCGTCATATTGGGACAAAACTTTCATTGTAATTGAATAATGGAGTTCGTTTCATAAGCTTACATGTGTTCGATATTGTTACGAATTAAACAAAACTGGATTTAGAATAAGTAGTGTCACCACCCCCTTCCACCCGGAGGGTATAGTAAGAGCCGACAGAAGGTAATTAAACGGCCGATAAGCTAGCTATAAGAGAAGGAAAACTTGAAGGAAAAGAAGTGTGACTAGATGAATCTGTGGGCAGCAGCTTCATAATCATCAAAATCAGGCTCCAATCCTTCACCAATCGACATATACTCAATGGCAGAAGAAAATAATCTTATTTGACTTGAAAATCGACGACAAGTTTTTTCATGAGAAATTTATGTAAATTCGTTTATGTTTAGCTGGGACCGGTCCTTTAAGGGGTCAAATCTTTGCCAAAGGAAAATGTGTCTGTACGATTATCCTTTACAGAAATATTGTTTGGGGATTACTGCCGTTATAAAGGAATATTATGTACACATTCCACATATTGCTCTCACTAATCTGTCTTAACTCGGCCGTGTACCTAAAGATGGCGACATAAAAAAAACGCAACTACAGAGTTTCTTGCCGGCTCGACTCTGTAGAGCTACTTTTCGGATTTCCGGATTTAGAATATTTTTTCTTCCCACGCGTGAGTCAAAAAAGGAAATGACAAGGCCTAGCTAGGATAACCTAGCCACAAAAGAAGGAAAACTTGATACGAAATCCTTTGCCAAACCGTGGCACAGTAGGCTCATTCCCCTTCGCCTAATTGGAGGTGCCCGACTCAGCAGTGGGTAGTAGTAGTAGGTATGTAAAATAATAGAAGATGACATGCTTTAGTGAATATCACGATTATTGATGAGTGTGCCATCTTGATATTGATGTCTCTCATACGCAAACATAGTCCGGTTGAGTGGGTAGTCGGGACGCCCACTTAACCGTTGGCCCTGAATGTTGCTTGATATTTGCCTATAACACAACCACGTCGTCGCGAAACGCGGAGGTAGGTGTTACTAATTATTAAAAAAAAAACATGTGTGAAAAAAGTTCACATGAGTTATAATGCCCTCGGGAAAGGTATTTTTAAACGACTTGAAAGTTGTTTCAAAAGAAAGTTGAAATAAATGCGTTATGCGTATTTTGTCACATAAAAACAGATTTGGAATTGGTCCCATTGAAATGCTAACCAAAATCGGTTCAGTTCGATAAAAAACTTGAAATAAGTGGACGAAACTGTTTGTCGATAGGCAAATTTGAGTATTCTCGGACTACTTACTACTTAGTTGTCGGTTCCGAATTATATAAACTATTAATAAAAATTAAAAACCTTTTAACAAATAATAATTACATATTTTTTTAAGAATCAAACCCCCTCTATTATATTTAACCAGATCGCGGGGAGTTAAGGAACATAAAATTGACGGACTCAAAAGACACCCATACTAAGAGCAAGTGCCTCTGGTTTACACAAAGACACTTGCCCGACCCCGGAATTGAACCGGGGACCCGCGATCCAAAGGTGACACATCCAACTCCTAGGCCAGAAATGCAGCCAGCATGTCACGGGTTCGATCCCCGCACGGTAGAAATATTTGTACGACCTACAAGTATTTGTTCCGGGTGGGTGTTTTCTATCTATAATATGTATGTATTAACAAAAAAAAATGTATATAAGTAGTTTATCATCCATCTCGTTACCATAACACAAGAATTAAGTGGCTTAGCTTGGGACGAGATGGCGTTGTGTGAAATGTCCAAGGATATTTATATTTATATATAATAATCGAAGCGAAAAATAATCATTTTACTATATGTCGACATATTTCATATTGTCACTGTCGTTTATTAGGATAAATGCACCTATACCCAAGGCACCGACTTCAAACGGTTGATTTGGTTATTTTTTGCTTTTTAGTCTTTGAATTCAGTCTACATTTTTTTGTCAAAATATTGTATTAAGTGAAGCTTGCCATATTTAAACTCGCGATAAATTACTTACTTGGAATTTATGTTCAGCCTCAAATCATTTTGCGTTCAATACCCTAGGACACCTCGTTAGATTTCCATTGTCCATTTCGCAAATGCGACAGATGAACATTTCCAATCTGTTTGCATCTTAAATGCAGACATGGGTTATTGTTGAAAGAGACATTGATAAATGGTTCATTTATTCGTTGACATGCAATCGCGCGTCCTCTGAGTTTGATTCAATTTTATCGTATAATTTGTTCGAGGCTGCAATTTTAAGATTTATTTGAATATTACTATTAATGGTTTGGTATGCTACAAAATCATCATCACAAATCCATGGAGGAAAATTAGACTACTGTGCCACGTTAGCTGAACGAGTTGGCACAGGTATCAAGATTTTGTTCTTTTGCGGCAAGGTGATATGGCTCTTGCGTTCAATTAATCACCTTTTACGACACCCTCGGGATAGTGTGGGTTGGTGACACTGTGTATTATTAATCTCTCACCGTGCGAAATTATACGCGACTCTAATATTAAGTGTCCCGCAGGTGCCTCTCAGTGGGCTGGGGAGCGTCCAGAGTTCCCCATTAAAGCGTGTGGTCCGCTTGTAAAAGCGGGCCAAGGCCCCATAAGGGTCGCGGAGCATGCTCCCCAATATGGAGTGAAACCCGTGGTCCTGTTTCGGGCAGTTGAGGAACACCGTTGGTTTAGTGGATAGGTGGGGGCACAACTACCATCATTCCGCGCGCCGGAGTTCCATATAACTCGGCTGGCGTTCAGCGGTCGGGAATTCATGAAGATTGCCAGCGTAAAAATATAAAACAATCGATTGAGTCATTTAGGAGTCCATCACGGACAAACAACGTGACACGTAATATATGATCCTCGCCTTTTTCCCAATTTCATTAGGGTCGGCATCTAATATGATTTGGCTACACGGAGCGATTTATCAAATTTTATAATGAAATGTTAAAAAAAATATTATCACTGTGAATCACTGTGAAAATATTCACGGCTTTATTGACAAACTAGCGACCCGCCCCGGCTTCGCATGGGTGCAATGATGAACCTTTAAATTTATCAGTGTTTCTCTACAATATTATGGATGTATTATACATACAAACCTTCCTATTGAATCACTCTCATATATTAAAAAAACCAATTCAAAGTCCGTTGCGTAGTTTTAAAGATTTATGCATACATATGTACGGAGAGACTATAGCGACTTTATTTTATACTATGTAGTGACACATACAATTGGCGGCCTTATCACTAAAAATCAATATCTTCCATCAAATATATGTATTTAAAGAGCTAGGCAGTATCCAGAAAGAGAATTACCTTGTTAATTGGTAATACTAATTATTTATGTTTATATATGATTTATGTTTGTTTCGAGTGAAATGTGAATAAAACTAATATCTCTCCTTTTTATTTCAGGTAATATAAACCACCCATCATTATCACAGCGACCACCTGAAAGGTACCAAATTTGCGGGTCCCAATTGTTCTCGCACAAACAGCTATTAAAAAGATTAGGTGCAGTCCAGACACCATTTATGCCGTAAAAATGTAATTGTAAAACACAAGAGCTGGGTATATATTACGTGGAATGAGCTGAAACAAAGTGTGCAGTAATAAGAGTAGGCACTAGGGACGAATAGAGGCAGGAACCCTCACCGCTTGTATCTCTATTCTTTTAAATTACAAAATCAGTTTGTGATCACTCCCACCTTCAGTAAAGCTCAAATATTTTTATAAACTAGCTGACGTGGCGAGATTCATACCGCCTGTAGAATATTTCATATATAATAATAATAGCCTTTTATTCCTAAACTAGGGGTTACAAGAAGTCCCTAAGTTCGGTGTGTCTTTTGGCATAGGCCTCCTCCAATTCCTTCCAATGGGTCCTGTCCCTTGCTACTCTTAACCAAAATGGCCCCGCTGTCTGCTTCAAGTCATCTTCCCATCTCATGACTTGACGGCCCCTACTTCTTTTTCCAACTCTTGGTTGCCAGAGGGTGACCAGAAGGTGAATATTTCATATACATATAACTTAATTTTTTAATATCCCTTAACTACTTCTACTACTTGGCCTAAAACTGACCCACTGCTTCTTCGGGTCTCCTCCCAATACATGCTGGGTAATTGACGTACTGTGCCAGGCTGGCCAGACGGGTAGGCACAGGTTTTGGTTTCAAGGTTTCCTTCCCTTGCGGCTAGGTATTTGGCCTTGTCATTTACTTTTATGAAACCTTACGACACCATTAAGATCGAACGGGGTGGTGACTCTATTGTATTTATTTATTTTATTTTATTACTATTCGGGAATCTTACATCATCATCATGATGTAAGATGATGATCATCATTTCAGCCAAAAGACGTCCACTGCTGGACATGGCCTCCCCAAGGATTTCCACAAAGGCTGGTCCTGGGTCGCCCGTATCCACTGCTTTCCGGCGACGTTAACCGGGAATCTTACAGCTAGTACATAATTTAAATACAACTTATAGAAATAATGCTGGCCATTTATAAGTTTCCACTGTTAAAACAATCGTTCATTAATTACATTGAAAGGGTCGATCAGCACAAAGTGATTTTATAAAAAGTAAGCTTTCGTTAACACAAGTTTAAGCTTGGAAACACTGGTGTTAAATAAATCTAGATCATATTCATATGACAGTTCATTGAAAAGTCTACTCGCACGTTTATTAAAGAGTTGATAGTATACGTGCGAGTATTCTAAATCCGTCACTGACCAATAAAGTTATATTTTTTGAATAAAAATAATAAAAAAGGTTCCAGAATAGTTGAATATATCATCTATAATAATTAATTTAAGTCAAAAATTTTAGTACTCAGTGAAGGAAAAGTTTCATTGATTAATACGAGTTTTTCATATTTAAAGCTGAGAAAATGCGACGTTATCATTTTTCAAGTAAGGGTGCTTTACATTAATAATTATGACTTTATCTAATTATAATCATCATCATCAGCCCACATTAGTCCACTGCTGGACATAGGCCTCCCCTTAAGAGTGCCATAGCGCCCTGTCTTCAGCTTGACGCATCCAGCTGCTGCCCGCTGCTACCTTCCGCAGATCGTCGCTCCATCAATTATATTGTATGAAAAATTAAAACAAAAAATAATAAAAGAATAATACTTATTATGTTAGTTGAATCTTAGATATGGTGTCATTCATACCCTAAAGTTACAGGATATAAAAACAAAACTGGATGACTTAGGAGTTATAAATAGTGATTATTTTTCTGAACGTGTATTGTTTAACAATACGACTTTTTTATTTACTTTTCTTAGAAATAATTTCTGAACGCATCCTGTTTTACATATAAGAACAGTTTGTAACGAAAAATTAAACAAATGTACAGAGCATTTTTTTTAATTTACTCACATTTGAGACCTTTCTTGGGCTAATACAAACTTTTAAAAACCAAAATTATGCAAATTGGTCATACCGTTCTCTAGTTCTTCTCTTTACTAACAAACATCAATTAAATGGAATACTCGGTCAACTTCGACACCCTCTAGATGGCATGGGTTGATGATTGTGACATGGCATTTCTATGGCATATTTCAAACATTCTCTATTATTGTCGAAAATTCATTAAAGAACCATTACGTTTCACAACACATTTTGAACTCTAAAGCTAAAATTTTTGACGACAGACCAAAGGTCTTTGTATAATAAACGCGCAAAGCTAAAGTAACTATCGGAAAGTATTCGCCTCACCCATAAATAGGGATTAGTGCGGTTTAATTATATAGCCTTTTTACCTCTGCCCCGGACCGTTTAATATTTCTGATCACGTTCCCAGAATGGCTAACCCACACAACAAATGAACCTCACAACTTTGATCAAACTTCCATTCATTTGGGAGCACGGTAGAGACTGAGCAAAGTCGAACATGTAAGTTTAGGGGATTTGTTGACATAATTCAAGAAAAGGTCAACTGCAGGTATTTCATGTTTGTTATCGCAAAAGATTGACTTGAAATGTTTTCACGATATTTTTAGTCTGTCTAGATTTTTGAGCACGTCCTGCTTCAAGTCAGCCGTCGGGCAAGACTGTGTAAGCCAGATACGCTTCCTATCAGTCTGGGTTTAATGTCCTTAATTGTATTTTGGTAAAGAACCACCCTCCGCGTGGTAACGGATTTAGAATACATAGTGTCGCCACCCCATTTCATTCTGAGCGTGTCGTAAGAGCCGACAAAAGGAAATTATAAGCCCGATAGCCTAGCTGCAAGAGAAGGACAACTTGATACGATACCCTATGCCAACCCGTCTGGCCAGCATGGCACAGTTAGATAAATAGCCTCTATGTAGTTGGATGAGGCCTGACTCAGCAGTGGCTCATTTATGGGCTGAGAAGTACCGAACCACTGCGAAGAACGTAATCTAAAAGCTGGAAAACACACAATTTCTATGCAATATTTGTGACATTTTTGTCATACGATTAATTGCAAATAAGCTTTAGAGATATTTATCATCGCAACCAGGTTATGCATAGCAAATAACTGCACGAAGTTGTTTGACTGGGGAAGTAAGTCCAGCTCACAGAAAACCACAGATAAATGACACTTTCCTTGGGGTTGCCTTGGTATAGTCACCAAAGTTCCATCAGGGCAGTCCATTTTTTTTAAAGGCCGGTATTGCACTTGTTATTCTTCTGGAGTTGAAGGTGGGGCGGCGGTCACTTACCGTCAGGTGACCCACTTGCTCGTCTATCTTCCTCTTTTATAACCAAAACATCAACAACTTACTACTTTTCCGACAATAAGTGACCCACTGCTGAGTCATCAGCAGTCAGAGACGGAGAGTTTCTTTTCAAGTTACCATATACGTTTAAAACTTCCAATTTAATTTCGTATCATTGAGCCTTGACTGACGTTGCTCACAATATTTTAATGGAACCGGTTATACCTAATGAATTTCGTTTGTTTACTCGTATTATATGAACCCATACAATTCAATAATACGCTACGGGACAAAGGTCAACTGAACCCTCAATAGTTGAAGTGACGCACACTACATTTCTTTATGTTAACTTAAAGTGGATTACGCCCATGTTCTTGGAATCCGCTCCTACGTGCTTAATCTTTTTGGAGGCATTGGGTATATTAAGCTAAAATCGATCTTGTGTATCCCTCTGGTGACGGACTTAGAATACACAATATCACCAAGCCACACCATCCTGAGGGTGTCGAAAAAGTAGATTATAGGAACGCAAGAGTCGCTGGAGAATGAAAAATGTATACCAATACTGTGCCAACCCGTCTTCCCAGCGTGACAGTAGGCTAATTTCCCGGCTGCAGATAGAATGGGGTTGAGCGGTTTTGTCCTCTCACCCAGCATACACTGACTACGGATTCCTACATTATAAAAAACCAATACTTAAACTTACTTACAAAAAAAATACTTTTGAATATTTAAATATCTTTATCGCGTTTGCCTAGGGCGCTAATTGTAATGTTTTTGTGTTGATAAGTTTCTCTATTCTTATTGTTAAGAATTGCTTTAATATTGTTGATATTTATACGTATATTTTCATAAAAAAACTTATTTTTATGTGCCTATACTATTACACCCACAATATTGTATTTGTAAATTAAATTCTTTCAGTACACATTTCACGATATTTTTGGAATGGAATTTAATATCGTAAAAATATGTCTTGAACTATCTACTGCATAGCTCTTCGACTCAGATCCATCAACATTCTTCTATCAACACCCTCCGAACTCATCTTACCATTTCGTTTTGTGCTTTATATAAACACTTTTGGATTTCGGTGAAAAGTAAGTACGTGGGAAAATATGAACTCTGAATCTATTTCATAGGTCCAATGACTAAGAAATTCGATTTCAGTATATCCTACAGAGTGGTGTGTTTCTATGAAATTATAATTCGCGTTGTAAATGTTCGTTTATTGAAACGCTATCGGCAATATTTCGGATTCTGTTCAAATTCAAACAAATTCATTCCCAAACGGAGTGCGCAGAGTCAACAAATGTTAGTGTATTTTTAAGATACCCTGATCTTTAATCAAGGATAAATTGAAGATGTTCCAATTTCAAAATCATTTTTTTATACTAACAAATTCTTATGGACGCTTTCACAAAGTCCGATACGTCCGATGCAAGTATTCTGGGTGACATTCTGCTTCTTGTAGGTATTTTTGCCCTTAATTATTTTGCTGTGTTACTTCCGTAGTTTGGTCAATAGAATTTATAAAAATACTACCTGACCCAGCAAACGTTATTATGCCATATAAAAATCACTATTAACAATTGGGGTTGATCGTAGAGGGTGTTTTTTTAGGTTGTATGCCATACAAAAATAAAAACAAAAAATCCCGTCGCAAAAATAATAAACTTAGGGGGATGAAACATAGATGTCCGATTCGCAGACCTAACCGCTATGCACATAAAATTTCACGAAAATCGTTCCAGCCATTTCGGTTGAGTTCAATAACAAACACCGTGACAAGAGAATTTTATTTATATGTTAGAAATCGTATAACTTTTCTTGCAATGTTTTAAAAGTACTTTTAATCAGTGTCTTATGTATGTAAAATAGATTAGTAACAATGTTACGGACGTTTCACAATTCTGTAAGTAGACGCGTTATTGTCCTAGAGGTTGTAAGCACTGCGTTTGAGTCACAGGTAATATGCAATTCCCCGTACGGCAGATTGACACGCGGTGACAACAGTGGTAGCTTTTAGTGGGTATACCGGTCGCAGCTCACCATCTCCACGCGACCGGGGACTCCACATACCCCAGCCCCGTACCAATTCGGCTGGGGACCTATAAAAGGTTTCCCCCGCTATAAAAAAAAGGTCTCCAGTCCGATTCTATTCCATCCATGAATCACATTTATGTAAAGAATCTCAACGGCACTTGGATACCTATTTCGCGAGATTATTTTTCTCTTTACCTTTACAAATTAATTTGACGTAAACATAATATACCTAATCGGGTTAAGCGTAGTATTAGATCAATATTATCTTGTGCAAAATGTGGAGTATATTTCTTTTGAGTATTTTCTCAGTAATGGAAAATAGACGATCCATCAAAGAATGGCCTAGATGCCGCAAGGGAAATTATATTATGTGGGTATAAAGAGTTAAGCTTAGCCGTTTATTATCTGCGATGTTCATATTTCGAAACGTATATTTGTCGGTAGTATTCATCTCAGCCAGTCATGGAGGGAATTTTGCCTACTGTGTCGCGCTTGCTGGACCGGTTGGCATAGTCCGAACCTTTATGACTAGGTTTTCCTATTTAGTTTCGTTTTCTTTCCATTAGTCGGGTCATAGGATAGCTTGAGTATGGAATGGAGTCGTGACAACATAAATCCGTCATCACGTGAACTGTTGTCCGTACTATGTAGCAATTGCATATATGTATGTTTTACTTAGGTTATCATTAAAAAGGTTACATAAAACTTTTTTCTTTTTATTTCTTACAAACAATCACATTGTTAGATAACAATTGTACCCGGTGTAACAAAAACCTACACAGATCAAAAATCGTTTTATTTTTTTAAATAAAGAATATATATAAAAATGGCTTCCCTTTTTCCTTTATTTATGCATAATGGTCTCTATTCATAAAAACAGAAATAAGTACGATTTATTCGTTGCTAAGCAATAAGACTTTTTAGACCCCGCATACATATTTAAAACCCTTATTCCACCATGGTTACGTCGACGAATTTTTAATTTCCAATCACAAAGAGAATGTTTCGAAACTTTTTGAATAAAAATCATTTAAGGCTTTTGAGGACAAGGGACAGATTCTCGACATCAATTGTCAACGTGCCTATCTGATTTCCAAACGATTGATTTGTTGGCTGTTTGCTCAGGTTAACAACCCTGACTGGGGGAGAACAGTCCTATTGAAATGTTATTATTTATTTTCCGATTATTGAATTTCAAATAACTTTCTCAAAATCTGCTTTCGTGGAGACTGATTTATTTTTCCTTTCACAGACGGCGTAATCAATAATTTTGAATACAATTTGTTGTACGCGTTCGGGTTTTGTAATTTATGAGTGTTCTTTTTAAAATACAATAACGCCAGTAAATATTGATAGAGTGTTCGGTTATGTGTTGCCAATATACAATGATTAATTAATACTGTTGTGTTATACGAACATTAATTAAATACCTATACTATAACTAGACATACCCAGCCACGCGTTGCTATGGCTAAGGATTTTGTTATATTCTATTAATTAAACTTTTAACATAGCGCCATCTATTGGGTACTGATTCAATTCAGTCAACTGATATCGCCATCTGTTAGAATCATTTGGAACTAACATATAATTGTGTCTGTCAAATAATAGATAAATAATTTGCAATAAAATGATATTGCAAATATAATTTGAGATGTAAGCTATTTTATCTTTATATGTTGAATCAAATGGCACACGGTGTGCAAATTTGATTAAAATCAGTTGAGTAGTTTAGGAGTCCAACGCGGACAAACAACGTGACGCGTAATTTATATATAGTAAGATAATTGCGTGTATAATAAATATTTCCGTGCCAATTTAGAATACAAAATGTCACCAACCCATACAATCATGGGAGTGTCGTAAGAAACGACTAAAGGAATGCAAAAGGCAGATAACCTATCCGCGAAAGAAGGAAATCTTGAACCGAAACCCTGTGCCTACCTGCCTGGCCAGCGTGGCACAGCTGGCTAATTACTCTCCATGTAACTGGTGGAGTCCAGCCTCGGCAGTCAAATATCTATCGACTGAATAGTAGTAGAGGTGTATTATATAATTACATATATCATGTTTTGGACATTTCACACAACGCCATCTCGTCCCAAGATAAGCAACTTAATGCTTGTGTTATGGTAACGAGATGGATGATAAACTACTTATATACATATTTTTTTTGTAAATACATACATATTATAGATAGAAAACACCTAGACCCGAAACAAATACTTGTAGGTCGTACAAATATTTCTTCCGTGCGGGGATCGAACCCGCGTCATGCTGCACAGCAGTCGATCGCTCAACCACTGCGCCAACCGTGTCGTCAAAAAAAGTTAATCTAAAAAATAGTTTATAGTCTTCAAACGTCGTCATCATCATTTCAGCCAAAAGACGTCCTCTGCTGGACATAGACCTTCCCCAATGATTTCCACAAAGGCCGGTCCTGGGCCGCCCGCATTTATCGTTTACCAGCACTGCGCTTTCCGGAACGCGGTCGCCATTCGAGGACTTTTCTGCCCCATCGGGCGTCGGTCCTGCGCGCTATGTGCCCTGCCCACTGCCACTTAAGTTTGGCAATCCTGCGGGCTATGTCGGTGACCCTGGTTTTCCTGCATATCTCCTCATTTCTGATTCGATCTCGCAGGGAAACTCCGAGCATAGCCCTCTCCACTGCCCTTTGAGTGACTTTGAGACTTCTGATGGAGCCCATAGTGACCGACCACGTCTCTGTTCCATAAGCCAACGTGCCAGTAGATTATTTTAGACATAGCTAAACTCTGTTCATAAAGAGTTTAGCTATGTTTAAAATAATCTACTGGCACGTTTGAAGTACAATTTATTAAATTTGTGCAAAAGCCGCCGCAGACGACTAACATGCCACACCTAGAAAACTCGCTTTTCCCGTGGGTAGTAAAAAGTAAATCAAAACATAACGTTACCAAATAAGCAACGAACATTGTATCGTGTCTCACATATTTGGTGTAAATTAAACGGCAGATGGTGTCTCGGCGTCCAGAATAAAGATGAGATCGGTATAGTTGGAATAAAAGTTTATGTCAGGGGTTTATTGTATATAGGATTTCGTACTAATAACTGCTTTAAGTGTAACGTTATTTTTATTAACGACATAGGAACACAAATATAATTTGGTTAGAAATAGCTATTCAACGATAGTAGGTAATATTAGTTATAACAGCTAAGGAACTTGAGCACTTGTTGGGGTACAGTTTGTCGTGTCCTCAACCAGGGGCGTGAGTTGTGAGTCTTTTCTCCGCCAATTATCGCTACGATACAAAAAAAATAGATTTTTTTATTTTATTATAGAAATATCACCCCTGCTCTATGTATATATAAACTCACCCATGCTCTATATAAATATAAATATCCTTGGACAGTTCACACAACGCCATCTCGTCCCAAGCTAAGCAACTTAATGCTTGTGTTATGGTAACGAGATGGATGATAAACTACTTATATACTTTTTTTTTGTAAATACATACATATTATAGATAGAAATGACACCCAGACTCCGAGCCAGTGCCTCTGATTTAGACAAAGACACTGGCCCGACCCCGGAATCGAACCCGGGACCCGTTGATCCAAAGGCGGCACATCTGACCACTAGACCAACGAGGCAGTCACCTCGTTGGTCTAGTGGTCAGACAGTATATATAACCAGTATCGTGGGGGCAGTTTACAAACATGAAATTCACGAACACGAATGACACCCAGACTCAGAGCAAGTGCACTTGCTACACACTTGCCCGGCCTCGGAATCAAACCCAAGATCAACAGCTGCTTGCTCTTAAACTTTAACTTCACTATCATTCGTTCGTTCTCATTAGTTTTGTTTATAGAATGATGACAGTAGGCTAATTACCCTCCATGTAAATAAAGGAGCCCGACTCATCAGTGGGTCATCTATGGGCCGTGTAGTAGTAGTGACATCTCTACAACAACAATAGTAAGACAACGGATGGATGTCACAAAAACAATACTGGTAAAGTGAACATTATAACGAGATTTATAGATGCCTTTATACTGTGAGCTTTTAAATACCCAAATGTGTTCAAGTTTGAAATTCGACGCGTTTCCAGGTGCAATATTCATGAAAAATGGTGCCTATTAACACAACTTTGCTTTGTTATGGGGGACATTACTCATGGTCTTACAAAAGTTTTTTTTTCTTTAACAGCATAAAAATAAGTACCAAAACATTACACTGTAAAATGTGTCAGCAGGAATTATTTTGATTATTTCTTATATTTTGATGCATTTTTATATATATAAAAAGATGTATGAATGTGTGATAGTTTTGATGATAAGATACATACTTTGTGATGGTGTGGTGACGGATTTAGAATATATAGTGTCACCACCCCATTTTAACCAGAGGGTATCGTAAGAGGCGACTGAAGGAAATGAAAAGGCCGAAAACTTATCCGCAAGAGACGGAAAACTTGATATGACACCCTGTGCAAAACCGACTGCGCTGCGTGGCATAGTAGGCTAATTACCCTCCATGTAGTTGGAGGAAAACCTACTCAGCAGTAGGTCATTTATGTGCTGAAAGTAGTCGTTTTTTTTAAAGTAATTTCATAATTTAAATACTAAAAAGTGATTTCTGTAATAGCTAAATTTGTTTGTTTGCTTTAAATCTGGAGAACGAATAATAACCATGATTTTATTATCTTGAGATGTCTCCTGCAAGACAATAAAATCATGGTAAATAAATGATCTAGTTTTTCCAGCTATTCCAATATTGGTGGTTCACTCGGCTCGTTTGAGGAGATTAAACAATGATATGACAAATTCTGAAACAAGATTATTGGCTCTTTTTGTTCAAGGCTAACCTTGAAAGAAGGAAAACTTGAAACAAAATCTTTTGCCAACCCGTCTGGCCAACGTTGCACAGTAGGTTAATTACCCTCTCTGTGATGGGAGGAGGCCTGACTCAGCAATGGGTCATGTATAGGCTGAGTAATATTGTATACATAATAAATATATAAATAATATAAATATAAATATCCTTGGACATTTCACACAACGCCATCTCGTCCCAAGCTAAGCAACTTAATGCTTGTGTTATGGTAACGAGATGGCTGATAAACTACTTATATACATTTTTTTTTTGTAAATACATACATATTATAGATAGAAATGACACCCAGACTCCGAGCCAGTGCCTCTGGTTTTAAACAAAGACACTCGCCCGACCCCGGAATCGAACCCGGGACCCGTTGATCCAAAGGCGGCACATCTAACCACTAGACCAACGAGGCAGTCATGTGTGCCCGATGCCTTTTTATTTATTAGACATAAAATATTGGGTAATATTTTTCTTAAAGCCAATCTAGTTTTATTGTAAGAAAGCAGATGCTTATTAAATAAGGGCACCATTTTATTAGGGCCTGTCTGGACATTTTTTGACATAAAGAACGAAAACGTGTATATCAATTTTATGATATTAGTGTGCTTGCGAAGGAAATTATTATCAAAACCTTATTGTACAATATGACTTGTTTTATTTTTAATAAATACTATGTGCTAGGTATAACCTATATTTAGAAGGCCGACCAATAAGGCAATCGTCACAAGTTCCGGGCCCAACAGTAGACTGCGTTTTCGAGAACCTGTGGCGCTCAAACCAGACGTGTGACGGTATACCTCTGCGGTTTTATTGTGTAATCGTAGTTTCGGAATCCCACATTATAACCGACCCCATTCCCGAGGGCCGGCAGTATAGCACTTCCCAGCGAGAACACTGTGCGCGATCCGTTCGAAGCTGCTTCTCTCTGCCTCGTGTTTTACCAATTTCACTGGGTTCGGCCTCTGTTTAACCTGATTTGGCTACTACACGGCGCAATTGCCTGCATTGACGTAGCCCCTGCAGTAAGTTGTAAAACCTGTGTCGCGTTGTCTGTTTACAAACATGAAATTCACGAACACAGGTACCACCGGTAATTAATAAATAAATAAATTTCCTTGGACATTTCACACAACGCCATCTCGTCCCAAGCTAAGCAACTTATTACTTGTGTTATGGTAACGAGATGGATGATAAACTACTTAAATATTTTTTTTTGTAAATGAATACATATTATAGATAGAAAACACCCAGACCCGAAACAAATACTTGTAGGTCGTACAAATATTTCTTCCGTGCGGGGATCGAACCCGCGACATGCTGCGCAGCAGTCGATCGCTCAACCACTGCGCCAGCCGTGTCGTCGTAATTAAATGGTTAGACCGAGTTGTCAGTTAAATAGCATCCCAATTTGCAGACCACACTGTGGCTTCTTTGCTAATACAGTTACTTCGATGTAACTAATTGAAGCCCAGAATTCTGTGGGTCACCGCCGCTATTATTGGAATGCCTCGGGCAGAGTCCGTGGAATGCTTACAGCTACGTGAGCCCAAACGGCAGGATGACCTAATTTCATTTGAGCTATACGAAACCTCATTGAAACTATTTATTTATTGCTGGAGGCAAAATGAGATAAATTTATATTAAACGGCTAGTTGAACCGGCAGACTCCGTACAGCCTTAATCGTTAAATAAAAGACCTAAACTTTTTTCACTACATAGTATAAAACAAAGTCGATGTTTTCTGTCCGTCCCTATGTATGCTTAAATCTTTAAAACTACGCAACGGATTTTGAAGCGGTTTTTTTTATTAGATAGAGTGGTTCACGAGGAAGGTTTATATGTCTAACACACCCCCGCTTTGCACGGGCGAAGCCGGGGCGGGCCACTAGTATATAATAAACTTAAGGGTCAGCGCCGACCTACGGAGTGGCGGCGAAGAGACTAATTCAGTAACAATTTAAATTCAACCTAAATCGCTTCAGAATACAACCGTCATCTAGTCTCTCCCGTGACCACGACTGCTGCAAAGCAGTCGAAACGTCGGAAATTAAATAATGTAATATACACGCAATAGATCCGTTAAAAAGTGTTTAATTTAAATGTTCAGTCACTTTCGAATTATGATATTTGTAGGATTTCTTACGAATTATATAGGCTGTCCATGTGGTGACGGATTTAGAATACATAGTGTCACCACCCCAGCCTCAAGAGAAGAAAATTGTTGCCAACTATGTACCAAACCTAGCCAACATAAAACCTTTTGGACTTAGACCGTATATATATATATACAACAGTACTTTCACTTGTATCTTCATGTCAGCTCATAAATGACAGACCCCTGAGTCGGTCTAAGTCCAAAAGGTTCCATGCTGGCTAGATTTGGTACATAGTTGGCAACAATTTTGTAGAATATAGTAGTTATTATTGGAAATCCTAAACAGTTACTTTAAAAAAAATATACTTCACAAAAACAACCTAACTAATTTTAATTAGTTAACTACAAAAATAAAAGTAACCACAAAATGACTTTATGGTTAAGCATAATAGCCAGCCGTTCAGTTGTATTGCCAACTTATTTACTCTTATCCAATAGTATATATAAGTTTAAAGTTATATAAATATATATATAAGCAAGATTTTAGATTATCACGATATAGTATAATATACGTGATAATCTAAAATCTTGCTTTAGATCATAAATTGCATTGGGTTCACGAATTATACAAGAAATTTCTGGACCTTACGATCTCACTTTACATACATATTACGTAAACGAGTGAATTTACTCCTCAGCGAATATAAAGTTACGACACCAAATCAAATTAGGGAAGGATGCCCATGTTGTATGAACACAAGCGGAGGTTGGAGAATTTATTATTAAAAGCATTCAGATAAAAGTCAAAATGGGCATGTATTTAAACTAAGACTAAGGGTGAAGTCGCCGCTTTTATAGAATAGAATAGAAAAATGAAGAAGAAGAAGAAGACATCATTTTGTAAAAACTACTATCAGGGCGGAACGTTGCACCAACCGAGAAAACCTGGCGGAAGAATCTCGGTGAGCTTGTCTTTCTTGTTAAACGCCATAATTACAATGACCATGTACATACAATTAACTAGTTTTCTTTGGTTCAAAAAGGGGTTCAATTGAAATATGAATTATTATTTTAGTATTGTCAATTGTTCGTGTCATGATGGATTTAGAATACGTAGTGTCACCACCTAATTCCACACTGAGGATGTCGTAAGAGTCGACAAAAATATATATTCGAAAACCTTGCCGCAAGATCAGGAAGACTTTGTTACGAATCCCTGTAACATCCCGAAGGGCCAGCATGGCATAATACGCTAATTATCCTCTGTGTAAGTTGGAGGAGGCCTAACTCAGCCGTGGGTTATCTATGGGATGAGTAGTAGTAGTATAGTATACTATCAATTTATACTACCTTCATAACATTTTTAATTAGCTTTGTTTATCGGTAATTCGGGTTGTTTTCTTGAATGATATTTTAAACTACCTTAATTTGAATACAATGACAAAGAAAACACCAATTGAACACCACATTGTCACAATTGATCTTTCGGCCATTACATCAGTGAAATTTTTTACACGTATGTGACTGCAGTTTCAGCAACCACCATGTACCTAATCGGTGTAATTTCAATTATTTATATGTCGCAGAACACTCATGGATGGCTGAGATGTGAAGCATCGGGTCTTCATCATTATCTGTCATAGTTTAAGATGGATGTGGGCACTGACTTGGGTACTTGAACGAAAGATAATTTAAATCAAAGTAACTTTATTTTTCTTGCGTTTTCTTACGCTTACTCCTTACTTTACGCTTGCGTTTCCGGTAACAAGTTATTAGTTCACTAAAATAATCCTTCGATGACGCTGTCTGTCGCGCCATAACTTCATCAATCCACGACATTTAATATATATATTGAAAATTTTTGACTACGCTACATTTTTATGCGTGTAATTGCTTTCACTAATCTGTTCGACTCGTTCGCACCACTATCATTGTAACACTTTTATTTAAAAGAGAAACCATCGAGTTTCATGCCGGCTCATCTCTGTGGAATGACATTTCGAACCAGTGGTACAAACTGAATGAATGATTATTTTTAAATTTTAATATTTGTGGTTTATTTTTTGACTATTTGAAACATTCGCAAAATTTTTTTTTAATATACATCATTTTGATTTTGAATGTCCCTGAGTAACATTGCTCCGAGATAAGGACGTGTTTGAAGCCCATGCGGGCGAAGACGCGCACAGAAGCTAGTACCTACACTGTACCTACTATGGTATGGGCGCGCCCATTGTAGTGGAAATGAATACTTTGCCATCAAATCTTTACTATTTAATCATACAATTTCCCTAGATAGGTATACAAACACGGAAACAATATACTATCGATAAAAAATCATCTGAGTGCTTGCCATCTCTAAATCGAATAACTTCGCCGTAAAGTCTGATTGAATGTCTTTCAATGGAATAGAGTTCGCATTTGTTTAGATTATCCCTTGGTAATAGCGGTATAAAGTTACAGGCTTCCAGAAATTGGCCGTCTATGTAGTTTATTATTTGTGCCCTTTGCATAGAAAATAAGCAGTTTATAACCGCTTGGTAGAAATATCGTGAACAGTCCACAGTTACATTTTCGAAGTAGCTTTACGTCCTTTTTTTGTGGGGGAAACCTTTAATAGGGCCCCAGCCGGTGGGACGGGGCTGTGGTATGTGGGAGTCCCGGTCGCGTTGAGATGGTGAGTTGCGGCCCGGTTTACCCACAAAAACCTACCACTGTTGTCACGCGTGTCATTCTGCCGTACGGGAAACTACAGAGCCTTTCCGTGTTGGCTTTACGTCCTGGTTTCGACATAACCCGAACTGGAACATAGATAATAATAAACAAATAAAAAGGATTTCGTCTCGTCTGGCTCTTGCGTTCCTTTAGTCGGCTCATACGAGACCCTCAGGATGCGTGGTTTGTAGTAAAAAAAAAAACAAGGTCAAGGAAACACCAAAACATTGAAAATAAATAAATATCCTTGGACATTTCACACAACGCCATCTCGTCCCAAGCTAAGCAACTTAATGCTTGTGTTATGGTAACGAGATGGATGATAAACTACTTATATACATATTTTTTTGTAAATATATACATATAATATTATAGATAGAAAACACCCAGACCCGGAACAAATACTTTTAGGTCGTACAAATATTTTTTCCGTGCGGGAATCGAACCCGCGACATGCTGCGCAGCAGTAGATCGCTCAACCACTGCGCGAACCGTGTTAACATTGCTCATCCACATTATTATCCTTGCCCAAGGCGCTGTAATTTTCCCGTTAAAATATTTGACGTCAAATTTGTATCAAAATAATAACAGCGACTTGATATACTCGTGTTACTCGGCTTCAATTAAGGAAAAGAAAATACTCTTCCTTGCCTTTTGGGGTTGGTACAGTCTAACCAGATATTTCCGTGTGGTGACGGATGTAGAATACACAGTGTCACCACCCCATTCTCCTGAGGGTACCGTATGAGCCGACAAAAGGAAATGACAACGCTAAAACCTAGCCGCAAGAGAAGGAAAACTTGATACGAAACCCTGTGCCAACCCGTCTGGCCAGCGTGGCACTGTAGGCTAATTACCTTCCCTGTGATGAGAGGTGTGACTGTGACAAATTGTACAGAGATCCCCGCTCGTCATCCACAGTCGAACCGGTTTGGAAGGATCTAGTTCTGGAACCCATGATTCTTCGCTCGGAAATAGCAAAGGCTCTGCAATCCTTGAAGAAGATGAAGGCGCCAGGAAGTGACCAAATAACAGCGGAGGTGCTTAAAGCTATGGGTGACATCGGGGAAACGACACTTTTTGAGATCTGCTCACACGTATGGCAACACGGCGACTGGCCGCGGGACTGGTCTGAATCCGTGATTCTTCCGCTGCACAAGAAAGGTTCAACCAGGGTCTGCGGCAATTACCGAACATTGTCCCTCATCTCACATGCCAGCAAAGTCTTGCTCCACATCCTGAACAATCGCATCCGATACTACCTGGATTGGCAGATTCCACAGGAGCAAGCGGGATTCGTGAAGGGCAAAGGAACTCGAGAACAGATCCTCAATGTCAGGCAGCTCATTGAGAAGGCATACGAGTTCGACACGCCGATGATAATGTGTTTTGTGGACTATAGCAAAGCCTTCGACTGTGTCAGCTGGAGCTGTTTGTGGAAAGTGCTACATGACCTTGGTGTACCAGATCATCTCATCGCTCTGCTACGCACCCTGTATCACTCAAGTCAGGGAGTTGTAAGAGTGGATAAAATTACCTCCAAACCCTTCCAATTTAACCAAGGAGTACGCCAAGGGTGCATTGTATCGCCTATTCTATTCAATGCATACGGCGAGTACATTATGAGACGAACCTGCGAGAATTGGGAGGGGGGCGTCACTATTGGCGGCGTAAAAATCACCAACTTGCGCTACGCCGATGACACCACTCTTCTTGCGGCAAGTGAGCTGGAGATGGTTACACTTCTTGACCGTTTAGAGAAGACAAGTGAAGAGATGGGACTTTCCATAAACAGATCCAAGACGAAGGTCATGGTGGTAGATCGATCTGGAAAGTTGGAACTCACTGGTGCGTTAGACCTAGAAATAGTGGACAATTTCATTTACCTGGGTTCCAACATCAGCAACAACGGTTCGTGCGAGAGAGAAGTGCGCAGACGAATTGGCATGGCTAAAAGTGCCATGTCCCAACTTCAGAAAGTCTGGAGAGATCACAACATCTCGAAAAAGACCAAGACCAAACTGGTGCGGTCCCTGGTGTTCTCAATATTTGCGTATGGCGCTGAAACCTGGACGATGAAAGCTGCAGAGCGCAGACGCATCGACGCCTTTGAGATGTGGTGCTGGAGAAAGATGCTTCGCATTCCTTGGACAGCATTTCGGACCAACGTTTCTATATTACACGAGCTCAAGATTTCCTCGCGGTTATCTTCTGAATGCCTACGCAGAGTCCTCGAATACTTCGGTCACATTGCAAGGAAAGATGGTGATAACCTCGAAAGGCTCATTGTGATCGGCAAAGTAGATGGAAAACGACCTCGAGGACGCAGCCCTACACGTTGGTCCGATCAAATCCGCACCACTCTCAATTCTACGGTCCACCATGCGCTCCACACCGCCAGAAACAGGAACAGATGGAAGAACATCATACAAGAGAAAGTGATGCTGAAGGGTGGTCACGACCCTCAACATTGAGGAATACGACGCAAAGAGAGAAGAGAGAGAGTGATGAGAGGTAGATGCAGAAACTTCATTCACTTGCATTATCTTTATCACAATCTACGTGGTTCGTAAAGTAACCGAGAATTGTTCCAACGCAGCACATTATTATTTAATAACCAAACATCAGGTGCCTCGACAGTGCGTCTTGGGAATCGTAAACTGAACAATTTACGACTAAGAACTAAGTTCCAGAAAGGACGCACCTTGGGGCAGATCATGTGGAGTTAGTTGGTTGCGATCTTGATTAATGATTCTGTTTTGTTACGGCTTGGTATATTGGAAATATTTTACTGAGAATCCCTTTGTTTTGTGTTACTGTTAGAACAAATGCGATTTAATGGTACCTACTATTACTACTACTCAGCCCACAAACGACCCACAGCTGAATCGTCATCCTCTTATTACAGGGAGGGCCATTAGCCTACTGTACCACGCTGGACATACGGGTTGGCAAATACTTAATACTTTTGTTTCAAGTTTTCCTTCTCTTAAGGCTTGATTTTCGGCATTAACATTTGCTTTTGTCGACTCTTACGACACCTCCAAGATGGATTGGGGTGATGACTGATGTATTCTAAATCCGTCACCACGTACTGTTTCCTGCAAGCCTGTGAATACAGCTAAAGCCTTGGATTTAAAAGCGATGGCGTCTTACCTGGCACACGCCGAGTGCACCTGGCCTATTGACTCAGATGCCAAAAATATATTTAATGGCACATAATGCATTTTAGTTTTATAACTGCAAAATATCATCTGTCATCAAATATCATCAAATATCTCGACTGCCTCGTTGGTCTAGTGGTTAGATGTGCCGCCTTTGGATCAACGGGTCCTGGGTTCGATTCCGGGGTCGGGCAAGTGTCTTTGTCTAAACCAGAGGCACTGGCTCGGAGTCTGGGTGTCATTTCTATCTATAATAAGTAGTCTATAAAATTTACAAAAAAAAAAGGAATATAAGTAGTTTATCATCCATCTCGTTACCATAACACAAGCATTAAGTTTGCTTAGCTTGGGACGAGATGGCGTTGTGTGAAATGTCCAAGGATATTTATTTATTATTTATTTATTTATGTCAAACGGTTACTGAACTTATTTAACTTGCGTGTGGTGACGTATTTAGAATACATAGTGTCACCACCCCATTCCACCCTAAGGTTTTTGTAGGAGCCGACAAAGGAAACGTCAAGGATGATAACCTAGCCGCACGAGAAGGAAAACTTGATACAAAATCCTGTGCCAGCCTGTCTGGCCAGCGTGGCACAGTAGGCTACTCTCCATGTGACTGGAGGAGGCCTGACTCAACAGTGGGTGCTTAATGGGATGAGTACTAGTAGTATTTTAAATTTCTTTCAATAACTTCGAAGGTGTGAATTCCGGATTTCGAAGTAAGTTTTAAATTTTATTCATAAATCTCTCGGTATGTTTAAAACAAAAGCAAATCGCTATCGCTTACACTGTACTTTTTCTGGAACTCAAATAGCAGGTGACTAGTCTAGACTGAATGAATTTCTTAAAGACCCGCTCAAACAACCAACCTTTTTCAATTAATAATAGAATTTAGATTAGTGCCACACTATATTATTCCGTCAAGTACTTTGCTTTCGGCCAAAGTATTTCATTCACTTTCCTTATATAATATTTATCCCAAAAAGTCACCCTTTGCAACAAAAGCTTACGCATGTAAACGTAGGAATAAGTAATGTGTGTGGACAAAGCAAGATTTATTTGTGCCACCTACGTGCCCTGGATGGCGAGTCTGTACTATGCATTTGTCTGTGCATATGTCGCCAGTCGGATTACGGAGAAGGACGAGATAAGCGGTGACATTGTTCTCGGCATTTTCACCTGCGTCGTGTGTGCTTTCGGTTCATATTACAGCAACTCTCTGCCAAGTTTAGAGCTACTTTGTAATACTTAGCTAATCGACTTAAAAAAGTATTTTTGATTGGGAAATCAAATGTCAAAATCACTAACGCTAGGGAAGCGTTTTGTTCACTGACCAGGTGAACGTAAAGTTTTTCACTAAAATTCGTGCTTTATTAATATTTTTACCTTATTTAGGGGTAAATTAATTGAATTATGTCTTTGTGTAATGTAATTTTAATAAAATAACTAATAAATACACACCTAGATAATTAGATAATCTGTAGCACATAAAGGTGTAATTGTAATTTTATTAAAACCCTTAGATAGATATTGTAAAACAACAAATTATGGTTGTAAATAGTTATAGAATTTGCGACACATAGTATTATGCCCGTGATCTCAGTGTGGTGACGGATTTATAATACACCTCATTCCATCCTGACGGTATCGTAAGAGTCGACAATAGGAAACGTCAAGGCTGATAACCTAGCCGCAAGAGAAGGAAAATTTGATACGAAACCCTGTGCCAACCCATCTGGCCAGCGTGGCACAGTAGGCTCCATGTAATTGGAGGAGGCCCGACTAAGCAGGGGGTCATGTATGGGCTGAGTATTAGTAGTTTTATTTTATACTGGCAACCCGCCCCGGCTTCGCACGAGTGCATGTATTATACTTATAAGCCTTCCTCTTGAATCACTCTATCCATTAAAAAAACCGCTTCAGAATCCGTTGCGTAGTTTTATAGATATAAGCATACATAGGGACATACAAACGACAGCGACTATGATTTATATTATGTAGTGATAAAGAATATTTTATGAAGACTCGGCATGAAATGACTAGAACTTTTTAACCGAACAAAACAGTGTAAAGATTTACACACTTTTAGCATCGTAGGTAAAAGTAATAAATAAATTCCATTCAAATAATTTCCCCTGAGTAGTTAATGTGGAAATAGTAGCAATATGTCAGACCACAGGACTTTTATTGGTTGTGGCGAGACGCAACACGAAGCGACATTGACTGACGACTGTGCCAAGCATGAAGCGAGACATATTGGCGACAGTTTCTCAAAGTCACACGTTGCATGTACGAGTACAAGCTGTGTTTTGAAAAATGACCCAATATGGTCAAGATGTGTTTCTTTATTTTGCCAAAGTGGCAGTGGGCAGGGCACATAGCTCGCAGGACCGACACCTAATGGGATAGAAAATTCCTCGAGTGGCGACCGCGTTCCGGAAGGCGCAGTGCTGGTAGGCTTCGCACACGGCAGACCGACGACCTGGTTAAAGTCGCCGGAAAGCAGTGGATGCGGGCGGCCCAGGACCAGCCTTTTTGGAGATCCTTGGGGGAGGCCTATGTCCAGCAGTGGACGTCTTTTGGCTGAATTAAATAAATATCCTTGGACATTTCACACAACGCCATCTCGTCGCAAGTTAAGCAACTTAATGCTTGTGTTATGGTAACGAGATGGATGATAAACTACTTATATACATTTTTTTTTGTAAATATATACATATTATAGATAGAAATGACACCCAGACTCCGAGCCAGTGCCTCTGGTTTAGACAAAGACACTGGCCCGACCCCAGAATCGAACCCGGGACCCGTTGATCCAAAGGGGGCACATCTGACCACTAGACCAACGAGGCAGTCGTTGATGATGATGTTTCTTTAAAAATATTCTACAAATCTCAGCATAAAGCATAGAGGTGGGGGCAGGTTGGTCTCATTCTAGCCGGGATGTATTCCGATAGTCGTTACCCGGGGGCGCTGTAGAATGCATCCTCGCGAACCTATGGCGTCGGAAACGAGACGTGTGAGGGTATACCGCTGGGGTTTTTGTCAACCACGCGGTTGAGTCTTCCGGAGTCCGAGAGGCAGCAGTATGCATTAACATTAACATTTACCCAGCGAAACCAAAACATAAAGGTTGGTTTCATTCCACTTTCTCCAGTATAAAGTGAACTTTTAGACTGATAAAGTGTATAAAATGTACATAAGGATTTCCAACCAACCTAGCCAACCTTTTCAACATTAGGATATAAGGGACTACCAAAAGTAGAGTTCTCTGTTTCTGGAATGAGGAAGCAATGGTGTTATACTTTTGACTTTTCAGGCACATTTACCGATATTTAAAGGGTTCACTTTGTCAGTTGTCAGTCAAATTTTGACAATCACACTTGATTCATGGAAATGTTTGTTACATCTAAACATCTGTTATAATGTTTAAAATATTGGTCGTTAATATGCAACACGATAAAGTGGAAAGAAACATCTGGCTTTCCAAATTACATTTTAGTAGCGTTAGCTTCCTTATTTAACTAGTTATGGAAGTTCACTTTACTACGGAGTACGGCTCGCATCACATTTTGAAGGCTATTCATCCAACTTGCCTTTTATGGCGAACTTTAGAACAAAGGCTGGCGAGTAAAATTATTTTATCTACCTCAAATTAATCATTACCATAATTTCAGCCCAAAAATGACCCACTATTCAGTCGGGCTTCCTTAATGTATAATTTCCTTATGGAGGGAAATTAGCCACGCTGGCAAGACGGGTTGGCACAGGGTTTGGTTGAAGCATTCTGCATTATTTTAGTTTCTCTTATGACATCTACAGGAAGGTATGGGTTGATGAAATTGTGTTTTCTAAAGCCGTCACCACATGGACAATTATGCAATTCCGATATAATCACAATTTCTAAAAATTGTGACGTAAAATAAGTTTCATGAAATTTTAACACTTTGCAACTACACAGTGCTTTTTACAATCTAAATAAAAATCTTAGAATTGAAATTAATCACACGACGATATTATAAAGGCATTAAATTTTTATACGACTATTACTCCATGTACTTTGCGAAGCGATTTACGTAAATTTGATCTTTATCACGTTTCACTTTAGAATCCATTTAAATATTGAAACTCACGTAATCGTTAAAGTAATTGCAGTGAAATTAAGCGCTAAATAATTATTTAAGAAGGACATGACCAGGTTCGTGGAATGTCTCATTGTCACTGCGACGTTAGTGTACGCTCTGGAATATCTATCGCCGAATTTTCGAGAATTGCTGGCACTTGTGTCATTAATAGCACCATCTAACGGTTATTGTATATTATGGTTTATGTTTTATAGAACAATGAGTGGTCATTATAATGTCATGCAAATTTCAATCGAAAGCTGAAAGTCTGCTGAATACATATAAAGAACGCAGAAGAAGCAGATTGACATCGAAAAAAAGATTGCATTGCCAATATGGCGGTAGATAGACGCAGGCTTTACAAAGGTCACAGGGAGTTGGTGATTGAGTTCTGCACAGGATTGTACTGGGTGAACTATTTTTGGCAGTGTGCTTATTGCTTTTTGTTAGAGTCAGTAGTTCTTGTTTGTTTTGCATAGGCTTCAATCCCCTTCATCATCATCTCAGCCCCCAAATGATTCACAAAAATGAGGCCTTCCACGAACCTGGGAAGGTAATATGCTACTATCCGAGACTACTACGCCACGCTGGCTAGACAGAGTGTAACCTTACCCTTTTGATAATCACTCTATCTATTAAAAAAAACCGTATCAAAATCCGTTGCGTAGTTTTAAAGATTTAAGCATACATAGGGACGGACAGACGACAGCGACATTCATTAAAATTGCCTTTATGAGCCTGATATTCAATTAAATGTAGCTTCCCTAAAAATTGTAGATCTAATAGGATATTTTTCATCATTTTAGCCAAAAAATGTGCACTGCTGGACATAGGCCTCCCCAAGGATTTTTACTAAGTCCCGTCCTGAACCGCCAGCATCCACTGTTTTACGGTGACCTTATGCAGGTCACCAGTCAACCGTGTGGCAAGTCTACAAGTACTGCTCTTTCTAGAAAGCGGTCGCCACCTTAGGACTTTCTTGTCCCATCGGCCATCAGTCCGGCATTTAGGTTCAGCAATCTTGTAGGCTATGTCAGTAACTCTGATTCGTCTTCGTATCTCCTCACTTCTTATTCGATCACCCAGGGAAACTCCAAACATAGCCCTGCCATTACCCTTTTGGTGACTTTGAGCCTTTTGACGGAGCCCACGGACATTTTTGTTGTAGGTGCATTGTTTTTTTTTTAAATAAAATTAAACAAACTCATGGTAAGCAAACTTGGCGATATAAACTTTGCCACGAAGCCAGTAATTAAACTATAAATTGCCGATAAGTGTAGACCGAGATGAAGGTCATATCGGCTTTCTGCGCAAAGAATACCAATGAATTGGGTTTCTTATCAAAAATTCATTCGACAGCCAACCGACGGCTCAGTAAAAATTTAAGCGAGCTTGGTGCTATATTAGGGAGAAGTTTAAAACAAATTTTGTGTTTGTTATTATATATATTTACTATTTAATTTGTTGTTGATGGAGATTATTCTACTTCTTCCTAAGCTCAGTCTTGTAGGTGTAGCAATTACCTTGTTTCTAGAGGCATTTTTAGCTTCTTTTTATCGTACATCGGCAGTCTCAGTACACAAATAAAATTACATTAACTTACAATGACAAAATAAAATTATATCCCGATGACTTGTAACACAAATTTTAATATAAGTGGTTCAAAAGATACGAATCCACTCGAAGAAATACGCAGTATTTTTTTTCTTATTTTCCTAAAACCTGTACTATACTTATAACTTACTAGTATGTTCATACAGAGTACCTAATACGAATAAATAATATTATAAGGCTACTTCATTGTCTTGTGTTCTCCCATATTTTATTTTCACTTTGAATCCTTTCATTTTTAATACCAAATTGGCTTTATGCGCTATATTTTCTCTTTATATTATGACAATGACGAATGGGCAACTCACAGACAGGGCGAAATTCACAGCACAATTTGTCATCTATCGCGTCGTCCTATCAAAATTGTGTTTGATATTGTAAGATTGACGAGCAGGACATGAGCGAAGACCGTCTCAATTCAAAATGTATTCTCATTAAATTATGACCAACAATATAAAATAGTATGTCATTTGTGTTACATTTTGAGGATTACTTACCATATGACTTTTAACAACATGTACTTAATCATTCTTTCTCTATGGAGTGAAAACATGGCGTGTTACGAGTAGAAGTCGAGATACTGGTAGGGGCGACGCATTCAAATATCATATAGTTATTTCTAAACTAGTGGCCCGCCCCGGCTTCGCCCGTGCAAAGCGGGGGTGGGTTATACATATAAACCTTCCCCTTGAATCACTCTATCTATTAAAAAACCGCTTCAAAATCCGTTGCGTAGTTTTAAAGATTTATGCATACATAGGGACGGACAGAAGAATACGACTTTGTTTTATACTATGTAGTCATGGACGTATAAAAAAAGTCGGACAGAGTCTCGCTAACTAAAAACTGTGACATCATAGTCGGCCAGATCAGCTATATGTACAAGCCAGCACGCACACTTTCACACATTAGTCGGCCATTACGCGCGTGAACATCGATGCTTCAAGACGCAATATGCGGCGAAAAAATAAAAACTATAAATCATGTCTTGCGTGATAAAATGGTGTAAAAACCGTAGTGACCGAAAGAAAAACAATCCAGGAATCGCGTTTCATACGTAAATGAATAATTCAATCACTTATTTCCAGATTATATACATTAAAATCAATTTGTATTTGCTAGAACAAAACAATTAATTTTAAGTTCAGTGTTGCCAATATTCACGTGTGCAAATTAACCGAAATGTGGGCAATATTTCGTTTATTATAAAAATCAATATATTATTATGGTTAATTATTTAATAGTTACTACTGGGTATTTTATTTTATATTCCTTTTTTGCTAGATTTTCTAAGGAAAATTAAGTATGGAGAAATGATTGGATTCAAATAATTAGAAATTGTAATGGGGAAAACGATTGGATTCCAAACAAATACATTGTCGTTTGCAGTATACATTTTGATGCCAATGACTTTTATACAACTAAAGGAGGACTCCGGCGTGTTGTTACTTATGAGGTACCTCAAAAGGTAAATTAGCAATCTAACAAGACGTGGTTTTTATATAAAAAAAAGAAACATAAGTTAATATACCTAAAAACCAGAGGAGGCCTACATTTACCATCGAAAGATATATTCGATATTTGTTGTATTTACGAAATGGTCATACGAAAAATTATAAAAGAAAGCATAACATTGTACAACGAAAGGCAACATAAATATATTATCACAAGAATTAAAAAAAAATCAAGAAAAATGTGTAGGTAATGAAAGCGTTTGTTTAACTTGGAATATGAACATACTTTCGCCGGAATAGAACACAAAATAAGTCTTATTAAATATATAGCGGAAAAATATCTAACGATTCGGTTTCACCACATCTCGAAATTAGAAGAAATTTCAAGAACGTCTCTAAGTAAAAGACATTATTCTAAAAAAACTCAGCATTTGGGATTCTAAATTAAATGAAATAGGACCGCAAATTATTAAAAAAAGAATAACAAGTTCTCTGATTTTCTTGCCAGTTCTTCTCAGCAGTGGTCGCGTTCCGAACTGGTGGTAAACTATGTTTAAGAAGGAGGTCGAGGGTTCGATTCCCGCACGGAAGAAATATTTGTACGACCTTCAAGTATTTGTTCCGGGTTTGGGTGTTTCCTTTATAGAATATGTATGTATTTACAAAAAAAAAAGTATATAAGTAGTTTGCATTCTATAAATTTTTTTAATATGTTGACAACTTGTATGTGTCCATTGTGTCCTATACAAAATAAATTATTTGACTTTGACTTAAACATTACAATTTCGAACAATAAATTTTTTTTATTACGTTGACCGTGTTTTAATGGCAAATTTTTGTGTAACTTGGCCACCCCAAAATTAACTCACACATAAAGAGCGGCCGCCATCTTGGCGTCTCACTTTTGTCTTAGCGAGAGTTCCGTCCGCCTTTTTTTATACGTCCATGTATGTAGTGAAGTCAGAAGTCACTTCTCAGCCCGTAAAATACCCACTCGAGTCGGACTTGCTTTTGTTAAATGTGAGGCAATGCGCTTGCTGTGCTAGTACTACTGTCAATGTAATTCCGTTTCGTACTTAAAACCTCTGAGTGGTATATTAGTATACCTACACAAGAAAAATGGTTTACTTATTATATCATTATGGCGTTCACAATAGCCACGAATACGTATTTTTTAAAACTACTGCCAGTTTGGAACTCGACACCAACTGAGAAGAACTGGCAAAAGGAACTCATCTGGTACATACATCTTAGTGGTTTGGTTCCGAACGGTGTGCAAGAGAAATCTGAATTGTATAGTATTAGGAGTCAGGTCTGTGTGGTGACGGATTTAGAATACATTGTGTCACCACCCCATTGCATCCTCAGGGTGTCGTATGACCTGACAAAAGGAAATGATAAGGACGAAAGCCTAGCCGCAAGAGAAGGAAAACTTGATACGAAACCCGTCTGGCTAGTGTGGCACAGTAGGCTAATTACTCCTTATGTAGTTGGAGGAGGCCTGACTCAGCAGAGGGTCATTTATAGGCTGAGAAGTAAAGAGTCAGGTACACACCTGAATATTACACGGAAGATACTGCATTTGCATCCTCGGCATAGTTGTAACTTTCCACTGTTATTTGAATTGTAACAAGTTGTATGATCCAATCTTGCGGGTCGTTTGGTTGATGGCATAACCATGTACGCTGCCCCTCATAATCTCATGGAATGAAAAGGGTTCCGAATACTATTGTGGTAAATTTACAAAACTTTGACAATTTTACGAAGGATTATCATATTTGATTCGACCCAAAACTTTTTAATGGCACCAACAAATAGTAAAAATAATTTAACTTTTTATTTGTTTTGATACAAAAGTTCGGTCAATTGTTTAGTTTTCGTGCATTTATCTCTCGACTTTTGTGACTGCCCCTCGTTTTTATTAAGAGTTCTGGAACTTTAAGCTTGATAACTTTTAGATAAAGAATTAAGACTAATTAAACATAATTATATTATAGATAGAGATAGAATTCGTAATGAAGTCATCCGAGCGAGAACGCGTGTCATCGACATAGCCCATATGATTAGAAAGCTGAAGTGGCAATGGGCTGGCCACATCTGTCGTAGAACTGACGGCCGCTGGGGCAAACAGGTGCTACAGTGGAGACCACGTACTGGCAAACGTAGGGTGGGACGCCCCCCTGCTAGATGGAGCGACGATCTGCGACGGGCAGCCGGCAGCAACTGGATGCATAGAACCGAAGACCGGATTCAGTGGCGAGCCTTGGGGGAGGCCTACGTCCAGCAGTGGACTGAAATAGGCTGATGATGATGATGATATTATACATATATACTTATGGTGACGAATTTCGAATACTTAGTGATACTGGTTCCATCTGAAGGTGTCGTAAGGGCCGACAACATGAAATGACATCGGCCTTGTAGTTTTGCCGGAAATCGAAATAAACCGTTTCTTACCATTATGTTAAAAACCACTGCTCCCTTACTTCCCGACCTCAGATCGCCCGTAAATTCCCTTTCCCTTTCTTTTAAAACGGGTTTCAACCTACTATAATTTTCTTTCACATTTTACCATTGTCTGAAGCTTCCACCCTGGTCTTTATACAAAAGAGGTGTGTGTAAAATACATGCATAGCATACTGCACTCCTTCTCTTTATAAACTACTAGCTGACCCGACAGACGCTGTCCTGTCTGAACTATGAATATTGAATTCGAATTGGAATAATTAATAATAAATTAATATACCGCCTTTTCTTATAGATTCCAATCCCTTATTTAATGTAATTAAAAAAGAAAAAAAGTAATTATGCCAAAAATAGCGAACCGTCGGGACGAACGTCAAATGTTTGACAGGTAACAGTTTGTATGGGAAAATAAAATTGTTGTTTTTATTATTTTACTTACAATATCAATGTTTTCTCTAGACTTTTAAACCTTCCCTGGACTCATACGAATATTTCAAGACCAAAATTAGCCAAATCCCTCCAGCCGTTTTCGAGTTTTAGCGAGACTAACGAACAGCTATTCATTTTTATATATAGAGATAAGTGTGGGAAATTTCATACTCTTTCATCCGCGCAATTTTCGTAAAACGGAGTCCGAACGTTTTGCTTCACGTATTAATATATTTTTGAGCAACACCAAGAGTATATTTTATTACTCCCAATGTACATTCATCACTTAATTACACATTCACCTAAACATTAACAGAGTTTAAGCATCAAGCCGAAACGGAGCGTAAAATACGCGTTGAAACTTACCCATCCTAGTCGCAGTTAAGCTCAGTGGCATCATTACCACAAGTTTGCAAAGTAACACACGTTAAACACAGATTGCGTGCTATTGTTGTCAGTGAACAATTAAGTCTGCTCAAAATGTTCTTCAAGTTATTAGGAAAGTTGCGACGAGTAAGAGTGGTGTGCGATTCACAACCGAACTTCGCTGTCGCTTACCTCGTAAAAGGACGCAACTGCCGTGAATACATAATAAGGATTTTATTAAAATTCCTTGTCCTTGTTTCACCATTCGCAGGCCCTTCCCGGATCTTTTGTTCTGGTGGCATGCGAGTCTAAAGCCTTCCGAAATTCCCCTCATCGTCGTCTCCGATGAAATTTCGGAGCTTCATTTATGGCCCTCCTTTGTGTTCGTTTTTATAACTGGTTTATTCGTTAAGATAAGGGTGAATTTTAATTTATGCGCTTATCTCGTTTTGCGATTGATAACATTTTGTAAAGTAATGAAAAAGCTCACTGAGTTTATTGATGTTGAAATTTAACGTTTTATCGCATTAATTCTGTCTCTTTCACAGACTATGCGTAATGCAATCAATTAACATGTTAAGCAACGTCTGGCTCTGCTAGATGTTGGATGGGGTTCACCATTTGTGTGTAACATCTGACCTTCTCCATGTTTGGGAAGGTACGTAAAACCGTCGGTTCTGGCTGCCATTCTACCATCTATGGAAGTCGTAACACAAGTCAGTAGCGTGACAGAAAGCTGGTCTAAGCATATATATAATCCCGATGGTCCCACGCCATGGGGCGCGAGGGCGATCGTTCTGTATAAATATCTTATCCGAATCGCGTTAGACCGTCGCAGTAGCGTGACTGAAAGCTGGTATAATTCTCCAAATCGCGTTACACCCGAGCCTTGTAAAATTGTGAAAAGTCAAATTAGAAAAATAGGGTAGAATTAAATAACATAAAATTGAGAAAATAAAAAAAAATGTCAACGCCTCAGAAAAAAAATTGAGTGCCGGACATTTTTTCTAATTTGATTACAATATACAATACGCCAAGGTGTTTAAAATACAAAGGATACTAAGTGTTGAAGTCGTATATTATGACAAATTGAATCTATCCTCATCAAACTTAAATAAACCAATAACATTTTAATTAATCTGGCTCTGCGCAAAATAACAACGAGAATTCAATTTTCTGGTCAAATGGATCGCTGCCGCCAAACGTGCGGCTCGACTGTGGTCTGACCGAGTTAAATCTTTTTAGGGTTCTTTTAAACGAATATAATTTGCTGCAATATTTGGAAATAGACTAAAATAAAGTAATTCGCGCAAAGTTACCAGTGGTTGTAACAAAACAAAACCAAAATTTAGTGATACACTCGACAATATTAAATACTTCTTGTGATGAAGGATTTAGAATACATAGTGTCGCTACTCCATTTTCATCATGAGGTTGTCTTAAGAGCCGACAAAAGGAAATGTAAAGGCCGAAAACTTAGTTGCAAGAGAAGGAAAACTTGATACGAAACCCTATCCACCACCCTACGCCCTACCCGAGTGGCTAGCCCAATTTGATCATTTATGTGTTGAGAAGTGGTCTCGATAAGATAAAGATTATATTTGAAGATTTGTGAGAGAAGAGTGAAGAAGTGATTTGATAATCACTATTTTGTATTTATCCCGATTATTGACGAAGTGTTCGTAACTACATACTTCACTTGTACGGCAATCTTAGTTTATTGATGTAATGATTCTTATTCTTCTTACGTTTTAGTCTCAATCCACAACAACCTACTTTATCAGACGTATTTAAGTATGTCTGTGTTCTCTGTTACTTGTTCCATGTAAATATTCCTTGATAGTTCTGTTGACTTCCGCACCGTCGATTTCCATGTGGTGACGGATTTAGAATATACAATGTCACCATGAATACACAACACAAATCATCCTGTAAGTGTCGTAGGAGGCGATTAAAGGAACGCAAGACGCGGATAACCAAGCCGCAAAAGAAGGAAACAATCCCTGTGCCAATCCGTCTTGCCAGCGTGGCACAGTAGGCTTATTTCCCTCTCGGAACTTGGAGGAGACCCGACCCAGTAGTGAGTCATTCATGAGCTGTTGACGTTTTATTTAGTGTAATATCGACGTATTTGCGGCAAAATGGATACAACATTTCATTTTGCGACGAATGTGACATTATTCAAGATGTTAAGAACACTTTTTAGAGAAATTTAGCAATTAGTTAGTACTGGCAGAGCTGATTGATTAATATTCTAGAAAAGTTAAATTAATGAATATTTCATTACAAAAATATTGAAAGTGATTACTGTCATTCAGTTTGTAATAATACTTATTATTTTGTAAATATGTTTGAATGATAGCCAATAGTCGCTAAATCTCTTTAAACCGCTCCTTTTCACACATAACCGAAATTGCTTTTATTTATTTTTCTAATACGTCCATCTATATCGATGGTCATATTGTACTGATAGGTCCATTTGTAATTTGGACGAATGGTTAGTTTACGTGTAATCATTGAAGGATTTATATCTTTTTCTATAAGATTTTTCGTTCTATTTAACTATATTATGCAAATGTAAATTATCACAATGTAGTTGCCTATCCTGTACCATAATTAAAATGCACGATTTCAACCTTTTTGCTAGTATAGAATATTTATGAATCTTCAATTAATTCTTGCAGATTGTTTGAATAGCTGTAATGCTTGAACTTCGATTTAATTTTCTGAAGAATTTAATAACTTTGTCTGTTTAGATGGTATTTGCTTATTTATAATATTAGGACTCTCCATTTATTTGCTAAGCGCCAAATGTATTTGTACAATTTGCTATGCCTATAGTACTCGTAGTCCCTTCACAATATTGCTTAAATTACAGAATTCGCAGGAATCTAAACCCTATCGCATGAATAAATGAACCTGCCGTGACCTTGCCGGACTCAGATTGATCCGAGCAACGACGGCCAGGACAAGGGCGACGTATTCAACTTGGGTGGGCAGAAAGTTCTAGAACGTCTTGAAGGGAAACATTCCAATGTAGTTGAACCGAAAAGTCCTGTGCGTTCTCCCTTCCATGGCGTATTACGCGAAAACATGGACCTTGACGAGACAAACTGCACACCAACTACAAGTGGTACACGGAACATAGCTCGTCGTGCCATTGTCGATATCTCCCACAAAGACCGAATAAGGAATTAGGAGATAAGAACGAGAACGTGGGTCACAGCAATTGCTCGCAGGCATTTGAAATGCCTAAAATGGCGCTGGACAGGACACGTGTGTCGTAGAGAAGACGGGTGCTGCAGTCGCAAGCTGCTGGAATGGCAATCACGAACCATTCGGCACAAAACAGAACGCCGTGCATGGTAGGAGCCCCTTTTTCAGCACTGAATAACGTTGGGTTGCCGTTAGTGATGATGATGTTAACAAAAAATACGACTACTCGTATAAAAATGATACAAAAATATCAATCTGAGGTATTTATTCTAAACAAGTTATGGCTTCATCGAATTGATTCGTACACCAAATGAAAACATCAAAACGATTCATTTCTCACTGGCACTCGATATAATAGATAGCAGTATTGAATGTTTCCCATTACTCATTCCCGCTAGATTTGCCGATAGACCGTCTATCCCGTAGGACTCGTTGCGAGAAAATTACTTTCTCATTCCCGTGGTTTGGCCCCACGGTGTTTTATTACAGTATGCGAATGATAAATGTTTCGAGTACAGTTTGCTCACGAAAAGTATGCCAGCAACTTTAAATTGGGGAAGTGTGATTATACGAAAATTTTACCAGTTTTGTTTTTAGTTGCAAAAATAAAATAAATCTAGATTTTGGTGACTAGTGTAGTAGAATGCTGCTTGGCACATTTGTATTTTTAAGGTGTGATCAAACGATAACTACCGTTCCACTACTATAACTACTCAGCCCATAAATGACCCACTGTTTAGTCAGGCCTCCCATAACAGGGAGAGTAATTAGCCTACTATGTCACGCTGGCTAGACAGGTTGGCACAGGGTTTCGTTTCAAGTTTTCCTGCTCTTGCGGCTAAGTTTTCAGCCTTGTCGTTTCTTTTTGACGGCTCTTACGACACCCTCAGGATAGAATGGGGTGGTGAGTCTATTTACTCTAAAGCCCCGCCGCACGGATCTTGTTCAAAAATACTCAGGAACTTTGGAAATACATTATTCGGAATACTACTCAGCCTATAGAAGACCCACTGCTGAGTCAGGCCTCCTCCAACTACATAAGGAGTAATAAGCCTACTGTGCCACGCTGGCCAGACGGGTTGGTACAGGGTTTCATATCAAGTTTTCCTTATCTTGTGGCTAGGTTATCGGCCTTGTCATTTCCTTTTGTCGGCTCTTACGACACCCTCAGGATGAAATGGGGTGGTTACACTTTGTATTCTAAATCCGTCACCACACGGATGACACACGGATTATTCGGACTAACTACTACTTTGTTTGTTACGGACAAAACAACCAAGCAAAGTATAGAGGTGGGTACTGACCAACGTTACGTTTACACCAGTAAAGTAACATTCGCATCGAGTGTCGAGCATCGAGCATTTAAAATCGGCGTAACGTGTCCGTCAAAACTCTGTGCTTCGTATTCGCCGCTAGTTCACTCAAGATGGCCGACAGCGAGGACGTGTTGGTATATCTTTAATAAACACTGGTTCTTCTCTATATTTTTTCTATAAAATACAAAGTTTTTTCTTTGTTCCAATCCATGTTTTAAAAAATAAATTAAATAATACGAGAGAAACGACGTGTGATCACTCGCGAAGCGCTCGTGACGACTCGCAACAGCGTACTGACTGAACCGCGTAACACTCGAAGGATTCGCCAAAAAACCGACAGCCGGGTTGAGCACTCAAAGCGAGCAACGAGCGGCTCGTTGCTCGCGGTTTTCACCGTAATACGACGTACTGACGGCGCGAATGCTCGCTGTGTAACACGTTACATTACGCCCCGTAACGCCGGTCGGTACCCATCTTTAAATACATATACGAATTTGGTATCTTAAGTGTCGGGCTGGGTATTTTAAAGGAAAACAGTGACTACGCTCTTCTCTCTGTGTAATTCGTATCGGATAATGTTTAGTGGGCCATGACAGTATGTTAAGCAGTTGTCACAGCCGGCCCCGAGGCTGACAGGCGACGGGCACGTTCCACTGCTACACGACATTCAGAAATTGAGCACGCATACCGCTCGTGTAATGGAAATGCCAATACACTTGGTGACGTTTCGAAAATTATTGCGTGGCTTTCCGTATGTTTCTAGTGTATCTGCTACTGCTATTACTCAGCGCATAATGACTCAATGCTGAGTCAGGCCACCTCGGCCGACGGCCCGACGGGTTGGTACAGGGTTTCGTTTCAAGTTTTCCTTCTCATGCGGCTAGGTTTTCAGCCTTGTGCCCAAATGGCCTAAGTATTAAATTCATGAGATGGTAGATTTAGAAAACTTTGTGTCACCAAACCAGTTTACCCTGAAGGTGTAAGATTGAGGTCTATTAACAATGGAGAGATATGTTACTTTTACCCTAATCACTAATTGGAAAGGGCAGAAAATTCAGAAAAGGAGAAGGTTCTGTTTTATTGGATTGGCTATGCCATCAGATTAGAAAAAAACGGGTTACTAGTTTACCATAAAAATAAATTAAGTTCATTTTGGTACAAAGTATTCTTTCTTTATACTTAACGTCCATTTTAACGAGATCTGGATCTAGCACCGAATTGTTTTGGGGCTACTTACGTTTTAATGTTTATTTTCGATAATGTCCTTACTACCACAGTTCCAGTACCATTAAGGCAGCGGTTTGTATGGTCCGCTTTACGGTAAGCGTGTTTGCAATTTTTGTTGATATTTTATTCAAAACCAGAGATAGCAATATGTGTTTTTAATTAAATTAAAATTAAATTTACAGAGAGTCGACTTCAAAATAACCTTTTAACATAAAATTGATGGAGCTCATGGAATGAATAGACCTTACTTCAAACGATGTGAAACTATGCTTTGAATGTGTACAAGTGTGTTAAGACGAAAACCCACAAGTTTCGAATTAATCGATTACTCTGCGGCTTACATTGGCCAACTTGTCTGGCCCTTGAGCAGGCAAAGTTACCCCATTTGTCTATAACTTTGCCGTGACGGAGTAGATACTGACAGTAGCTGTGTGTATATGGGATCGTTCCATGTTCAAGACAGCTCATCAAAGTCTATCTGCGCATGAATTTAACATGTCGAACTTTACTAAAGGACTAACTATTGTAGATTCTATTGAAATTTAATTTGTACTAGCTTTTACCCGGGCGGCTTTAGAACTCGTGCTAAGCCTACAAGGCAGTAAATACACAGTAGACAGCAGGTAGTTCGTCTGGTGTCTTATTTAGAATATATAGTGTCACCACACCAGTACATCCTGTTGGTGTCGTAAGAGACGACAAAAGGAAATGACAAGGCTGATAGCCACAGTAGGCTAATTTCCCTCCATGAATTTGGAGGAGGCCCTAATCAGTAGTGGGTCATTTATGGGCTGAAACGACGACTGCTCAAAGTATTTTTTACGGTAAGTAAGTAAGAGTTATTTTCATATTGTTTCGGAGTGTAGGTTGGTGACTCAAAAGGACAAATTATACTATTTGATATATGGAATCCAGAATTCAATATATGAAACGCGTATATAACTACATGAATGCGACCTTTGAATTTGTTCGATTTTAGGGTCGGGCCAGCATCTTGGTGTAAACCACAGGTACTTAGAAAACATTTGTGTTGGTGAATTTCATATTTTTTATTTGCCCACGCGATAGAGGTTATTTGTGAAGAGTTTATGTTTTATGAAAAAAGAAAAGAAACGAGCTACGTGTTAAAACATTGTCACTATTTTAAATAGTTTTTTTTTTTAATAATATCCTTGGACATTTCGCACAACGCCATATCGTCCCAAGCTAAGCAACTTAATGCTTGTGTTATGGTAACGAGATGGATGATAAACTACATAGATACATTTTTTTTTTGTAAATACATACATATTATAAATAGAAAACACCCAGACAAGGAACAAATACTTGTAGGTCGTACAAATATTTCTTCCGTGCGGTAATCGAACCCGCGACATGCTGCGAGTATGATAGTGTTTGTAATCCCGGATGCTTAAACGACATACATCCATTGTGGCTACAAATAAAAACAAAAAAAGGTCTTCAATTATCCGAATCCAATCTAAATCACTGTTGTCTGACGTCGTTAATCTACTCGAATGAAAATCATATGTGCAGCAGGATATCAATTTTCCGCTCGAAATCATTACATCGACTATTCGGTACACCACATTTGCAATTTGGCATTTTAATCTTTCCCTTTTGCTAGGATTTTAGAGACCAAAGATTTTCAATGTTATTTGTCCCATTTGACTTTGAATATTTTGACCTCTGACATTTGTCATTTTCGTGTTTCCTTTTAGTAGATACTACTGTCGTTTGGTACTAAGCTAAGCCGTATATAATATTTTACCCAATTTAGCGGTGTTTACTACTACAGTTTAGTTTAATTATAAATTAGCAGTAAATTTATTTAATCCTATTAATTAACCTGGTTCCATATTGAAAATTATCATAATTTCGTCTATTTATAGAACGAATAATTTACCAACTCAACAATTGGTAGTATGGCAAATATTTCATAGAAATTTCATTTTGAAAGACCAGAATTTTAATTGCGCTTTGGGCCCTGAACTCTGGAAGATTCAATATAGCAATACTTTCAGAAAGAAACATACATTGCTTGGTTTATAATAACACTATACAGTTGGCTACGATACGGAACGATTACATCTTAAAAAATAAGCAATTCATATCATAATATGCTACTGAAACAAAACGCTATCGAATGTTTAAAATCTTTGGGAACCTTGAGTGCATCTCCGTGTGTCAAATATCTAAACATAATCATTTAGTCAATGAAAAATATGGGAGTCATTGAAGCTACTTAGGACAATGAAATATCCCAGGCCGGAAAACTTGACAGCCAGAGGTAAAATAACTGTGAACGGAAATGAGCTAATCAATTATAAATCATAAACATACATGTTGGCTTATAAAATGTTTATTTTTTTCAGGTAAGGTGTTTTCAAATTATGCTGAAGTCGAAGAAAGTATAACTACTACTTATTTAAAATAAAGGTAAGTCAGAATTTGAAGTGTGTGTCTTTAATATTATAAATTTTAATTTCGAACGAACTTATAAAATTTTAGTACAATTTTAGTATCAATTATGAAGTTAAAATATTGTAGCAATTTTATCACAGTAACTTCATAATCACCATAAACTTATATGTTTCACATTCCCTGTGTTCCTTTTTCTGATACAAAAGCTATATAAAAATATAAAATATATATACACTTCCAATTTTTGGCTTCCGAAATTATCATTAACTTTTTAGATTAAACCACTTTGAAAGCAATCTTCCAAAACTGTTACAATAGGCCGTCATCATAAACGATGTTGGCCAAACTCGACCGCAGTATCGTTCGGTACAAAACCCATTTTTTACATTCATAAGCCCTACACGTCCCTTAACGATCTTGAGAAGGGTTAGAAATGACAACACGCGACGGAGGTCGCCCTTTATTCGCAATTCTTAAGGATTTTATTCCCATACAACAATTTATAGGCAATGCAAATATAGTTTATAACAAATAAATAGAAACTGTTTGCAATGACATAATAACAACGTCTAACTATTGCAGGAAATGATTTCTTGACGGTTCTGATCGTGTCTTCATCATCATTATCATCATTATCACATAGTATAAAAAAAAGTTCCTATGTATGCTTAATCTTTAAAACTACGCAACGGATTTTGAAGCGTTTTTTTTAATAGATAGAGTGATTCCAAGGGAACTTTTATATGTATAATAAATTCAAAATATTCTGGAGAAACACTGATAAATTTAGAGGTTTGTCATTGCACCCTTGCGAAGCCGGGGCGGGTCGCTATTTTTATAATATAAAGCCCAACTTTTCGACGTTCCAACCGTCAAGAAATTATTTTCTGCAATGTGCAAATATCGTGAAAACCTAAGATCACTACCTTCTAACTGTCTTCTAGCTGGAGCCCCAACTTAGGCACGGTAGAGTAATTAGGTAGCATGGTTCTAAACTTGGATAATGATTTAGTTATTTTTCGCTTTTGCGTGTAAGGTAGATTTTGCTCTATTTTTCGGATCAATAATGAACTTTATTCTCATTATGCCACTAGTCACATATTAATAATATTTTTTGACTTTCTTAATTTTTCTGCGTATATTTTAGGTCCTTAAGTAAAAAAAAAAGTCAGTCTATCGGTGCCAGCTCCTGCCTCAAGATATGTAATATGGTAGCGTTTAGGCATAGCTGAGCAAAGAATGAAATAAACTTTTAAGTACGAGGGTGAATCAAAAAATTCTTGGAATCAATATTAAAAAATGCAAAGATTTAAATAATAATATTTTATTTTTCTACATAATCTCCCTCCAATGCAATGCATTTAGAATAACGCGTTTCTAACTTCCTTATTCCTTGTGAAAAAAAATTATTTTCTTGACTCTCGAAAAAGTCCTCTACGGCAGCTATAACCGCGTCATTATCGTGAAATTTTGTTCCACGAATTTCCTCTTTTAATTTTGGAAATAAGTGAAAATCACTTGGGGCTAAGTCCGGAGAATATGGTGGGTGGTCAAGCACAGCGGATTGCGTTGAGCGCAACTTCCGATCGATGGGCAGGAGCGTTATCTTGAAGGAACAACACGCCCAACGACAGTTTTCCACGACGTTTTTCTTTAATCGCTTCACGCACTTTCGGGATTAAATTTGCATAATAGGGTCCAGTTATCGTCTGGCCTTTTGGCATGTAATCAATAAAAAGGATTCCTTCACTATCCCAGAACACAGAGGCCATAACTTTGCCAGCGGAAGGAGCAACTCGAAATTTCTTAATGGATGGAGAGGATGGTCGTTTCCAAGACATGCTTTGTCTTTTAGTTTCAGGATCAAAATGGTGGACCCACGTTTCATCCATGGTGACAAGACGACGGCAAAAATTATCCGAATCACGCTGGAACATTTCGAGATTACGCTTGGAAATTTCCAAACGTCGCTTTTTGTTTTCGTCGGTTAACATTCGTGGCACCCATCTTGCAGACACTTTTTTGAACCCCAGTGAATCAATTAAAATGGATTGAACGCTACCAAAAGATATCTTTAGGATCTCAGCTATATGTTTTATAGTCATTCTTCTGTCTTCCAAAACCAGATTCTCAACCTTTTTGACATTTTCTTCTGTAACGGAGGTTGAAGGCCGCCCAGAACGCGGGTCATCTTTACAGCTTGATCTACCTCTTTTAAATTCAGCCACCCAGTACGCAACCGTAGAATAGGGTACAGCATCACCCCCTAATGTCTGCTGAATGTCCAAAAAAATTTCCTTCGTAGACATTTTTTTCAAACTGAGATATTTTATCACCGCACGTAACTCACTTTTATCCATAATTTTGACTTTTTAGCAACTCGTTGCACAAAAAAATTTATTACATGCGAACGAACTGACAAAAACAAGTGACAGTCTGCATAAATATAGTGTGATAGACACTCTTTAATTTGAATATCGAACTTGATCCAAAAAGGTTTCATATATATGCACTTCTAAGAACTTTTTGATTCACCCAGGTATTTTAGAAAACGATATTAAAAATGTCGCTGCAAAAAAAACTTTGATCATTGAGTAAGTAAGTATAGTTCGACGACGGACGAATAGTCCCGCGCAGTGGCTAAATATACACGAAATAAATCGGTTTTGTAATGGAGTTTTTAATCAAAGCGGTATCGGAAAACAACATGTGTTTTCGACAGCGAGATTTTTTTGTCTAGTTTATTGAATTTCGCCTATCGTGTATGCAAAGCTGACTTGTTTTGTATTATTTACGAATTGCGAACATGCTGTTTTCTGTTAGTGAGTAGATAAATAAATATAGGTATCTAGTGATTAACTTGCATCTACGTGGTTGAATTATCCTATTTATTGGTTGAAATTACATGCCTTTCCTATTTATTTCGTCGGAAATTGTCATGGTTATCCGCCCCTTGGGCGCTGGTTGGGTTATGTTGGACTCCAGGGCGCACAGTTAGTAATTTGTGCCCCGACCTTCACACTAACTGACTACCCGAACCACGGCCACGGTATTCATTCCCAATGGGAGAGCATGCCAATTATACTGCCCGAACTTGGCGGACGCCAGCAGTGGGCTGAGTAGTAGATAAGTGGTTTGGTGATATTTTTTCATTCAAACTCAAAAGGTCATATTTATAAACTAGCGACCCGGCCCGGATTCGCGCGGGAGCATGTATTATACCTATAAACGAGGATAGATAGGGTGATTCAAGAGGAAGCTCTTGAATCACCCTATCTATTAAAAAAACCGCTTCAAAATCCGTTGCGTAGTTTTAAAGATTTAGGCATACATAGGGACGGACAGACGACAGCGACTTTGTTTTATACTATGTAGTGATAGTAATAACATTATCATCTTACGGCCCCTGTCCCACACTAGGTGGTATTCGAAATAACTATCAGTCGTCATACGTACATTCACACATTTCATACACAACTCCTCATTCCTACAATCCCTCCATCTCCCTTGATCGCTCACAATCCCTGCGTCCACTCACATTCATGCTGAAACTACCACCGGTTCGGAAGGCTGCTTTACAGAGAAGAGCAGGCAAGAAACGCTGTAGTTGCTTTTTTTTAAAAAGTATTAGTCTTGTTTACAAAAAAGCACTAAACAGCATAGTGAGAGCAAGTTCGCCAGATGTGAGAAACACGCTACACGTTTACGCAATGATTACCCAATTACAAGTAAGAAGTCAGCATCGTGGTTTGTTTCTCAATAACGCGGAGTTAAACTACCCAACTGTGCCACAAGACCATAAGGGTACAGGAATTTTATTGATATCGAGCTTTCCGAGGGCTAGATTTACTGCTTTGTAATTTGACGTAGCGCCCGGATTCAGTATCTTCAGTTAGATGGAGGGTAATTAGCCTGCTATTCTACGCTGGCCAAATGGGTTGGCTCAGGGTTTCGTATAAAGTTTAACTTCTCTTGTCGCTAGATTACCGGCCTTGTCATTACATTTTCTCGGCTCTTAGTACACCCTCAGGTTAGAGTGGAGACACTATGTATTCTAAATCACGCAACCTTTAGTCGTTTTTCTGGAACGTTTTTCTCTATGACATCAAGTAAAATCTGGGTTATATAATACACACGAGTAAAAAAACGATTATGGAATCTCATAAAACTATCATTTATAGTCCATCAGGAGTAAGTCGATTGAACTGGATGAAACTGACTAAAACTAGTTTCGGAATTGAAGACAGTTTACAAGTACGCCACTGACAAACTGTAAGTACATTTCGAAGTCATATTGAACTCGATTCAGTTCGGATATTAGTTTTACGCGTCTTTGAATCGCTTCACGCCAGTGTGCACTGATTGCGTAAACAAGGAAAATAGAATTTATTTTAGGCTAGCTACTAAACACGGCTTTGAGGACGTAGATGTTATTTGTCAAACATCTTAGGTTTTCTCATTTCACGTCGTCAAACAACGTCGGGCATTATATAATATAATCATCATCATAATTTCAGCCGATAAACGACCCATTACTGAGTCGGGTCTCCTCCAAATTCATAGAGGGAAATTAGCAAACTGCACCACGCTGGCAAGGCCGTTCGGCACTGGATATGTATCAAGTTTTCCTTCTCTTGTGGGTGGTGGTCTGCCTCTTGAGTTCCTTAATCGACACCCTCAGGATAGTGTGGGTTGGTGACATTGTGTTATAACTTAAATAAGTTAATAAATAAGTTAAATAAGAGGGAGGGCACAAACTAAATAGTTTGCGATATCTTATAATCAAACGGATAATTGTCGTGATAATTGTAGAAGATACATAATGTTTCTTTTGCGTATACCCATAAATATAATATAGAACAAGAATTCAAGTACGATTGTTCTTTTCGAAACATCAATCACTAAGTAAGAGGGCTTACACCCGTCACATTCGCTCTGAAATGTAATTCAACACGTTTCATTTGTTTGATACAAAAATAGGCTGTGTTTGGGTCCCAACGGCAAATATTAATGAGTGGGCGACCGCGCAGATTGCGTGTGTTGTGTATGTACGTCTGAGGGACCTTTCATTAATTATAAGCGTTACGCAGATACGTTCGCATTTTGTTCACAGCTTAAATTAAATCTATACACATAAATAAAATTGACTGCTTGTAATTTCTAAGTAACAGTGTTTTATTCGTGTGGTGACGGATTTAGAATACATTGTGTCACCACCCCATTCCATCCTAAGGTGGTCTTAAAAGTCGACAAAAGGAAATGACTAGGCTGAAAACCTAGCCGCAAGCGACGGTAAACTCGACCAACCCTTTTTTTTTTGTTCGCCCGGGGTAAAATCCTTTGTGGACTCCCACACCCACACACCCCCCACCGGCCTGGGGATGGCCAGCGGGGGGTGTGTGGGAATCTCCTCATAAAGAGGCATACCCACTAAACATCCCCGGGGTGTACCGTCCCGCGCTTGCTGCCCCGTGGGGCCTGACTGTGTCTCCAAGGGGGAAACTCGGCCAACCCTGTGCCAACCCGTCTGGCCAGTGTGGCACAGTAGGGTCATTACCCTCCATGTAATTGGAGGAGGCCTGACTCAGCAGTGGGTCTATAAGGGCTGAGTAGTACTAGTAGGAATTATTTAAAGGTCTATTTAAAAAGCTCGTACTGTATTTAGTTAAAAAGGTTCATCGAGTATTCTTGATCGAGATATACCCAATACAAAGGTCACACTAAGTTTTTCGAATGGCTTCGTTTCGTCCGAATACAAACCTCACTTTAGAAGTCGGTCTTTAAGTCGAGCATCAACGGCGCTTTACGTAGACACTCAAACAAATAACTTTGTTGTGAAGGATAAACGGACGCCGGCAAGTTGCGAGCCCCACAGCCCCGGAGGCCACTTAAAACTTATGTGGCTTCGTTAACCATAGTCCTATATTCCTACTGTTGTTAAGACCTACCAGCATAACATAGCCAGGGCCGTCTTCAAGTTTAAATTTAGTGTTTCGTCTCGTCATTGTGGTTTAGTTGTGTTTAATCAGTATATCACCGCGACCCTATTTTATTTTGCTGGGTTAGCGTAAACTTGGATTGTTTGTTGTCTGTTTTGACATTTATAGCTCGGCAAACTCTTAGAACGCTGTCTAAAGATGCGCAGATTTACTGCCTTGTGTTCACTAACCCTAGGAAACACCTAAATGTAATGCCTAAATATTAAGCAGTTGCCTAGCGCAATAAAACGTTTCACCAACGGTTAGGCGTCGACTAAAAACTTACGACACCGATGAAATTTTATATTTTAAATCTGTTACCGCATGCTAAGTACCTATCACTTTACTATAAATACTATGAAGGCATCAGGCATTTTTGATATTGAAATTATTTTTCATGTTTCATTCATTTTTCAAAAGAAAGTTTCGGGATACTTACCTAGACGATTATTCTACTTTATTCTAAATCATTCTATTCATATTCATTATTATTTTTTTAAATTAGTAATTTCATAAGTTAAATGAATTGATTTAGAGACAAATATTTATTGCGTAGTGGAAATTAATATAAAAAGTGCGAGCCAAAGCGAGAACACTACCGTCAAACGATTAAGCAGTTTGGCAGAAAGTAATACTTAAGGAGAAAGTACATTTTATACTTTTGTAAAATTTTAGGAATAAACATTAAAAAAAATTATAAGTAATAAAAGTCTGTTTAGGAGTTTGTCACAGTATTACGGTATTTACGCGAATACAGATTGGCAGATTTTAATGTTATTTGCCAAATACTTAGTTTAGAATAAGATAAACCACACGAGGCTCTGGCAGAATATTTCTATACTTTGATACAAAGTCAGATATGGCCAGACGAATTTACTACCGAAACAATTAAAAACGTGGGCGGGCTAGAAAATAATGAAAAACACTTTTCTAGATTATTAAAGTAATTGGTTCTTTAAGCTATTTTTCATTATTAGATTTTATGTACCTGTATATTTGTCTCGTTGTTGTGTGGATCTTCAATACAATTCACTGTAAATTCTAAATAACGGTTCCCAAAATGAATAAATTTTGCACTATACATTTGTAACGATATTAGGTTATATTACGTGAGCCAATATGAATACAAAAAGTTTAATGCCTGGTTTGTCTTTGGATAGTCATTGGTAACAAATATTATATTCATCATCATATCCATCACGTTTAAATATGTCACCACCGAGGATGGAATGGGCTGGAATGGCGTTAATCAGTATAACTTTTTTTTAATATTTATTTATTTTATTTATTTATTTCATTCAAAACATTGTAAATAGATCTCGCTATAAGCAATGATTAAGAATACAAACTTTTGAAATCATATTAAGTATAGTACTAATATTAAATACAAGCTCAACATATGATAAACCAAATGAATGTGTACACTATTCACTGGAGAAGTGATAGCTTTTTAAACAATAACGAAATTTGTGTACAAATGTGAAACTAAAACTGTACTAAATACTACTAAAACTAAATATGTAGGTATCTATTAAAATTACCTATGTACAAGAAATAATAGGCTTTTTTTATTATAAGACATCCGTGTTTCGGAGGGTACGGAAAACCATCTGTCCCGGTTGACGTTCTACCATCTATAGAAATAAAATAGCTATAGCGTGAAAACTGACAGCTGGTCTAACCAGATAATTACCGGTAGTCGCACTGGGTTGGCGCGGGAAAGACGGCAATAGCTCCGTGTACTGGTAGTATGCCATATCAGGTTAGACCAGTACGGACCCCGATGGAATTGGGAAATAGTGAGGGAAATGTTATCTCAGATAAACAGTAACAGAAATTCGGAAGGCAGAGTAAAAAATGGAAATCTGTACAAACAACATAATTTAAAATTAACGCTTCATAACATTTCATAACACGGAAATTCTTATCAATATTTCATCACCCTAAATCCTTTGAGCAAAAGATGACAGATTGCAAAATGATTCTGCGACTCAACTTTTTAGAGGCCAAGTAATTAATTTATCATACCGTCGAAGTGTATAATATTGGTGAATTACTTCAAAGATAAAATTTTTATGTGAAAACCTCGTATTTTTGTTTAGAATACGGTTATTTTAAAATTATTTTTCTCATGTTTTTGGCAGTCATTTTCCTTGTCGTTTCCTAAACTCTTTGAGGCGGCACGAATCTAATGGATTTTGATTAAACTTTAGGATAATAAAGTTTACAACTCCAACTCGGTTGGGCAGCGTTCGGGAAGCTGCGAAACATCTTCTCGACCAAAACACCGCAGTGTCTGAAGACAAAAGTCTTCAACCAATGTGTGTTGCCATTGATGACATATGGAACAGAGACGATGGATGCGGGCAGCCCAGGACCGGCCTTTGTGGAAATCCTATGTCCAGCAGTGGACGATTTTTGGCTGAAATGATGACGATGGTAATAAAATTTACACATCAGACTAACACATTGGCCATAATTTTTAAACATATAGTGTGAATTATTCAAAATATAACGATAAGTGCTAAGTAAATAGGAAAAAAATCTGCCACCTGCTAGCCATTCTGGCTTGCGCCGCAAAAACTGTTGGAGTTGGGTACATGTATATAATGTACGAGTATAATGAGAATGTTTATCTTGAATAGTACTCCAAAAAAGCCCGAAACATCATTTATCTATATTACATGTGTAAGCCATTATCGCCAAAATAGTGAACCAAAAATACAGTAAAAAAAAATATTTGTAACGCAAATTTGGTAGTAACAATGGTCTACGGGTTGGATGTGCCGCCTTTGGATCAACGGGTCCCGGGTTCGATTTCGGGGTCAGCAATTGTCTTTGTCTAAACCAGAGGCACTTGCTCTGAGTCTAGGTGTCATTTGTGTTCGTGAATTACATGTTTGTAAACTGCCCCCGCAATGCAGGGGTTTCATTTTTTTAAATATATTAATACTTTTATCACATCTGGTTTAAAAAAAAGATAAACATTGTCTTTTATTCTACATAAATTACTTTCTATCATCATTATCACAATTTTCCATCTCCACGCGGGTGAAACAGCGGGACGCAGCTAGTTACTAATAAAACGCATAGAAAATAAATCAGGAAGACCGATACCAATTTCCGTTCATTCCTTAAAGTATTTATTTAATAACGCCTCTACTGTAAAGCTATTTCCCCGGGTCTGCAAATACGGTTTGCGAACTCCAGGCGCTTTGAGCATTCCGTTGTTTGCGTTGCAATATTATGCACCTCGTTCTGTAATTATTATAAACGCTGCGGTAGCTTCGGTTTGAAAATTTGAACAAGAATATTTGTGCTGTTTGTAGAAACTGCTTCGTGGAATTAATTTTACAGAAAAACTACGACGAATGCGCGCTCAAGACAGGTTGGTGTGTAGACCTTTGAAGTGAGGAATGGTTCAGCATTAAACTTCTTTTGATTAAAATAATGGTAAAGAAAATATTTGCATAAAACAGTTAGTCATAAGTTAAACAAACGTTACTTACAATAAATTATGGAAATGCTTAGGTAATGGAATGACAAAATAAAATTGTTAAGTACTTTAAATAATATACCTGATATACTAGATATTCGAGACTACTAAATTAATAATATATACCATGTCGCCAACCTGCACTTTTCTAAGGGTATCCAAGCTTAGTCTACAGACCCTGTTCCATCGCGTTATGCCAGTTTGGCACAGTTGGCTTATTACCCTACAATAATTTTGAGTAGTGGGTTTTTTATGGCTCCTGATAACAGGACTTTTCCAAACTTACGTGTCAGTGACCAGGGCACATAGCTCATAGGACTGACAGCTGATGGGGCAGAAAGTTCCTCACCTGGCGAACATGTTATGGAAAGCACTGTACTGGTAGGCCTCTCTCTATATAAGGTCCCCGCAACTCAAAGGATGCGAGCGGCTCCGGACCGGCCATTGTGGACATTCTTGAGGGAGGTCCAAGTCAAGTAGTGACCTTTTGTTCGCTGAAATGATTCTAAAGGGTACTGACCACCGTTACGAGGTGTAACGTGCTACACAGTGAGCATGTTGTTACGGGGAAGCCAGCGACCAACGACATACTAACTGCACGAATGGTCGGTGTGTAACACGTTACATTACCGGTGTGTAACACGTTAACCCGTAACGTCGGTCAGTACCCAGCTTAATGGATATAACAAGCATAGATTATAAATAGTTTTTTAATCTTGTGAATATGTGCTTTCGTAAGTTCATTTTACAAGAAATACTGCACCTGCGTAGCTGCAATATACCTAATTTAAAATATTGATGTACTCGTATATAGACGTTTTGCACCCTGCAAGAAGTCGTCCTCAAAGTTCATGGAGGGAAATTAGACTACTGCGCCGCTCTGGTAAGATGGATTGGCACAGGGTTTGCATCAAGATTCCTTCTTTTACGGTGATCTGCCACTTGCGTTCCTTTAGTCGTCTCTTACAACATCATCGGAATGTTATGAGTCGGGTCTTCACTACGTAGTATAGAACAAAGTCGCTGTCGTCTGTCCGTCCCTATGTATGCTTATATCTTTAAAACTACGCAACGGATTATGAAGCGGTTTTTTTAATAGATAGGGTGTGTCAAGAGGAAGGTATATATGTATATTACATGCATAATTGCACCCGTGCGACACCGGGACGCGTCGCTAGTAAGTTATAAATCCGGCACCACGTGGAAAATAGCTATTATCAAAAGATGTTTTTAGAAAAATAAACCACTAAAAACGAATTACGTTTCAATACAACAAACAAATACCATTCTTACTGTATTCATACTAAATCCAACAATATAAAAAATACCGTCTCCGCGACGCTTCCGTTCGTGCGTGCAACGTTGCCCGTGTGGTAACAGATTTAGAATACTTACTGTCACCATCCGATTCCATCTTAAGGATGTCGTAAAAGCTGACATAGAGCCGATGACCCGACAACCCATCTAGCCAGCGTGGCAAAGTATAAATATATTTTAGTAAATTAACCTCCATGTAACTAGAGGAGGCGCGACTCAACAGTGGGTCATCTATGGGCTATGTGTAGTAGTAGTAGCAACGCATCCACAGCGGTGTCAATGTGTCTTCACCTTTACTCCGTTTAATAAAACGTTACAAAATAAATGACTTTATAAATATCGCCCAGCTTCGTAATAAATTATGGGCTCCAAAGATTTATACTCGAGTCTAACCCTAAAACGTTATACCAGCGCAATATAATGTAAGCAAACATGTGTGTTATTTGATTTTGCTATGATTTCCCAAGCGTGGAGCACTACAAAATTGTTCAAAGACTGTATGAATTACCCAAGGATGATGCGAACTAATTTGTCTAGGCCACATTTTCATGCTAGATAAATCACCGTTTGCTAATTTGAAATACGACATTCTTACTTTAATTATGTGAGAAAACGTGTTAATGTAGTGTTGTTTTTATATAACTCATCTCATTATCTCATAAATGATCCAGAGGTCCACAATTTCATTGCTGGTAATTTATCTACAACATTTTGGTATACAGACTGTCTTCATTAAGTGTTTCTATAATTTTATCTACTACTGAATTTTGAATAGATATATAGATAGACTCTTTATTGTACACGAAAGAATATGCAACAATTTGTACAAGGGGCGGTCTTATCGCCAAATGCGATTTCTTACAGACAACCAAAAAGCATAAAGTTCTTATTTTTTTACAGAAACTAAAGACTCACTAGGTCTTCTGTAATACTTAAATTTGTCAATTATCATGTAACTTGCACGCAGTAAGTCCACGATCATCCTCATAGACTTGGATACTTAATCGAGATAGTTCTTATAGCAAAATATTGTAAAATTTTAGTGTCTTGTCTAACCTGTATCGTCATCGTTGTTCAGTCGGGCCTCCTCCAAATTCATGGAGGGAAATTAGCCTACTGTGCCACGCTGGCAAGACGGGTTGGTACAGGGTTTGTATCAAGTTTTCCTTTCCCTGGTGATGATTCCTCTTGCGTAACCTTTAACCTAACCTGTATGTCTTGTAATAATTCTAGTTTGAATAAGAGAACCTACAGTTAAGCCGAATATAAAGTTGAATGATTGATTTTAGTCCAGAATTTAATAATAATAGGTACCTGTTTTTTTTTCCACATACTTAAATAGCTGATTAGCGACAGTAAACCTTCTAAATACCCGTAATGCTATGTCTATGGAACTAAGGGCGCAGTTGTTTAAATAAAAATATAACGTTATTTAATAAGATGCATTAAATAATGAGCATATTGGTTTGTGTTGGAAACAAAGAGGATTATGCTCACAAACAGAATTGGTGTCACTGGACGATACTAATAGGGATCAAATATTTCGCAAAATTCGCACACATATTTTTTTCTGCTTTACTGTATTCGGAAAATAAATCAATACAAATGATACGAAATTATTTTACATGCAGGTGTAAGGAGCAAATACTTTGTATTCAATTAATTATTTGATTTTAACACTTTCGGGAACTTACGGCTAATACAAAAATATTAAATTACATAATAGTAAGGGAGGGCCAATTATAAGTTTCCACAAATAGTTATAGTATTATATAATTTGTAAAAGGTTTTTAGGGTTGGAAACATTGTTGTTTGCATATGCATTTGTTTTCAGCTTAGGGCCTCCGCGCATTATGCGGCCAGGCCGCGCGGCCAACGAAAAACATCGCGTCACATACGCGGCCTATTGGCCGCCGCGACCAATCCGCGCATTATGCGGCCAGGCCGGGCGACTGGCCGCCTAAATGCGCGGGGGCCCTTATAGCTGTAGATAAGAAGTTCCCAATAACCCATATTTACGTACAACGTTCACGGGGCGGCACTCGACGGGTGACTACTCAGGCAGTAAATGACCCACTGCTCAGTCGGGCCTCCTCCCATGACATAGAGGATAATTAGCTGTGCTAAGAATACTAATAAATACGTGTAGATCATCTGATGATAATACAAATAATAATACTCCTCTTTCATTATCTCTAAACTTATTATTATTTATAACACAAGTTTTGTATTAAATTTTATATAAAATATATATTATATAGGTATTTGTATAGATAATCAAATGTATTTATTTCTATTCTTAGAATGACAAATACGCCTTCTAATTTCATATCAGTATTTTTATTTGCGCGTAGCATGTTCTCTGCATCGTCCAAAGTTTGACTAGAAAAACTGCGTAAGATGTTAAAGCTCACCTATGACCAACTTATTGTTGCTTAAAGAATAAATAAATACATATCAGTTTCTAGAAAAACGGGTAAATTTGCAAGTTTTTACATTATTATGCGAAAAGTTAATGATAATAACACAAAGTCCTCATATTTTGGGGTTCTGTTACAAAACTTTTAAGCGATGATAAACGCCATAATGAGCCGTTGAATCGGGTCCATTACTATAGCTCGTCGCAAACTTGTAATGTCCTACAATTAAATGAAAAGAAATATACTGTCCGGGCGGGTTTACTCAGGGTACCAAGTCACCCCCTCAACCGTGCTGCCACTTTGTTGTGGTGAGGGGGCTTGCGTGCCTTTAGGATCCGTCGGGGCCACACCGGCTCAGGGTCACCCATGCCGGGCGGGCCCACGGGGAGAGGCCAGACGAAGGAAGAAGAAGACACGGAGGCGTGGTGGTTTTTGGCTCCGGGGACTCCTCTGTACTCAGAGTTGTCTCGAAAAGAAAAGCGTGGGGCCAAGGCCCCATCAGGGTCACGGAGCATGCTCCCCCATCGGGTGGAGTGAAACCTGTGGCCCTGTCTCGGGCAGTTAAGGGACACCGTTGGTTTTAGTGGGTAGGTTGGGGCGCAAATACCATTTCTTCGCGCCTCGGAGTCCCACATAACCCGGTTGGCGATTAGCGGCCGGGATATCTCATAGATATATGAGGATGACCAACTTAAAAAAAAATGGTTATTAAGTCTAGATCTCGTATCTAGTTCTTGCTACGTCGATATACCTTGTATTATAGTATAATATTATAGACTGTACTTTGACGCGTCCCTGACGGGAAGACATCGAGTTTTAAATTTATTATCGTGGCAGCGACATCTGTAATTTTAATCAATTTAAAAGGTCGTATGTTGTACGTCTTTTATATTGACAAGTTCAGAATTCTAGACGTAAGTCAATGCGAGAAAAGCCACGTAGCAACTAGTAGTAAATAAATGTCATTCACAGCACCAAATTTTTACGCTTAAAAAATCTATTCAAAAGTAACTGTTAAGATAGTAGACCATTACATAATGTATTTAGAAATATTTTAGCAAGCTTTTTTTAAAGTTTCACAAATTATGGTCCTTAGTTCCATTTAAGTGGACAAGCTTAATCTTGAATTAGTAAAAGATACTTGTGAAATACTCAGTTGAAAGTCGCTCCATAGTTAAACAAATTGTTGCGAGAAAATCATAGCAAACTTTTTTTTGTGTAGTCTCTTGTGAATACGGATTTAATAGGTGAAAATTATATCGCAGCGGGATTGTATTTATCGTCTTTTCAGACTTTTGTTATTTTTAAGAGTCCTCTAGAGGATTTCCGCTGTCAAACCTAGGGTTGCCAACTATACTGTTTTGAACAGTATTATACTGTTTTACACTAAATTATACTTTTTACTGTTGAACAAAAATAAAGTATACAAAATACTGTTTTCAGCATCAAAATGCAAACAAATTACTATGTGTTATACTTAGACGCTCACACATTTTTTCAGTAATGAATGCTAAGTGGCGGGTAGGTAGAAATAGAGCATCTTTTAATTTAATAAAAAATGAGCTCCTCATTTATTTTAATTTCAGCTATAAGTGTGGTGAGGCAAATACAGTTTTTAAAATAGATTATAAATTAGTAAGTTGTGCGAGAAGCTCTAAAAATATGTATTTAACACAATAAATAAATAACACACCGTTCATTTTTCTAAAATACTGTTTAATATTCTTCATAGAGCTGAATATACTTTATTTCTTGTAAAAAAAGTAGGCAATCCTAGCCAAACCATCCATTTTGTAAGTGTTAGCGATTACTTTGTGTATTTACCATGGCAACTAGCAATATTATTTACTTATTACATTTACGCGACGAACAGTAATTGAACGTGCCATGGAGTGAGCCTAATATTACCAAAGAAAACGTTTGGTTGTTTGTATGATGATTATTAGGACATAGTTGATAATCGGTGGATTCGAATACATTGTGTCACCACCCCATTCCATCAGGAGGGTGTATTAAGATCCGACGAATGGAAATTACGGCTGCCTAGCCGCATGAGAAGGAAGCGTACGGACATTTGGATTTAAGATTTAAGCATACATAGGGCGTATGTCCGTCCCTATGTATGCTTAAATCTTTAAAACTACGCAACGGATTTTGAAGCGGTTTTTTTAATAGATAGAGTGATTCAAGGGCAAGGTTTTTAAGTATAATACATGCATAATTGCACCCGTGCCAAGCCCGGGTCGCTAATTTTCCAATAAAATTAATCTATTTGTGTAATCCAGGTTTAAGTATACATGTTGTAAATGTATCTCCATTATACGTGTTTCTCTAGAGGACTTATGGTAGTACATTTATGCATGAATATTAAGTTCAAGTTTTCCATTACGATAATAATGGCACTACCGAACCAGCATTACTTACGTTAATACATTTATAAACACATCTTTTAAGTACACTTGAACAATATTCTCTGCTCTTCGATGCGAGCAACTTGCAGTTATGATTTGCTTTCAACTTCGTAATGTTCTGACGTGAGCGCTGTTTGTCCTCAGTAAACTACCTGCGCTGCCAGTAATATGAATTCATGTTTTAATAAATAGCAGTCAGTGTGGTGCCGGATTTAGAATGCATAGTGTCACCACCCCATTCCACCCTAAATGTGTCATAAGTGCCGACAAAAGGAAATGTTAAGGCTGTAACCTGGCCACGGGAAAGAGAAAACTTGATGCGAAACCCTGTGGTCGGCCACAGGTTTGCTTCAAGCAAGCAATTGTTAAAGTATTATACAGGGTGGTCAAAAAGTCGTGGATCAAACGCAACCAGCGGTTAGATGGGGCCATCAGCAGCAAAAAATTGTTCTACGGGAGGTCCCTAAGGTCAACCCCTGCAGAGTTACAATAGATTTTGTGTTTTTATGAGAAATTGTCCTTTTTTTACTAAAACTTGATAAAATTCCACAAAATCTACACCCTGTATCTTTTTAAAAATTTTCAATAGATTGGTACTGATGAGCCCTTTCGTTAGACATGCTATTTATGGTAGTTTATTGGGTGTGTTAAAGATAACATTAAGTTTTCCGAAAGACACAATTCTTAAATCAAAACTTGTTACTTACTTCGGACCCCACTGTGAAAAAAAAATACTCTACAGAAAAGTGCCACTGTATCACAATTTTTGGCGCATTTAATAGGGATTCTAAAAAGGTATTACACATGGCTATGCGTGGCTTCGATATCTTTCTAGGACGATCTTTCGTAGCAAGGCCAGAGTTAATTCATACATAAAACTCGGTTAGGCCTACTAACCTAACCTTACCTAAGCGTGATCGTTTTCCGGACTACAGGGTCTTTATCGTCGTTTCAGCCCATAAATGACCCACTACTGAGTCAGGCCTCCTCTAATTTCATGTTAGGGAGATTAGCCTACTGTGGCACGCAGCCAAGATGGGTTGACACAGGGTTTGCTTCAAGTTTTCCTTCTGTTGTGGCTAGGTGATCTGCCTAATGCGTTCTTTTAGTCGCTTCTTATGACACCCTCAATATGGTATGGGCTGGTGACATTGTTTATTCTTTATCGTCTCCGTTTCCGCCCATAAATGACCCACTACTGTGTCGGGCGTACTAACAATTCATGGAAACTGTGTCAACCCGTCTTGGCTGCGTGGCACAGTAGGCTAATCTCCCAACATGAACTTAGAGGAGGCCCGACTCAATAGTGGGTCATTTATGGGCTGAAACGACGATAAAGACCCTGTAGTCCGGAAAACGATCACGCTTAGGTAAGGTTAGGTTAGTAGGCCTAACCGAGTTTTATGTATGAATTAACTCTGGCCTTGCTATGAAAGATCGTCCTAGAAAGATATCGAAGCCACGCATAGCCATGTGTAATACCTTTTTAGAATCCCTATTAAATGCGCCAAAAAATGTGATACAGTGGCACTTTTCTGTAGAGTATTTTTTTTTCACAGTGGGGTGCGAAGTAAGTAACAAGTTTTGATTTAAGAATTATTGCTTTCGTAAAACTTAATATTATCTTCAACACACCCAATAAACTACCATAAATAGCATGTCTAACGAAAGGACTCATCAGTACCAATCTAGTGAAAATTATAAAAAAGATACAGGGTGTAGATTTTTTCGAATTTTATCAAGTTTTAGTAAAAAAAAGACAATTTCTCATAAAAACACAAAATCTATTGTAACTCTGCAGGGGTTGACCCTAAGGACCTCCCGTAGAACAATTTTTTGCTGCTGATGGCCCCATCTAACCGCTGGTTTCGTTTGATCCACGACTTTTGGACCACCCTGTATATATTTTAAATTAAAAATGTTGTTGTGATATTTACGACGCGCGTAATACTATTTGATGTATTCTAAGAGCACGCAGCAAGTCTAAAGTTCGTTGTGATTTTCACAGTAAATGGCATTGAGCCAAAATATCTGACAATGCTGTTATGCGATTTGGCAAGGTAACTTATGTGAAAATAATGTCTTCTGAAGCAATTCTACCAATAATGGTCAATGAGGCCCAAGAGCTACAACAACAAAAATTGCTTTTATAGGACTTCCAATGCAAATATCGACAAAAACGAATAATAGAATTTAAAGTATAGCCGTTTAGTCATTTAGGAACTATAAATCCACCGACAAAAACTTCAAATTAAGTGCTCTTTCCGTGTTGATTAAAAATGTTGGTCAACATTATCATTCACTGAAGCGACGCTTGTTGTTCTCATAAATGATTACTTATCATAATCATTTCAGCCAAAAGATGTCCACTGCTGGACTTAGGCTTACCCCAAGGATTTCCACGGAGGCCAATCCTGAGTTTAACCAGGTCGTTAGTCCATCGTATGGGAGGTCTCTGGAGTACTTTTCTGACCCATCTGCCCTGTCATGTGAGCTCTGTGCCCTGTCCACTGCCACTTAAGTTTGGCAACCCTAGGGGCTGTGTGGGTAACTCTGATGCAGTGGAAGAGATACGCAGGTACCACCTCTGTATGTCTATTTCTGATTCGATCTCGCTGGGAAACTCCGAGCATAGCTCTCTGCATTGCCCTTTGAATGACTTTGAGTCATTTGACGGAGCCTATTGACTTTTGCATTTGTATTAAAACCTATGTTCTCGTATACACTTTGACTTTGAGCCTTTTGACGGAACCCATAGAGAACGACCACGTCTCTGTCATCATTGATTCACTTTACGTCAATCCTAATTAGAGCACCGGTTCCAAATTAACATACCGGTATATGTAAATCTGGAATTCGCTCTATAATTTTTGCAAGTCACACAGCAATCCGCGGTAGCGGTCGGCCCCACTCAACTTTTTTGTAATACATTGGCTTTGCCGACCAATTCCAATCCAATTTACATTTCAATCGGGAGTTCTATGTAAAAACATGAGCGAGGCTTCCCGTGCTACGCGGCTTATGAAATGATGTTACATCGACCCGCGAATACCCCTGCGTAACCTAAATACTTCTTGTACTTTTCGTTTGCATACATTATCCTCGGCATCGTATTAAGCTTCCTGGGGAAGGTTATGACAGAGAGATTTACATGTATAGATATTTTGGAATGAATTTCGTAATGTTGGGATAGGAAAATATTGCTAGTTTTTACGGTACCGCAATAGCAAAATGGCGCTTGGTTGAAATTTGGCTTCTATTGAATGGGTTTTATATGTTTAAGTGTTTGTATATATATATTAAATTTTTTTAAACGTAATTATTCGGCTTGTACTAAATCCGATTCATTAATTGAAGTTCGTCGTTAATATTTGATGAAAAAATATAAATACTGTTCACAATAATTGTAAAACTTCGAATATTCGTAGGTGTGCGTTATTATGGAACAATGGTTCAGGAGTTTTTTCATGAAGATTTAACAATAAAACCTGCAGTCCGAGGTTTCACATAAAAAATGAAATCAAAGCGTGTAACAACATCATTTTGGACACGATCTGAGCATCGGAAGGATTAGAAGACACAGGTCTAACATCGTTTTAGTTGGACCTGCGGGCGATACACCTGGAAAGTAAACGCGCGAAGAACCCCCCCCCCTCTAGCACCGTTAGCGGAGGAGCTCACCTTGAAGCTTAGGTCTCCACTAAACGAGGCGGATCAAGGCCCCCAGGATCGCGGAGCACGCTCCGCCATCGGGGAGTGGGCAGTCGATGATATACCAATGCGCAGTGGTTGAGCGATCGACTGCTGCGCAGCATGTTGCGGGTTCGATTCCCACACGGAAGAAATATTTGTACGACCTACAAGTATTTGTTCCGGGTCTGGGTGTTTTCTATCTATAATAATATGTATGTATTTACAAAAAAAAAGTCTATAAGTAGTTTATCATCCATCTCATAACCATAACACAAGCATTAAGTTGCTTAGCTTGGGACGAGATGACGTTGTGTGGAATGTCCAAGGTCCAAGGATATCAAGGATATTTTGCCAACTTACAATATTACCGTGACCTTCCACTTCCAGTAGGACTACTGGTAATAATTTCGTTAGACCAGTTGTCAGTTTTCATCCCCCCTGTAATGAAAGTGTCAAACAACTCGAACGAAATGAAATTAAAAAATTTTTAATATTCACCTAAAATTCACCAATCTACCTTTTTCACAGATTATGTTAATGTCGACCTTAAAATTAACATAATCCCTGAAATGATAAAATTTGCACTAGATTCTCGTAAATATTCACCGGGGCTTATCACGTCGACACTGGGAGTAATACCTACAGTAATACACCTACAGTAATACCATCCCTTACATCTACTCTTAGAAGGATTTGGGGAGGTGTTGCCGAAATGGAATTCGTTTGTGGAGGTCAGGGATCAAATTACTTTAGGAACATGTGAATACAGATGTTAGTCTAACAAGGCTTATATAGAACTAGGTGAAACTATATTTACTAAAAAGGAGGTTAGGTTTACACGGTTGGCGCAGTGGTTGAGCGATCGACTGCTGCGCAGCATGTCGCGGGTTCGATTCCCGCACGGAAGAAATATTTGTACGACCTACAAGTATTTGTTCCGGGTTTGGGTGTTTTCTATCTATAATATGTATGTATTTACAAAAAAAAAATATAAGAAGTAGTTTATCATTCATCTCGTAACCATAACACAAGCATTAAGTTGCTTAGCTTGGGACGAGATGGCGTTGTGTGAAATGTCCAAGGATATTTTATTTATTTATTTATCTACAGTATAATTTTTTTAAGCTTCACTTTATCGGGGCATATGTATTTATAACGAATTTTGATTGTACATTTTTGTTTGGTTCTCTATTCAATTAAATTTAAGCTGAAGGTCGTGTTTACATTATGTTGGGAAGCTTAATAATATAACCGCCAGTACCCATTATTACTCCAAATTAATTAATTTGATTAAGGGTTTATACGTATGGTGACGAATTTAGAATACATAGATTCATCACCCCATTCCATCCTCAGGGTAAGAGCCGCAAAAGGTGACCGCCGATAACCTAGCCGCAAGAGAAGGAAAACTTGAAACGAAATCCTGTGTTATTTCAATTACAAAAATCCTCATTCCAGATAAGGAATTCTTAGAAACATAACGCAAAATTTGCGCTCAGAATAGCTGCCGGAACCGTTTACAATTAATTTCTGTTTGAGTCATTTACAGGAATTGAAATTACTCAAAAGTAGAGCATGTTTCTTGCTTATCTTTGGTGAACTGGGCCATTGAGCGATTGAGGTGTTATTAAAAGCCTTTGTCCGAAGCAACCTGTCGAGAAATTGTAAAGTATTCGTATTTCAAACGGAACAGGAATGCTGTGGCTTCTATGGAACAAAATCAAGAAATAACAGTAAATGAAAACGACGTAGATCGCGCGTGGAAAATTGACATTGTATATTACATGTTATGGTACAATTTGCACAAACACGACATTCCTGGGAACCATAGCTGCCAGCTCAGCGCCGTGACTCCCGCTTTTCGGCTGACAGGACGATAATTCCTATGCAATAATATCCATACATGGCTTCCGCATGATGACAGAATTAGAATACATAATGTCACCAACTTATACAATCCTGAGGGTGTCTTAAGAGGCGACTAAAGGAATGCAAAAGGTCACCTAGCTGCAAGACCCTCTACCAACCCGTTTTCTCGACGTAGCACTGTAGGCTTATTTCTCTTTATTTATTTGGAGGAGGCCCAACTCAGCTGTGGGTAATCTATGGCCTGAAACGACGACGAATGTACATATGTTTCTACGTCCAAGCAATGTGGGTGCTTCATTTTCATTTTCTGTCCTTTGGTTTTAATTTTAATTTATTTTTCTCTCGTAAATTGCTCTTATTGGCAAACGGGGAACAATTGAAAACCAGCGCCAGACTACTAATTGTCTGGCATATGCTGAATTTGTTTCCGTTTGGCGCAGCCATGGGGTATACAAACGATGTGTTACAAATGTGTTAATTTAAGAATAATTGTTCGTATGCCTTTTTTGTGCCAATAAACTTATTATTATTATATACGGGTATAAGTCACTGCATTGTGGATCAGGGGTCCCGGTTCAATTACAGGGTCAGGGTTGTCTTTTTGTAAACCAGAGGCAGTTGCTCAGAGTCTGGGTATGATTTGTGTTACAACCTCCACTGATGCATTGCTGAAGGGCCTGATGATGTAGTAAGTGTGCCAAAATCTCGGCCAAAATTTATCGTCATGTACGTTCCTGAACCTTAAAGTTTCATGAGGCCTTAAAACGTATAAATTATGATAAACAGCCTATATCTCATAACACGACTCCAGTAAAGCTGTTTTATAAAAGTACTTTAATCAAATTTTTATGAAGTCAATAAAGACCAGTTACGGCTGTCGTATTTGCAGTAAAATAGACTTCATCATTTTTGACACGAATAACAATGCTGGTTTTTTAACTACACTCATATAAAACCCGTCGCCCTGGTTCGGCAGTTCATCATCATCATCATCATTTCAGCCAAAAGACGTCCACTGCTGGACATAGGCCTCCCCCAAGGATTTCCACTAAGGCCGTTCCTGGGCCGCCCGCATCCGTCGTTTTCCGGCGACCTTAACCAGGTCAACGGTCCACCGTGTGGGAGGCCTGCCAGCACTGCGCTTTCTGGAACGCGGTCGCCACTCGAGGACTTTTCTGCTCCATCGGGTGTCGGTCCATCGGTAGTTATCCACGGCTTAATCAAATAGTCATAATAATCATATTGACGCTAGAGGCTGTCGGTGCTGCGTAATGACCTCAAAACCTAGCCCCAAGAGACGGAAATACGCATACTAGGCTAATTACCATCCATGTAGTTGGAGAAGACCCGACTTAGCCGTGGGCCATTTATGGGGAGTCAGGAAGTAAGTAAGAAAACACGTGTGTTACAAATTTTATTATTATTACGCCCATTCTCTAATAAAGTTTCTAATATCTGGATGTTTTTTTTTATAAATTGTGTTTTTTGGAAATTATATTTAAGTACGAATTACGCAAACACTCATTGACTTCGTGTTACTTAACAACGCCATCTGCTGTTGTGCTCACAAAAAAGTAGTATTATTATTCGCCAATAGATGTCAGGATTCCTAGCTAGATCGATTTATCGCCCCCGAAACCCGAATAAAATGTCATTTTCTAAAAATGATTCCTATCTAGATCGATTTATCGCCCCCGAAACCCCCTATACACTAAATTTCATGAAACTCGTTGGAGCCGATTCCGAGATTCCAATTATATATATTTAAACAAGAATTGCTCATTTAAAGATATAAGATTTAAAGATATAAGATAATAAAGCACCATTTACTTCAGATGGCTACAGGAGTTTTTTTACAACCTGTACTTATATCTACAGACTATATGTAACGCATAGTTACCTATAGTCTGTAGATTTAAGTACACAATCTCATGACCACAGAAACTTTCGCGTACAAGATTTATATGGACGTAGCGAGGAATAAAATTACGGTCCCTCCGAAATATATTTCGAGTGTTGGTTTCATAAATTCTATTATCGAAAACCGTACAGATAAAGAATACAAACGTATATACATACATCCTATCTATCCGCACACACACAGACACATACACACACACGCATGAACACACACACTACACCGAAAATATGGTGCTACCATTCTCTCTTCCCACTAATTCCACTAACTTTAGGGCATACTCTAAAAAATGTTTTCTGGTATCATCGTCCATCAGTAATAAATTCATTCATATTATCTATATTAATCTGTCTGCCAATTCTACTCTCTAACATAAATCTAGCTCTCTCAAATCTATTACAATATAAAAGCAAATGTAGTATGGATTGTTCGTCTCTTTGGTTGCAGCTACAGTAAGGGTTATCCTTTGTCAGTCAGTTCAGTCACCGATCTAACCAATATGGTATAGACGGCTAATAGGCGTCCATAAATCTAGGAGAAGGCCGACTTAATAGTGGGTTATTTATGAGCCGAGATGAATTATGATAATACCTGTTAGAAACTAGAGTATCTGTACTTGTATTATACTAGGTCTATTGTAATCGGTACAGTACCGATTACAATAGGGTTATTATATAATATACTACAATAGACTAATACATATAAATATTACTAATACTGTGCAAATATAATTAGGTATATATTTGCACAGTATTAGTAATATTTCAAGACCCAAATTAAGCGCCCTTTAATTATAGTGTACATTACCACCACACAACAAAGCCACGTATAAAGAATAAGGTTATGCGTAATACAACAAATCATACTTCTGACTGCCTCGTTGGTCTAGTGGTTAGATGTGCCGCCTTCGGATCAACGGGTCCCGGGTTCGATTCCAGAGTCGGGCAAGTGTCTTTGTCTAAACCAGAGGCACTGGCTCGGAGTCTGGGTGTCATTTCTATCTATAATATTCTATAATATTTCTATGTATATGTATTTACAAAAAAAAAAATGTATATAAGTAGTTTATCATCCATCTCGTTACCATAACACAAGCATTAAGTTGCTTAACTTGGGACGAGATGGCGTTGTGTGAAATGTCCAAGGATATTTATTTATTTATTATACTATAATTAAATGATAAAGTCGGCGTTACAAAATGCCTATGGCCATTACTAAAGGATAGTACTACTGTTAAAGATGCTGTGTGCAAAATGTTGTGAGTGTGGTGATGAATTTAGACTACATAGTGCCCTTTCCGTCCCAAGGGTGTCGTAAGAGTCGACAAAAGGAAATTTGAAAGCCGATTAGCTAGCCGCAAGAGAAGGAAAACTTGATAGGAAACCTTGCGCCAACGAGTCCTGTACAGTAGGCTAATTAACCTCCATATAATTGGAGGAGGCCCGACTCAACAGAGGGTCATCTGTGGTCTGAGTATCAGTAGTAGCAGTGCGAAATTTCAGAAAAAAAAGTTACTTTTTTATTTAAATTTTGGGGCTATAGGTGATGGTGGCAGGAATATCTTAGTGAGAATTAATAGTAGATAAGCCAAAGAACAGCTTGGAACTCAGACGTCTAAGATTGTCAGATAAAAATAACGACAAAGCTAATTGGTTGGTTTTATGTAGAACTCATGAGTTGTGGTAAAATTCAGTTTTGAAAAAACGTTAATACCTTGCTTGTACTACAAGACAGATAACTTTAAATACAGAACTGCTTCTTTTGATTAGCTCTAGACCCTGACTCCGGATGGTTTTGTTACACGCTGCATCTATACCAATATTATAAAGAGGAAAGATTTGTATGTATGTTTGTAACAAATTGGCTCAAATAGTACTGGACCGAAAAAAATTTTAATTAAAAATTCTTTCACCACTTGAATACTACATTATCACTGATTAACATAGGCTATTTTAATTGAAAGAAAAAAAATGTCCACCCGTGCGAAGCCGGGACGGGCTGCTAGTAACGAATATGCTAGATTGAAAACATACCTGTGTAACATGCTTAACATATACCCTAGTTTCATGTTTTCACAGTCAGAATAACTCGAGAAGTTATTGTTTTCGCTTGTTGCGTGAGAGATATATCGTCCTTACCAAGAAATGAAACTCAACTCGTACCGTCGGGTTCGGCCCTCGAATTTTCATTTAGATGCTGATATTATTTGTCGCGAATGTACAAGTCTGCGCGGGGAATATCAATGCGACAATTTGAATGTATATTCTGAAAACTCCATCCATATAAATCACATCTCTAAATATTGAAGCTTAACTCCTGTTTATTTTTGTATGATTCACTTTCGGGGACTGGATTTGTATTCGGAGTTTTATTGGATTTTGTGTATTGAAATTGAAGCGTCTTATAAGTAGGTACGTTTGAATTTCTTAGTAGTGTGATGATTTTTGTATATAGAAAACATTGTTTAATAGGTTGAATGTGATTAATTAAAATATGTCGCTTCACCAGTTCATTACATTCTGAGAATTTTGTAAGATTGACTAAAGGAAATGACAAAACAGCAAACGTAGTAGTTCGGCATATTAGGCTAATTGGAGGAGTCGGCTCTTTTACAGTCTAAAATACCACTAAAACTCCAATCGTATACCCTCACACGACACGCTTGGGGCGACTGCTCTCAGTCAGTGAGACTTTCGTCGGTGGCGGGTCCCCAGACTCACCACCGGCCTCTATGGCAGGAGATCATACCATATTGAGGGTGTCGTATGCGACTAAAAGAACGCATTAGGCAGATCCACCTAGCCGCAACAGAAGGAAAACTTGATGCAAACCCTGTGTCAACCCGTCTTGGCTGCGTGGCACAGTAGGCTAATTTCCCAACATGAACTTAGAGGAGGCTCGACTCAGTAGTGGGTCATTTATGGGTTGAAACGACGATAAAGACCCTGTTGTCCGGAAAACGATCACGCTTAGGTAAGGTTAGGTTAGTAGGCCTAACCGAGTTTTATGTATGAATTATCTCTGGCCTTGCTACGAATGATCGTCCTTGAAAGATATCGAAGCCACGCATAGCCATGTGTAATACCTTTTTAGAATCCCTATTAAATGCGCCAAAAATTGTGATACAGGGGCACTTTTCTGTAGAGTATGTTTTTTAAACAGTGGGGTCCGAAGTAAATAACAAGTTTTGATTTTAGAATTATTGCTTTCGTAAAACTTAATATTATCTTCAACACACCCAATAAACTACCATAAATAGCATGTCTAACGAAAGGACTCATCAGTACCAATCTAGTGAAAATTATAAAAAACATACAGGGTGTAGATTTTTTCGAATTTTATCAAGTTTTAGTCAAAAAAAGACAATTTCTCATAAAAACACAAAATCAATTGTAACTCCGCAGGGGTTGACCCCAAGGACCTCACGTAGAACAATTTTTTGCTGCTGATGGCCCCATCTAACCGTTGGTTTCGTTTGATCCATGACTTTTTGACCAGCCTGTATACATAAAGCTATATAAAACGTTTTTCGGTTTTGTTCATTCATCGTAGTTTGTCAACCAAGTAGTTTGGCTTCGCCAAGGTTTTCGTGATTATTACACATTGATATTAAACACTTTTAAACGGATTTATCGCGTGTATACTACATTATTTAATTTACACGTTTCCAGTAAAGTAAATTATAGGCGGTAGATTTAACTGTTTCTTTGTACTTTTGAAGACGACTGTCATCATATAGTCTCTCCCGTGATCACGACTGCTGCAAAGGATTCGAAACGTCGCGCGGCGGATTAAGTAATGTAATGTATACACGGCAAATACGTTAAAAGTGTTTAATTTCAATTCCTAAATTACGTTACACCAAAATTGATCTAAACGATAATACTAAACAAAAAAATTCTGTAAGTGCAATATTGAAAATTACAAAACCTTTTGATGCTATAACAGACTATAATCTTATTTCAAAGGCACGCCGATATCCAATATAATTTCGGAGATACTCGTGGCGTACTAATTACTTTACCAGCTCAATATTAAATTTTGTTAAGAGGGCCGCAAATTTTTCGCCTTCGCTATTTCGAATTATACATTTTGTGAAATGATAAAAGGTCTTTGTATAGTATAACTATTTAGACAAAGTAGCGTATTTTAAAATAGAAATTTGATAGTATAACTTCCGGTGTGGTTACGAAGAGATAAACCGAACTATCCCTGTGTTAGCAGGTTGTACTCTAGAGGGACAACATATGGAGGTAACCAAGTCTCCAACTTCAAATTCTCAGAGCTTATAGAAATTCTCGAGCAGGTTCTTTTGGCAATAAAACTCGTATTTTTTTTAAAGAAGATTGTACTAGGGATCCTCATTTACTACTACTCAGACCATAAATATAAATATCCTTGGACATTTCACACAACGCCATCTCGTCCCAAGCTAAGCAACTTAATGCTTGTGTTATGGTAACGAGATGGATGATAAACTACTTATATGCTTTTTTTTTTGTAAATACATACATATTATAGATAGAAATGACACCCAAACCCCGAGCCAGTGCCTCTGGTTTAGACAAAGACACTTGCCCGACCCCGGAATCGAACCCGGGACCCGTTGATCCAAAGGCGGCACATCTAACCACTAGACCAACGAGGCAGTCATAGATGATCCACTGCTGAGTCGAGCCTCCTTCAGCTACATTGAGGTTAATTAGCATATCTTGCCACGCTGGCCAGGCGGGTTGGCAAAGGGTTTTGTTTCGAGTTTTCCTTCTCTTGCGGCTAGGTTGTCGGACTTGTCAGGCCTTTTGTCGGCACCCTCAGGATGGAAGGGGGTGGTGACACCATATATTCTAAATTCGTCACCACACGGACAACACCTTACACATGAGTTCATACCATAAATTGGTCACGTCTGGTAATTATTACAAAACTGGTAAACTACTTAAGCCTTGCCGAGTAATCAGATTTCCTTTTATACCCATACCAAATCTGTTTGTAATAATGAACTAGCTGAGCCCGCAAACTTAGTACCGCCTCAGAGTCAATAAATAAAAAACCTGAATGATAATTCCAGAATGTTTCAACTTTATTTAAATATTGCACATATTTACTTTAATATTACCGGAACAAAAATAAAGGGTTTACAAAAAAAAAAAATTTTCATACCTTCCATGAATATTTCAAGACCAAAATTAGCCAAATCTGTCCAGCCGTTCTCGAGTTTTAGTGAGACTAACGAATAGCAATTCATGTATATTTATATAGATTACTATAATGCCAACAGTTTTATTTTGTAAAACAGTGCAGCGCGTGATGTATAAATAAAACAGATTTTCTAGCAGAGCCACAAAAGGAAATTAAATTTGGAAATTATCCAGAGAAATGCACTAGCCACAATACAACTGGCACCGAATAGGTATAACCGAATAGGTAATACCTTTTTTATTACCATAGCCTGTTTATGTCTTACAGAATAACCGCCTCGTAAATTTTACGAACGCCCTGTAATATTGTTTGGTTATTACACTTTTGTTGCTGGCAGTATGCGCTTGGTGTTCATTGCCGCTTGCTGAGAGTTATTTGCATAATTTTAATTTTGCGCGGTGTATTATTAAGGTGTTCGTGTGAATAGGTTTTGGTAACGTTTAACGTACCTGTAATATAATAATATAATGAAAAGGCGATCATTCATTTAAGCTCTCATAATTTTATCCATACACCTTCTACTGGTGGCGGTGGCAGTAGACGTCGTCGTCGTTGTTTCAGCCCATAAATTACCCACTACTGAGTCGGGCTTCCTCCAAATTCATGGTGGGAATTAGCCTACTGTGCCACCCGTAGTGAGTAGTAGTAGTAGATTTTATTTGTGTATTGATTTAAATTTTGTAATCGGTATGATACGTTTTTTCAACTTTGTTTTCTCGTTTTTATACACATTTAATAGGAATTAATATACATGGTGGTCAGAAAATGGTGGATCAAACACAACCAGCGGTTAGATGGGGTCATCAGCAGAGTTATAATTGATTTTGTGTTTTTATGAGAAATTGTCCTTTTTTAACTAAAATTTGATAAAATTGCATAAAATCTACTTCCTGTATCATTTTTATAATTTTCAATAGATTGGTATTGATGAGCCCTTTCGTTAGACATGCTATTTATGGTAGTTTATTGGGTGTGTTAAAGATAACATTAAGTTTTTCGAAAGACATAATTCTTAAATCAAAACTTGTTACTTACTTCGGACCCCACTGTGAAAAAAAAATACTCTACAGAAAAGTGCGACGAACGACGATAAAGACCCTCTATTACAAGTTTTGGGGCATTTAATAGGGATTCTAAAAAGCTATTACACATGGCTATGCGTGGCTCTGATATCTTTCGAGGATGATCATTCGTAGCAAGGCCAGAATTAATCCAACGAAAAAACCAACTCGGTTAGGCCTACTTTGATCCACGACTTTTTGACCACCCTGTATAACCTGCATCGCGGGGGCAATTTACAAACACGAACACAAATTACACCAACCACAGATAAAAAAGCACCTACATAAATAAACACCAAAATTGCCTTATCCCTTATTTGACTCGACTACCTGTGTAACTCGGCTAACCTACCAATATTCATATGGAACTATTGTCGTCTATCCTCCAACACTCATTTGGCGGAACTACCAATAATAATTTGATCAGATCGTAGGTAAGCTATTAGGTACGTCAGTGAAACCGTGTAACTCCGTGATGGATGTGAGAATGAAAACCGGGATAAACAGGTTTATGTTTTTTCCAACGGACTCTTTCAGGGTAAACTCAGCTTTACGAGTAATAGCCCTTAATAGATAAAGGGTTTATACGACATAGGGGCATTTCTTTTAACTGCCTACACTAGGTATCATTTCCAGGCTCTGTACCAAAAATCAATTAAATTGGAGAAATAGTTAAGCCGCAAATGATTTTTTAAATGTTTGCCTCATTTGAACATGATGTATCCTAACAGATGTTTATGCCTAACGCATCGTTTATTAACCTTAGGGACTGTTCATTAATCATGATGTTTTTTTAACATTTTTTAACCCCTCCCTCCCCCTTGGTGATACCTGATGAGGTTTAAGACTACCCCTCCACCCCTCATGAAAAATCAGTTGTATTTTTTTTGTATCGTTTCGAATTCATACTAATCACATATAGTATACGTAGTGTAATTTAATGCCCCTCTGTCATATCAACTCTTTAAAAGCACAAAAATACACCTGAATACGATACGATATTCAGTATCGTACAGTACAGTACAGTTACATGTTTTATTCATCGCGTACACATTGTAATACGTAAATGTTAATCTAAATCCAAACAAAACAAAGTTATCGTCAGTTTGCGGAAATAACAAACAACGTGTAGGCTTCGACGAAATAAGCTGTGCCCGTGGCAACTGGTTGCCATTGGTTTCGCTGGACGGCAGCCAAACACGAGTTTCGTGGTCGCGCGCCTGTATAACCTATGATCAACATTGCTTTTTGTTTGTGACATATTCTATGTACTTTTTGCGCTGTTATAGAGCGCTGTCGTATATCTGCGATTGTGGAAATGTGCAACTTGCTCACAATCATTCAGTAGGTACATTTGGGCCCTAGAGGGCAATGGAGAGGGCTATAATCGGATTAAGGTTAGTCAGAAATAAGGAGATACGCAGGAGAACTTGAGGACTTACCGACATAGCCCACAGGATTGCCTAACCTAAGTGGCAATGGGTACATAGCACGCAGGACTGACGCCCGATGGGGCAGAAAAGTCCTAATATGGCGACTACGTTCCGAAAAGTGCAGTGCTGGTAAGTCTCTCACGTGGTTGGCCGACGACATAGTTATGGTCGCCGGAAAACGTTCGATGTGGGTGGCTCAGGAACGGCCTTCGTGGAAATTCTTGGGGAGGCTTAAGTCCAGTTGTAGAGGGCTTTTAGCTGAAATGATGACGATTTTTTTTGTATCTTTTTTTTGTGTGATACTCTGCTCTATGTATCTCGAAGGCTGTTTAACGACACTTAGGCATCCTACAAGTTTTACACAAAACTCGACTCTAACCAAGTTACAAGCACAGATCAGAAAGATTTTTTATGTAAATTCCTTGTCAGTTGTGGTAAATTATGTAACGGAACGTATTACGAGTATTGGTGAGCCTTAAACATTCGAATTCGCGGTATTTTTTGATGACTATTTTATATCATTACATTATTACTAAAAAAATCAAATCATCTATTCTGCTTAGATCACGATAGAATCTTACAAAATGTCAACATATTATTTATAACACTTAAGTAACTCGACAGTCTACCATAAGTTCGGAACGGCACCACTGCTGAGAAGAACTGGCAAGAAGCTCAGAGGGATTGTAATCTTTTTTTTTTATTTCGTACTAGCGACCCGCCCCGGCATCGCACGGGTGCAATGATGAAACTCTTCATTTATCAGATATTCTCTACAATCTATTGCATTTATTATACATAGCTTCTTCTTGAATCACTCTATCTATTAAAAAAACCCGCTTCTAAATCCGTTGCGTAGTTTTAAAGATTTAAGCATACATAGGGACGGACAGACGATAGCGACTTTGTTTTATACTATGTAGTGATAGTTATATTATTTACTATAACATAAATAAAGTAAATTGACACTGAAAGGTTTAGTCGTAGGCAGCTTGGTCATTTACATAATCAGAAATGTGGTTGTAAACTTTTTTGTAAAGCTATCAAAATCTTAATCAAGACCAGATGCCTGGTCATACGTATTTGATACTTAGGAGGATTCCTCTCCAGGTCTGGATTGCGATATTACCTGCTACCGAAACAATAATTACCAAACATGATTGAATTGCGACACACACTAAATGCGCTTTATTTACGCGAGCCGAAGCCTGTAACGCGACTTGTTATTGGAAAATGATCGGCAAAATTCTATGCCATTTGCACTTTCTTATATACATTACAGAGTCATTTGAATATCAAAATAGATGTATGATGCAATATAAAATACAGTAGCAACAAACAAAATTGAAGCATTCTACACAAATATGAATAACGGCAAACTTGACGTGAATGTCGATAGGTAAGCCGTGATGGCTTCGCAGCACGTAGTCGTTTGTCTTGTTGGCACTCGGCCAAACACAAATTTATAGTCCACGAAAGTATGAAACTATATATCTAGTTACATTTCGTGGCCGAACACACTTTTTGATAAACTTGGTTCCATCATTTATTACAAGTGGTGTTTCTTCAATGTTCAAAGTATTTTATTTATTTTATCAAGTTTCTTGGTACTTTTATTTACAACATGCTTAATTATGATACGGTGTACATAACTGTTATAGTTGCTAGAATTCGTTAATAAAATACATAAAAATGTTGTGAAAAAACTTCTACTCGAAATTTATTGTTTGTCATAATCACGTTAAACAAATTATCCCTGTTCATATTTAGCTTCGCAAATAAACTTTTTAAGTGATAAATGTGATTCTTCAACTTAAAACATCTGAAAATTTACTTCATAAAATAGCTAATGCTTATATAAATTGTACGGGTAACGTTCAGTAATGGTAAATTTTACCTGTGCCCAACTAAAGCCTCTAAATTAAGAGCCCTCCAATTAAGTACAAAGCTAGCTGAAATTATATCCAGGATAAGCGAAATTATAACCCACTTGACTGAATCCCTTTCGAGATAGTTCCACAAACATGTCTATTAGTAAACTTGAAGATCACTAAGGGTCGCATACCTAAACCAGGTACCTAATATTAATAATTGAAATAGTAGGTATAGGTACGTTTAAAACATACTGAAATCTAAAAATTCAATATTTGAATAGCTGAGCTGATTTTCCTAAAACATTAAGTGTCTAAAACAACTATATCGATACTTCTATCCCAATATTATAAAGATGAACGATATTGTACGTATGTAACGAATAAATTCAAAACTGGACTAATTAATTTCTTTTTTTCGTCTGTAATCCGCATGTTTACCAACATTAGAATGCTGTTGAATCCCTGATTCGGGCACCCTCCAAACTCCTGGAGGGAAAAAAGCCTACTGTGCCTCGCTGGCAAGACGAGTTGGCACAGAAGGTGGGTTATAGTCCTTGTCATTTCCCTTTGTCGGCTCTTACGAAACCCTCAACATGGAAGATAGTGGCGACTCTATGCATTCTTAATCCGTCAACACACGGATCTTTTCTTTGTCAAAACACAGATGTTGGCCAGTTTTTGATGTTGACTGTATATTGGTTGACTGTATATTAGTTATTAAAACGAGTAGGCTATTATATAAATACACCTCTAAACACTGATTAATTTTATTTTGAGCCTTGTGTCCAACACGAGGTTCAGAAGAAGTTAAGAAGTGGTTTCTTGCAAAAAGTGGAGTTGGAGAGAAAAGTCACGTTGTTCTTGCAAAGAGGCGATTTGTTTTGCTCATTTCCTTCTTGGTTTACCGTTATGACGTCACATTGTTGCTTGAGCCAACTTTGCAGCGGAGATTGCCTGTTTTCCGTACACATCTGAATCATAGACTAATACACCGCCACTTTAGTTCTCATGCAAATCTACTAGAAATTGCATATTATTAAGTTTACCAACAAATGCTTCGATTGCCACTTTTAGTCGTATAGTCATAATGTTCTTTTGTTTTCTTCTTTTTTTGAAAACAGTATACTACTGTATTAACTTGTAATAAATAATATCTACGTGACTACAGATACAGGGTGTAACAAAAACCCTTTAGCCATTAGAAGTATGTACACTAGAACTAATCAAACTAAGCAGTTCTGTGTTGTGCGTTTCTAACACACAAGCATAAGTAATTACTTCTCAGCCCATATATGACCCACTGCTGAATCGGGCCTCCTCCAACTACATGGAGAGTAATTAGCCTACTAAGCCACGGTGGCCAGGCGATTTGGCACACGGTTTCATATTCAATTTTCACATTTAAACGGCCATTCCAATGTTGATGAATGAAAGTAATAAGTAAACGCGTAGGTATATAACGCGATCTTCGAGACATCTTTAAAATACTTCTTTTACAAACATTAAACTCAAACGAGGGAGAAGGTCGCGTGGCAGATAAAAAAGTGTTTGGGGACTTAGATTAAACATTTTGTTGTAGGTATTAGTTGAAGAAAATACAAAAAATGTTTTTTTTTTACAAAAACATTTAACTGAACTAACTAATCTCTTTAGTGCCTATGTAAAGTCGGTTTACATTTAAGGAAAAAAAATATGTTTTTTTTTTCAATTCAAAGTTTATGCATTTTAAAGCAGTATGCTCTGTGAACATGTCGACTACGAAGTCGAAGATAATTGTAATACACACAATTTATATGAGACCAATCCGAAGCTTAGGCCATAAGAATATGAACTACTCACATTTTTAAATGCCAGTGCTCAGTGTCACAAAAATACAGGAAAATTGAGGACCTCAACCTTTTTGAAGTCTGTTAAAGAAGGTACAAAGGCATGTGTAAAAGTTACCTCGAACCTATTTTCGCCTGCATTTTTACCAGCAACAGCGTAGCTGTGACGCGGGGCGACGTACAATTTCCGGACGAGTCTCTGCGACCACAACTCTTTCCTGAGGGGTCAACCTTTTGATAACCTGGAAATGTTCCCGGATATAGTGTGTCGAGTAGGCTGACCTTTGTTTTAGAGCGGTGGAATTGCTTCCGACAGCTCTAGGACAAATACTTTGCCGTGAAATGATGTTGAAATTGTTAGGAAAGTGATCTATTGTTTGAGTTTGGCGCCGATCGCGGACAGCCGGGTTAGGTATATGGGATTGCAGAGCGTGAGAAGATGGAAATTGCGCCCCTACTTACCCACTAACACACGGCGTTCCCTGATTACGTTTATACGATAAAGCTATTTTGCTAAGATTTAAAATACAAGAAGACCGTTTACAATGTATTCAGATGGAATAAAATTAGTACAATTATCATCATACTAGCCCGTAAATTACCCAATGCTGAGTATGACCTCCTCCAAATTTATGAGGGGAAATTAGCCTCATTTTATAACAATAAAATACCAAAAATTACAATCCAGTTATCTTTTTTTGCCTACAATGAAAACAACACATGGCAACACCTACAATATTCCGTGTTATCCCCACACGATTTAGAATACATAGTGTCACCACCGCATTCTGTCCTAAGGGGGTCGTAAGAGCCGACGAAAGGTAATGACAAGGCCGACAACCTAGCCGTAAGAGAAGGAAAACGGCTCTGGCCGCGTCGTTCAGTAGGCTAATTCCCCTCTATTTTACTGGAGGAGGCCCGTAGTAGTAGATTATGTTATTAAATAACATTTCAAAGCAGCACTACAAACGTTACAAGTAGTTGGAATTCATTATCATAAACCGGAATCCTTGTATAGTCAAATTTCACTAAGGTTACACGGCCCAATAGATAATGATGAGAACTTGACACCCATTCAACGCTAAAGTTACTTATCATAATGCCTTGTTTCTATGAGATATAGAAGATCACATAGGTCACGCCCTCGTCACAAAGGTTTATCTATCAAAACGGAATATGACCCAATTTTGAGTTCTACGTCTCTCAATTGTAGCGCAACTGTACTGTATCTATTAAATTAACATTTCATTTTACAGCAGACAGTTATTAAGATAAGATAAAAATAATGCGTAATAGATAAAGTCTGCATTGAATTATTTACTCCGTCATTCTGTATACAAATAGAGGCCGTCGATAACGTGTTATCTACAACGTAATACGCAGTAAAATTTGGAACAATGAACCAGTGTCGGAGGAAGCGCGTTTTCCGTGCTTGTGTACTAGACACTAGTGCGAACAGGATTTGAGAGAAAAATAAAGAATAAAAATTAAATTAAAAATTTAAACTCCCACTTATTTATTACCTGACCCCTGGTCCCCCAACGCGAAGTATTTATTTTTATTTTTTAGTTTTTAAAGGTTATTGTGTCGGGGGCTTATTTAAATTTTTAATTTAATTTTTATTTTATACTTTTTATAGGTACATACTTATTATAATGTAGATTTTGTTAAATTGCACATGATGCGCTTTCATTTGAGACCCCACTTGATTATATTTGCAGACATTCGGTTATTCTTCCCCACTTTCACCCCTCACAACTTTTAAAGGCTCACCCGATTTTCATCAAACATGTCTAAGAACACTCGCCCGTAACTCACCTTTCATACAAAAAAAAACTTTATTGAAATCGCTTCATCCGTTCGCGAGCTACGGTGCCACAGACAGACAGACAGACCGACAGACAGACACGTGAAACTTATAACACCCCTCTTTTTGCGTCGGGGGTTAAAAAAGAGTCCGTAGATGGACCCACTACTGATTCAGGCCTCCTCCAGTTACATGGAGGGTAATTAGCATACAGTGCCATGCTGGCCAGATGAGTTGGTACAGGTATTAAGTTTTGGTTAAGGCTCTCGAGGTAACTCTGAGGACAGCTAAGCCAAAACCCATCACGACACTCTGTGCCGCTCTTCGTCTGGCATGGTCTCCAAGTGTGCCAGCCTGGCATGGGTGACCCTGAGCTATCCTGAGGGTGTCGTAAAAGGCGACTAAAGGATCGTAAGAGGCAGATCACCTAGCCGTATGAGAAGGAAAACTTGATGCAAACCCTGTGCCACTGTGTCTTACCAGCGTGGCACAGTAGGCTAATTTCCCTCCATGAATTTGGAGGAGGCCCGACTCAGTAGTGGGTGATTTATGGGCTGGCGAGCTGATATGGCCCCAGTGGATTCTAAAGGCACGCAAGCCGCGTCACCCTAGCAGGCAGCGCGGTCGAGGTGGACGACTTCTATCTTATTACAATGAATTTAAAAAATATCAATTAGTTTAGGTAGTTTAGGTTTAGTGAAACTTTCACCTATTAATGTAAATTTTTGAAGTTAATATTATTAACTAGATTATTTAGATTATGGAATCATCTCAAAATATTTTAATGCTCTGAGGTGAAATGAAAATAATTTCAACCTTCAATCTCAGACACGTCTGTTGTGTGGAGACGGATTTAGAATAAACCATCACCAACCCACACCATAGAGAGACAGAGGATGTCTTAAAGCCATTTATGGGTCTAAATGATGATGACTGATTTAGTGCGCGAGAATTTTACGAGAAATAAAGTTGGAATCGAAAAGCGCTATACTGAAGCCGGTATATCCTAGATATTTGCAATGCGCAGTTGTTTCCCGTATTTCGATAGCAAGGCAAACAATGGCGGCTTCGGTTCAAAGTGCGTTTTTCTGTATCATCAAACGGTTTCACGGCAAGCATTTCCGTATTCAATGTGCGAACGCATCAAGGGAAATGTGTCTGGTTTGAAAGGGTTTTCAACGACACTTTTGTATAGTAAGCTTACCTATAAAATGTATATATATCAGCTATATTAGGAATTTAACCGGTTATAGCTCTTTAATGAGCTCAATAAATAAATAAATATCCTTGGACATTTCACACAATGCCATCTCGTCCCAAGTTAAGCAACTTAATGCTTGTGTTATGGTAACGAGATGGATGATAAACTACTTATATATATATTTTTTTTTTGTAAATACATACATATTATAGATAGAAATGACACCCAGACTCCGAGCCAGTGCCTCTGGTTTAGACAAAGACACTTGCCCGACCCCGGTATCGAACCCGGGACCCGTTGATCCAAAGGCGGCACATCTTAATCGTTCATACATCATTCTTAATCGGTAGTTAAATATAGAAAGTAAAATATTATTCAATCGCTCATTCTCGTCATTGATAAAAGAATTACAACATTGTAACTAAGGTGCTCCGATACCATCACAATTTAATACAATGTAAAAATAATAATCAAAATCGGTTTATACAATTGAAGAAGAAATGCATGAAGAAGCATAAAACACATTAAATCCAAACTACTGCTATTCAGCCCATACCCACTGCTCAGTTGGGCACAGATTTTCTGTTCGTTTCAAGGTTTCTTTCTCTTGTGGCTAGGTGATCTTGCGTTGGATTGGTGACACCATGTATCCTGAATTAATCATCACACGGACAGCAGAACAGCAACGTACTACCATAAGACATTTTTATGTTTTATCTTTTTATATATAAATTCTTTTTAAAGTAAGATATTAAAGCATTAAGAAACTCATCATATTTTCTACGCATTTTAGACTCAGAAGTTCAATTCCATCTTAATGCTCTAGACGCTAAAACAAAATAGAAAAAAAAACTCCAGTGCAGAAACTTCTGGGTAGTCGTGAATTGCATTCATAGTTACGAGAACAAAGCACCAGCGTACCAAATGCATTTTAGATGCAGACACAGTTGTGAAGAAATGGAGAAAGGAATTTTTATTTGTAATATAACCTATCGTCTTGGGACGTTAAAATACGACCTCTTTTCATTTTCTTCATTTTGTGTTTCTCTTTTAAGTAGGAATATTGTTTTTTGTTTGTACTATAATACTATTCAGCCAAACTAACTACTACTACCCAGCCTATAGATGACCCTCTATTGAGGCAGGCCTCCTCCATTTACGTGGAGGGTAATTAGCCTACTATGCCATGTTTGGCAGACAACTTGGGACAGGGTTTCTTATCAAGTTTTACTTCTCTTGTGACGAGGTTATCGGCCTTGATATTTTCTTTTCTCGGGTCTTACTACACCCTCAGGAATGGGGTGGTGATACTATGTATTCTAGATCCGTCACCATACGGACTACATAAACCTAACACTTTTAACACCATCTTTTGCCCAACATTTCAAGAAACAAATTATCTATATTTTTCCGGAAATTTGACACACATTACTTAAATGAGGACTACTATCACTACGACACATACTGTCGACACGTTTGTTATGGATATGGGGGATTTGTCACAACATTTAACGGACCATAAACAGAAGATGCGCAGCAATTTGTTCTACATCCCAAAATAATATTAGGAACATGTCTTTATGACCCATTCACCCCGATGATGCAATAAAGAAATATGATTGCATGTGCCAGACGTAGACTGGACTTTACCAGCCCGGCCATTTGAGATAAGTAGGTCGTATTAGTGCTAACATGTCATGGCAAATGCTAATACAGAATTAGAACTATTTCAGAAAGTTAATATAAGAATCACGTGTGTCTGTCAACTTCTGTTAACTGACTACTTAAATGTTTACTATGATTTAGGCTTCCAACGAAATAATCCTACTGTGATAGACTGGCCATATTTCATAACTAGCTTCTGGGCGCGGCTTCGCTCGCGTGGACTTCGAACCCGTGCTTATCTCTATGCATTTTTTTTATGAATATAAAAGTGGTTATTGTGACTAAACTATGATAGTAAGGTATGTGCTCTTGCTGACGTTTTTGTAGATTTTAATAAGACCTACAAACTCGTAGTACTTCATTTTGTTCTATTGTCAATAGTTTTTGCAGCGCACGCATAAATAGGTTTTCGATTTTACACCTTGGGTTACAAAATCGCAATTTTCATACGGATCCCTAATTCTTATAAAAATAAAATATAGCCTATAACCTTCCTCGATAAATGGACTATCTAACATTGAAAGAATTTTTGAAATCGGACCAGTAGTTCCTGAGATTAGCGCGTTCAAACAAACAAACAAACAAACAAACAAACTCTGCAGCTTTATATATTAGTATAGATAAGCTGGTGTTCCCTTACCAGTTTTTGGACTAGCCAATTATTTTAGTCCACTTGGTGATATTCTTGGGATGGTATTGATTGGTGACACCATTTATTCCATATCTGTCGCTACGTGCGTTTTTAAACGGACTTAAAAAGGAGGTTCACAAATGACTGATGCTTTTTTGTATGCACATACATATCACATAACTCCGTCATTTATAAATTCGAACTATGATTGATTATTTTTTATTGTTTTTGATGTCGCATATCATTTTTTGTTACAATGTTTTTATTTTATTGATTATGATTAATTTACTTCGCGAAAGCGCTTTATTGGGCATGCCTGCAAGGCATGCATAAATGTTTGGCATATTCAAAACACATTATCCATTTATTATTGAGGTGAAAGTAATGTTGTACTGTGTCGCTATTACGTTTACGCACCTGAACCAATTCATGATGGATGGACCTTGGAGGAAGATATATTATGATATATTTTGGCCCAAACACCTTTAATGCTGACAAGATGTGATACAATTACATTATTTAATTTCTCAAGGTTATACTGATCTGTTCCGTGTGATAATGGATTTAGAACACACAATGCTACCTACTTATACTATACTTAAGGTGTCGTAAGAGCCATAAGCAAGTCAAGAGACGGACCACATAGCCGCAAGAGAAGAATAACTTACAAACCCTGCGCAAACACATTTTGTGCCAGCGTGGCATAGAAGGCTAATTTCCCACCTTGAATTTGGAGGACGTCCGATTCAGCAGTGGGTCATTTATGGCCTGAACTGACTACTGCGTTTCTTCTTAATAGAACTGGTTTTCTTAATACCGAGTTAAGCATAGTTTCATATCTAATATTTGCAGATCATTATCTCAGCTCAGAAATGATCCGCTCAGTCGGATCTCCACAAACTGACTACAGAAAAATAACCCTTCTGTGCCATACGGTTGGCACAGAAGGGTTAAAAGGATCAAAAAACTTAAAAGGCTTAAAGGCTAAGGTTATACGACGAAACATGAAAGGACACTGCATATCTATTCTGGATTTCAATATGGTTTTAAATTTGCCAAATTTACTGTTTATGGTACAAGTAATATTTGAAATTACAAATAGTGAATGTCAATACAACGTTAATCAGCATTGAATAGAATAGTCCGCCGATTTCATCACACATGCAACAAACATGTTTGCGAGGATAACTCAAAACTTTGTGTTTACAAAACGTCTATTTGTTTTGTATTTATGTTATAATATTGCCATTTAATTGCGTTTCATTGACGGTTTATTTATAATGGTAATAGCTGTTTTCATATTTTACGTGTATGTATATATGTGTCTATACAGGGTGAAGCAAAAACCAGATGGCCATCGGAAATGGGGGCGACAACAAAATCCTACCGAGTAAATCAAATAAATTGTGTTAAAAATTATGTGTTTAAAATTATGTTTTATATTCAAGTGTGTGGGAAGAATTTTAATACCAAATAGGGGTATTAGTGATAACCAAACAACTAGCCATTCATACTATTATCCTAGAAGCTGAGTAATTTGGCTTCCTTGGTACTTCGATTCTCTGTATTTATTTCTCAAGTTATGACAATTACGTCACCAGAAAGATGGCCAATATAAAAAAAGACTTGCCTATTTTTACCTAAAGTTCTGCACATCTTTATCAGTAGTAGTATCAATTCTTTCGTTATGACTCTAGGGTTTCATCCTGTATACACTGTATTTTATTTGTTTATCAGTTTATGTGAAGCTGATTCAGGTCGCTATTATTTCACAAATAAGTCTATCAATTGATGTTTTACTAGTAAAGTTTAAAAAACTTTTCAGCATTTAAAACAAAAAGAAACATTTCTCTTAAAAGGCTGACGAGAGAAAAAATACGTAATTTAGCGAAGCTCTAATGATTTTAATCTAATTAAGGAGATAGCCCAGGCGCAATGGTATCCTCGCCTCAATTAAGTAATTTTTTGGTGCTAATTATCTTTGCACCACTTACTTTCAATCATAATCATACTTGAGAATTGAAAATCTTAGCGATAACGATATAATATATGCAAGTAAGATTGAGCCGTAGCCTAGGGTGACAATAATCTATTTTTTCTAATCATCATCATCAACCCATATACAAATCATCCATTCCCGATACTTTCTTGACTGTATGTACAATCTTACGTAAAGTTATACAAACATACTGATTAATTTATTATATCTATGAATGAAACAAACATCATTATATGATAGGACGATTAGCCAACATTACGAGTATACGTTGTTATTGCAAATTTTTACAAAAAAAATTGAAACTTAATTTACTATGCATAATAATCAGATAATCATAATAATCAGATAGCTGCGCGCAGATTTCCCGATGGAACACATGTTGTGTAGTTAAAATTTAGATAAAAAAAAACAACTTCATGTGTCCCTATTTTTTTTAAATATATGCAGCACTAGCTGACCCGGCGAACTTTGTTTCGCCTTAAAGGCAATAAATGAGCAGATATTTTATTAACTTCAATTTTTTATCAGGATAAATATAAATAAAACATCTATGACTTTAATTATACTTTATTGGCCATCTATTTTAGTAACTGCACTTTTCAGTGAATCACCTTGTGACAGACGACATTTTTCGGTTTATTATCAGGCGCATGAACAAATAACGCAGATGGTCTTCTGACCCGGAACATGCCACATATAATTGATCTTGGGAAATACATGAATTTTCTAGATTTAGGCCACATACTTTGCAGGATTGGCCCTGTGATTTATTAATGGTCACGGCGAATGCACGACGGATCGGAAATCATTAAAACTAAAACGGTATATCAGTTGATATCGTCGGGATCCTCGGATGAGTTTTTCCTCACCTTCCAACTTTACTTTGAGTATATTCCATTGTTCATCAATTCACTTACCACCAAACGCGTTCCGTTGCACAGGTTTGGTGGTTTTGGTTTATATTTTTTTCTCTTTTTTTTACACAGTTATTATATTTGAATTAATGCAGTGTACCAATGATTTCATTCTGAATTATGTTAGTTACTTTATGTCATCCACATATTTATTCTTAGCCGCCAAAACAGCTCGCTTAGTCAACCATTCATTATTTTTGTGTTTGTGAGTTCGTCCTTCGATGAACCGAAATTCTGAGAAAATTAAATCAATCCACATATTTCGATTATTTGAGGCAAGCGCTTATTTCGGCGGCAGCAGTCGATCTTGGAATTAGTGGCAGTGTTTCGCAGAAATAGCCAGACAGTAAAATCATTGCGCCTCCAAAACATCTCGAGTCCTTGCATAGGTGTTCGGTCGGATTGGATAAGTGCTTCCAATGCACGTGTATACGCTATTGTACATTCGTCCCAGATGACGATTTTCCATTTTGATAAAACTTTAGCCGCTGAGGAGTGTTTTGTAATATTACATGGCATCTATAGGTCCAATGCGGACGCAAGTATGCAAGCAGTAATTAGTGCTGCCACCGTATCGAAACGTTGCTCGATCCAAATTATGTAGTACCTACTTTATAAATTTATTCTTGTGTCTCGAAAATTATCTAGTTGTTGATCTCTTAAATTTGCTCGACGATTTTGCATTCCCAACTGATCCGTTTCACGGGCTGCCTCGATTTGCTCTTGTGTTTGAGAAGCACGGATTCAAGCCATACTAATGCGGTGATCTTCACGTGCATTATTTAGTTCTTCTTCATTGTTCGGCACAATAAGCTAATATTAACTCGAAAGAAATACATCAACCGGTCAACTTCAAAATTTCTAATTGTCAAATTTGTCAAACTATAGACAACATAGCGTTTAGCTGTCGGTGAAGTTTTGTTATTCTAGCAGTTGCATTTTGATAAACTATGTTTTATATCACGGAACGGGATTACAAACATTTACACTTTCACGTTTATAATATTAAGTATGATTTTGTGAATTGTCCAACATCTATATATTTAAAAGAAAGTCGGACATAGGATACCTAAGATTTTTATCCCGTTCCCGTAGAATGTGATATAATACCTACGTGGTATAACAAAGCGCAACTGACAGCGAAACTTTATGTTGTCTATATTTAAATATGGCTGAAAATTTGACAATTAGAAATTAAAATTTAACTTAATATCGCTATAAATTTACACACAATATCTTTATAAATTGTAGCCTATGTGTTATTCTGATGTATAAGCTATATTATTATAAAGTTTCATTAAAATCCATTCAGTCGTTTTTACGTGAAAGAGTAACAAACATCCATCCATCCATCCATCCATCCATCCATCCATACATACTTACAAACTTTCACGTTTATAATATTAGTAGGATATACGTTTATTACTAACGGCTAGAGAATGGTATTTGTTACACCCAGTAATTTTTGAAATGGATAATTATTCTTAAACCCGTTATATCATCACTACATAGTATAAAACAATGTCGCTGCCGTCTGTCCGTTCCTATGTATGCTCAAATCTTTAAAACTACGCAACGGATTTTAAATCGGTATTTTTTATGAGATAGAGTGATTCAAGAGGAAGGTTTTCAATTATAATACATGCATAATATTGTGGAGACACACTGATCAATTCAGATGTTCATCATTGCACCCGTGCGAAGCCGGGGCGGGTCGCTAGTATATAATAAGTCTGGAATCATAATTCTCGGCGTAGAGCTGCTTCTGAATGGTGCAAAAGTATGTATAAAAAGAGGTGTTTCTGGAATAAAGTTCACCGTATTTTTTATTTTTTTTTATTACCCGTCCGCTTCTTTATAGCCAGAAAATGAATAGCATTGTCCGAAGTTGTTAAGTGTACAGTATATTTGCTTTACGTAATATTTATTGTGTACAAACGTCTTTAAAAAGATTTTCTTATATTTACTTCCAGATTACTTCAGTCTTTTCTTCAAACATTGCAAATTCAATATTTAAGTCTATCTCGTTTTATGTAAATATCTTACAACGGTGATTTATTAATCTGTTTAATAATCTTTAAATTTTATGTTACACTACCAACATTTTCATCCTCGTCATCTTAGACGATAGGTACTCCTCTGTGAAGTTTCCGCCAATTGTATGCCTTATGCGTTCCTTTGGTCACGTCTTACGTCTATCTCAGGATATTTTGGTGACGAAATTTATAATCAACATATTTCACGACATATACATTTGTCCGTGTGGTGACGGATTTAGAATACACAATGTCACCAACCCATACTATCTTGAGGGTGTCGTAAAAGGCGACTAAAAGAACACAAGAGACAGATCACTTAGCCGCAAGACAAGGAAAACTTGATACAAACCCTGTGCCAACCCGTCTTGCCAGCGTGACACGTGACAATTTCCCTCCATGAATTTAGAGGAGGCCCAACTCAGTAGTAGATCATTTATGGGCTGAAACGATGACGACGGAATATACGTTTAATTTAATTAGTACAAACGTATTTTACATTGATTCTAGTGTTTTATTGTCGTGAATACACTTTCCTGATCTCGTGACTAACAATAGTCACCAAACAATATTTGCTCAAAGCATACAGAGCCAACGCTCAAATCCCGTTCGATCCCTTCAGATACACATCCGAAAACATGGCTGTGACTGAATTTGACCACGGTTGAGTAAATCTGAAAACAAATAATGCGGTAAGTCAAATTCACGTCTAGGTGCCATTTGAAATTTTATTGCAGCTGTTATAACGACTATTTTTACGTGCTCTGGAACATATTGCGTTTCAATCTTCACACATGGTCAACTTTGATGCGATTGGAGCCAAATCACACGAGAGGTTTTGAACAATTTCAACCGTTTATTCTGTTTCTTTGATGCGCAAGTCCTAAATTTATGGTAGTCTAGCAGAAATCACCTTGTGTGATATGACCACCCATTGTTCATTTCTTCTTTTGAATTTGTCTGATACTATGTTACCTTTTAATGGTGTAAAATAAAGAGTATTCTATTTCATTCTATATTTCCACAATACACACATATTTTCACACATTTCCATTAAATAGTTTGTTATCTAATTGAAATTAATGCCCTGAATCTTAATTCATTTCGGTTAGATGAGATGTAAACACAGATTCAATAAAATTAAGAGGGCAAAAATGTTATTCCATCGACGCGAATTTGAAGCAATTGTGAAGCGCTTTTTTATTTTAAATCATTTCCTACTAGGAGCTTTCTAGGCCTACGATGAAATCGACGTCCATGTGTTATGTATGCATGATGATGTGCGCACAGTACGTCCACGTTAAACATACTTTGGCTATGAAGCCAACGATCGAGTAAACCAATTCGAATAGCTTAATGGCCTTATTCATAACAGTATGTATGAACATACTCAGTATCAATTTTAATATTTTGACCTTTAATAGCTTGATTAATTAATAAATCGCCGCTTGGTTTATTTTAATATCAAAGGCAGGCTTATTAAAAAGCAACGATAAAATGACAGCTGTTATGAATAAGGCCATTAAGCTATTCGAATTGGTTTACTCGATCGTTTCCCTAGTTTGCATGAACAAAAGTGTTATGCAAAGCAAGTACGAATATTCAATGAAAGTATGAATATTTATTTTATATCTGACTCAAATATTTAACCAACATTGTTTTCAGTAACCTCTACGGGGTTATTGTACGGATACGGAAACACCACATACATACATCCAATTGAAAAAATGACAACTATCATATGAAGCGCAACTTCTAACATGATTTTGTGGTTCCGTATACAAATAGATTTACCGACAAATACTATCACAAATCATCATATATTTCACCAACCTATTTTATCTTCAACGCATTAGACAGGCGGTTAAAGAATTAAAGTAGATAGAAGCTATTCTTAAGAGAGGTGAACTCGTGAGAATAGCATATGTTACTTTGCGTGTCTGTGGACTGATTTTTAGAGGAGTATCGATTAGTAGTAAGTCATTTATGGGTAGAATTGATGTTTTACAACAGATTAACAGTGCTGGTAGGCCTCCCACACGGTGGACCGATGACCTGGTTAAGGTCGCCGGAAAACGATGGATGCAGGTGGCCCAGGACCGGCCTTTGTGGAAATCCTTGGGAGAGGCCTATGTCTAGCAGTGGACGCCTTGTGGCTGAAATGATGAACACATTAAATGGCTTAGCTTATGAAGGTTTTGAGAGCCAATGAGAATTTGGTTTTCAATCTCTCTTTTAGAGTTTCACGCACAGACAATGCCGTTTTCTGTAAAAGTAGGATTGCAATCAAGCCTCACCATATGTGAGCTGGGTACGAGAGTAAAATCGTGTTTGGAATACGGGCCATCGCAGTAATGGAGCCCGGCTTTTTAGTTCAATCGAATAGGTTGCTCTGTTTGCACACGGAGCTTTCAGAGCGGTGCGACTCGTATCCATAAGCAAAGTTAATTACACAAGTTGAATTTTATACGGCATCAAATTGTGTCCCGTATTCATTGAAACTAAAGAAAAAATGTTACTATTTTCATTTGGTTTTCTAACAAAGAGCATAGTTATCCCAGTTTTGCGAATGCTTCAAAGTTTTCTTTCACTGAAAACAATGCCAGCAACAGGATCTTTAGTGAGATTGAATAAATGTAGAACAACGAAATAGATTTATACAGCCTGTGGGTATGTGCAAATTGGTATACGGTATTATCCTATGTTTAGAAAGTAATTTGAAAAGGTGGAAGACGTTCACGACGCGTAACCAACAGCAACAGTATGTCAGGAGCAACATGATAAAGTTCCTAAATAGAAACGATCTGTGCTTACCTCAACACTACTTTATTTCCTCATACATTCAATAAGGAATAGTTTTTAAAAGTACTACAAGATATTTATTCATATTATTTTCAGCCAGCGGCGAATTTACCATATCTTAACATATAGGGATTCGAAGGCAAAATACTATTTCTGCCAATGTGATATGTCAATTCCCTAACCTCAATTCTAATTTGAATTGCGAATGCGTTTTCAGCGAATACTGAATAAGGGTGAGAGCGAATTTTCTACCATGAATGAGATCAGTAGTATCCGAACATCGCTCTTGTGGCACTTAAAAAGTCATAAATTAAAGTTGGCTAGCCGCAAGCGGGCGAGGTGGGCTTTCCAGTGAATAATGGCTATAAAGCAGTCGCACTGATGGCATTAGCAGTTTCCTTAAGCATTTTAGGGAATTCAAAGATTCCTAATCGGCAAGACAGTAGATTACCAAAACAAGGAAATTGGGTTGCAGCTATCTTTGCTTTAGGGTGGTTTCTAGTTGAAGTATTATACTTGACAGATTATATGATTATTATCTAAACTGTTTAAGACCAACACTTAATTTGGTTGCATTATGTAATAAATATCTGGATGACCGAGGTTTTGCTCGGGTTTTTTTATAAATTGTGTTTTTTGGAAATTATATATAAGTACGAATTACGCAAACTCATAACTTCGTTTTACTTAAAAAAGCCATCTTGTGTTGTGCTCACAAGAAACGTAGTATTATTATTCGCCTATAGATGTCAGGAAAGCAAACACTCATTGACTTCGTGTTACTTAACAACGCCATCTGCTGTTGCCATTATTCGCCAATACATGTCAGGATTCCTAGCTAGATCGATTTATCGCCCCCGAAACCCCCTATATACTAAATTTCATGAAAATCGTTGGAGCCAATTCCGAGATTGATTCCGTTGAGTTTTCAAGGGCATTTCCGTTTAATATGGATTCAATAAAACTTGTTCCAGATTACAAGTAAACATTAACTAACGATAGAGTTAAGACTTGACCCACAAGAATAGTTCAGTGACAAAAGTTCATGTGAATCTGGTAGAATGAGGAATACAAATTATTTATCTGTTAATAATAACAAAATCCATGCAAAAAATAAGTAAGTAAGTAGCATATCTTAATTGTCTAAAAAATCTGCTTACTCGGTTGAATTCACTTGAATGACACACCCTAAAAAAATATAACTTACTAATTCTCAGCCCATAAATGACCCATTACTGGGTCGGGCAGCCTCCAGTTACATGGAGGGTAATTAGCCTACTGTGCCATGCTGGCCAGACGAGTTGGAACAGGGTTTCGTATCAAGTTTTCCTTCTCTTGCGGCTATGGGTTTGACTTTATCAATGTTTCGGTTTTTCGACACCCTCAGAATCGAATGGGGTAGTGAGACTATGTATTTAATAAATCCACACGGAAAGAAAATGTATGAAAAGCGCAAATTCAAACACATAATGCGATTGATTCTATCGTTATTAACCTATTTGTGACGCTATGTTGACTGCAAACATACTTATTTGTATAGCCCTGTGTTGCTTTGATGTGAGATCAGGCCTCCAGCATCCGTCCGAAAGGGGCGCTGTGTCGGAGCCACTTAAAGCCCCATAAATTAGTAGTCGGTGGCCACAAACGCGAGATGGGTGGCCTGCCGCGTGAATAATGGGCGCCGGGAGGCCGTTCCAAATACGTAATGTTAAAAATTCGCAATAAACATAGGAAAATGAGGGAGAAAATGCGAAACAGGATGTTCTTTCTACGGTGAGTGAGAATATGTTCTTACATTGTATTTTTAATTTGGAGTACGGTCTTGGAATATTAAAGATTTTTTTGTAGGTACTTAATAAGTTCTAGCGTCATATTGTTTTGTGAATAATTTAGACGGAATTAATAAACATTGGGGTATATAAAATATCTTTGTTAATGATCTTATCAGTGTGGTGGCTGATTTCAATACGCAGCATGTCGCGGGTTCGATCCCCGCACGGAAGAAATATTTGTACGACCTACAAGTATTTGTTCCGGGTCTGGGTGTTTTCTATCTATAATATGTATGTTTTTACAAAAAAAAAATGTATATAAGTAGTTTATCATCCATCTCGTTACCATAACACAAGCATTAAGTTGCTTAGCTTGGGACGAGATGGCGTTGTGTAAAGTGTCCAAGGATATTTATTTATTTATTATTTATAACTCATTCCATCCTGTGGGCGTAACAGGCAAAGAACAGCAGCAAGAAAAGGGTCAACCTATATGGTCAGCGTAGCACAGTAGGCTAAATTCCTTCCATAAAATTAGAAGAGGCCGTATCCAGCATCATTTATGGGCCGGGATAATGATGTTTCTTTTTCAATATACGTATGAGCGATCGAGCACCAATAATATGACTTCTTCCACATTATTGGGTGAAAAATTACTTACTTCGTCTCACTCTCACGAAGAGTCTTTGACACGGGGTTTCATTTCGAATGTTTTATAAAGTTTTCCCCGTCTTGCAGTTATATTGTCTGCCCGGTTCAATAATATTTTTCGAATTCGTGATTTGAAACCTTAATTGGTGCTGCAAATGGTGTAATTTATCGGTTCATTTCATAATTTATTATTGCATTGAAAACAATTGTCTCTCTTGACATGTTCACGCTAATTCGACTATTGTCATCACATCCAAGTTTTAATGATACTCGAACAATGAAATAAATTGTTTATTTCAACTACAAATAATTGGACCGAATACGGTTTTGTTTGGTTGTCGTTTGTATAGTTATTTCTGTGCGAGCAATAACTGTTATTTTAATGTATGCAGATAATTAATGGTTTTACAGTCGATTTCGCAATCATATTGAAACATTACAAATGTTTTTGCTAATGATTAAGTTATGTAAATCGCATTTCTGTTTTTCCTGTATCAGCAGTAACTTTAGAATATATTGTTTTACCAATCCTTGGCATCCAAATATTGTAATCCACCCGATTTTTCTTAAATTTATAAATTATTCTTGTTCTAAAATACATATAAACATAGTAACCTAACCAAACACAGCACATTTATTAATATATATATTTCATATATCGCGAGTTCTTCTCACAAATCTGTCATAGCCATGACTTGAGCTTGAGCTTCTTGTCAGCTCTTCTCTGTAGAGCTGCATACCAAACCAGTGGTAAATGGAAAATTTTTAATGCTAAATTTTTTACTTTCAAGTTACAGTACTTATTTTGACCTGTCAAATGAGCCTTAAAAAGCCAACTTGATTACGATAGCCACTCATGACTTTTCTTACAGCTAACTTGAATGCATAAATAGATATCATTGTCTTAGCCATTTTAATAACAGGAAGCCCGTGGATATTTAGAATACATAACAGCAATCCATGTCATTCTAAGGGTGTCGTACGAGGTGACAAAATAACTAGTTACATGGGGCCAGACTGGTTGACACAGGGATGTTTTAACAAGGGTCTTGGTTTGTCAAAACATCCCTGTGTCAACCAGTCTGGCCCCATGTAACTGGAGAGGGTCTGACTCAGTAGTGGGCCTTGTATATTACTATCACTTGTATATTAGTTATCACTATCACTACATAGTATAAAACAAAGTCGCTGTCGTCTGTTCGTCCGTATGTATGCTTAGATCTTAAAAACTACGCAACGAATTTTGAAGCGGTTTCTTTTAATAGATAGAGTCATTCACAAGAAAGGTTTATGTGTATAATACATCCATAATAATATTGAGAAACACTGATAAATTTAAAGGTCCATCATTGCACCAGTTTGAAGCCGGGGCGGGTCGCTTGTTATATTTATATAATGGCTACGTAATGTTCCTGAATACTATAAATAGCTACTGTTTCTAGCGCATATTTGAAATTGCTAATACTTATCATACAGTTATTAATTAATCATTGAGTGGAACTTATCTGCTAAGAATGTTTATTACTTGTTATACTCAACGTACTTCAACTAATCCTATTAATTTTGTTTGCAGGTAAATTTTGAAGCCCGAACCCTACTTGAAGCACTTACTGGTAAATGAGACACATATTCTATTAAAAACACTCTGTCACCAAAAATATGCAAGGGTTTTTATTTTGAAAGTATTTTCCTAAACTTATTATTGATTGCATAAACGTTACCCGGTAGCGATAAGGCTGACCTTTGTACATTTACAAGCTATGAAAGTATAATTTTAAATATCTTTTGCAAATAGAATAAAGTTTTAATTAACAAATTGACGTGCCTCCGCCTATTCATAAATTATATAGGGTAATTAAACTGGGAAGAGAAATCTTTGTTCGTCACTTATATCAAGTTTTCTGCCAAACTACTGAAAACAGGAGATATGCGAGCAACGTAGAGTTACCAACATAGCTCACACATATTATTTTATTTTTCTTACCAATAGATGTCGCTTGTTCAACGTTTATATATTTAATAATTATAAATACTTTCAAGGTACATGATAATATGAATGTTTGCTCGGACACTTTGACGATGATGGCGATAATATTAGCAGAATATCCAATTTATTAATGACTTATAAAGCAATGATGAAGTTCAATTTTGATAAACATGAACATCATTAAAATTATCCAAAGCTGTCTCTACAGCAACAAAATCAGACGCGGCAGCAGATTTCAGGTTTGTTTATTTACATTACAAATTTGTGGGACCATCAAAATTTGGGTCAATGTTATGATTTCCCCTAATCAGACCCTGTTATCAGTGTCGGCGGCGTCATGCATATGTATATAATGATAGCCAATTGGGTCACACAGGGGTCAAGTCTGGTTACTAGGATCGTTGATAATAGACATGCGTTACTTATACGTCACAGTCGAGTAGGTATCAATTCATATTAAAATTATTCATTACTAGCTGTCCCGGCAAACGTTGTTTTGCAAAATAATTAACCATCCCCCGCGGAACCCCCTTCCCCGCGCAACCAACACCCCTCGCAACCCCCGCGCAACCCTCTAGGTCTTATGGTTCCAGAGATATCGTGGACATCTCCTATCGCAAACGTTGTTTTACCATGTAATTAAATAGGGATTGATTTTAGAGTTGTGAAAATTTTGGGTTGTTTGTATTTTTTTATACTGAATCTTAAAAAAACAAAAGCAAAAAATGTTCTCTAAAAAATAAACAATTTCTTTTTTTTTGACCCCCCCCTTAAAATTTAGAGGGATGAAAAATAGATGTTGTCCTATTCTCATACCTACCCAATATGCTCACAAAATTTCATCAAAATCGGTCAAGCCGTTTCGGAGGAGTTTGACATCTAAAACTGTGACACGAGAATTTTACATATTAGATTATATAAACGTGACGTGTGATGGATTAAGGATACTTGGTGTAATTCCATCTTGAGGGTGCCGTAATAGCCACTAACCTAGCCGATAAGAGAAGGAAAACTTGATACGAAACCCTTTGCCAACCCGTGTAGTCAGCACGATACAGTAGGCAAATTACCCTCCATGTAACTTAGGTGCCCTTCGAAGCACGGAGGCGGTCAAATATTAGACGCAAATGGTGGATAATTATAGGCACCCATCCAATATTCAGCAGACACAGGCGTTGTATAATTATTGGCAGATAGATTGCGCTGCGCACAGTCTGCTGGGCAACAACCTTATACATCTTATAATAAAAAATGAATCGCAAAATGTGTTGGTAAGCGCATAACTCAACAACGCCTGGACCAATTTAGCCAATTCTTTTTTTAAATGTTCGTTGAAGTTCAAGGATGGTTTTTACGGCGAGAAAAAATCGAATAATTGCCGTAAACCCTAAAAACAGCGTTTTTCTTTTTCCCATACAAACGTTTTCTAACTAAAACGTAGAAACAATTTGAGCTTTATTGCTATTGTATAAAGTTCATATTAAATTACAACCACTCACTGTTGTCTAAGTAAAAAAAAATTGCTCTTTGACGTTAGGAACACACCTACATTGTAGGTGTGTTCCTAACGTCAAAGAGCAATTTTTTTTTAAAAGGACGAAGTCTGTCGCGTCCGCTAGTCTAATATATAAATTGGAGGAGGTCATACTCAGTAGTGGGTCATCTATGGGCTGAGTAGTAGTAGTATCGACCTCCTAGGGAAGAGCCGGATAATAATAGTATTTTTTTAATATATGGCAGAAATAAGATCGCCTTTTCAGCTAGTGTAGACATTTGGATGAACGTCGTCACCCTATTTGCATTTGCACCGGCTCACATTCAAATTATTCTTTGTCGTGTGACTCTTGTACTATTCTGCTTTCGTTTAGTCACCTCACTCTTCGTATGGAATGGGTTAGTCACACTATGAGTTTGTTCGTCGTTTCAGCCCATAAATGACCCACTATCGAGTCGGGCCTCTTCCAAATTCACGGAGGGAAATTAGCCTATTGTGCCACGCTGGCAAGACGGATTGGCACAGGGTTTCGTGTCAAGATTTTCTTCTCTTTTGGCTAGGTGATCTGCCTCTTGCGTTCTTTTAGTCGCCTCTTACGACACCCTCAAGACGGTATGGGTTGGTGACATTGTGTATTTTAAATCTGTCACCACACGGACTTGAGTTTGTTCAATTTATTATAATACCGACTCTTCTCATAAATAAATTCATTCACTCTCCTCCGAATCAAGATAACGAAACATTCGCAGAAAAGAATTACAATGACAAACCACTTTGACAAAGCATCGTGATAAAAAATAATAATGTTTTATTAATATTTTCTAGTTAAATTATCATAGAGACTGGTTTAAAAAAGTTTGGTTGAAATTGTTACTGTATTATGTTTATTAAATCACTGTACAATACGCGCGATCAGGCCTCTTACACACTATACGTATTTTTTACCGTTCGGTGTGTTAGACGCTTTAAGGAAGGTTAACAGAACGTGCAAGCGTTTTATATGGAACGGCAATGCTCTTGAGACAACAGCCATGTGTCACAATATTTCACAAAAACGTTAAAATACGCGATCGCACATTAAATCACATACAACACTGATGAATATCACGCCGTTTGTAGACGCGACGCGCCGTACGGCAGGCACAGCGAAAATGGCGGCGGATACCGTACATACCGCAGCACCGCCGTATACGTCAACAAGCTCCAACATTGATCCATACAACACTGACAAACGTGCATACACACGACAAATTAAACGTAGATTATTACGGCGAAAATAATATGTTTACAGGAAGCCTAATTCCGCCAAAAGTAATCAATTCTATTGACTAATCCGAAATCATTACCTTCATACATTAGCTAAATACTACTACATGACCCACTACTGAGTCAGGCTTCCTCCCATTACTCGGAGGGCAATTACCCTACTGTGCCACACTGGCCGGACGGGTTGGCACAGGGTTTTCTACAAGTTTTTCTTCTCTTGCGGCTAGGTATTCTGCGTTGTCATTTCCTTTAAGTTCTTACGACACCCTCCGGGTGGAATGGGGTGGCGACATCATGTATTCGTAATTCGTCACCACACGCAAAAGCTAAATACTAAAACCCCATAAGTAAACATGCGTCTGTGCAATATTCGTATATTTTCGCGAACAATTCCTCTCTTGACTTTCCATTTCCGTTTTAGCGTTCATCCTCTGGGATATCCGATAAATTAGAAACCGCTGCCTGTCTGTTCCATTAAATGGCACACACGATTTGATCACGCTGAAATGAGAGAATTAACACCCTTATCGTATTATCCTTGTTAATGGAATATAAATTATGACTCTACGTATAAGACCAAATTTCACGACCTTGTATTAAAATAACTTTTGTTTTCAAAATAAATTGCTTGTTTCTGAATTTCGCGGAAGTATACGTTTTAAATTGAGGGGAGATAATTAGGTAATTCAAATCATCTAACGTGAAATTTCACTTGGGAAAAATAAAAAACGGCTACCAATTAATAAAAGACTAATCTGGATAATCTTGCAAAGGATTAAATCGATGTTGACCAGTCTTTTGTAGGCTACTTAATGTTATACAGTGTAACATATGTAGGTTTATTTTTTATTAATGAATATCCTTCCTGCGTCTTCTAAGATAGCCTGTACGAAATTAGATGCAGAACTTTCGCTCTAAAACAGTGATGTTTGTGCAAAAAAGTCTTAAAGTATTTTCAGTTTTAACAGATAAACCAGATAGGCAAGGAGCCTACTCTAAGCTTAATATTGAATACTTGAAAATTACTATGCCTTCACATTTGTAGGAATGCAATATTGTATTGTGCTCAAAGAAAAATATTGCAGTGCGCTCCGACGCAATTTTGCTGCTATGTCGATTCATATGGTGCATATTCCGCCCATTTGCTCGAGCTTTTTGTGCTACCATTACACCGTGAATATTCATGAACGTGTGCCATAAATATGTAAGGACTTTTGAACTTTTCAGATGCGTAGACCAAAATACACGTTTTAACGAAACTCGACCGAATAATTTAGACGTAGTGTATGTTATAGGAATTTTGAGATTATAGAATTTAAAGATTTAGAATGCATCACATGCCGTTTAATTTTGAGGCTATCGTTCCAGGTGACTAAGTAAATTGTTAAACAGATTTGTGCGCAATAAAAGGAGGAAAATGACAATTTGATATATGGATAGAGTGGTATATGAGAAGGGATTTATACCTAGATGAAATAGGAGAAGAGCGGATGAATGGGTCATTGACGGACTTTCAGAAGTTTCAGAGTCCAGAAACATAATATATTTTTCAGGTTCTTCATCGTAATTTTCAGGTAGAATGTGTTTTAATTTAAATGAAATTGTTTTAGTGTGTCTATTTTTTTCAGTGTTATGGGTAACACTAACCCTTACCATCCTGAAAGTGTCGTAAGAGGCGGCTCAAAGAACGCGGTGGGCATATCACCTAGTCGCAATAAAAGAAAAATGTATACATACCCTCTGCCAACCCGGCTTGCCAACGTGGCTGCACCGTCAGCTAATGTACCTCTGCGAATTTGGAAAAAGCCCGACTCAGTAGTACCGACTAATTAACTACTGAAACGATGATTGTGATAAAATTTGTATAATAATATCTTCAAAGATATTTATACATTTTAAAGAGCCGTCGTCAGGAATATACAGAGTTGTTATGACAGAGGGGCATTAAATTACACTACGTATACTATATGTGACTTGTATGAATTCGAAACGGTACAAAAAAATACACGTGATTTTTCATGGGGGGTGGAGAGTCTTAAACCTCACCAGGTATCACCAAGGGGGAGGGAGGGGTTAAAAAATGATAAAAAAACAGCACGTGTTTAATGGACAGCCCCTAAGGTTAATAAACGATGCGTTAGGCATAAACATCTGTTAGGAGAGATACATCATGTTCAAATGAGGCAAAAATTTTAAAAATCATTTGCGGCTAAACTGTTGCTCCAATTTAATTGATTTTTGGTACAGAGCCTGGAAATGATACCTAGTATAGGCAGTTAAAAAATGCCCCTATGTCGTATCAACTCTGTAAACAGTCATACAAACATAAACACTGAGTCATAATGCGCACGAAATCACCAACTAAAATTTAAATTTCGAGATCTAAAACAAATGCTCATACTAGTCTATCTTAATTTTAACTTTAGCGTCGCGATTACATCACAGTCGTTTAACTATCGTATAAAAGCAAGAAGAAAGGCGTCAGTTCGGGCAACGGAGCGCCGAAGAACTTTCAGCATAAATTGAGAGTTTTGGAAACAGAGGGAACGGTAACTCTATTAGAGCACCTGGTGTCCGAGATCTGAGACTTTAGATTAGTTACAACGTATTGACTCAACTATTACCATGATAGCTGCTGCCTCCGGCTTCGTTTATCTTGATCTGGATTTCTAAACTGGATAACATTAAAGACGTAGAACTAACTATACCGCCTTTTTAATTGACAGTGGTGACATTCACGATAACTATAACCAATGGCAAAAAATCACATTAAATAACAACAGATAACGCTGTTATGATGTAATACAAAATTAAAACTAACTATAAAAAAATATATGACTGGATGTTAATAATAATAATAAATAAATATCCTTGGACATTTCAAACAACGTCATCTCGTCCCAAGCTAAGCAACTCAATGCGTGTTTATGGTAACGAGATGGATGATAAACTACTAATATACATTATTTTTTTGTAAATACATACATAATATTATTATAGATAGAAACCCGGAACAAATACTTGTAGGTCGTACAAATATTTCATGCGTGCGGGAATCGAACCCGCGACATGCTGCCCAGCAGTCGATCGCTCAACCACTGCGCCAACCGTGTCGTCAAGGAATGTCGTCGGTCGTTAAGGAATAAGTATTTGATCAATCAATTGTTTTGAGCCCATCATCGTTCCGGAACGGTCTGAAATTTCTCATATCACTAAGGGAATTTCCAAAATCGGCCATATTCGTAATTTATTATCAATACGTGACATGATAGTTTAAGGTTATGCGTGCCTGCAAAGATAAATATTAAATTAAAAGTAAATAAATGTCAACTAGCTAATCAGAGTAACGATTCTTCGGTCTTACAAATCGGGCAAAAGAAATTCCCCGGGCTTTCAACCTCATGACCTGGGTGCAATTTTAATTATAATGAAGCTATCATAATGACGTCGTCCGCACTAATTAAGTAGTCAAGTTGTGTTACCTACGATTGAGAAACGACTATAAAGTATTAGTAAAAGAATTCAATTTACTACTTCGAGTCGTCTATCGTTAAATATTAATGTGAAAAAGTTATCTATAAAGGATGAACTAGCCACGTGGGTACGGATTTAGAATAACCTGTGTCACCACGTCAAGGGGAAAAAAATGTTAATCTCTCCGCATCACACGGAAGCCAGCCTACATTAGGATAATTTCCCGTAATTGGAGAAATCCTGACTCAGCAGTAGGTAGGCAGTATTTGTATGGGCGACATTGACGCTGACGTCGTAATGATATCTTATACCCTGTTCAAGATAGCATGATCGATTTGACAGACGGGCTAGTGATGGGAAACAGAAAATATCTAGTAGTCCAAAAAATTACTTGTAACAGTGACAAGTTGGCGTGGGTGTGTATTATATATGAAATTCTTTATTGCACTAGACATATAAAACATTGGGTAGATAAGCGATGGTGTGTCAATATTCATAATACGTTCCTATTTAATATTACAGGGTTATTTTTTTACCTTCCGCCAAATTTAAATAGGTGGTTCAGACCATGAAAGTAAACAAAAAAGAAAAGAAAATAATAGTTGTAAAAGTGTTAAATTTCAATGCGCTAAAGCCAACGAATTTTATGTCAAATTGAAAATGTTTTTATTCGAATATTGTCTTAAAAATTTAAGAAAAAGTGATAAAGAATTTCACACATAATACACCCATACCATCTCGTCACAGTTACAAGTATTTTAAAGCGTTATTTTTTGGACTACTAGTTATTATCTGTTTCCCACCACTATTCGCCATTGCAAAGTAAAGGTATGATTCCGAAGTACGCTGCACACAGAAGTGCTACCTCGGCACTACTGGTCCGGATTACCGCGACGTAGTTCGGAATCATACCTTTTTGTCGATCAGAAAAATTGACATCTGCCAAATCGATCACGTTATCTTGAATAGGGTATAGATTTTCACAATCCTTGCATATTATGGTAAGGGGCTGTCCATTTTTTTTAAAATATTTATTTATTACAAGCAATAGTTACATGTTTACATATATCATTTGTTCCCGGTGTAACAAAAACCTGCACAGATTTGTCCGTACACCGGTTTTCATTAATAATTAGACGGTAGATTTAAGTTTATCTATCATTGAAAACAAAGATTGCTAATTTCTACAAATTGCATTCATCGATTCTCAGAACAGGCTACCTGTCACAGCGCAGTCTACAAATTGCATTCATTCACGTGAGGTTCGGACGGGTTCGGCCAAAATCACGAAATATAACTCAAATTCAAAAGGAACTTTATTTGCGTAGGTTTTATCACAAAACTCTTATTACACAAAACTCTTACTTATAAATCGTCATATTTAAAATTATCACCAAAATTATTACCGTTATCATCTTACGAACCTTGTCGCTAGGTGGTAGTCTCCATCCATACACACCTATCAGTCGTCATATCTACAGTCACGTCTTTCAAACACAATTCCTCATTCTTACAAATCGATACATTTCCATCCAATTGAAACAAAAAATACACGTGATTTTTAATGGGGGGTGGCGAGTAGTCTTAAACCTCACTACTTATCACCATGGGGGAGGGAGGGGTTAAAATATATTAAAAAAACGTCACGTGATTAATGGACTAAACGATGTTTTGACGATCCTGGTCGTGTTTTATTTAAGCTCGTCTTAGGCACTATCATCACCATCACAACAATCAAAACATAATTTACCGCGATGAATACATAATTCAAAGCGCTTGATATTATCAGACAATGAATTTAACAGCGCTGAGCCTGAGGACTTTAAAGCCGATTTGCCAATCGATTCCAGCACTGCAGCCGTCCCACAAAGTTTACTCCCGCGGAAATCATATAAATGTTAATGAAAGTCAGGCGCTCTAATGAGATTACCGCTCCCGTGAAATTGGATTCGCGTGGGACTTCTTTAATTTCCATTCAACGCGAAAATTAGGTGGATCCAAGCGCGACGCTCTCCTGCCACCTGACTGATTCACAGTGAACGGTATGGGCTAATAATTACATTGAAAATACGCCTGTTTTATTCATTTGGGCGCTTGTGACTTTTGGCAGCTTCGGTTTTCAAATAGCATCGCATTTAACTCCATCCCTTTCTCTCACAATCGTACCCATTGTAGGGAGAGCTATTTTTACTTATCCTGTCAAGTTTTGAGTGACGGTTTTAATAATGTTTCTCTTGGCCAGCTAAGCCTACTTATATAGGAACCCCTGCTAAGTCGGGCTCCCAACAATCTAAGGATGGGGAATCTTTAGGTAAAACTTTGCCATTAGCTTTTATTTATTGCGCCCTCTTTTTCAGCGGATAAGGGTTACATGACCAGTAAAACTTCATGTTTTCTGTGTGGTGACGGATTTAGAATACGTAGTGTCACTACCCTATTCTATCCTAAGGATGTCGTAAGAGCTGACAGAAAGAAGTGGATATCAGTGTAATTGGAGAGGGCCTGTCAGTAGTGGTAGACCAGTCGATTATTATTATTATGACACGCGAATTTGATATTTATCATTTAGTTCCAATGCAGTATTTGCTTTGAAGCTGGAAGAACTTTTGCTTTGTGGTAGGATCTGATGGTCCGCCCGGCTAACTACCACCCTCACGTCTAAGTCAAGCAAGCTGTGTTACTGTGTTTCGCCGTGTGTATGTGAGAGCCGGTGGCCAACAAGGCATTTCCTTGAATTGCCTGCCCTGGCGTTGCTTTCCATGACGCAAGCCTAGGGTCAAAGGCATTCAAGTTGATATTTTAAAAAAAACATGATTACAATTTAAATGAAATGTTAAAATAGTTGTGTGATCAATTAAACTTAAGTATAAACACCTGAAGGCGTCATTCAAAATACACAGCGGCTCAATCAGTCAGAAGTCGGCACACGTCATGAATTTCACAGCAGGTTGCTTGTGCAATATTCAGCCTGTCTGTCGCTCTACCTGGCCAACTTATTGAGACCCCCTATCAACATATCTACGTGAGGAACCAACGAGAAACATCAGTAAGAGCATATTAAGTGTGTGGTATTATAGAAGGCCTCGCTTCCTGGTTATTAATTTACTATCTCCCTATACTCTACAATTAGGAAGACATGGATGTGTTGTGATACGAGAACGAAACCTGAATATCCAAAATAACAAATCAAATAATAAATGTCGCATAAATGCCGTCTTAAAATTGTTGTTTATGAAGGAATGAATTTAAAAATTATACGCTTTAAACATTATAAATTGGTTTAGTTAAAATTAATATGCATAGATAATCAGCTCAGATGTCGAAATCACAGGGATTATTTAGGAGTACAACGTTGAAAAGTACACAAGTACAACGTTGAAATAATGGTAGTGAATACACCATATCAATGAACAGAAACGCTACGACATAGTATAGCGTGCTTTCAAAAACGAATGTGTATTTAATTTTTTACTTTTAATGCACATGTCATCTGAATTATATGAACAAAGCCAACAGAGCTAATAACTATAATAACTTGATAACTAATAATAAGATGAGATACAAACAAAGAGATGATCAAATATGTAATAAAGACAACATTTACAAGGATCGGCTTAGTTCTGAGTCCAAGTCCTCACTGGAGCGTTCGACCGGTACCGCAAATTGAGAGCCGATCGATTCAGATTGAATCGAAAGCACTCCCGAATTGCAAACCTTTGTGTTTGTAACCAGGGCTGGCCACCGAGAATCAATCAAGTAAATGGGAGCTTGTGCAAATCTGTTAGGATTAGTCTCTAACCAGACCAGCCTTTTCAGTATACAGCCTTATCTATTCTCTTTGCAGACCTATTTGCAAAATCACAATATAATTATAATTCAACCTTGTTAATACATAATGTGTATCGACTTCAAAATAGGAATTAAAAAGCAAAAAATAAACAACCGCCTGTATTCGCTGGCTTAGGCTTACTAATTAATGTCGGTGTCAGTTTAAGTTGGCTTTTAAGCTCTGTAAAATACTCGAATAACAATATCGTCGTCAACATAATACCAATTTTCTTTCTTTTTACAAATCTTTGTTGATTACTTAATTCAAGCTTTCTGCCAAACTACTGAATTAATTTCGATAAAATTTGTCTAAGACCGATCTGGAACCAAATCAAATAATAGAATAATTTTTTTTTTTTGAAACGGTTCCCTTTTTAAGTTTGTTGAAAATAGGATCCTAGATTGAAAAGGTTCAACATTATTTCTCGTCTTTTATGTCAAAACTGTAAAGTAATTTTTAATTACACATCAGTTCTCAAATTCGCCGTAAATGCTGTTTTGGACTACTTAAGTAAAAACGCGTATTCATATTTAATTAATAAACTATGTGGATTTTATGTTATGCTCCATTTCAAAATTCATTGATCGTCAGTACATCGAGAAACTGAAATGGAAAACGATATATGGAAATTTCCGAAGCCTCAGTATTTATTGGCCACCTTATATCTACCACCTTCATTTGCATCCTAGTTCGTGCTCGTAATAACAACCAGGTGGAAACTCTGTGTTGTGAGCTCCATTCGAGCATTATCATATTTTTAGGGAACGCTCGTCATAATTTGCAACTTTGTTCGCACAGCTTAATTTCATATTCAGTTGCGGCGAAAGTAGGTCTTTTGGTATCTCACTTGATTTAGTTAGATCGTGTAAAACTTTTGGAATAATACTGCGATATTTTTTAGTTTCAGTTTTGATTGCTTTAGATTGTATCTTTTGGAGCACTTTTTAAAGTTCTAAAGTGGCAAACGACTGCTACTAACGATATCTTAATTCTCGATTGCAACACATTGATGAATTTGTAACATTATTATTTCTACAACTTTATTATTTCCAACGTTTTAAGTGTTTTATGATCACCCACACGAACAATAAACATATCCGGGTATTTTTTTGTTCTACATTGTATCATTAAATTACACTTTCTTAAACATATTTTGAATCTTCAAAACGTTAATATTCACATTTAGCCATCACTATGCCTAAACCTTGCTTCAAAATTTAAAGCTTTCCTTTTTATTTTCAAGTCTTGATCAAAGACAGGAGCTGGTTCCTCGCCTAATGTAGATGGGGCTTCAAAGCTTACATCCACAATGGCACCAAAGACCACGTTAGCCAATTACGCCACCTGTGCAAAGCATTTACAGATTGTGAGTGAGGCTGCGGCGCACCACAACGGGACACAAAGCGTTAGTCTGCGCTCCTGTCCACTGCGCTATTTGACTAATAGACGTTCCCTATCTGTAGAGCGAAGGTAGATAATATCAGTTTCATTGTGTGGAATGAACATATTTAGGGTGTAATAAAAACCGTACAGCGATCCGAAGTGAGCAATATAGACAATCAAAAGAAGCAGTTATGTGTTTAAACAGGTTTTCTATCCTGAAGACCTGTTTAAACACATAAATGCTTGTCTGCCTGTCGACGTTTTCCTAAATCAGTATTTTACTATAAAATAATAGTTCAAATAAGTATCAACGAAGTATATATATTGTATTTATTAAGAGTTTAGTAAGCTGAGTTCCATAATATTATTTTGGGGTATCTGTGAAAATTTCTAGCGTTAGGGTCTTAACGGGGTTCGTCACTGACTGGTGACCGAACATTTCCAGAAAAAGGCAGTGATGTTGTTCAGTCATTTTGCATATTCTATCTAATAATAACAGCAGTACCTACTCTAAATTGATAAATGACTATAAGGTTTTTGTTACTGTATATATATATCCATTCAGACTTAGCTCTTCTCAAAGGGTATTTATTAGTTGGTTGAACTATGGCATGAAAGTTTCACTCCATTCAGGTTAAAGCTTACTTGGAGTTACCAGCATTAGGGTTATTAGTTGCCGACAGAAACTATATGAATTCCCAAAACTAAAATACACCTATATCGTAGTAATACCTATATCGTTATTGTGGATATCGATGGCAGGTATCTAACTTAGTGTAACCCGTTATAATTTTTTTTAAAGTATTAAACACTAGGCGAACTTCGTACTGGCAATAAAATTTTTCTGAACGTATCTTAATCTTTTAGTTAGTTAATTAACCCAAAATTATTTTCTGAACACATCCTGTTAGACATTATGAACATATTGCATGGAAATTTAAAACAGCTGTTTTACTGCTTCCGATACATTTTCTTTATATTTTCCTTTCAAACCTTCCTTGAACTTCAGAATTTCAAAACCAAAATTTGCATAGTACTTGTGTGTAAGGCGTAGTGTATAAGGCGAGTGTAAATGAAAGTGTCGGAAGGGGTAGACCTAGGTGGAGGTTCAAGACCAAATCAGGGACGTCTTGAAAAAAGGCCAGGTTAAGAGTACCCTAAACCGAAGATCATGTATGAAGGGAGTAATGAAAGTAGACGAAGCGAAACAAGTATGTAAGGATCGTAGCAAGTGGAAAAAAGGTGGTCTCTGCCTACCCCAACGGGAAAGAAACTTGATTATATGTATGTATGTACTATATTAATAGTCGGAAGGTTCCTACTACTCGTACGTTAGTAAAACGGCTGATATATCAATAAATATCCATTTTACCTGCAGTTTATTGCAAAAAAGCATTATTGCATCTTTAAAAAAATATATGAGTATTTTTAATTATTTACGGCATATAAATAGAGGTATCCATCTGAAGTTGGTATCAATTTTAAACTGATACTAACTGCAAATTGTAGACGGTTTTAATTTATGGTCAAAATAACTGGAATAATTAATTTCCGTGGAAATTCTTACAAATCTTTGTTGATTACATATTTGAAGTGTTCAACCTAACTACTGAACTGATTACGATACAATTTATACGGGACCAATCTGGAGCCATCAAAAATATACATCCGAATTGAAAACCCTTTCCCTTTTTTGACGTCGGTTGACCATAAAAGAAAACTACAACAATATTGAAGCCAACTATAGAGATAGAAGCATAATTGTGTCTAATATGGCCAAAGTTTCCTTTGTTTGGATTAATGAGTTTCTGTGGCTAGACTGGTTTTGGCCATCTGGCAGTTATCGAAGGAAACAGAACCTTTAACCTAATATTATCATCATCATCATCATCATTTCAGCTGATAAATAACCCACTGCCCAGTCGAACCTCCTACATGTCCATAAAAATTAATTAGCCCCGCTGACCAGGCGGGTTGCCACGAGGTTTTGTATCAAGTTTTTCTTCTCTTCGACATACGTTGCCTGCCTCTTGCGTTATTTCGCCGCTTCTTACGATACCCTTAAGCTGGTGTGGGTCGGAGACCTTGTGTTTTATAATTTCGTCACCGCTCTTATAAAAGTCAATTAACCTGAAATGTATATGTTTTATTTATTGTTTGTCTTATTCATGATTATTATTACTTACGTAATATTACTTTATACGGTTGGAAATAATCCTAATATACACCGTAAAGCGCCAACTGCGTGACTGATTTGAATTTCCATTAACAGACAATATAATATTTTTGTTCCTCCGAATCTGTTAATATGGTGAGGTCAGACATTTGCCCTCTGTCTGTTGCCTAACGCAACCACCAACATCTTGTAAGTCTAGGAAAATATAAACTCAACTCCTACCTACAATGTCATACATTCCAAATCCTTTACATTCAACGCACGAAAAGGCGAGGATTCAAACAGCTAGTACGCTTTTCCAACAACTGGTGTCAGACGACCCGAAATTAAAACTTCATTAAGCCGTGTTTACAGAAAACATTAGGGAAAAATCCAGGGACAGTGTTCTCACAACAAAGTTTACTTGTTCTAAAATAGCCCGTACAGACATGGTACAGAGACGCGCTGAACTGAATTGATTAAAAACTTTAGTAGAGCATACCGTTCCTGTTGCTTTATCAAAACTATTTAATCGCGATGTAAAGGAGTACACAGTGTCGCCAGCCCATTTTATCCTGAGGGCATCGCCAGAGCCGACTAAAGGAAACGATAAGGCCGAAATTCTAGCTGCAAGAGAAGGAAAACTTGATACAAAACCCTATGCCACATTGCCAACCCACCCGTCTGGCCAGCGTGGCATAATAGGCTAATTATCCTCCATGTAGATGGAGGAGGCCCAACTCAGCAGTGGGTCATATATGGGCTGAATAGTAGTAGTTTATTTATAGCAGTAGCATTGTTTGCATTTACTGAAATGAAACTCAATCCAGTAATGTTTTCCAATATTCTCTGTTTCAACTAAACCGGAATGTCACTCTTCATAAGGCTTATGCTTTGACATTGCTGAAGTCCTTATCTAACATTTAACTAGTATTAGGCTAATTCGAATTCCACACATCAACCATTAAGCCGGAATGAAAATGTACATATCACTATTCGAAACATATATTTGCCGTTTCGCTCAGTAACTTCGACATTGCGAATAGGGTAAAACACTTGCTTCGGGCGATATTTAATTTAATTTGGGAAAAAAGTTAGGTACACATTATACTAAAAAAAACCTGTACACCTGTATGTATCATCATCATTTCAGCCAAAAGACGTCCACTGCTGGACATAGGCCTCCCCCAAGTATCTCCACAAAGGCCGGTCCTGGGTCGCCCGCATCCACTGCTTTCCGGCGACCTTAACCAGGTCGTCGGTCCACCGTATGGTCGTCGGTCCTGTATGTATAAATAAATAAAATTACACAGTACAGTAAACGCTGTACAACAAATGTTTGACCTACGACAACTACGAAAAGTATTTATAACCTCTAGCTGTTACCCGCGACTTCGTCCGCGTGGTATTTAACAAAAAAAATATTTTTCAGTTTGTAGAGTTTACGATCATTTATTAATTCTGTATTTAAGGCGAAAACACACAAAAATTCTGAGAAGCGTGCTAAGTTTGCTACAAAATGTGGGAAACTCGGTAACTATGGGCTCTTGAAAATCGATGGGCGTGTCAATAACATCAGCCTAAGTTACTCCTTGTCACATCAGCTATCTTCCAGTGAAAGTCCCGTCGATAGCAGTCCAGCCATTTCAGTGATTAGCCGAAACAAACAGACGGACAAAAATTGTAAAAAAAATGTTTGGATATATGTACCGTATAAACATCCAAATGCGCTTAGTAAAACGCGGTTATTTTAATATTACAAACAAACACTCCAATTTTATTTTTCTGGATGTATAGATAAAACATGTAACATTAAAACGTGTTAATATGACGTTTTTTTATCTCATTAGTAACCAGATTTTTAGGTTAGTTCCTATTATTATAAACATTGACCCAATAGACTTGGCCATTCGGAGGTATTTGTAGCCCAAAGCATATTCAGGTCACCGATAATAGAATATGATCGGATATATAAGACAACTACATCTACATCTATCGATGAACACTGGAAGTGAGTTATGACGTCCAGATGAAATTTCCTATGGTAGGTACTAAATTAACGATATTTCTTAGTGGTTATATTTTTTTTATACAATGTTATTCAAAATATACAAAACACCACTACAAGTATGATGCGCGTGTGTGCGGGAGCACTGGCGGCTCGTCACGTGCGGAACGAAACCGGTTTATACTAGTTCGGCCAGTGCTTTCACAAAGGGCTACCTCACCGCTCGCTGCGTCTAGCGTCGTGCGTGTTTGTTTAAAATTGAAATTTGAATAAATTAGAAAGAGTGTAAATATGGTTTATTGTACTGTGTGTTGTATGGTATATGAACAGCAATCGAAAAAATAAAAACATATATTTTTTTAATCATCCCAAAGAACAAAGAAGACTTTTTGAAATGATGTGATAAGTTTATGACTACAAGTACTCGTGTGTCTCAAATTATTAAATGACAAAGAGATCTAAACAAACTTTTGTGTAACTATTTATTTTAATCCTCCTGTGCCAGCCCTATAAGAATAGGTAACAATTTTGCTCACTCTTTAGAAGGTTTCGCTCTGTATTACTCTGTGACACTACTCCGCAGCTCATGGTTAAATGATTCTTAAAACGTGTACGTAATCATGTACAGCGATTTAAGTATACGTTGTGATTAAAAATAAGTACACCTAACCTATAAACTAAGCTGTCAACTAAACAACCATTTCTGGCTGGGATAGTTAAGGTTGAACTTCCCCTTCATATTTTAAAAAAGCTGTTGATGATCGACTCCTGCGCAGCATGTCGCGTGTTCGAGCCCCGCCACGGAAGAAATATTTGTACGACACACAAGTATTTGTTCCGGGTCTGGGTGTTTTCTATCTATAGTATGTATGTATTTACAAAAAATATATATACATATACGTAGTTTATCATCCATCTCGTTACCATAACATAAGCATTAAGTTACTTACTTGTGACGAGATGGCGTTGTGTGAAATGACCAAGGATATTTATTTATTATTTATTATAGCGATAGCTTCATTTAGATGTTAAATGAAAGATCATTAACTTTTCAAATGACTCTAAAATGAATGAATAAAAATCTGACTTCACGTACAACGGTCACATAAATGTTTTGGCCTATAAACTACCATATGTTCTGGTGTAACGTAAAGGGGTTTAATGAAAGACCGACTACTTATTCTCTTTCACACTAGAGTAGTGTAATTAGAACGACACTTTACACTTAATTAGTACGGGCTTGCAATTTAAATGGACGTTAGAGATCATGTAATTTAACGAGCAAGATTAATGAGTTCTATGTTAATTTAACCAACGAATACGTTCATACATATAATCACGCCTCTTTCTCGTAGGGGTAGGCAGTGACCACTTCTTTCCATTTGCTACGATCCTTACATACTTGTTCCGCTTCGTCCACTTTCATTATTCCCTTCATATATGCTCTTCGGTTTAAGGTACTCTTGATCTGGCCTTTTTTCAAAACCAGGGACGCGGTCTTGAAACGTCCGCCTAGGTCTACCCTTCCAACACTTTCATTCACACTCGCTTTATACACTTTTTTCGTCAATTTTTCTTCATTCATTCTCTCGACATGGCCAAACCATCTCAGCATACCTTTCTCAATTTTTATCACTACATATTCTCTTACTAAAATAAAAAACGCTGTAGTTTCTCGTTGGAGACCGCTTATGACCTAGTTGCTGCACTAAACCCTATAGTAAAAGTTTAAAAAAGTGCAAGTTTTAACCTTAATCATCTTCACATGTTTTAAGTTCAAAGTTAGTCAGTTTATTTATAAAAAAAACCGCAATTTTGTTCATGTCAATCCTATTGCACCTTATTCTAGCCTACTTATTTGGCAAACAATCTGTATAATATACATAATTCAACATTATTAGGCATAGACAATATGTTATAATGAGTGGCAGATAATTTAACCTAGAGTTTAAAAAAAATAGTCTCTGCGTTTTGAATGTCGCATTCAACATTCAAACACCAAAAAAGTAAAGTAAGGATGTCGAAAATTGTAGTTGATGGACCTAAGAACACAGTATTTTTTGTTTATTTCTTAAGTAGTAATTTGGATGATACACAGCTCAAGGTCTCAACGATCTGCGACGGGCAGCCGGCAGCAACTGGATGCATAGAACCGACGACTGGGTTCAGTGGCGAGCCATAGGGGAGGCCTACGTCTATTAGTGGACTGAAATAGGCTCATGATGATAGCTCAAGGGACATTAAGCAGTAAATAAATAAATTCGTAAGGAACACGATACCACAAAGAAATATTAAACGCATAATAAGAAAATAACAATACTGACTGACTCTATAACTATCCCTTTGCTCTGATACTGTCATCTTTTATACTACTTCTATACTCAGCCCATAACCACTGTTGAGTCAGACACCCTCCCATTACATCCAGGGCCATTAGCCTACTTCTCAAACTATAATTTTATCAACCTTCCTTCACTGTAGGCTAAATTGAAAATTGTCCTAGATGTTAGAATAACTCTGTCAAATAAATCAAGCTGAGAATATATTGCCTACAAACCAGGTGCAATCTAAAGGGGTTTCACTTTCATAAAGGTGGAACACACGCTCTTTGTTACTTCAGTAGGGTAATTAGTACAACACTTCACACTTAATTAGCACTATCACGAAATTTAAAAGGACCCTTTGGTAGAGGGTTGCTGTCGACGCTGTTTCAAAGGAATGTCCAATGTTTATAATGAGAGAGGGTTGAACTGGGTTATTTCGTCTGCAAATTTTATATTTAACAGAAATTTCCGTCAAAGTACTAAGTTTATTTTCGGTCCATAATAATGTTAATGTATTCACATTTATACTAGATTTTATTTTCATCATACTTGCTTGAAAGCTTGGTTTTAATAAAATGAAAGAGAAAATAAAGGAATAATTAATTTTTCACTTCAGTAGCTCAAACATGTAGGTTTTGCTCACTGAAAACAGTGGACAAAATGCGATTTTGCCCACTGAGTGAGACAAAGTAACTTTTTAATTCTAATTCGAAACATTGACACTATCTCTTTCCCGCCAATAGAAAAGAGAGAGAGACAAAGACCAAGTGGCCAGTACCAACAGCTCCGATTTTTCTTCTTCTTCATTTAGGTTTTGGCTTCCATCATTATACCGATGATTTTGCCAATGACAAGTGTGTTGTGTTAGAAATTTCGTGTGATTATGAAAGTTAAATTAATTGATTATAAGTTGCGTTAGAGTTATGAAGTTAAATGTTAGCAGGTAGCGCTATAGAAAACAATACAAAGCATTAAAGTACAGATTATAAATATTAAATTGATAGAGCAATATTATGGGAACTATATTTGATTAAATACAAACTAGACGTACTTTTAACAGTTCGATTGGATGAAAGGAGTTATGGGGTTACTCCGATTTTTAATTCGACCTCAAAGACAAACACGTTCGGAATTTCGTACTAACTAAAGAAATTTAGCAAAAATGATAATTATATCTTTTATTGTAATTCATTGAATTTTTTACTTATTGTTGTATTTAAACTAAAATAAGTATTTACTGCTTAAAAAACTGATATTTAACTTAAAAATATTTAATTATAGTTTCAAAAATGTTACGTAATATATTTCATTTCCTATAGTGTTCTCGCTGCTGAAGTGAAAAGTTATGTGTGTTACACGAGAGCAAAATTTTTCGCATCTCGTGCCTTTGAATCCCTCGCAGCACTCAGGAATAGACTTTAGAATCACTCGCTACGCTCGTGATTCAATCATTGATTCCTTCGCTTACTCGGGATTCAATATCAGCACTCGCAGCAAAAAACGACTTTGCTCTCTTGTTGCACAAATAACTATTATGTATGTCGACCTTCCTACATCCTGTAAATATTTACACGCTGTCAGTTTTCAGAATACGGACTACGTCTATCGACTGCTATTATGTATAGTGGGACTTCCGTGTGGTGAGAATACACGGTGTCACCACCCCATTCAGTTCCGAGGGTGTCGTAAGAGCCGACAAAAGGAAATGACAAGGCTGAAAACCGAAGGAAAACTTGCATCTAGGTGCTGTGCCAACCTGACCCAGTTGGGTAATTACCCGTCCTGTGTTGGGAGGAGACCCGACTCAGCAGTGAGTCATTTATGGGCTGAGTCGTAGTAGCAGATAGTAGAATGGCAGCCGGGACCACGTGACCTCCAAACACGCAATCTGCTACGCTAGTCTCGTTTTGAAACAAAAAACACACCTAGTGACAGACGTAGCAACACAATTTTCTTAAAATAATAAAAAAGTCTAAACATAGTCTAAACACGATTAGCCTACTGAGCCACGTTGACCAGACGGGTTGGCACAGGGTTTTGTTTCAAGATTTCCTTCTCATTTCCTTTTGTCGGCTTTTACGATACCCTCATGATAGAATGGGATACGGATACTATATACAGACGACATAAATAATCCGCTGAAGGTTCACAATTCTTAATTTGATTACTTCAAGGTTTAGAATAAATTGTTTGCTGCCCAGCGTTCATTCGTATGCTGACGGAACATCTGCCCCCGTTGCCTGTCCTTCGTCTCGACAAGACTTGCTTCACAAATAGGTTACTTACACATTAAAAAAATGTCACGGCAATTTTCAAACTTTTTATTAGAATCTTGTTGTTGTTTGCCATTGGCCAGCATCAGCCTGTTTAATTGTTTATCAGCTGTAATAATAAGTCGAACCTGCTTTATTATTTCCACCATGAAGTCATGACGTGTTTAAGTTAAATGCTACCTTCTAATGGAGAAATTACCAAAATTTAATTCAATTGCCCAAGATGGACAACATTTATGTCTTTTATAAAAAGTTATTGATATCAGTACCATGTAGAATAGAGGTCCCCATTAATCGAAAAAAAAAACATTTGTTTTACAAATGTGTTTTAAAAGTAGTATTGTTTTCCAGTTACATAATTATAAATTGTATTTCGATTTACTCGTAGTTAAATCGTGAATTCTTTCCAAAACTGCACTTTCCAAATATTTCAAGAGAACTCGTCAACGATTCCCCGAATCTAAATTGAATTTTTAACTAAAACATATTTGTGTCCTCCATCAAACGCGGTTTTGCACTCACTCAACCGTAACTTAAAATGAACAAATACTCGTATATCTCTAACGCGGTTTAATTATTTTGAATATCGATGTGATTTTCTTCTCCGTATTCATTCCATTCAATCTCAAATGGATTCTCGATTGAATAAAAAATGCGAACATCGAAACCAAATTACCTATGACCGATTCATATTCTTTATACGCGTCAGCCGTGCCGTCAATTTTGCGGGAACTCATCGATTGATTCGGTTAAGCTGAAACAAAACTCAATTTGCCTTAACCCACGCTTTTACATGCTGATATTGGAGTGGAGCAATGGCGTAGGTACTCACGTAAATTGAACAAAAATCTGCTTGGTGATATTCGAGCACCAGGTCAAATGATATTGGTATATTTCGATCATGTTTTTGTTTCAGTATAACTGTCTAATAACCACAAGAAAAGCACAGTTGTTTATTATATGTCGCAAAGTCCTTTTGGCTCTCGCTGTGCTTGTACCGTGTACCGATAAGCACATTTGTGTGGGTAAAGGTGCGGAGCGTTAGCGAGGAAATCTGACCTGAACATAATCAAATGTTTCATAACGTTTTATCATTTTTTGCGAATTTTAATAATCTAGTAACTCGAATTACTTGGGAACTCTTGAAGTAACGCTTATTAATCCAAACTATTCGACTTCGACTGCCTGATTGGCCTAGGGGTTGGATAAGCCGCCTTTGGATCCCGGGGTCCCGGGTTTGATTCCAGGGCCGGGCAAGTGTCTTTGTGTAAACCAGAAGCACTTGCTCTGAGTCTGGGTGTTATATGTGCTCGTGAATTTCATGTTTGTAAACTAATCCGCGACACAGGTTAACTGCAGGGGTTACGTTTAATAAAAAACTTTGTGCAGATTGAGACTCGCCGTATTGTATACGTAATCAACGGAGGTCGTGAGATAATATATCAAATATATATAGTATTTTAAAGACTAACTTGTGATAGTATATTACATTTGAATGTTTAAAAAAAATGATTTTTGACTAACATCGGCCAAGTATTTTGATTATGGCCAAGTTCCTCATTATATTCGCTAACAAAGCTATCAAGACACGTACATATCCTTAGATGAAATAATATATTCTTTAGCTTTATTTCATGCTACATTTTAAGGCCCTGTTTATATAACTCGACTGAAATAAGAAACAATAGTCAGACCCAACATCGCCGAACCTAGTTTTGCAACCTTTCTACAATTCAACAGAAGGATGCGCTGCAAAAAGTAAACTATGACTTTGGCGTTGATTAATGTAAGTCATTGTTTTGTATTTTGGATTAAACTCTGTCTATTTAGTTTGGTGTTCCTTTTTTCTAACGACACACACATATATATACATGACAGATAGGTAAAAATTAAATTGCTATGATTAATTCACAAAACAAAACAATAACGTATATTAATCAACGCCAAATTTATGGTTTTTATTGTCATACCAAAGAATATAGATACTTTTTTTTAATAAAAAAGAAACCCCTTTTTTATAGTGGGGGAAACCTTTTATAGGTCTCCAGTCCAGGGACGGGGCTGGGGTATGTGGAAAAAAAAGAAACCCCTGCACTATGTATAACCTGCATCGCGTGGGCAGTTTACAAACATGTAATTCACGAACACAAATGACACCCAGACTCAGAGCAAGTGCCTCTGGTTTAGTGAAAGACACTTGCCTGACCTCGGAATCGAACCCGGGACGCGTTGTTCCATAAGCGGCACATGTAACCCTCCCTGCGATGAGAGTAGGCCCGACTCAGCAGTGGGTCATTTATGTGCTGAGTGGTAGCAGTAGTAAAAGGATAATAAATACTGGCTAAACTGTTTCATGTGTAATTTAAAAGGCTTGTCCCTTTTAGCCCGAAGAGAAAGATTAAACTTGTTTTTTTTTTATCGGTGACTTGAATGCCTTTGACCCTAGGCTTGCGTGATGGAAAGGAACGCCAGGGTCTAAGATGGAGCAGGCAATCCAAGGAAATGCCTTGTCGGGCACCGGCTCTCACATACACACGACGGAACACAGTAAAACTGCTTGGCGCCGGACTTAAATGTGAGGATCGTAGCTAGCCGGGCGGGCCATTCGATCCTACCACCAAGCGTGCTGGGTTTTGTTCACTTTTACAACACGCGTTATTTCCCAGCGTGCGGTGGGGAAGTTTTATATTCTGACCCGTCCCCACACGGGGAAAAAAATAGATATCTGATTCTGATCATAAGTAATGTCTTTCGGTTATTGATAGAGTCACAAACATCATGATATAAATTTGTACCACGGTGCGCAAGTCATCAGTATTGTTCTTTGTAATGTGTTAAACAAGACAACAAGCTTCTAAGACGAAGCCCACTTACAGTACATGTGGTGCTGGCCAATTTATTTGCGGTTAAGTGCACACAATAAATTTCTCAAATGGCCCGTGCTTACACCGACGAAGGCTGTTATTTATTTCCTAAACTCCACGGTTTATCGCCAAGCTTTGTACTAGACAATGGAGCTTAGATTTGTCGCGTGATGTGATAATAAAAACTGCGCATTACCCACGGCGTTGACTTTTTAAAAGATATATCTCTCTATATATACAAATTGAGTATGGGTTAGCTTGAGTATAGAATCTATAAAAAAATATAAAATTGGAGTGTCTGTTTGTTAAAGAAATAACCACTATTACTAAATGCGTATGCATAGACCGATATAACTTTTTTTTAAATTTTTATCTGTCTGTTTGTTCCGGCTAACCCCTGGAACGAGTGGACCGATTTTGTCGGGACTTCAACTGATAGGTAGCTGATGATATAAGGAGTAACTTAAGCTACTTTTTTTACTAGCTTCGCGACGGGCCGCTAGTATTTAATATATTAAATTTATACATATAGAAAAAAAACAACTACAGAGTTTCTTGCCGGCTCTTCTCTGTAGAGCAGCATTCCGAACCGGTGGTAGTTTCAGCATGAATGTGGGTGGACGTAAGGGTTGTTGGAGATCAAGAGAGATGGATGGATTGTAAGAATGAGGAATTGTGTATGAAAGGTGTGACAGTATATATGACGACTGATAGGTGTGTATGGAGACTACCACCTAGCGTGGGACAGGGGTCGTAAGATAATGATAATGGTAACTGTAAATATGACGATTCATAAAAGTTTTGTGATAAAACCTACGTAAAAAAAGTTCATTTTGAGTTTGTGTTTGTTGTAAACATAAATCTATAATTTAAATAAATCACTGTGTTGCGCTCTATTTGTCGCTTCAATATATCTTTTTATGTTCCTTTTATGACGAGCATAAACTTTGGCCACTAAAGACGAAACGTCCGACCTTTGTAAATGAAAAGAATGGACTCGAAATGGGCTTCATAAAATTAAAATTACTCCGTAAAGCTCGGCTACCGAGAAAAATTATTGGAGAGTAAATTTTGATTAAAAAATCCCTAATTGTTTTGACGTCGGGCGGATGAGTTGACTGGGTAAATAATTTACAAGGGCCTTCAAAAATTGTGCGAAAGTAAACAAGCGCACCGGGCAGCCGCGTTGAGAACAATGGACCTCGTTAGCGGGCTATGAATGTTTCTTGGACACAAAACGATGGTGGTCCAATCAAGTGGGCCAGTAAACACGGCGTCAATCTGGGTATTGGAAGAATTGGTTTGTTTCGGGGAACGGTACAATTATTTTGTTTATCTCTTAATCCGTGGAGATTGTATCACTATTATCACTATCACTACATATTATAATCGTCGGGTCGTCTGTCCGTCCCTGTGTATGCTTAAATTTTTAAACGGATTTAGAAGCGGTTTTTTTAATAGATAGAGTGATACAAGTGGAATATTTATAAGTATAAAGCATGAATAATATTGTAGGGAAACACTGATAAATTTCGATTTTACCATTGCACCCGTGCGAAGTCGGGGCGGGTCGCTAGTTTAGAATAAAGTAATATTATACTTTGATTTTATGTTACTCAACCTCAAAATGAACATTATTTACGTAGGTTTTATCACAAAACTCTTATAAATCGTCTTATTAAAATGACCATTTTCATCTTACGGCCCCCGTCCCACGCTAGATAGTAGTTTCCATCCACATCCTATCAGTCGTCTTAACTACATTTAGGTACACCTTTTATACACAACTAGTGGCCCGCCCCGGCTTCGCCCGTGCAAAGCGGGGGTGAGTTATACATATAAACCTTCCCCTTGAATCACTCTATCTATTAAAAAAAACCGCTTCAAAATCCGTTGCGTAGTTTTAAAGATTTATGCATACATAGGGACGGACAGAAGAATGCGACTTTGTTTTATACTACGAGTATGTAGTGATAGTGATTCCGCATTCTTACAATCCAATCATCCCAAACTACCACCGGTTCGGAATGCTGCTCTTTATAGAAGAACAGGCAAGAAACTCTGTAGGTAGTTGTTTTTTTTTTAATTATTGTAATAAACTAAAAAGCATACTGAGAGCACGTTTCCTAGATGAGAGCCAGTATTAAGAATAAACTAGCGGACTTAGCAGATGGTCTTGCTCGCACAATCCTAATTAATCCTAAAAGCGGACTGATTGCATTACATTTTTCGAAGTTAGCTTGGGACTTACTTACTTACTTAAAGTAAAGCTTTACTACTTAGCTTTACTTAAAATATTTCTTTACAACCGTTGTTACATGATTGTAATCACTGCAAGTTGTTGTATGTTCGTTACTGAGGAATCGAAGTACTACTAAGACACATGTACTCTTTACCTACACCCCCAATGTGTGTCTTCATTTCACTGTGCAATTTTTTTTATGTTATTGTTGTACTACGTTTACGCTGAAATAAACGTATACAACTATTGCTATTTGTGGCGGAGAAATACAACAACAAATAAAAGGTCATACAAATCAGTCCAATTGTACTGAACGTAAAAATGGAGTAACTGTCTGAAACTTATAATAATTCAACTTATTTCATTTCGAGTAATGTAAAATTTGATATTTTGAAACCAGTGAGAAACAATTATTGTCATTCAAAGAAAAAACACTCACAATAAATGCTTTGCCCTATTGTGAATTCTCTTTTAGCCAAAATGTTACTCTACATTTTTAATCAATTGCGTAGAGTCTGAGATTATAATTCAACTTGTGTAAGTTTATATTTTTATTAATTACTTTAATACGAATTTGTTTAATATTTTAGTGTGTACATAGTTTATTTAGACACTTGCAAAATATGTAAAAGGTACATTAAACTGCGCTATCCTTAGAAAGTGTTATATAGAAAGATTCGGAACTTAATGTTCCGGAACCAAAATATATCTCAATATACACAAGAAGTTTTGTTCGAATTTTTGCTCGCGAGACGTGATCAGCAGGATCCCTTTAATGTCTACGTTTTAATGCACCGACACGTTAACAAGACAGCATTACTTCGCTGCAGCACAAACTCTGTCGCCAAACTTTGTAATTAATGCCCTGTTTTATAATTTGCTCGCCATGCAGTGTTCAAGTTGCGATATTTCGACCACGCGGTGTACAGGATAAAGGTGAACTTCGAAACTAATATGCAGACCGCTCGCTGCACATTTTAGATTAGCCTTTTAAAATAGATTAAGCTTCTTCATTATCATTTTAGTCCCTAAATGACACACTGGTAAGTCAAACGAAGTCTGATTTCGTGCAAGAAAATTAGCCTTTTTTAGGAGGTAAATCTTCCCACTGGCTTAGTGAAGTCGGTTCAGGTCGTGTGGGACTTCAGGTTCACCCTCTGTGATGAGAGGGCGCCTCCCCCCCCCCCCTACGGTGAAAAGTGGCCAACTGTGCTACGCTAGCCAGACGAATTAACACAGGGATTCATGAAAAGTTTTCTTCCGTTTTCGGCATACCACTTAATGGAGTCAAAATTAAAACCAGTGAATGATATGTAAATAAAAAACAAGTATTTTTTTATTAGTGACTTGAATGCCTTTGACCTTAGGCTTGCACGATGGAAAGCAACGGCAGGGTCTAAGATGGAGCAGGCAATTCAAGAAAAGGCCCTGCCAACGAAACAAAGCAAAACTGCTTAGCGGCGGAATTAGATGTGAGCAGACCTAGCCGGGCAGACCATTAGATCCTACCACCAAGCGTGCTGGGTTTTGTTGACTTTTACAACGCGTTATTTCCCAGCGTGCGGTGAGGGATTTTTATATTGCATGCATGTTTTGGAAACTAATTCAATTTTAGTTGATTAAAACGAAATCCCTACACTTGATGCAATTTGTATCGCAGGAGATATTTACAAACATGTCTTTACGAACACAAACTATACCCAATTAGTAAATCTCTTCCAGCAGCCGTAATAGAACTGAAGATATTAAGAAACTACAGTCAATAATGACTCACTATTCGCTGGTTTTATTATTAAGATTAACATGTTTAAGGCTGGGAGCAACAAAGATGCACGTTAGAATACCATTTAAATTAGGAGTGTAATTTTCATTTACACCTGACGCCACAACGTATCTTTAAATATTTACAGGCCTTAAAAGGTTCCAACAAGTTTATCGAACTTCGCTCTAAAGTTCGATTTATGAAGTGCTCGGGACTATAAGCTACTTTGTCGACATCCAGAGATTACCACAAAGTGCATTTCGAGGCAGACCGCATGTTCTATGACCGTAATATTGTTCTTAATAATAGGGAGACATAGCACGCTGCGTTTGTCCATAGGTGGTCGTCAATATCCAGTCCAATATTTTTCTCTCTTCAATGCTATTTCAGCAATGCCTATTCAAGTAAATTTTGAAGGCTATTAGTGTAGCTGTCTGTGACAAGCAGTTCAGTCACTTAATACTTATAGCTTTATATTAATTTCAATGCCAGCTATATTTTTTGTCACCTGAATACAATGAAACTTTGACTGCCTCGTTGGTCTAGAGTTTATATGTGGCACCTTTGGATCGACGGAACCCGGGTTCGATTCCAGCGTCGAGCAATTGCCTTGGTCTAATCCAGAGGCACTTTTTTTTATCAGTGACTTGAATGCCTTTGACCCTAGGCTTCCGTGATGGAAAGCTACGCCAGGGTCTAAGATGGAGCAGGCAGTTCAAGGAATTGCCCTGTCGGGCACCGGCTCTCACATACACACAACGGAACACAGTAAAACTGCTTCGCGTCGGACTTAAATGTGAGGGTGGTAGCCAGCCGGGCGGACCCGTTTTTTTTTACTTTTACAACACGCGTTATTTCCCAGCGTGCGGTGGGGAAGTTTTATATTCTGACCCGTCCTCACACGGGACACTTGCTCTGAGTCTGGGTTTAATTTGTGTTCGTGAATTACATATTTGTAAATTGCCCCCGTGATACAGGACAAAGCGCAGGTGATTCGTTTTTTTTTTAAAGAATGAAATAAGAAACTATACTTCTCGAGAAATCTTATAAATCATCTTCAGTTCAGACCATAAATTACCCACTACCGAGTCGAGCCTTCTTTGAGTTGTCATGTAGGGGAATTAGCCTACTGTGCCACGCAGGCAAAACGGAATGGCACAAGGTTTGCATCAAGTTTTATTTTCTTGCCGCTAGGTGATCTGCCTTTTGCGTTCCCTTATTCGCATCTTACGACACCTTCTGGGTTGTATGGGTTGGTGACCTTGTGTCGTTTTATTATCTAGGCTGCATTATTTGCTTTGACGTCAACTATTAATATATGCCACTTTTTGATTACGGATCTCCGGTTCGATTCCAGGGCCGGGCAATTGTTTTTATTGTAACCACAGTGAACAAGAGACTTTGTGTAACTAGTTATAATTACAATTATACCTAGTGGAGTAGTTTTGTTTGCCTGTAAACTCAATATATTTGCATTAAAAGACATCCAAAACACATATTAATTAATTTGAAAATGTACTTAACTATTAGAAAACACGTATTGTACTGAATATTTAACTTACATTAATTAAAACACGAATACATTTTAATAGGTAGTATCATTTTCAATTCCATTCGTGATATAATGCTTCATTTGCGAAACAAAAACTCTCGTCTATAAAAAACAAACAAAAACTCCGAAATTGGGAGTGTAAAGCCAGGCGAGCTTGAATAGGGCCCAAATTGCCCGTAAGCTTACGTTTCTCGTGTTTTTGCACTGAAAACTGTTGTACCTATATTCACGTTTATTTGCTCTGAAAGTTGACCGTATAAGCTTGCATAGAGGCCAAGCATTGGAATTCAAATACTTATTCCTATTTATGCGTTAGCTATAAACATTTTTTTTTCTTAACTACTTTTTGCCCACGGTCGGTAGTCTGATCTGCCTGGATTAAACTCCATACCTTTAGTCCGCGCTAATCTTAATGGCCCGTCTGAATGTAGCCGTGGGTATGAACTTGCGCATCGTACATTTCATAACCAATACGAACGTAGCTCTCACACTCACACTAAAATGTGGGTGACGAGGGCGCTTGCGGGTGAAATACCTGATATTGTGTTGTACACAGCGTATGCGGCTACATTCAGACCGGCCATAAAGATTGGCGCGGACTGTATCTACTGACTTTCATAACCAACTTCACGCTGTGCTTTATCAGACTGAGATTTTTTTAGAAATAATTGTAATATTTTATAGAGACATCCGTTATTCACAATTTTATTTTTTTCATAATTTTATGTTGTAATTTGTCCGAAAAGTCTCAAATTCATTGTTTTGATGTATTAAATTAAGCCACCAGGTCGTCAACTATCAAAATAGCACTCAATTTTCTTGATTCTATCTGTCGGATGACGCAAGTAATGTGGGCTTGCTTACAAAACACATAACAATAAAACAGAAATATCAAAAGAAAACAAACTATCTAAGGCATTAAACTATCACGTGCAGATAATCATAGATTAAGCGACAGAGGAAGTGAACCAAAACAGACGAGCCTATTTATACGCACCACATACGTTCATAGTTTTATCTCGGTAAGCCAAGACATTTTTATTTTTGACATACGGGTTTTAGGATGAGGAAGCAAAGATAAGGGCATTAGTAAGGATTTGTTTGCCGTCGAGACCATCACACAAGTCGTGTTTAGTTGGCGGTCATGCATATAAGGGTATCCTCTATCGTAGCCAAAGAGCCAGAGACTATTGTATTATAAACAGCGGTTATTTAGTGATTCAAACGAACGTGAACTAACTTGGTCTTACTAATCCAAACCATAAATTAGGCGGTTATGTAGAGGCGAAAATTTTATGCCATAATATAGAAAAGGGTCTTAACACCTAAAAAATTTTATCACACAATAACAACCCATGTCTTGATTGGGATCATCTTGATGGACCAGTTTACTGATAGCTTCTGAATTTGACTCTTTAGTAACTACGCGCTAAAAGAAACAAACTTTTGAACGATTGCTACGAATTTTGACCATAGACACAGCCATCGCGTAACCTTTTCAGAATTTGTGTAATTACAAGACGTTATTTATACCAGAGACAATTTATTTTAACATGCAATTATACGCGATGAGCTCGCCTTGGTGCCGGGAGTCAAAAGGTAAAGTAAATATAATTACTGGATGTTTAGTAATTAAGTCCCTTTCAAAGAGCCTGTTTTGACAAAGTACCGCAAATTTGTAGAAGTTTCCAATTTACTAGTAGCTAAACTAACTAGCTAACTTAAATACCCGATTCTACAACTATCTGGTATCTTTTATTGCATTAGTGTCTAGCATCATCATTTTAATAGGATGACATATGGAACTGAGACGTGGTCGCTCACTATGGGCTCCATCACAAGGCTCAAAGTCACCCAAAGGGCAATGGAGAGGGCTATGCTCGGAGTTTCCCTGCGAGATCGAATCAGAAATGAGGAGATACGCAGGAAAACCAGGGTCACCGACATAGCCCACCGGATTGCCAAACTTAAGTGGCAGTGGGCAGGGCACATAGCTCCCAGGACCGACGCCCGATAGGGGCAGAAAGGTCCTCGAGTGGCGACCGCGTTCCGTAAGGCGCAGAGCTGGTAGGCCTCCCACACGGTGGTCCGACGACCTGGTTAAGGTCGCCGGAAAGCAGTGGATGCGGGCGGCCCAGGACCGCCTTTGTGGAAATCTTTGGTGGAGGCCTATGTCCAGCAGTGGACGTCTTTCGGCTGAAATGATTATCATCATTTTAGCCCGTACATGACCCACTACTGACTGGGAGGCACCCAGTTCATGGAGGACAATTAAAGACTACTAGCAAGACTGGTTGCCACAGGGTTTGTAAGTAACAAGTTTTCCTTCTCTTGCGGCTGGGTGGCTGTTGAGTACCCTTAGTCGCCTCTTACAGCATTCTCGTGGTGTGAGTTGTGTATTGTAGCATGTATCATAATTACTTATTTATGTTTTAGACAGCAGGTTTTGGACAAACATTCACTTTCTCATGTTTAGTACATTCTTCTTCACAGCTGGCAGATTTTTCAACGTTATTTTTCGTGGAATAAAAAAATCTGATATTTTTTTTCAATATCATCTTCACAGTTCATGTCCCACTGTTGAGTCGGGCCTCGTCCAATTGCAAGAAGGGAAATAGGACTATGGCGCCACGAGAATTTTTCCTTCTCTTGCGGCTAGGTTATCGGCCTCGTTGTTTTCTTTTAGTCGCCTCATTCGACATCGACGTGTTGGGATGGGGTGTTGACACAATTTAAAATAAGTTATCCATTTCTTGAGTAGTTAAGTTAGCTTTAATTATAAGATAACTAGTGGCCCGCCCCGGCTTCGCCCGTGCAAAGCGGGGGTGGGTTATACATATAAACCTTCCCCTTGAATCACACTATCTATTAAAAAAAACCGCTTCAAAATCCGTTGCGTAGTTTTAAAGATTTATGCATACATAGGGACGGACAAAAGAATGCGACTTTGTTTTATACTATGTAGTGATAGTGATAGTGATGCATCGCTGTCCTCATACGAGGGAAGAAATGAATATCTAAAAAAACCCTCCGTAAAATAAGTTGTATGTCATTATAACTGTAATTAAACTAATGTCACTAATATAAAGTAATAAAATAACTTTACTCTGTCATTAATTCAGAACCAGTGGATACAAATTTAACACTCCCCCAAAAAATTCTTTTTCTAATACCATAATTATTATGGATTTATGCCGTAAAAAAATTAGGTCGCTACCTATTATCCACTTATATGTATCATTATATTTATTATGTAGGAAGTGGTTAAGTTTCCATGAACCCACATGCCACCTCGTTGGCTCCAAACAAAAATATGTGTCATGAGCCAATTTTATTAAACATTATTTCCGATAACATTGTAATGACGAATTCCTTAATAGACGATGCTCCACTTTTTATACAACATGAGGATTAGGTTTCACGTATCTAGGTCGCAGCTATATGTAGAGCAAATTCGATTCCTACAATTGCTTTGAAATTGAAGCGTATTAAGGAGTTTGTTGAGATGACCAGCTTAACATGGTTCTGCTTACCTTGATAGTTAAATAAATAAATAAATATCCTTGGACATTTCACACAACGCCATCTCGTCCCAAGCTAAGCAACTTAATACTTGTGTTATGGTAACGAGATGGACGATAAACTACTTATATACATTTTTTTTGTAAATAAATACATATTATAGATAGAAAATGACACCCAGACTCCGAGCCAGTGCCTCTGGTTTAGACAAAGATTTGCCTGACCCCGGAATCGAACCGGGGACCCGTTGATTTAAGGCGGCACATCTAACCACTAGACCAACGAGGCAGTCAAGACAGTTATTTAACGTAAATTAACACTATGATCTCACATTGCAATGCCGCTATATGATTCAAACGTGGATTTTTGATCAAGGATTTAAGATGAATGATGCAATTACCAATTTATTATGTAATCCATACTACTATTACTACTACTCAGACCATAAATGACCTACTGCTGAGTTGGGCATCCTCCTGTCACAGGGAGGCATAGGGTATCGTGTGGCCTTGTCATTTCTTAATGGCGTCTCTTACAACACACAGGATAGAATAGGAACGATAATATATGATATGATGACTTGTATTTGATTGGGCCTGACCCAAGGCCTAGTTGTCATTTATTGCGTTAACGTGATGAGAGAAACACACAGTTTCTCTCATCTGGCGAACTTGCTCTCAATATGCTGTTTAGTGCTTTTTGTAAACAAACCCATTGATTTGAAAAAAACAACTACAGAGTTTCATGCCGGCTCTTCTCTGTAGAGCAGCATTCCGAACCGGTGGTAGTTTCAGCATGAATGTGGGTGGACGTAAGGGTTGTGGAAGATCAAGAGAGATGGATGGATTGTAAGCATGAGAAATTGTGTATGAAAGGTGTGACTGTAGATATGACGACTGATAGGTGTATATGGAGACTACCACCTAGCGTGGGACAGGGGTCGTAAGATGATGATAATGGTAACTATAAATATGACGATTTATAGTTGTGATAAAACTTACGTAAATAAAGTTAATTTTGAGTTTGAGGTTGATAGATGATAGATGATAATCCATGGCAGAACATGAATTATAATAATAGATACTTCGATTTTGTGTAAATTATAGTAATTATTATTTAACCAAAACAGAAGTATCCACCGTCAAACTTCTATCATTTATTACTAGATGGTAATTAATTCCAGATTATACCAGATTCGAGATATCCCAACTCCAAATATTGAGGCTCAACATGTGTAGTTCTGAGGGCTAACGAGCAAATAAATAAAATTTGTTCTACGAATCGAGCTTTTAGTTCCGAAGTTCGCTACGATGGTTAAGTGCTCTTGTTTCGCGTACATTGTTGATTTCCAATTAGCATCCAAAAACTTGACGCATATTTTACGTAACTCAAACCAATTTACTGAATGTCGCGGTCGCTAAATGTCTCTTACACAAATTTATGGAAACCAAAATAATAAAGAGGATGGAAAGTTTTCAGTCGCTTTGCAATGCGATGGTTGTTGGAATACTTCTCTAAAATATGTATTTAAACCTTCATCAAGTATTCCGCGTAAGAGTTTATATTTATTGGATCGATAAAGGCCTTACTCTAAGAAAAACATAATTATAATGATTGTGGATATTCCTTAGTCCGTGGGTTAATGGATTTAGAATACATAGTGTCACCACCACATTCCATCCTGAGGCTGTAAAAAATCCCAAGAGGATATGACAAGGCCGAAAACTAAGCCGCAAGAGAAGGAAAACTTGACGCGAAACCCTGTGCTAACCCATGTAATTAGAGGAAACTGACTCGCCAGTGGGTCATTTATAGGCTGAGTAGTTATAGTAGCGGGATATGCTTTAATTATAATTATATCTAATCAGCGATAATATGAGTCAAATGGTTTTTTAATCTAAACATAATATTTTTCATGACCTAATTTAATTTAAAAGAAAAAATTTGAATTTTACTTATGTTTTGATTTATGAATTTTGCTTTTTGGTTATATTATAATAGAACCATAGAACCTTAATTTTAAGTAGCAAAACTGCTGTCCATTGTAGCCATCAACGTCGATTTGCTCTCCGAATTACTCCCTTGAGCGATCCCATACCGCGTCCCTTTCCTATGTGGGTAACTTGAATTGCCATGCTGTGATGTTACTATTACAGTCCTCAAATTACACCCTCTTGTGCTGTTATGTATTATGTGAAAAATAGCGCGTTTAAATAAAATTACCCCCAAGGGTTGATAGGTTAGTAGCTGGTAGCATTTACGTCGTTAGCTTAATGTATCCGCTCAGTTGGGCCATCGGCTCACCGTCGGGTTAAATGGACTTAAAGGCTTAATTACGTAATTTGAATAGCACTGGTAATTGGTTTCATTAGGATGTACAAACTTTTGTTCAACTTGGGTTGCTAGTATATTCGAACTGATTTGTTTCAAACTGGTGAAATTTACATTGAAAGTTGTGAACGAAATTACGCCAGAAACAAAAGCCTGAATCAATCAACGGCTTTGAACTTTTACATCAACAATTTTGTTCTCACCGCAATATCCCAGGCGCAGTCATTAATCGCGCATAATTTTCTTCACCTCTGCGTTTTTATCACGCGAATAAAATCTTTCAGTTTATGAGATCGACACAGTAGCTCACAATGTTTAATATGAAAAATGAAGAGCTACGTTGAAATTCAACACAATTTAGCTGATATATCGCATGTGCTTTACATTAAATTAAATTCCTATTTTGTTTTAATATACGAGACTCTTACACTAGGTATAACCTGTATCACGAACACAAATGACACCCAAACTCGGTGCGAGTGCCTCTGGTTTAGACAAAGGCACTTGGCCCACCCCGGAATCGCACCAACGAGGCACTCGAATAGACAGATCGAATCAAATAATGTAAAGCATTCGCGATAAATATGTAATTGTGAACACATAAGACATCATCCCTTTTCGATACCTTCAAGACTTAATAATTTGGAAACTTTGTATATAATAATAATTTTCCAAGTCTGTCCTCACACGGACATTTTGACTAGCAGGTATTCACGTTTATATTGTCATCAAAGGTATTCCCGAAAGCAGAGCGTTTAAAGCTAGTATTATTATGCCTATTGTTTCAACTAAACTCTTTTGTTCGCGCTACCAAAATTAATGATGACAGATAGATTTACGTAATGAAAATAAAGAGCGTGCGGTTTCATTATCCTGGGCAAGGACAGTAGGAATAAATATGAGGTAAACACTCAGGGAGGATTAGAAGGCGGGAATGGAAACGCTTAGGAGAATGGTGACTTCGTCCGATTACCTGTGCCAGCTTTGAAGAAATTTAATTTCATGTAAAGGAAATTGTATCATAATATTTGTCGGGATCATGTTTATTAAAAAAAAACAATTAATTTTATGAAAATACGCGCATCATGTTAGCTCGGTAATATGTTGATATATTCTTGCAGTATATTTATCATCATCCATTTCTTTTAATTAAAAGATCCCACGCTATTTTATTGATTTTTATTCTTTGGACACTTGACAACTCCGCGTGACACAGTAGGCTAATTACCCTCCCTGTAACGGGGGGAGGCCCGACTCAGCAGTGGCCCATTTATGGGCTGAGTAGTTGTAGTAGGATGTTCTGCAAGATCAGATCCCACAATGCCGCAACAGGACGCGAGTTGGAGCACCCCGGGGAGGTTTAGTGGGTAGGCCCCACTATGGGGGAGGGACCCACACTCCCATCCACCGAGGATTTTACCCCGGACGAAAAAAAAAAGGATGTTCTGCAAGACAAAGTAGATAACCCCAGTGCTGCAACACTGGTAAAAGTGGCAAGAATACCTAGTTAGGCAAAGTGACGATTAAGCTAGCTCGAAAAGTAGCAAACTATTTGCAGACCCGCCATGAGTACGTAGTCACCGAGCACCCATATCTACAGTCATCGCACTTATTAATTCCAAGCACTCAGACGTAGATATGTTATATTTGTACCTTTTAAAAATATAAGTATGTGTCATCATCATCAGTTTAGCCCATAAATGACCCACTACAAAGTGTTAGGGCTCCTCCAAATTCATGGAGGGAAATAAGCCTATTGTGCCACGCTGCCCAGACACCCGCCTGGGTCTGTATCAAGAATTCCTTATTTTGCGGCTAGCTGATGTCCCTCATGGGTTCCTTTAGCTGCCTCTTACGACATCAACAAGAAGGTATGGGTAGGTGACATTGTGTATTCTAAATCGGTTACCACACGGAGAAAATATTTGTTAATACGGGTACACTGAGGATTCGAACCAGGGCACCAACGATCATCTGCCATAGTATTATGAAACATCCTAATAGTTTCTATTTTCCATTGAGGATCTTAGAAAAAGACTGAAGAAAATACAGAAAGAAGAAGCATAGAAGTTCTGTTAGTGATGTCCGGAACCCTTTTTAGTCGACTTTATAAGGGAACCAGTGCGTTCAAATTTACGTAGCCCGAGAACCTCAGGGCCTAATTCTGATAATTCAACAGAGTCGTACGGCAACTTTAATTGTCGATTTTGACAGTTTTAGTAACATACTAATACTATAGTGGCGGTTCAAGAACTTGGTAAAACATTTGAATTTTTCAGATTAACGCTTCATGTTTAATTGCGATGTGATTTCATCGTGTTGGATACTTCAATAGAAAATTGCTGATTAAAATAAAACTTTTTAACGGAATTATTAATTGCTAGTGGCCCGCCCCGGCTTCGCCCGTGCAAAGCGGGGGTGGGTTATACATATAAACTTTCCCCTTGAATAACTCTATCTATTAAAAAAAACCGCTTCAAAATCCGTTGCGTTGTTTTAAAGATTTATGCATACATAGGGACGGACAGAAGAATGCGACTTTGTTTTATACATGTAGTGATAGTGAAGAGCTGAAAGAAAACCCGCTTCGCTGAGTCATCATTTACTAAACGTAGATTTTAGAACTTCCCTGATCATTCAAGAATTTTTTAGAACAATCTCATTCGATCAGAGTCTAGACATACATTTTAGAACTTTTTAGATGAGTTAGGCTGCAAACTGAAATATCGGGACACACACATTCAATTTGATATATATTAATTCCCAGCGTTTCGCATGTTTTGCGACAGGCGTGGTCTTTGTGTTTCTTATATACTTACACACGATAAATCCGTTAAAAAGTGTTTAATTTCAATGTGTAATAATCGCAAAATCCTAAGACATCCGAAAGTAGCTGGCGGCCACGTCTTTGTTCTGTACAACACGTTTATCTTCCCTTGTATCGACTTGCAAGGGAAGATAAAATGCCAACGTTACTAGTGGTTCCCGCGAGATTTGCCTCTGGGCACGGTGACGTCACGGCATCTGTACCCAAGGTTTCCGTAGGCGTACAAAACGGTGGAATAAATTATAAGTTTATTTTGTCCACGTTCTTGAATAGTGTTTACTGTACGTGCTTTTACTCGAAATATTTCGGGTATTAATGCTATTTGTTCCATCGAAAATAATAAATGCTTTGCGTATCTGTTTAATTTTTATTTCGATGATGCATGTATCTAAACTACTTTACAAAAGACTAATTCACTTCATAATATGTCCGAAAATCTCCTTTAAGACTATAGACTCTACCACTTGCTGATGTTTGTTGAAATAGGCCTCATATATCACAAAAAAGTGGGAATTTAGTAATAAATTATTTAATCTTTGCAAATGCCTGCTTAACCCTGTGTAAAAATAAATGGAAAACTAAGATCTAATTGTTCCACAGGGAACTAAATAAACTTCTCTGTGAAAAAATGTTAGGTATTTTTCCTTTCTCTTGTGGGAGCTGTCCATTCACTAAGGCCAAAAAGGTAATCTTATATATAAAATTCCACGGTGTTTGTTATTAAATTCATCCCAAATGGCTTGACCGATTTTGAGGAAAGTTGGTAGGTATGGGAATCTGACTTATTATATTTTTCATTTCCCTCAATGTTACCCCTAAATTTCTTCTTTTATTTTTTAGACAAAAGGTTTTATTTTTATTATGCAGCATACATAAATACATGCAACCCAAAGTTTTCATCCCTCTACGACCAACCCCTATTTTTAGCAGCGATATTTATATAGCCAAACAGCATTTGCCGGGTCAGCTAGGAATTTTATAAAATGTCATGTAGCTTGATACCTTTATTAATTTAATTACGGATATATAAGAGTGGTGTAGGTTTAAATCAACATTTACCTGGTTATTTAATACGTAGGTATATAAATTATGATTCCAACAGAACCGTAAAGAAAGGAGAATAAAACATTTCACTTATCTGTACGTTCTTTGAACCTAGATGAAATCCTAGCTCTTTATACATATGTACAATCGGCTTTACATAACCCATAGGTCATCGATTTAAAATGGGTATATTGACATTACATAGATATAATATTTCTCAATCTGTAGTGATTTATGAGCTCTGTCGAGTCTTCGCTCCCTAACATAAGATAAAAATGTCAGGACTCCCATCTTTCACGATATTATTGCAACACAGCGATACATACACCTTGCCTGGAGATCCGTAGGAAGTTTTTAATACATACGTGGAACAAAAATCGTAAAATTATTCTTCCAATACGAACCTCTTATTTTACCGACATAGGTACTAATATGGTTAACTAGCTGCTCCCAGCAGTGGTACCCGCGTGGTAATGGAATAATTTATTTCGAGAAAATATATATCTATAGTAGGTATATAGCCTATAACCTTCCTCGATAAAATGGACTATCCAACACTGAAAGATTTTTTGAAATCCGACCAGTCGTTCCTGAGATTAGCATGATCAAATAAACAAACTCTGCAGTTTTATATTAATATTAAGTATAGAATTTTTATTTTTTATGTAAGAGCAGGCAGATGACTGCATTCCGCCTGATGTTAAGTGGAAATGCCGTCCAGAAGTGGGGATACACACAGTTTTTATGAATAGTACATTGATATACTCGTACTAGGGTAATGGGTGAAGGTAACTTATTTAATAAACAGTTCGAGGGATAACTAAGTATTCAACCTGAGGTAAACATTGTGCTTTTCATTACTACCACGAGGACAATAAACATAAATAGGGTGGTGACACCATGTATTCCAAATCCGTCACCACACGCACAAGTGTGAGTCGTCGTTTCAGCTCATGAATGACCCACTACTGAATCGGGCCTCCTCCAAATTCATGGACGGAATTTGGCCTACTGTGCCACGCTGGCAAGATGGTTTGGCACAGGTTTCCTTCTCTTGCGGCTAGGTGATTTGCCTCTTGCGTTCCCTTAGTCGCCTCTTACGACACCATCGGGATGGTCAGGATTGGTGACACTCTGTATTCAAAATCCGTCACCACACGGAGTAAGAGTAGAATTAAGTCGTTAAAATAACAAATAATTTATTTATACTTCACCGTTTTTTATTTCAATTTTAAAGCACGCTGTATTTGAGTGGCTGTATAGAAAGTTGCCAGTGATGACTTATGGTAGAGGCGTAGTCGCTCACTATGGGCTACATCAAAAAACTCAAAGTCAGCAGTGGGTCTTTCATGGACTGTGTTAATGATGATGATGAAGAGCACAATACCTGTTTAGAATAAATACATTGCGTATAGGTTCCACCTATTAAACATAAAGCACGGAACCTTACCTTAATATTAAGTAAGTATGTACTTAAACGTGCCAATTATCCGAAACATTCGGTATTTTACTCCAATCCATTATATTCCATTTGTGGCAGCATTATCCGTGTAATTAAAAATTAATAGATTTCATAAATCAATAATAATGTCCGCTGTTTGGCCAGTTTGCAAACAAGATCATTCAATAATACGATTATCGGCCTGCCGTATAAATTATTTATAACAGTTTATTGCTTTCCTATATCTTATTGCGCTAATAATGATTATTGCTTTAATTGCTGTGTTACATTGTATGAATCTTTTAGCCGATTGTGGTTTCTATGAGGTGCTAGTGCATTCGCCTAATAAATTATTGTAAGTAGTGGTCGCCCAGCGGTCGAAACTCGTCCATAATTCATTTAGATTGTAGTTCTATTTAGACAGTTCTATTCTCAATTTCCCCATAGACTTTAACAACAAACAAAATAGTATATAAACGTGTCAAATACACGGTAGTGTGTGTATTGTTTTTTTTATTGAATTAATGTATTTTGTCCATAATTAAAAAAAATGCATTCTGACTTCTTTCTCTTTTTAAGAACTATAAGTGTGAGAATTTGCCGACTCCTCCGTCCCCATTATTCATAATCTAATTATGCTTTTGGTTTCAAATAAGTTTATTTGAAAGAAAGGAAAATGAAGAAAGAAATAAATCAAAAGCATTTTAGCGGTTTTCTCTGGTTTCTCTCGTGACTAGGAATGCGACAAAGAAACGAAACGTTGGCAATTAAATAATGTAATAAGTACATTTTAAAATAATACAAATACAGGCCAGTACCCAATGGCCGGGTATCCAAGAGGATTTGAAACGGAACATAATAATAATGTCACGAAGACGTCAAAATATATTTTATTTTTATTTTATTTTATTTGGGGGGCTTGCGGCCGTCAATAATTAGATAAAAAGGAAAATACAGATATGAAACCTTGTAGCATTTCCAACAATACCAAACACTGTAATATAAGACAGCTTGATTTTATTAAAACAATATAAATTTCCAATACAAAATTTGTCTTCCATTAGTAATAGATATATGATGATTCGGACTGCCTCGTTGGTCTAGGGGTTAGATGTGCCGCCTTTGGAGCAGCGGGTCCCGGCTTCGATCCCGGGGTCGGGCAAGTTTTTGTCTATACCAGAGGCCAATTGTGTTTGTTAATCACATGTTTGTAAAATGCCCCCGCGATACAGGTATAACTAGGGCAGGGGTTTCGTTTAAAAAAAAGTGAACTAGATGTCAAAATTCTGCAAACATACTATTTTATTTCTCCCAGGTTTGGTGCATTCCCTTGTGTACGAATCTACTTTCACAGTTATTTACGTTACCTATGTCGATTAGGAAAATTAGCACAGGGTAAACTGTTTAGGCTACCCTTTGTTTGTAAAGCAGCTTTCTGAAGACACTAGGGGCCTTAAAACTGGTATCCGCAGTGCTAAAATGTATGGGATGACATTTTGCAATCACGTGACTTAACGCGGTTACATAGAGTCTTTGCGTCCAGCCCTAAGTCATTAAAAATATTGTTAGAATTGCAGGTCCGTGGTCACGAGAGACCGCAATGCAATAAATAGGTATTTAAATAAATGTACACGATCAGAACCGTTAAGAAATCATTAGTGCAACGTGCAAAGATCGTGAAACCTAACTAACACACACGATTGGTAGATTTTTTATTGATTTAACTTATCAGCACATTACCATGATTTCTATATGACGTGTATATATACCCGTTTTCTTTCTGTATATATACCCGTTAATACGCCTGTTTTGTTTTAAGCTGTTTAACACAATTGTGCGTGGCGCCAATTGATAAAAATAATATCAGTGCGGATATCCGTTTGCTCTTTTTAACGCGTATTAAATCTGCCTCTAGTTTCTCATCGTTAAAACAAGCAAGTACGACAAGGTCAAGCGAACATAAATTCATTTAGGGTAACAAAAGCGTTCCACCGTGCTAATGAAGAACGACGACTCACTTAATTACCTTTTTATTTTTTTCCCACTGAAAGCCCAAGAAAGTTTTTATTTATATCAAAGAAGTATATTTGTACGTTGTGGAGTTAAGGATTATTTTTAGGATGAGTGTTAGGTGCCGATAATAGACTACATACTCCACAAGATAGTCCTGTAATGATGATTATTTAAAATGCTGTGTTAATATGTGGGGGACTCGACGATAATAACAAATAAAAGTTTTCACGGCCGTACTCACATTAGTTTATTCATCGGTCCACACACATTGAAATATTATTGAAAATCACATTCACAACTTAATACAACCAGATAAGATAAACTCCACATTAAAACGGGCATTAGAAAACAGCAACAGAAATAATAATTATAAGCATTAGGCAGAAAAACAAACCATGCAAACTCACAAGCTAGCAATAATGGCCGAATTTCAACGGACAATGCGCGCGCATCCGCGGCGCTGTGAATGCGTTCACACTAGTTGTCTTGCTTGCTTGTTCGATGCAAGTGGCTAGTCCACAAATACTTAAAAATATAAACAAACATAGCAAGCTGATATACAATGGGACTAAATTGGCACAAATAATAGCATAAAAGAAGGAAGATTAAAAAAAACCAATCCCACATTTGTATCGTCAATACAGTCCATAAAAGACCCACTGCCGAGCCGGGCCTCCTCCAACTACCTGGAGGGTAATTAGCCTACTGTGCCACGCTGGCCAGACGGGTTGGTATAGAGTTTCGTATCAAGTTTACCTTCTCTTGCGGCCTTGTTATTTCCTTTTGTCGGCTCTTACGATTCCTTCAGGTTGGAATGGGGTGGTCACACTAATTCTAAATCCTTCACCTACACATTTGTACAGTGTGCATTAGGATTCGTCGAAAAGAGACGTCCTTTTAATGAAACATCCAAAATTTTGTGCAAGCCCATCTGGCTAGCGTGACACATTAGGCTGATTTCCATGTCATTTGACGAGGCCCGATTTAGCAGTGGATTTTTGTCTGTATCTAAAGATAATATGCAACCTTAATCTTGTTTAAAACAACAGAGAATACAGTTAGTTATAATGAAGAACGAAGTCTTGTTTAATTACCTTTTGTAATTTTTCCGCTGAACGGGCGAGCGTATAAATTAATTTCCTTCCCAGTGGCCTCCATGAGGGCTATTATGGAGCACTAAGTGAACCCTCTTTTGTCTGACACAACCCGCCCAGCTTGTTAGAAAGTCTTTAAAAATCTTGCTAACAAGGCCAATTTACGCAGCGTAGAACACTATTTCAGAGGTTCTACACTTTATAGCTTCAATTTTGTGGGGAGATGTGAAAATGCGGACGTGGTGTATGTTCACATATTTTCATATGAAATCTTTTTTGTAGACTAGCTAATGTCCTGTGGTACTTTTTTATTAGTTACAAACGTAATTAACTTGTTTTATTCCTCTTCTCTCGAGAAATAATTGGTAGGTACTGGAAAAAATCTATTTGGTAACACAATAATATAGTCTATTTGAATCATTTTATATTATAATTGAATTACTTCTGTTGATATCAGCTCCATGTTCTCACTTTTAGTAATTTTACTATTTTACCCATTCACTATTTTTCTTATATCTACTTCGTTTAGGTTCTAGTAACTTAATAGACTTTACTTCCTTGCAGTTTCGATATAAAGCAACATTGTACACGGAAAAAAGTAATATAAGCAGAACCCGTCAAAAGATATATCTGCCTAAATCTCTAAGAACATCGGAGACTCCATTTAAGAAGCTTGCGTTCAAAACTTTTCCAATATTTTTTTCATCACAGTCGTCAACTTTCACAGCTCAGTATCACACCGACAAACAAACAATATTTCTACCCGTGACCCAAGTTTTTGAAACTTATTTCCATTTCGCGACGTGTCGCATAGAATATATTAGCCTACAAATAAATAATACTTTTTATATTAAAATAAGATTAAGAATTATTAAAAAAAGTAAGTGGTTGTCCTAAATAGCTTGGACGTGGATTGCCACTTCCATTGGCAAAACGTATAAAAATAACGTAAACAAATAAATTAATGTAGTCACTAAACACAAATCACCTAACCATTTGGATTCTGTGACTCGTTTCGCCTTCATCTTTAATAATCAGCAACATGTTTCGGAACTAATTCACATGAACTTTCGTTCCATCTTCGTTAGTAGCGCATCGGTATTCATTAGCCATTGTCCTGACAAAACTTCTAACCACGTATTTGTTGCCAGGTCTACAGTTCCTACTGTCAGCAAACTTCTAACTTTTGCCGCAACTTCTTTTGTACGTGGACGACCTAATTTTCTACTGTATCGCTTATTATTGTGTTACGAATGATAAACTCGTATTTGGAAGAATACCTTACTCATGCACACAGGTCAACTATTTGGAACGTACTAAAATCATCGTCAATTAAAGTTTAAAATGGGTCAGACAAAGATGTTTTATAATAGCAAGGTATGTGTTGATATAGTATATTTACAACATTATATTTTAAACGGATGGACCGATTTGAAGGATATTTTTCTATGCGTTTGGGTGGCACCGAGGATGTCTTAGATTCACAAATCAGCCCGACAGATGGCGCTGCATCATGAAGGACAACGTCTGCCCGGTCATCTAGTTTTAAATGTATACTTAGAATTTCGTTGGTCGAATTGTTCGTGGAAATTAAACGGACTTTGTTACATAGCAACTGTTGGTTACACATCAATTATAATTAAGGTAAATGTAATAAAGGGGTTCTACGTGCCTGCATTGTCAGATATACCACTGCATTATAGATACTGTTTTTGCTACAGGCTCTGTAAAGCTACATCGAATTTCGAATAGGATACGTTGGAAAATAAATGTCACAATAAGATGACCAACTTCTGCAGTTGGTCATTTCCCTCACGGGGTTGTAACAACAGCCGGCGACCGCTCTGACGCATTGACTACAACGTCTAGCTGCAAAGTAAAGGTGTATGCATATTTTAGTAGGTTTATAATGGTATATAGGGGTTTATGAGATAAGGCAGATTCATTTTATAAAATCTTCTTAGAAGTGGCCCAAGCTCGCATAAAAGCTAGATCCATGTTTTTATGTCCATAATATTATGGCATAAACCCTACCATATACTTCTTACTTCTACTTAAATTCGACAATAGGTGCATCGTGGAAACCTGGATGCACGTTCCTACTATAAACATGTTAGAATAGGAACAAAGTAGTGTGTTTTTTTTAAATCTATGGCTTGAATGCATTTGACCCTAGGCTTGCGTGATGAAAGCTAAGATGGAGCAGGCAATTCAAGGAAATGTCCTCTCGGGCACCAGCTCTCGCATACACACCACGAAACACAGCAAAACTGCTTGGCTGGCTTTGTCGGACTTCGATGTGAGGGTGATAGCTAGCCGGGCAGATTGGATCGTACCACCAAGCGTGCTGGGTTTTGTTGACTTAAAGAATACGAGTATTTCCCAGCGTGCGATGGGGATGTGTAATATTCTGTCCCGTCCCCACACGGGGTTGGTTTGACTCTCTCAGTCCTCTCTATTAATCGTCGTCATCGAATCATCAGAAACGGGTCCCGGGTTCGATTCCGGGGTCGGGCAAGTGTCTTTGTGTAAACCAGAGGCACTGGCTCGTAGTCTGGGTGTCATTTCTATTTATAATAAGTATGTAATTACAAAAAGAAATATGTATATAAGTAGATTATCATCCATCTCGTTACCATAACACAAGCATTAAGTTGCTTAGCTTGGGACGAGATGGCGTTGTGTGAAATCTCCAAGGATATTTATTTTATTTAGTTTAGGCAAGAATAATATGATCCTCCTACATCGTCATATCATAAAATACTATACCCACTGTTGAATCAGATATAATTAAATTTGATAAAGGGAAGACGGTTAAGGCCGGTGTTTCCGGATTCTCCGCCTAGCACGCTCATTTTACCTCCGCTTAGGATAAGCACATGTTGCAATGAGTCAGTGACATTAAAACTTGCAAATCCTTCAAGACGCGGAGAACCTACCACTCAATCGTGAACAGAAATTTATTTTCTGTATTTAAAACGGTAGGTTGTTTTTGCTGAAGCGTCACTAGTAATTTGCATTGCAAGCAGGAAAGCGCCTTTACATCGACACGGATCCAAAGTACGTCTCGGTTAAGTGGGTCGTGTGTATCCGGAGGGGCGACTGCTATCGTTTGATAGTCGCTTTAATGCATTAAACGTTAGTGTTATTGCACTTTGATGCGATTAGAAAACCTTTAGTAGATAGCGCTCAAGCTGAACCTGACCCCGTTTATGTCTGTTGGTTGTGATCTTTTCTTTAATTAATTTTAAGTTTACTTTTAACAAAGGTCTTCTAATTTATACTTTGACAATTTAATCCCACGAATACGATTCTTCGATTATCTGTGGTATACATTGTAACCTTTTTTTACTCTGATCTCCTATCATGAAATATTGATCCGCGTAGTGAGGGATTGGGAATGCTTTGTCTACATTGATAGCTGTAGCAAGTAAGGGCGTCTACAGACCTATAGTAAAAACGACTGCCTTGTTGGTCCAGGGGTTGGATGCGCCGCATTTGGATCACGGAGTCCCGGGTTCGATTCCGGGGTCGGGCAAGTGTCTTTGTGTAAATTTGTGTTCGTGAATTTCATGATTGTAAACTGCCCCCGCGGTACAGGCCATACTTAGTGCAGGGCTTTCGTTAAAAAAAAGAAATGGAAAATAATTAACAATGTCACCAAATTATTCCAAACGGAAGGTGTCGTTAAATGAACAAATGCCACAGCCAACGCAAAGAAGACATGGAAATCTAAATACCTATAGCTTATGCCAATCTGTTCGGTGCGACGCACAGCAGGCATTTTTTGCTTCAAGGAATGATAGCAGGCATCTTGTAGCATATGTGAGGGCATAGAACCTACTTAGGAGTACTTCAGTGTATACATTTAGTTTTCTATTATGGAGTATGAGATGTTTTTATAATGCAAATTTTTATCACAAAATGTGTTTCCACCGGATGTCTTTTGTAGTAAAATGTTCTAGTACAATATATTACAAGAATTTTTTACGCTTTAATAGCGGGCCTTCATAAATGTGTAATAGTTATATATTCATAAAAGTGTCTAAAACATGGAACTGGTCCAATGCCTGTCCAATATCGTTACGATAGCTCAAACTAAAAGTTTTAAACTAGTTACCAAGTTAGTGTAAACAAGCGGCAAAATCGCTTAAAACTTTTTATCCTCTGTGATAATAACAATAAAATTAAGGTTTTATGTGTCATTTTCGGTAGGAGCTTTGAACCCATTACATTATACGTTTCACGGGGAGTTAAAGTCAACGGGAGCTTGTACAATACGAAGAGACTTTTTTAAGGGAATCACAAAGCTTTAGAATTTTACCTTTATAGGTGTCTTAATATCCACATAAGTGTATCGTTTAGTTGCTTTCCAGTAGGCTTCTTTGTTCTATTCCGTTTTTGGAGGGCACTAAAGTTTTTTTCACTCTACCTCTGCCGTGCGCAGGGAATTTTATATACTAAGGGGCACTCAATATTGGGCCATTATGAGTATCATAATGTCTATTTTTTTTAATAAAAACCTATATACTTGCCAAATATGCATCAATAATATCTTATTTACCAAAGTATGTTACCAAATTTAGGCCTAAACTAAATAAATCTTCATTTACTGCATGCATATCGGATTATGTTCAGTGTTAAGATATAGGTAGACCGGAGCATTTAGGGGTAGTCTGTGCGGTGACGGATATGGAATACATTGTGTCACCAACCCATTCCATCCTAAAGGTGTCGTAAGAGTCGTCAATAGGAAATGACAATGCCGAAAACCTAAATGCCTGGGTCATGTATGGGCTGAATAGTAGGAGACAGGGGCTTCATAGTCTGAATATAAGAAAACCCCATCTCGTACCTTTCACTCGACACCTCTTTTCGAAGTAAATAAAGAAATTGGGTTTAAATAATGTATTTGCAAATCTCACGAAAGGAAAAGCAGGTACTCCCTAAAATATCTGCACATTATTGGATGTGACGGGACGACCTCGTCGCCTCTCGAACGCATTCATTAAACATTCATGTGCAGATGACAGATCGAGATTTTCGGCATGATATATGGGCGTATAAATAAAATTGATGATTCTAAAGTGCTTTTCCGTCAAGTTAATTTGTTCGCCTTGTTTTATTCAAAACGAGTGTTATGGTATTGGAGTGTTACGCTACAATGGCAGCGCTGAATTATATTAAGCGGTTACTTCTCAGCCCTTATATTACGCACTGCTGAGTCGGGCCTCCCCCAACTACATGGAGGGTAATTATGCTACAGTGCCACGCTGGCCAGGCGGGTTGGCACAGGGTTTAGTATCAAGTTTTTCTTCTCTTGCGGCTAGGTTTTCGGCCGTATCATATCCTATTGTCAACCCTTAGGCTGAAATGGGGTGGAGACACAATGTATTCTAAATGCTTCATCACACGGAGATTAGATTAAGCGATTAGTAAGAGTTAAATGTCTGACAGAACCTGGGCATAATGTTTAATAGGTTATTATGCAATCCAATAGACTGTATAAAACACTTTTCACTTGGAAAATCTAGAAACATATTTGTTACCTAGAAAACGTATTTCTTGAGTTAAAAAGCACTCTCTGTTAAACTCTGTTTAAACTCTAGCAGAGCTTTTAATATCTTGTTCTATTGTAAAGGCATTCCTATCGTAACTTCAACGAAAACGATGCACCTGAAATAAAATTCTGTAGGTGTCCATCGTATGTGTATGTTTGGTCTATTACTGATGTTTAAAATGAATAAGGCTTAATTTTATATCAAACATTTAGTGTCATTACAGTTTTACGCACACGATTTTTTAACATTTTGTTATTATTTATTTACAGGTAAGTTGCTGCTCGTATGGACCGAAGCAATCTAACATCGTCCAGGTACAAGTATAAAGCACGATGTAAGGTACGAAATAGACCAGAAATTTTAATGGCCAATCTCACAAGGCAATTTACTATTAGCTAACGGAAACTTCATAGAATACATCCATTTTTATCTGGCAAAATAATTTTAATTAATAAATCCGTATATCCATTGCCTCTACCACAGTCACTATAGTTTGTGCGTTATAGCATGGTGCGGGTGACAGTTTCGGTAACATTTCGTTTCACTCTTGAAAGTTGCCGCGATTTACAAATTAAGACTTTCTTATTATGACATTCGTATTTCAGCTGTACCACATTCGTATTCGTGATATATTTAATTATTAATAATTGTAGAAAATTTAATGAAACCTACCAGAATGTTCTAGTTTACAAATTAAATAAAATTGAATGAAAAATTAAGCAAAGTGTTATGTGTATAACGTAACGCCATAGACGTATCTAGTGATGGAATGTACTGCTTCGATGGATAGTCGATATTTTTCATAATAAGAAACGTATATTGTGCGTAGGTCAATTTTTATTTTTAAAGCTGGTCTATAATTATACAACAGAACATTTATAGGGTAAGGTTGCTTATAATGTTGCTAAGAAAAAACAACGTAAACCCGATTTTGATTATTTTATATAAATACAAACATAATTATTTAGCCATAAAACATTTATATTGACAAGTTTATACACGTAGTTACACTAGACAACTGAATAACACACTCATTTCTACAACAATATTAAAGAGGACCAGATTTATGCTGCGAGTATCGTTAGCGATAAAAATGAATTGCATATCGTCACATCCCTAGTACTGTCATAATGGCAACTGTCACCCGCACCATGCTACAACGCAAATAGTATAAGCCTTTTAGCGATTTAGTTACGCCTAATTTTATTTTTTAGTCATCCGACATGACTATCTTTGTATTTTTGTAAGCTTTGATAACTTCTACTACTATACATCCAGAAATCACTCACTTCCGAGTGCTGGGCTCCCATGACATAGAGGGTAATTAGGCTACTATGCCACGCTGGCCAGACGTTTATTTTCCTTCTCTTGCGGCTAGGTTTACGGCCTTGTTATCTCCTTTTGTCAGCTCTTACGACACTCTTAAAATATAATGGGGTGGTGATACTTTGTAAACACCGGTTTTGATAATTACTCGGTCATTCTCTTAGCTTTTTAGATTATATTATTAATCATACAACTAACTACATTATGGAATAGTGGATCAATTAAATCAATTGGTAAACTGGAGTAATTCAAAATATTGTATTTTTTTAGACGTAAACTTCTTCTCTTTGTTGACTGGCTTTTTGCGTATTTTGACACGATTCCGCCAATATCACGTGTTGAAGATAAACGTTGGGGGTTGATCAAAATTCACCGGGAGTAGAGATTAGACGTAAATCTTTTGTGTAGTTACTATTTTACTAACTCGCCTTGGCATTCATTGACAGAATACCGTGGGCTGTGACCGCAGACATGAAAATTTCTTATTTACTTTTCATTTGAATACTTCTACCAACCAGGATTTCAAATATTCTTTGTTCGTTTTCAGCTTTCGCATAAAATCTAATTTCAACTTTATGTTTCTAACCGACATTCTCCGGGAACTTATTTTATTTCAGTTTGCTCAAGGCTCTATCCAAATGAACCATAAAACTTTATAAGGAAACTGAGCTTGTAGAATATTTTGGTCGCCATGCAATGACCAACGTATGAAATTTGGTATCTATAATAATAGGTCTTGTACTTCAATGGTTAGGACACAATGAAATTTACTAATTAAAGTTTCGATCAGCTTCTTCTATGAAAACCAAACTAATTCTGTAAATGTAACAAAGAGTGGATTTTATCAAAGTAATTGGGGATAGTGAAGCTACATTTTGAATATTGAGTTGCATACATTATTTGGAACGCAAGGTTATTTTCTGTACCTATCGAAATTACATTCCATGCATCCTGCATCCTGATTATTTGTGCTGGCGGATCTAGCGTGTATATAATAAATCTGCGTTACTGTCATACTAGACGTTTTTATCTCAAATGCAAACTCGCAATAACCGTTGCGAAATTCAGAATGGTGCGTCGCAATTTTACCCCTTCCCGTCTTGGTGTAAACATTGGATTTCTACAGGGCATTCTACCTACTCTGTTTTACCTTATTTTTAGTAGTAGATACGATTTTGTTTTACGAGTAAATATTCTCACTTAACTATTTGAAAATGATGGCGTGATGATTAGCGTCAATTCATACTATTGTTTAAACTTTCCTGATAGCTTGCTAATAACTTTATGCTTTTCTAATTTGATTAAATACCAAATTTTCTATTGGTTTAATTTAAGTGATAATAATACCCATTACATTTCGCCTCACATTCCGTTATTTTAATATAGTTAAGTTATGAGATGGAATCTGTGTTATATTAATGAGACAGCCAGTCATGTGTCATGTCGTTCAGCTTCGTTGTTGTCGAGTGTCATTGGTGTGCCTGCCACTGACAGCACCCTTGGCTTAATAGCTGTTAATACAGCACAATCCAATTTTATAGAACGTGAAGAAATAACTGAAAACTGTCTGACTGAATCTGACTTCATTATCATTATCATCATTATCACTACATACCTAGTATAAAACAAAGTCGCTGTCGTCTGTCCGTCCCTATGTAAGCTTAAAACTTTAAAACTACGCAACGGATTTCGAAGAGGGTTTTTTTAATAAATAGAGTGATTCGAGAGGAAGGTTTATATGTATAATACATGCATAGTTACACCCGTGCGAAACCCGGCCAGGTAACTAGTTTATGAATAAAAATGTTTGGAAAATATATGTAGATACGCACATATTTTCTTTGTGGGTAGTTAAAACATCAACAGTAATTTAATAAGCTCTTACATTTATTTTAATTAAATACATATTATTATAAAGTACTTACACTTACATATGCAGTAAATTAAGTAACTAACTCACTACTTCTCGTTTTGCAAATAACTTCCACTTTACTTTCACTTTTCTTCACTGTCTTCACTCAAGAACTATGGACGGGAAACTTGAAGCTGGATTAGCTGAATCGGAGAAGGTTTTTAGTTCCCGAATGCGTGATTATGACAGCAAACTTCAGGCTGCCACATCAGCTGGAACCACTACTCATCCAGATCTGCCATCATTCTCAAGGGACTTCACAAAATTCAAATCCTTCATGTGGCAAAGTTTCACTGCTCTGAAGGCCCAAATTGAAATCCTGTCTCTGGGTTTGGACCGGCATGAAATGGCAATGCGCCGGAAGGTGCTTCTACTGCACGGAGTTCCAGAAAAACCCAACGAAAAGGTGACCGATGTGTGTCTAAAAATATTTAACGCCAAACTGAAACTCGATGACATTGCACCACACAACATCTACGCCTGCCATCGCCTCGGGAACGTTCAGGGTAAAACTCGTCCGATTTTAGTAAGGTTCAGGGACATAGAATCGCGCCATACAGTATGGGACACCAAGACATCTCTCAAAGATACTGGTATAACGGTGTCTGAATTCTTGACACGGCCCAGGCACCGGGTTTTTGTTGCAGCACGTAACCACTTCGGCATTAAAAATTGCTGGTCGTCCGAGGGGCGCATTATTATTGCTACACCCAACAAAGTCCGTCACAAAGTCGAGTCTTTTAGTGAGCTGGAATCGCTTATTAACCGTTTTCCTACTGCCGCTGCCAGCCCGACGGCCGCAACAGCATCATCCACAATCGAGGCTGCGAAGACCTCTGCTAAAGTCCAGCGGAAGACCAGAAGACTATAGTAGCTACTTCCTATCATTTTTTAAATTTTTTATCATACATAACTTTTACCGACTTTTACGTTCTTGTTTATTGTTTGTTTTCACCGGGGGGTACTTCAGTCTCACGTCATTATATTTTTATCAAACTTGAGATTCATTACTGATGTGCGTTGACGTTGTACTCTTGGCAATCAGTACAATGTGCCGTGGTTTGTGCCCTTACCTCGTTTTTGTTTCATATTGTTTGTTTGTCTTGTATGTTTCCTTTTTTATTTCTTTCTGTTATTTGTAAGTGAAAGTTTTTTTTTTCTCTTCGTTTTAATCTCTTTCAACAGTATGGTGAGTTAGTAACTATATATTTAATATTAAGTACATTTTATAGTATTTGTAGTCTTTTAATATTAGTTTAATACAATTTATTATAGTTTTTAAATATATTTATTTATTTATATATTATTTTGTATTTTAGTATATATATAAATATAGTTACCTATTTAGTATATGTCAAACCTATGTACAGAACTTGATTCTTTTCTATCCTGTATATCCTCGTCAGCTAGTTTCGTCAGTGCGGGCAGCGTTGCTTCGGAATTATCCTCGGATGAAGATATTTCATCTATATTTTCCAATTTACCTAGTAACCTTAATATAGTACATATCAATGTTCAAAGCGTTCCTGCTCACTACCATGATCTTCTGGCTTACTTTGGTAACTGCCGTCTTGATGCCATCCTCATGTCTGAATCTTTTCTCAAACCATCCCTTGTTTCTGCTCACTATGTTTTGCCTGGCTTTGTACTTATACGTAATGATCGCACTGGAAAGGGTGGCGGTGGTGTTGCCATCTACCTACGTTCCAATATACCCTACAAAGTTTTAAGCGTATCACCCTCCCAGTACAGTGCTTCAGCTGAGCATCTCTTTCTTGAAATTACGTTACGTCATTCCAAATTTTTACTTGGTGTCTATTACTGCCCCAATCTTAATATTAGCTATTTTGATTCATTTGATTCTCTCTTAAACGATTATGCCTCTCTTTATATTCAGGTAGTCATTATGGGCGATTTTAATACATGCCTTCTAAAAAACGATTTCCGTTCTCGTAGACTTACTTCCGTACTAAGCTCTTATAATCTTCACGTTTTAAGTCTTGCTGCTACTCACCATTTCCCCCACTGTATCCCCTCACTATTAGATCTTATGATTGTCTCTTCTCCCAGTTTGATTACTACTCATGGGCAGCTCTCTGCTCCTTTCTCTTACCACGATCTCATCTTCTTATCTTATGATATTCGCCCTCCCAAAAGACAAGTGCAATCTCTCCTTCTTCGGAACTACAGGAATATTGATTTGGAGATATTGCAGCGTGATTCTTCTGAGATTGACTGGAACCCCTTATTCTGCGCCACCTGTACTGATGACAAGGTGCAATATCTCAACAATAGGCTGATACAGCTATACGACAGGCATGCCCCTTTGCGCCGAGTTAAAACACGTTCCAGCTCCTTGGCTCACCCCTGCAATCAAGGAAACTATGGCACGAAGGGATAATGCTAAGAAAAAGTGTAAGCGCAATCCTACGGACATCAACGTAAGTCGTTTCAAAATTCTTTGCAACCGTTGTAGTCGTCTGTGTAGGGACGCTAAGAGGCGCCATTTTCATTCTTCTCTTACCAACCGCAAAGCTACTGAAGTTTGGCATTTTTTGAAAGCTAATGGTGTTGGAAAATCCACTCATCATGACTGCCTTAACTTCGATCTGAACTCTCTGAATCAACATTTCTCTATTCCCCCTGTAACCCTTGATTCAGAGACAAAACGGAACACTCTACATACTTTGTCCAATAACCCGATCCCTAACTGCACCCCCTTCACTTTTAGCACAATCACTTCTGATGATGCTCAAAAGTCACTCACAGCCATCTCTTCTACTGCTATTGGCAGTGATAACTTGTGCTCAAGGATGCTTACTCCTATTCTGACCGTCGTACTCCCCATCCTTACTCATATTTTCAACCATTCCTTATCATCTAGTCTCTTCCCTGCATGTTGGAAAAAAGCACATATAATACCGTTACCCAAAATGTCTAGTCCTACCCTTCCCTGTAATTTTCGACCTATTTCCATCCTTCCTTTCCTTTCTAAGGTACTTGAGCACATTGTTCACCGACAACTCTCATCCTACTTACATGAGAATAATCTTCTTAGCCCTTTTCAATCGGGATTTCATGCTGGACATAGCACAGTTACCGCTCTTCTTAAAATTACTGACGACATCCGATGGGCTATGGAGAAAAAATGTCTCACCCTATTAATACTGCTTGACTTCAGTAGTGCTTTCAATTCAGTTAACTTTGATATTCTTCTCGGTACCCTTCAATCCCTTAATATTTCTCCTTCTTGTATTAATTGGTTTGATTCCTATCTCCGAGGCCGCTCGCAGTGCGTAACTCATAATGAGATATTCTCTGATTGGTTTTCCTTAACCGCGGGCGTGCCTCAAGGCGGCGTCCTATCTCCTCTACTATTCTCGATATACATTAACTCTGTTACCAGAGTGATATCTTCTCATTTTCATCTCTACGCAGACGACTTACAAATTTACCGCCATTTCTCGATGGATGAAGCTGCAGTTGCGATATCTGCCTTAAATAATGACCTGCTCAATATTAGTAGTTGGGCTAAATGCTTTGGTTTGCACATAAATCCTAGCAAATCGCAGGCCATCATTGTCGGCAGCAGATATTTTACTTCACTCCTTGACGTAGATTCCCTTCCAGATGTGGTACTCGATGGTTCCATTATTGCGCTTACCGATTATGCTAAAAATCTAGGTGTTTTACTTGATCCCAACTTGACTTGGAGCACGCACATCAGCAGCAAGGTCTTTTTTACTTTTCATTCGCTGAAATGTCTCCAAAGCTTTCTGCCTGTAGAAACCAAAATCCTTCTTGCACAAACCCTTATTCTGCCCATAATAGACTACGCAGACAGCTGTTACCTTGATGCCAATGAGGAGCTTCTAAATAAGCTTGAGCGATTGCAAAATTTGTGTATTAGATTCATTTATTCTTTAAAAAAATACGACCATGTATCTCATTTTCGCAAAATACTCAAGTGGCTTCCGATCCGCCTTCGCAGGAATTCTCGAATACTTTGTGTACTTTATAATATCCTTTATAACCCTTCATCTCCTTCCTATTTACGTGAACGCTTCTCCTTTAGCCACCCTGTCGACGTCCCTTGCAGAAATCATCTTCACTCTCTCCTTCAATTCCCTTCCCACACCACAGATTTCTATTCATTTTCCTTTTCTGTGCACGCTGTTCGTCTATGGAATTCACTTCCAGCTGACATCAGAAACTCTGACTCGATTTTCATCTTTAAAAGACGAGTGAAAGAATTTTATCTCTCCTTGACCTAGTCATTGATGATCAATTGTATTATGCATTTTAGTTTGTATGTTAGTACCTATTATATATAATTACTTTACATATACGATTATTTTTGTTTTAATTATCATATTATATATATATTTAGTATATGTATGTATATATGTATGTATACACTACACCCCTATATGTTCTATTTCAATGTTTCCACTCCCGGGCCTGCTGGAAGAGATTTCATTAGAAATAATCTGTGCCTTTGTACAAATGTGTCCTATATTTCCAAGTTTTCTATCTATGTTTTGTATGTGTACATAAATTGTTAAATAAATAAATAATTTCCGAACTACCGCACCCAATTGAATAATTCTTTTTTGTTGTGTTCGTTATAGCGAGGACAATGTTTACATATAAAACAACTGAACACATTTTTTTAAATCTTCTAATATACGAAGTTCGCCGGGTCAGCTAGTTTATGATAAAATGTTCATATAGCTTATAAACTGTAATTAGATCGTATTTTTAAGGAACCTAATAATTCCATTTCACATTTTGCTTATAGGTATGGACTTTCAAATTAGGTATAAAATGGAAATTACATATACATTTGAAGAAATAACAGTTCACATCACGGCAATTTCTATGTTGCCGTGATGTGAACTGTTATTTTTTTAACTTACCAAACATAAGTTATCTATGGGTCATCTATTCAAAAATGTGGTCGACAACATACTATAGGTACCTGGAGAACCCCAACAGGGGGTGTGTGGGAGTCCCCTCCGCCTCTGTCAGGAGACGGAGTCATACCCACTAAACGTCCCCGGGGTGTACCGTCCCGCGCTTGCTGCCCCGTGGGCCTTGACTGTATCTCCACGGGATACTATAGGTACCTTCTGTTTTAACTTCAGTAGCATTTATTTTGAAGTACAAACAATAAAAAATGTATAATTTTGCTCTAAATAAGAAAAAAGTATACTCCCGGAAGTTTTTGGTAACGGTGAACTTGCTATAAATTGGAGCACCGTGACTTGCACTGTTTCGTCTGGAGCATGTAATAACCGCGATAATTGTTTTCCCTGATGCAATTTCGCTCCACAGTCGATAAGAGACCGGTTATACAGAACGGTTACCCTGTGCACGCAAAAATCGCTCACGGTGTCCAGTGGTCTTGCAAACGAGTATTGAGCTTGATAGTTGGTCAATTTAATTACTGGATCCCAAGCAGGTGTTACCTGCTAACCATCCTCTCTATTGAAATTTGGATGTTTATATTCTCAAGAGTGTTCCGGATCATTCATGAGATGTAATAAATTTAGTTAATATTTAAATGTAAGTTTCAAATTAGCGTATTTTCTTTTTAATTGCTAATAGGTAATACACGTATGCGCGAAGATATCATGTATAAATAACTATACCCATGATTCACTCCTGACAGATGAACCTAATTTCTGATATAACATATTTCTGCCAAATCACTAAACTTACCGAAATTCATTACTGGCCACCAAATAGAAACGTGCTTTAAAGACGCTATGAAGGATATCGGTCTTAGGTCAGTGATACTTATCTTTGTAAGTACATAGTACGTTTCCTTGGCTTCAACAGTGTGTGCAGAAAGCGTTTATCAATTAAGTATGTTTAAAAGTAAATAATGTAATATACACGCGATAAATCTGTTAAAAAGTGTTTAATTTCAACAGCTGCTACCTTAATACAGATTTTTTAATGAATTTGAAATACTCTTGTAATGACATTCACAATATACCTACACAAGAGTACCAGGAGTAGGATTTTGTTATTATTTTACATGTATTGCATTTTTTAAACATTACTTTCATGCGCTACTTTTTCATATATATTTTAACTGTGATTTTTTCATAGAAAAGCGTTACATCGTTTTTTCTACATATATGCAGATGGCAGATGAATAATTCGTATTTCTTCTTGATATTGGTAATAATATCTTTATAACAAGAAGGTAAACATATTAACTTTTTTACTACGTTGCAATGTATTCAAAACTATACCATTAAAACTGGACAAGGTACTAGTAAATCTAAAGATAAATAGTATTAAGCAGAATGTATCCGAAATTCTATCTATAATTATGTATGTATTTACAAAAAAAAAATGTATATAAGTAGTTTATCATCCATCTCGTTACCATAACACAAGCATTAAGTTGCTTAGCTTGGGACGAGATGGCGTTGTGTGAAATATCCAAGGATATTTATAATAGGCATGATAATATCCGATAGGAATCCGATAGCATAATTTCATATCGAGACAAATAGTAAGACCATGTACTATTTCCTTTGTTGCAACACAACGCACTTACTATATCATTGGTGTCTCGAGTTTAGCACGAAACTGGAAACTGGCTGGCTTATCTGATGTAATAACTCACTAAAGCTCCATCAGTCACAGGTTAACTGAGTACGGAGGAATATTGCATCATGATAAGTTCAGTGGTCTTTCACTATTTAATTATCGGTATAGCCATCTCTAATCCTACTAATATTGTAAACGCGAAATTTTGTAAGAATGTATGTGTGCGCTTGTTACTCTTTCACGCAAAAACTACTGAATGGATTTCGATGTTTTTTTAGAATAATACCTATATCTTGCACATGAGAATAACACAAAGGCTTCACTATCACGATCATCACTACCTATTATAAAACAAAGTCGCTATCGTCTGTCCGTCTCTATGTATGTTTAAATCTTTAAAACTACGCAACGTATTTGGAGACGGTTTTTAATAGATAGAGTGATTCAAGAGGAATATTTATATAATATCTAGGTATAATATTGTAGAGAAACACTGATAAATTTAAAGGTTCATCATTGCACCCTTGCGAAGCCGGTGCGGGTGGCTAGTTATTTTAAAAAGGTATAGAGTGAATTATTTTGTATATATGTATACATATATATACCGTATGTCTAATTATGACAGATTTTTGAAGCGAAGCCGGGGCGGATCACTAGATTATTTATACATAATCAATACTACTATAATATTATATAACAGGTTCTAAATACTAATTCAAAAACTTACTTATTTTATTCACACTATCTAAATCTTCCACCTTCATTTATCGACTTGCCATTATTTCAGTATAAACTTAAGTGTTCCAAATTTGTGAGGCTGTTTCCTAAATTTACTCCTTGGCTGACCAATAGACTACTGACTTAAATTATGATATAATATCTGTCAGTCGTCTACGATATTATGTCTATAATATTATCACAGACATAATATCGTTGTCTATACCATTTATAGACATCAGATCTCATAAATCGAGTGTCTGGAACGAGGCGGAATTTTGCTTTTAATTAGATTAAATGAATATGAAAACAACATTTGAGTACTTTGCAAAACAATTCAGACATTATTGCTTTCATAGATCTACCCACTCACTTATTTTAAAGGTTAAACAGATAACAAGACGTTTTCTTCGCAAGCTGTAAGGGAGCTTATGTGCGATATTAGAAAAATCTAATTTAATTATATACCTTTAAGAATAATAAAAGATATTACAGTTGTCAAATGTGGATGAAGATAAGAAGTTAATGTAATAAAAAACTGTCTAATTTGACAACGAGAGGCTATAATGTAACGCGTTTTTCTTTCAGTACTAGCAGTTTGTGGCCCAGTTTCTAGTGAGTTTACAGTCGAGACGCAGCAAAGATTGATTTCGCGGCGTCTAATAGCCGATGAAACATCAATTTTGAACAAAGCGTTACAAGCGCAACATAAGCGTCGACCCCTTTCAATAAAATTCGCATTTTCTTTCACGAGTGGCGTGTTGGTGCCTGGTAACATTCATGGAGTTTAGTGACTTCCGAAGTAGCAGGTTATCAGACTTGGGGGTGCGGGCGGGGGTGAAGTATTGGCGAGGTCGGGAGGGGGGTAAGCTGGATGCCGGTGGTAGATTCGCGCCCCCGCATTCAAGTCTCGGCGCTCGGCGCGCTCGCTTGCGCCCCTTTCGCGATCCGGAACATTACCGATTAATTTTCGTGTCAGAATATATTTTATTTATTTACGCAGCTTCTATACGGTGGTATTGTGAAGGTTTGTTGTGACTTTTGGAAGTGACGGAGTGATTTTACGGTTCCCTTTTACAGTTTACGGCGATTGGTATACGATTGATAGGGCAATAAATTTACTAGAGTAACGTGGTAAAATTATATTTATCAATATAACCAGACAATAGTTTGACACTAAAACAAAGATTTTGTGATACACGGTATAGTTTAATATTCAAACCATAATTATTTAAAATGATTTTGTTCAAATGTATTAAGTCCAAATTCGTCAACAGTTATGCACAAAGAGCTTTTTAAAAAAATATTAAGATATCAAGTTGCCGCAATAACGCGTAGTTGCTTGTTTACAAGTAAAACATATTTAAACGACAATGTAATGTATGCTAACGCCTTCTTTTATATTCTTCAGTATGTACATGTACAAATAAATTTAAATGTTATTACGTTTACTGGGTTGAAGAAAACAAAGTTATTGATCAAAACAATCGAATTAGGCCAGTTTGCTTAATCAAGAATATTTACCACTATTTTGTGTAAATGTCATTTACTCTAATTGAAATAATGTTTCAAATTGAATAGCAGATATTATTGAGTGAGTATAAATGACAAAATCTGACTCATAAAAACCTTAGAAATAAATCCCAATAAGAAAAGTCCACGCCAGAATTTACTAAATTTAATTTAGAGTTTATCGTGACGTTTAGACCTGAGCGTGAATTATATATGAGATCTATATGAGGTCGAATGAGGTATATTATTTTGCTTCGGTGAACGTTTAATACCTATTACCAAAAAAGTATTTCAGTACTTATATTTTTATCATCATACAACTATACAATAGTGCTAAAATATTAAAAAACAACAAGGTTGTAGGCAAAGTAAAAAATCTCAACACGTTTAGACAACAAAGTTATTAAATCAACGCCTTACTGACATTGTAAAGGAAACAGTTCCTATGTTATTGCACTACTCCACTTGCTGGACGACGCATCTCCGACAGTTGATAAAAAGCGTAACTGCGCGCTTTCAATCTAGACCAACTTCTAGTTTCTATTTAATGTTCTTATGTAGGTACAGGCGCGAACATAGTTAGTAACTCATGTAAATATTTAGGTAACATTTTAAACTAACATGGACACTGTCAATTTTAACAACTATTGACTACCATTAAAACAAAAGAGAAACATTCTCTTATAAAATTAACAAGTCAAAAATCTACATTTAAAGTGGTATTCACGTGTCTACGTTACTTATTTTTTAATTCCAATCGCCTTAGCTCGTTAAATATTATTTAGGCACCAAGCAGTAGTGTTTATGATAATACTTACATATCACTAACCAGTCACCATAAAATACGCGTTTTTATACAAACACTTTGATTCGTTCATTACACGTCCATCATAAATAATATTATAAGGCTGAAGAACCTCATTAGAAGTAACACCGATAAACAATTTAACATTGTTGCAAACTTACAAGAATTCGAATCACTTTTTAATTTGGTAACAGACAATTTAAAACTTTGTCAAAAACAAGGCTCACAAAGGTTAAACTCCTTTAAAAATACATTATTAAAGTAAGGGCAACTTTCAAGTTATTTTAAAGTTGCAGACGTGACAAAAATTAGAAGGCGAAACTTTTTAGCGACAAGATAAATCTTTGCAACGGTAGATGCTTTAAATTTAAAGTTCCATCTAAACGATGTACGTCAAAGATTCTTGGGAAATTTGATAAGCGCCCTAAAGTTTCGCTTCAATTTTGTTGAGGCAGCCGCGTAAAGAATTTCTTGAATTGCAAATGAGTTTTGGCCTCGATGATACCTATCCATCATGTCAAGTACATGGATATTATTCGGAAGAAAAGTGTTTCCATGAAATATGCGACCGCAATCCTTCACCGGATCGACAACTTTCTTTTGGATCCGTCCAGCACTTACTGCGTATAATCTTAGTATTAGTGTTAATTGTGGGCTGAGACAACTTTCCTATCATTATCGTCATCATATCAACCCATGAAAGGTCCACTGCTGAGTCAGGCGTCCTCCAATCACATGGAGGGAAATTAGCCTACTGTGTCACGATGGCCAGGTTGTTAGGCATATCAAGTTTTCTTCTTTTTGCTCTTAGGTTATAAGCTCATTTCCTATAGTCACCATCTTACGGCACCATCAGGACGGAATCGGGTGGTGATATTAATATTTGTTCTTAAACCAATAAAAATGACACATAGTCATGTATAATATAGACGAGAAATTAATATGATAATTACTTGAGAAGTTGAGATGGCGATATCGGAAAATTGTTGTTCAAAGATGGTGGGTGGTGTTTAGCAAAGTTGTGAAGGATAGAATTCCAATCAATTTAGGCAAATCAGATTCTATATAATTTGCTTCAAATTAATTGGGGATATAAATAGATTAGTAATTTAAACATAATTGTTTATTTTCGCACAAAAATTTAGTACAAATCTTTTATTAAAAATATTGTTTATAATTTGCAAATGAATAAAAATAGAGAGAAAAGAATACACTTTCAAAGTAATTTTAATAATCCTTTATTATAATTTACATTATGGTAGTGAAAGGTTTGCCGAAAACCTAGCCGCATGAGAAGAAAAACTGCCAACTTTTCTGGCCAGCACAGACAGGCACAGTAGGCTACCAGTATCCTCCCTTCCTGTGATGGGAGGAGGCCCGACTCAGCAATGGATCATTTAGGAGTGAATAGTTGTAGTAGTGAATTTAAGTCACAAAAGTTAATAATGCAAATCTAGCCATCTATCTTTAAACCCTGAATGTTTCCTCTTATAGTGTAGCCAATGAAGATTCATATTAAAAAATAATAGTTAAAGTAAATAATGGATAATTATTTTATTTAATTGCGTACAACGACTCTATTAAATATTCACGGAAAGAGAGTAGGTACTATACTCTCTTTTTGTGAACGTTTGATGAAAATCAACATTAAAAGCCATACTGACGAATTATATATAAATGTCTGACGCTGTAATATTACTATCCAAAGTGCCTTTTTCGGACCAGCCAAATGAAAATTTAAACTTTCCCCATTTCATGGGAAATTGCGTTGGTAAATTTCATCTATTTTGGCCGGCCAGCTTAGTAAGTTCGTTTGTTAGTACGATCAGTAGAAATTACTTTCGTTAATAATACTATTTTATTTTTTATCATCATCATCGTTACAGCCCGTAAATGACCCACTACTGAGTCGGGCCTCCTCCAAGTTCATGGAGGAAAATTAGCCTACTATGCCACGCTGGCTAGACTGTTTGGCACAGGGTTTGTTTCAAGATTTCCTTTGTTTGTGGCTAGGTAATCTGCCTCATGCGTTCCTTTGGTCGCCTCTTACGACACCCTCAGGATGGTATGGGGTGGTGACATTTTGTATTCTAAATCCGTCACCACACGGAGACCATACGGTTTTTTTTATATTTAGTTAATGTTTGAGTTTACCACGGTGCGACAAGTCTGATATTAAGGGTTGACGCGCTTTAAATATATCGTATCAGTATGCAACATTGTAGCTATTAACCCTAATGGGTCATTACACTAACTGATTAAGCCCGACGTGCCCTCATAAATCGGCTGAGTATCTTTATTTAGCTGGCTGATGTTATTTTTTTTAGTAATTAACTAATTATGTGCCAACATAATATTCCAATAGTTACATAAAAATTGCTACAAATTATACTCCCTTTACTTAGGAAATGCATGTATTATAATTTCACACCAACATATTTGACTGTAATTGCTCAATTAAAAGACAGTGAAATAAGAAAATCTTTCAAAACTTTCTTAAAAAAATAAAGTAGGCACTAGTAGTATTATGTCCAGCAGTGGACGTCTTTTGGCTGTAATGATGATGTTGACTACTTTTGTTGGTCGTAGTACCTATATCATGCCATTTTTCAACCAACTACAATGATCCAAGACAAAAAATCTATGGGACCATTCCGTGAGCTGGAATTAAAATCGTGAATTAAAAAAAAAATACAAGAAGCGCAGTCTTAAGAGAAGGTAATCTTTAATTAACGACTGCCTCGTTGGTCTAGTGGTTAGATGTGCCGCCTTTGAATCAACGGGTCCCGGGTTCGATTCCGGGGTCGGGCAAGTGTCTTTGTCTAAACCAGAGGCACTGGCTCGGAGTCTGGGTGTCATTTCTATCTATAATATGTATGTATTTACAAAAAAAAATATGTATATAAGTAGTTTATCATCCATCTCGTTACCATAACACAAGCATTAAGTTGCTTAGCTTGGGACGAGATGGCGTTGTGTGAAATGTCCAAGGATATTATATATTTATATAAACTCTGTGCTAACCCGTGGAAGTCTAATTTCCTTCCATGAAAAAAAAATCGAAGCCCGACTCAGCAGTGGTTCATAAAAGGGCAGTAATTATGATGAGAATAGCTACACAAGGATTTTTTCATCTCAAGCGTGGGTCGCACTTAATTACGAGATAACAAAATAAACTTCGAGATATTTTCTTGATCTTGACATTTTCGGGAAGTAGGAAATAAATTTATAGTGTTCTAAATAAAATAATCTTTCAACTCGGACTATTGACCTCTGTTCAGAGATAATCACGTGTTACCTTGAAACAATTACAGTTTTCTGGTATTTACGTAAAGTGTTATTAAAACAAATGCAAGATACCGATATCTACTGTTTTAAATGACGCAGCTTGGCGGTCGTGATATCTCAGCTTTTTTCGATAGTTGCACATTATAAATATCCTTGGACATTTCACACAACGCCATCTCGTCCCAAGCTAAGCAACTTAATGCTTGTGTTATGGTAACGAGATGGATGATAAACTACTTATATACATTTTTTTTTTTGTAAATACATATTATAGATAGAAATGACACCCAGACTCCGAGCCAGTGCCTCTGGTTTAGACAAAGACACTTGCCCGACCCGGGAATCGAACCCGGGACCCGCTGATCCAAAGGCGGCACATCTAACCACTAGACCAACGAGGCAGACAATTGGTCTTATATATTATTCTAATATTATAAAGATCCGTTCAAAATGTTGAATTCTATTCACGGCACTATATGTTACAAAAATGTAATTTTGTTACAAAAATTGTATTACGAATTGCTAAAGAAAGTGTTTTTTTTTTTATAAAATAATTCGCAAAGGACAAAATATGTTATATTTTTAGGTTGAAGTGGTCGACCGGTTCATCTCTTGTTTTTAATTTATACTCAACTAGTGGCCCGCCCCGGCTTCGCCCGTGCAAAGCGGGGGTGGGTTATACATATAAACCTTCCCAATGAATCACTCTATCTATTAAAAAAAACCGCTTCAAAATCCGTTGCGTAGTTTTAAAGATTTATGCAAACATAGGGACGGACAGAAGAATGCGACTTTATTTTATACTATGTAGTGATGATGCAAACACAGTTACAAAGGCGACCATTATGGCGAAAATTACGATACTACTACTACTCAGCTCATAAATGACCCACTGCTGAGTCGGGCCTCCTCCAGTTACAAGGAGGGTACTTACCCTACTGTGCCACGCAGGATAGGCGGGTTGGCACGGGGTTTCGTATCAAGTTTTCCTTCTCTTACGGTTAGGTTATCGGCTTTCTCATTTCCTTCTGCCGGCTCTTACGACACCCTCGGAGTGGAATAGGGTGGTGACACTATGTATTCTAAATTCGTCACCACACGGAGCAATAAAAAATAGTATTGAAGCGAAAAATTGAGATAAAGACTAAGAAATTATCCCACAAACGTTTTTTTTTTTTAATCTTTATTTTAATTGATATCGTTCAAAATGAACACGTAATCCCCGTTAGAAATGCATAAAACTTAATGCTATTTAACATCTATTCTTACAAACTATTTGCGCAAGTTTATATAAATTCTTGGCTTTTAACACAAAAGTTAATAAGCTTACCTACGTAAACTATATCAATCGGTATGGAAGCGTTTCAGATAGGAAGACTACCATTCTTATAAAATGATATGGAATAATTACAAATGTGTGTAACTAGCTACCTGATATAATTGTTTAGGGCGCTTTCACGCCGCGCACGTTTTATATAAAAACATTCGTCTGTCCGTCAGTAATACGATAATTCAGCACTGCAGCGGTCCGCCACACGCATAAATTGAAAACGCCCTTAGCCTTTGTACGCACTAGCGGCTGGCCGCCTAGACGGCTAGCCGCGCGGCCCACTAAACCGCCACAAAATTTCAAACGCCAGTGCTTACAGACATAAGCAGTTGCATATTAAACTAGCTTTTGGGCGCGGCTTCGCTCGCGTGGGCTTCTAACCCGTGCTTATCTCGATGCATTTTTTTTATGAATATAAAAGTGGTTATTATGACTAAACTATGATAGTTAGATATGTGCTCTCGCGGACTTTTTTGTAGATTTTAATAAGACCTACAAACTCGTAGTACTTCATTTTGTTCTATTGTCAATAGTTTTTGCAGCGCACGCGTAAATAGGTTTTCGATTTTACACCTTGGGTTACAAAATCGCAATTTTCATACGGATCCCTAATTCCTTTGAAAATAAAATATAGCCTATAACCTTCCTCGATAAATGGACTATCTAACACTTGAATTTTTGAAATCGGACCAGTAGTTCCTGAGATTAGCGCGTTCAAACAAACAAACAAACTCTGCAGCTTTATATATTAGTATAGATTAGAAACGCGGCAGGCCGCGCGGCTAGCCGGTTTAAACGCTAGTGCGTACAGGGCCTTATTCGCACCTAAATCAACAATAGCGTTACAGACATAGAAAGGGCATTGACGTTTAACTTTCATGAACTTTGACATTCAATTACAGAGATCTAGCATTTTGTGTCATTGAAACGTAATATATCGAGGGTTCTAAAGCCTTTTTTATTTAGAAATGTAACCACTTTGCAACCCGAGGGACGTTTGAATGATTGATTTCTTTAATAAATATGATAGTCTTGAATCAAATACATGTTGATTACATTAGTATTGTGTACACTCTACCTACATTATAAGCTGTGTTTTTATGAAAGAGGCAGAAAAAAAAGACCAAATTGGCAGACGCCAATCACGAAGATTTGGTCTTTTTTTTATTATTACTATTAAAGTTTCCGTCTGGAAAGCACGACAGAAACGAGGTGGGTTTTGGTGGGTAGACAAAGAGCACCTTACCATCATCTCGCTCGCGCGGTCCCACAAACCCCGTCCCTCGTCCCTCGGGCTGGGCACTTTATAAAGGTTTTCCTAACGGAAAAAAAGCAAACGCGCAAGTGGGTCACGTGACAGTAAGTGATCACCACGGCTCATGTATACAACACCAGATGAATTGCCGTAGTGAAGGATTATGATAGTAGGCTGCAGTTTTATGTAAGGTCCTCTACCTTACGTCCCCAGCCAGGAAGCTCCGGTTCGAGTTGGATCAACTCTATTCTAATTTAGGGGGCAGAGCTGCTCGCGTCCGTAGGCTTTACTCTAGTTACCCTACACGTGCCCCCTGGGTAGTGCTAAATGAGCAGCCAATCCTGGTGGTAGGTTTCGGCCGCAGCTAGTCACCACCCTCCTGCCTAAGCCATACCGCCAAACGATTTTGGTCGTGTTCCGGTATGAAGACAGGAGAAGCTATTTGAGAGGACGGGTCTAAACAAATACGCCGAGTTGGGAACCGGTCTCAGTGCCATTGGTTTGCCACGCCGGGTGCCTGGTCGGGAGGGTAGCGGGATCCGAAGCACGGTGCTCCGCTGGCCGACCGCAGGTAGTTGGGGGCCCAAGTAATGGTCTCGCCAATCGTGAAAGGCTGCCCCGCCAACTCGCGAAAAATCCCGAAGATGCGCTATCGTGCCGGTTGGCGACCGGATGAGAGGACCCGATAGACATCTTTGGGGGGGTTCGGGCGTCCCCGCAGTCTCCAGCCCAGGCTCCCACACGTGTGGTTGACCTCTGTGCATTGCTGGGTAACCAACTCGGCGCTTGTTTAACTTCCGTCTTCTCCGCCTATTCACACTCACAAAATTTAATGGTTAGACAAAGGATAAAGAGCAAGTGTTTACAGCGGAAGCACGTCCTCTCACTTAAAGTGCACCTCTCAAACATCCGAGGTTTGCACTCAAATCTCGTAGCAGTCCATCACCACCTTGAGACTGAGAAGCCACACTTGCTCTGCCTCACTGAGACGCAAATCAGATGTCCATTAGACGCGTCATACTTGCAATACCCAGGGTATACCCTGGAGCACTCTTTTATACCACACGCTGGTGTTTGCTTGTATGTTCGCGATGACATCTGTTGTAAGCGTCTCCGTAACTTTGAGGATCCTAGTTTTTCTAACTTATGGTTACTGGTGGACACAGGCGTTGAACAGATTGTTTACGCCTTGGTCTACCGGTCGCACAGCGGTGATCAGGAGACAACGAGACTCTTCGAACGGCTCAGTGATATGACTGGTGAGGCTCAGCAGCGGTACCCGCGTGCGCAGTTGGTCTTTCTGGGGGACTTTAACGCTCATCATAAAGAGTGGTTGTGCCCATACCAGTTTACGGACCATGCTGGGAGGGAGGCGCGCAAGTTTGCACTATCGCTAGATCTCACTCAGCTGGTCGTCGAACCGACACGCATTCCGGATGTTGCTGGCCACACACCTAATTGCTTGGACCTTCTGCTGACAACCGACCCGGACAGGTATAATGTGTCAGTGTCAGCCCCTTTGGGAACCTCTGACCACTGTCTGGTGAAATCTGTATCGCACTACTCACCGCCCGATCCCAGCCCAAGAGGCTTACGGCGGGTGTGGCGATACAAGTCAGCAGATTGGGACGAGATGCGGCATTTCCTTGCGTCTTATCCCTGGCAACAAGCCTGCTTTTCCTGTGATGATCCGTCGAGCTGCGCGGAAGCCATTACCGATGTCTTGCGTCAGAGTATGGAATATTTTATTCCTTACTCTGATATCGCACTCGGTGGCAAAGCACGCCCTTGGTTTAATGCTGAGTGTGCCAGTGCTGAGGCACATAAACATTCGGCATACCTATCTTGGGCGGATGCTCGTAGCCGCAAAGCTCCGGATGTACACCTTAAAAAGCAGGCTTTTAACAAAATTGCCAAGTCCTGCAAGAAGGTTTTACGGAAAGCTCGTTTCCTCCATGTTGGTCGCATCGGGACTAAGCTTGCTTCGTACCCAGTTGGGAGTAAAGCATTCTGGTCCCTCGCCAAATCGGTGGAGACGAACTTCTGTCAGTCATCACTACCACCATTGCTGAAACCTGATGGGTCGCTAGCTCACACTGCGAAGGAGAAGGCAAATCTATTTGTCTCCCTCTTTGCTGAAAATTCGCGTCTAGATGCTGGTGACGCTGCACCTCCTTCAATGCCTCGCTGCGACACGTCGATGCCAGAGATACGCATCCGTCAGAAAGAGGTGCTTAAAACACTACGTTGTCTGGATGTGAATAAATCTAGCGGCCCCGATGGTATACCAGCAATTGTGTTAAAGACCTGTGCCCCGGAGTTGTCTCCTATTCTTACACGCCTGTTCCGCCTCTCCATGCAGACGGGGCATGTTCCCAAGTCCTGGAAGGTTGCCAACGTCCAACCAATCCCAAAAAAAGGCAATCGTGCCGACCCGTCTAATTTTAGACCCATTTCGATCACCTCCATACTTTGTAAAACTATGGAACGTGTATTGAACACCAAACTCCTTGCATACCTTGAAGGTAACGATCTCCTCAGCGACCGACAGTACGGTTTCCGCCGAAACCGGTCCACTGGGGACCTTCTTGTGTATGCAACACACTTTTGGGGTGAAGCCATCGAGAGACACGGTGAAGCTCTTGCTGTGTCTCTTGATATTACAAAGGCTTTCGACAGGGTCTGGCATGAAAGTCTTTTGGGCAAACTTCCAGCTTACGGAATCCCCGCTAGTCTGTGCTTCTGGATCTCTGACTTCCTGAGGAACCGTTACATCCGAGTAGTCATTGATGGCTACTCATCGGATCAAGTGGCAATTAATGCCGGTGTACCTCAAGGGTCCGTTCTCTCCGCGACTCTCTTTTTGCTGCATATTAACGACCTGCTTAAACCCGGTATTTTTGGGTATGCAGATGACAGCACGGTCACGGAGAGATACGTATCTGATGCCCGGACCACCAGTAATGAGATTCAGTCGCTTAGGGAGGCCATGGTGGAACGTCTGAACCTGACTTTAAAGTCAGTGTCCAACTGGGGCGATGACAATCTAGTCGGGTTCAATGCGACCAAAACACAGGCGTGTCTATTCACCGCAAAGCGGAGTCCGTTCAACTTGACTCCCACTTTCCGAAATGTGTCCGTGCCAATTGCGGGTCGACTCGAGCTTTTGGGCATGAGGTTATGTTCAGACCTTAACTTCGGGAGTTCCATAGAGTCCAAAACGAAAACTGCAGCAAAGAAACTTGGTATCCTATTTAAGGTGCGTCGGTACTTCACACCTGGACAGCTTCTCACTCTTTACCAAGCTCAGGTCCGCTCAGGTATGGAGTACTGTTCCCACCTTTGGGATGGCTCAGCCAAGTATCAGTTAGCCGCCTTGGATTCTGTGGAGCGCCGGGCCTACAAGCTCATTGGTGATACGCGGTTGGTGCAGGCAAAATTGCAGAGCCTCGAGCACCGACGACGAGTTGCTTGCCTCTGCGTGTTTTATAGGATACATTTCGGTGAGTGTGCGCAGGAATTGCACGAATTAATTCCACCATCCCCTTTCCATCATCGGACATCCAGGCGTGGGGAGCGACTTCATCCTTATGTGGTTGAAATTCCACATATTCGCACTAAGCGTTTCGCTTCCTCTTTCTTGATGCGGACCGCTAAGGAGTGGAACTCGCTTCCTACGTCTGTATTTCCAAGTAAATATGACTTGGATGCCTTCAAGTCTGGAGTGAATAGGCTTTTACTGTCCCAGCGGGTTACACCGTCGGCCTCATCGTCACTTACCATCAGGTGAGATAGAGGTCAACCGCCGGACAGTTGTTAATAATAAAAAAAAAAAAAAAAAAAAAAAAAATCTAGTCACCAGCTAATATTGAAAAACAATACTTAAACCAGAAGTTATTAGTACATTTCTCAATGTCCTTTTATAATCATCATCTATGTCTATGTTATGTTCCCAGCTCACTGACTCACTAAGTGTGGGCTTTGTCGGTGACATTCTTTATTATTGCACAATTGTTACGCTCCGTTATTCCCGTAGAATTAAACATGTAATAACATGGAAATTAAGCAATAAATAAAAGTCTAACCTTCTCACATGTCTTGACAAATAAATAAACTCAATAAAAATACACTCAAAATCACCACAAATGTATGCACGATTGTTGTGCATTCTACCAATGATCTGAACTACGCAATCAATTGAAATTATTAAAATAAAAACATATGAGATAATTCTAAAACAAAACTTTAAAATATGTGGTTACAACAATTTCTATTAAAAGCATTACGTTAAGAGCTATGAGGCATTCAAATTTATTTTGTTTCACAATAACAAACAAAGCATTTCGCAAAGGCTTCAAGCAATTTAAACTCAAAAGACTGGCTGTCTGTATTTTATCTAGACCGAATCTTTAGCGAGCCTGTAAGTGGCGGCTTTAATATGGTTGAATATAAATAAGAATTTGGCAGGAATAGGCGTAGTAGAATAAGGATTGAGCAGTGTGAATTTGACAACAATTGTTAATAATTACTACACTGGAAAATAAATCCTGTAGATCAAAGTTTGTACTTTGATATTAAAGTTAGAACAAATTTTAAGGAATACAATTAATTGCAAACCAAGCCTTTTAATCGGAAGAGGGCTTGTAGGTAATGTCATGCCACTGGCCAAGAGTCCGTGTGGTGACGAATTTGGACTCGACAGTGGGTCATTTATAGGCTGAGTAGTAAACGTAGTAGTTAAACAGATCAACAAAATTATAGTTACTACGTCCACGTAAAGATGAAAATAGTAGCGCACAGGAATTACCTATCCCTTATTAAAGTTTAACCGTTGTCAGTCAATGCTCTCCGCACTCGTTGTGGCTGAAGGAAAATTACGACTCACGCCCATGCCTCGTTTAACACGCGCGCAGTTAATGAGGTCGTAAAAAAGGAAAATTTAGAGGCCTCTCTGGAAGATTTCTTTCTTTCACATCCAAATTTCTGCGTATTACGCGAATGGGTATGTAATTTGCGGCTACGAGTGTAATGCTGTGTTGTAATTGCTTAGGGAACGATGTTTGAATGGATAATTGAACATCGAAAAAGTTTACTATATAATATCGGTCATTATGTTTGTAACAGAAAATATGATAAAAAGAGTGTCCATGGAGTTTCCTGCCTGTTCTTCTCCATAGGATCTACTTTATGGAACAAGCAACTAGATTCCTAACTTCATTTTTGACCTTTCAAAAACACCTGTAAATAGGTTCAATTGAAATAAATGATTTGAGTGCAATGTTAATTATGAATAACATTTTAATTTTGGTATTAATGATCTCTGTAAATTTAATGTTCATATACAAATAATTATGTTTCAAACAACTCATTGAAGCGAAGAATACTGAGCGTTTTATTGTGATACTTAGTTCAAATGAGTTAGAATTATTTGTTCTGTTGACTGCTTAATTAGAAATCGCGAATCTTTTCAAAAGGCTCTCTCTAAAGTATTTGAACAAAATTGCGTTGTCTAGAAAGTTTGCACAATTTTTCACACCAAACTTTAATGAAAAAGTTAGGAATGTTTTTAAGTATTTTTATTTAAATCGGGTTTAGTTGCTATATTAATATATTTATAGGTTAATGATGATTGCATCACACTCAGTCCACAAAAACAAAACAATACTCTGAGAATTATTATGGTAAATCTCCTGAACACGGAGTCTTTTAAATAAGACATCGAGAAAACGGACTCGGACAGAAATTACAAATAAATTCTGCTACATTTTCAATCACTTTCGTATAGTATCTACTCAAATTATTTAAGTAGTACGAGTAGTTTAGACGAGTATCGCTTCTGATCATATGTCCTACCATTATATCGTCCATGTGCCAGATTTAGTACATATTATAGTGTAACTTAGGCTGGAAACCTAGTCGACACAGAAGGAATCTTTGGCCATTGGCTCCAAATCTTTTGTCTTTTGAAGTGCACATCGACACGATCCGATTGCTAGCCTGTCAAAAAGTAATCTTCTTAATTCAAAAGTTCTACTACCTATTAGTAGATTACCAAAACTGTGATTGGTGGTTGTCGATGTTCACTCTATTACATGCATAACAGGCTTGAGAACTGTAGAACTATCAACACAGGAGTCGATCGTTTAACGGCTGATAATGAAAATACGCAGTTATGCCGAAAACATCGTAACGTTATGTATATTCCATAATTAACATAAATATTGGTTTAATGTGAAATAGAAACCGAGCGTCAGGATATCGTGAGGGCTGATATTTTTTTTAAATATGTCTTCCCAACAATCGGTCATCATTTTGTACAGCCAAACTCGTTTAGAGCTGCCCTGAATGTGAGCTGGGTCCGAACTCGGAATAATAGCTCCCGCTGCGTAATTGACGGGGCGCTCTGAAGTTCCCGGTAATTAATTTCGGACTCGAATCGATTTGTCAGTCGATTTAAATTAGCAGCTTAATAGTGAATACGATTTTTGTATACGCACATAAATTGTACATGTTTAATATAATGTATAGCTATTTGTTTAAACTGCGCCGATAAATAATGTTTGAGCTGAAAGGATTTATAAGCTGATAACACGACGCTGGATCGACGGGTTGTTATGCAAGGCTTACTTTACATCTCTTCAGCCAGATTATCTAGGTAACTCCTCTTCGCTTCTTATGATTGTCACAGGATGGACCGCTGTTGGTGATCATAAGTATTCTAAATTCTTTGCGATATAGCTATGAAACTTTCCGTATGTTCTACGAAGTACCTTAAATCTTGGTAGCTATAGAGAGAGCGCTTCCGACTTGGAGCTCGTTAAAACCTTCGCTGCCCGAGGCCCTTGTATCTATGACTAATACATTTAGTTTATCGTAGCGAAAGATTTAAAAAGAAAATTTATAGGATCAATATTTTAAGCACAGAAACCCAATTATCAAGTAAAAGTTAAGTCTAAGCAAAATAAACACACTTAAACTAACTGTAACTAAAATTATTCTAAGTAGCTTAATCTACTACTAAAACCAAAATTATAAATATGGAATTTGCGCCAGATCGCCGTCGTCGGATACGGTGCCAAGAAGGCTAGTAGGTAGTATTGCCACGTTGTATGGCAATGCTAGTTCGCTGAGCAAAGTAATAACCAGCCTTCTACTAATATTAGGTAATTATAGTAGGTATATAATAGACAAATTAATCGAATATCAAATATAATGCACCTATAATAATTACTAGCTAGATTACGGCTTATGATTTAACCGAGGCTATATAGAAACCCCTAATACTGATGTATTGTGCCAAATTAGTGTGAAATTGAGTTACTAGTTAGAACAATGATCTGAACAGGTCATAATTGTTCAACGTACATGGAAAATTTGATTCAGTATCGGGTTAAACGAGAAGCCTCTAAATTATTGAGCTGCTATTGGTGCTGGTTAGAATTCGAGTGTTTTAGCTTTGCATGCATATTCCAGTAATTTATTTATTTATTTATTTATTTATTTACTTCATGAGCACACCAACAACATAAATTACAATCATAGTATCATCATGACGTTCACAGTATAAAACATTGCTATAGTAATTATGTTAATTACGGGTATGCATAGCATTTATAGAAGATTAAGCACAGAGTTGAGACTTACAAATTACTTATCACACAAATTTCAAAATTACAAATTGTATATGTGTACCTAATTAAAAATATAAAAACGTTAAGAAATAGTTTCATTAAAAAAGAACCAACAGAAAAAAAAAAAAACTAATTAAATAGGACTGATAATATTACTAACGAACACTGTTATAAAATTGAGATGACGATGCGGATTAAACATAATAAATCAGAAAGTCGTTCACGATCGATCATTGAGTATCTAATAGAGGATAGGTTTTCCTTAATATGCTTCTGTATGAGGTGTATGGCATATGAAATAAATCAATAGCATCACCAATTCTTTCACTTGTATCATTATAAAGTCTTATCATGCGGTTAAAAGGGCTGTTAAACGATGTATTAAGCGTGACATTTGGTACATCGAATACACGAGTGTGTCGTAGTGATCGCTGCGTTACTCTTAAATGAACATAGTTAATCAGGGGTGCATCGGTACCACCATTAACTATCTTGTGAAATGTAAGTAGGTCGGCAATATTACGTCTATCCTGCAAACTTGACAATCCGAAATGGATCAGACGGTCCTTGTATTCAGGGACAGTTCTTCTGATGCCGTTTTTCATACATAAATATCTGAGAAAGCGACATTGAACTGATTCTACTTTGTTAATGTGTGCGGTGTAGAAAGGTGACCATATACTGCTGCAATATTCAAGCGAGCTTCTTACTAAAGCATTGTACAGCACTATCAAACTATCGTTGTTATGAAAAGCCTTGGTAGAACGTATAAGGAAACCAAGCATTCTGTTCCCTTTGCTTTTAATATTATCAATATGCTCACGAAATGATAACGATGAGTCCATTGTCACACCCAAATCGCGAATAGATGAAACCCTGTCTAATATTGCACCGTCGATGCTATATTTATAGTCAGTGGGGTGCGTTTTATTCGTAAAAGATATTGAGTGGCATTTTTTTACATTCAAAGACATTTTATTTTCGTTACACCATTTTTGTAGTATGCTCAGGTCATTTTGTAAATTTAAACAGTCATGTATGCAAGTAATTTTTGAATAAATTTTTAGATCATCGGCAAAGGCTAAGCAATCATTTTTTATTAGAGATAGCAAGTCATTTATATACAACAAGAAAAGTAGGGGACCCAATTTAGATCCTTGTGGGACGCCCGAGCTGGGTATAAAGGGAGGCGACTCGTAACCCGCCAGTGCTACAAGCTGTGAACGGTTTTTTAGGTAGCTTTCGAACCATCTTAAAAGGGAACCATGTATTCCAGCATGACTTAATTTTGAAATAAGTATTGAGTGATTGACGGTGTCAAATGCTTTTGCGAAATCAGTGTATATTGCATCCGTTTGACCTCTGGCTTCTAGTGTTTCTGCAATATAGTTGGTGAAGATTAATAAGTTGGAGGTGGTCGATCGGTTTGCAATAAAGCCATGTTGACAAGGGTTAAGGAGGTGACGAATATGGAAGTATATAGTTTTATATACGAGCCCCTCAAATATTTTGGCAAGTTGTGAGATAATACATATGGGTCGATAATTAGAAACCTCGCTTATGGTTCCACTTTTGTGTATAGGCATTATATGGGACACCTTCCATAGATCAGGAAAAATGCCTTCTTTCAAAGATTTATTGTATATCACACACAGAGGTCTCAATAGAGCAGCACAGCAGGACCGAAGAAATATTGGAGGGATACCATCTGGGCCCGCCCCTTTGTTTAAATTGAGCCCTTTCAAGTGAGATTCGATGTCTTTTTCAGTTATGTTGACTAAGGATACGCAATAATTTGCGGGAGTTCCACAGTGCTCCAGAACAGCCGGGGTAATTTCAACGTACAGTGGGCGTCGCTAAATAGGGATTGAATGTGAAATCTCTACTTATAGAATGTCTGCCGAATGGATGTGTCCGTAAATTTCGGAGATTAGTTGATGTATTAAATCGAAATCTTTACACTTTGTATTTCAACCGAGATTCGTTCTACTCTTCTCATTTGTCTTTTCTACTTTTTTTTACTACTTCTCTCAACCCATAAGTGACCCACGGCTGAGTCGGGCCTCCTCCAACTACATGGGGGGTAATTAGCCCAGTATGCCACGCCGGCCAGACGGGTTGGCACAGGGTTTCGCTTCAAGTCATTCTTCTCTAGTGGCCAGGGTTTCGGCCTTATTATCTCCTTTTGTCGACTCTTATGTATTCTAAATCCGTCACCACCCGACAACTGTTATACTGAGTTATAATTAAATAATAAAGAAATTATCTAGCCAACTATGGATAACTTACCTAGCTAATCTCTCAGGAATTGGCCACTAACAGGGGAGGCCAGGGGTGCCGCCCAAACTGAGCGCTGCGTGAATCGGGCGCCACTACTTTCGGCGCCCGTCAGAGGCACGCACTATAACCCGCACGTCCCTCTGTGGGGTTGTTGGAAAGTGTCCACAGCTCGACATCAAAGCGTTAAAAAGCGAGCCGAGGCTCATCAGGGTCATCGACCATGCGGAGCGAAACCCGTGGACCTCTTTCGAGCAGTGGGGACGCCGTTGGTTTTAGTGGGTAGGTCGGGGCGCATATTACCTCTTTCCGCGCCCTGGAGTCCCACATAATCCGTAGTCCACAAGGGCTCCAAACGTCACCTTTATGCTCCTAATTGGATTTTTGTAAATATCATGTCCTCGTTGGTCTAGTGGTTAGATGTGCCGCCTTTGGATCAACGGGTCCCGGGTTCGATTCCGGGGTCGGGCAAGTGTCTTTGTCTAAACCAGAGGCACTGGCTCGGAGTCTGGGTGTCATTTCTATCTATAATATGTATGTATTTATAAAAAAAAAGTATATAAGTAGTTTATCATCCATCTCGTTACCATAACAAAAGCATTAAGTTGCTTAGCTTGGGACGAGATGGCGTCTGAAATGTCCAAGGATATATTTACTCTATTTATATGAAAATTTGTCGTTTCCTCTTTTTCCGTTCCGTTTCCGCTTAAGCGAAGTCATTGGGAAATAGGTAGTAGTAGCGGGCAGTAGCCGAGACGTACTCGTTCTATAGTGTCATAGTAAGGCGAAGCCTTATTTAGCTAGGTGATATTATAATTAGTGTATGACTAATTAGTATTATCTACCCATAAATCCTACGCCACTCAAAGGTCACATATTAAATTCAATACTGTAGAGGCACTCAGTTACTAAACACCTATCAATATGTTCAGCAAGTGAGCTGAATAAGGAAATATCACGCAGGTAATTTTATTACTGCCCGTTGCAAACTATAATATAAGTAGGTACCAATTAGGTATACTCATTTTTTACAATTAATTATTGCGTTGAAGTGAAGGTGCAGCATTAATTTCCAGGAAAACTGTTCTAATTAAAGAAACATTAGAAGTGCATCTTGGTGGTTTTAGCTTCAATGAACGCTCCGCAGTTTCCTTAGCGTTAATATAATTTTATTCTTTTTAAGTTTGTCTGTAGGGGTAATTAAAACAAAATATAGGCATCTTATTTCTTATGTTTACCATAAATGAGGACTTAAATAATTGAATTTACAAAAGAGGTGTTTAAAGGCCGGCAACGCATCTTCTCCCATTAGGTTGCAGATGTCCTGGGCGACGGTGACCACTTTCCATCAGGTGCACCGCCTGCTCGAGTGTCGTCCAATAATATAAAAAAAAAGTCTCTCCGAGCCGAAGAACGAGCCTGGGGCTCCACTAAAATAGGCAGGTCGGTCCACTTCGGAATCATACATAACCCAGCTAGTCCTCATCAGCCGGGTCCATTATAATCACAGAAGCCTCAAATATGATATAATTTTTCAATATATTTTACGGTAACTTCCATTTATACTTAAATTGGCCAGTAATCTATTTAGCCAGAAGATAAGTCTGAATTTATGTTGAGGCACAAGAAAATTGGACACTCTGGATGCGCAGCCTTGCATATTAAATAGCTTATCCCCAGTATTTAAGCGAACTTAGAGCCTAATCAATGCTCTAGCTTGTGAGCTAAGATTGCGTCCCTGCCTATTAATTAGCAGTGGTTTGAGCAGACTGTAATCAAAGCTTCATTCAGGTTGCGTAATCGTGGTGACTTGTGGTTAGTTGCGATATCTGATAATAAGACTTGGGATTGAGACGTGAGTTAAACTATTTTATATCCATTGACGTTAATGTTCAATCAACAATGAGAAAAATTAATGAATCACAATTTAAACAAAAACGGAATCTGGTAGAGCTTTTACTTCGGTACAAACACTGCCAGTAGCTGTAAAGTAATGGCAAGATGACACTTGCTCAGACAAGCGTTTGAAGTGGTTTCATAGTTTTGGAATGTCTTATTTGCGATCTGGTAATTGCAAAGTTAATTCACAGAATAATTGAATGAATGCATATTTTCATTCATATTTTTTGTGGAATAATAATTACATTTTATTAAATAAACACTAACTTAAGTAATATGTACTTACATAAACACTAACTTAAGTAATAAAACAAGACTAAAAATACCAATTAACCTAAAACTTAAATACTAAAATATATTATTTAAAGGAGTCCCTTTAGGCAAGGTTCCGAAGATACTGGCAGCGTTCCCCCTTTGAATCGCTAGACTGATTCTTTGTCCGAGGTAGCTTTTCTTTTGTGGAATACACATGGATCTCAATATTTCAGCTAAATAGGTACTGAAATTCATAATCATTAATACTTATTCACGTTTTTTTTACTTCAATATCAATTATACGTCGTTGTAAACAAAAACAAAGCATAAAAAGACATTTAAAAATAAAAGAATATTTAAATTAAAGTCGTTATATCTTAATAATTTTCTTTGTTTCGCAAGTTTTCCGGGTGCTTTGAATTATTACCTGGCCCGGTAAAAAGCTTTTCCTTTGGGCTGTTCACTTATTTCTGACTTTCTTCGGTTTTTTTAAGCTTAGGACCGACCTCATAACGCCATAAAATGAAACTGGTTCATAAATTTTATTTACCTGCTTGGAACCAGGCGGTAATATTTTTTGTATCAGTATTTCGATTAAACGGTATAATTCCATTTCCACTGGTAAATGTACTGAATACCAATAATGCGTACCAATATATCAATAAACGTTTTGGTGGAATACTTTTTTTGTGTGTTAAGGTTCGTGTTATTGAATGTATTTATATGATTATATCTTATTTATTAAAATACCGTTCTTTTAAGTTATTTGTATAGATTTTGCTATAATAAAGAATTTTGTTTTTAGAACTGGGTGTGATTGATCAAATTCGAAATTATAATAGGAATAGGGAAAAATTAAGCATTCTCACTTCCGTGGTTACTCCCCTTCAAATAAGGCCATAATAATAAAAAGTACAACATTCTATTTAATTTATGCATTAAAGTAAAATTGACGTCGACCAGAGTCCGATATCGAGCGATATCACGCTTATCACACGGATTCGGAAGTTGGCCTATGAGAGATTTTTTAATTATTTTATCATAAGTTCAACATATCATTTATTCGAATGGTTTCATTTAGATTTGATTAAAAATCTTATACTGCATTATCTATAGCCTTTACTATTATGAGAAAAGATTTGTATTTTTGTTTATAGCGAATAAACTAAAAAAGGTGTCAATAAAATTTCTCCTTGTTACATCAGCTATCTGCCAGTGAAAGTCCTACAAAATCGGTCCAACCATTTCAGAGATTAGCCGAGACCTACAGACAGACGTACAAAAATTGAAAAAAAGCACTTACTAAAAAGCGGTTTTTCTAATATCACTAACAGGCACTCTAATTTAATTTATTTGTACAGAATTACCGAGAATTTGTAAGTGTCCCGACGGGCAAAAGATAGAGCATGACCATATCAACGGAGACAAAAAGAAAAGCTCATAATACCAAAGGTATTTTGCAATTATATACTTATATGCAGCTTAGCGCGATTTTAATATAATTCATTACGTTATATTATAAAACAAAATATGCTTGCCACGTACGAAATACGTCTGATTACGTGAATTACAAGATTACGTGAAAAGTAGTGTCGATTGTTCATGCCGATTCATCATTTGTTACTTGAATCTTTTTTTAAAGAATCTGTTTCTCATTCTTGAAGAAGCGAAGCCGCGGGTGTAAGAATAGTAACCCAGCTTATAAGGGACACAATAAGCGAGTGTTATGTGGCCCAACGTAATAATACCAGGCACATTTGTTCTGTGTAACGCCTCAGACCGTTTTATTATTATCACATAATATGAAAAATGTGGACAATATTGTTAGAAAGAGTTACAGCAACTGTACAATAACGTTGACATAAATGACGACCGTTATGATGAGAAAAGACATTGCGTTTTTGTACATCTTCAAGTCAACTTTAAAATTTATTTGTTCCTGTCTCTTCTAATCTGCAATTTCTGATGTGAAACTAACTTTAACATTTATCACTCTTAGCAGATGGGTTGGTACAGGGTACCGGCTTGGGTCCAATTCTTCCATTGCTTGATTTTACGTCAACTTTGTTTTAGTGACGTTGATCGACCCCCTGTGGGTTAGATGTTATGGCGAGACTAGTTACTGTCATCCAAATTACTTATGTGAATGTAATTCTTACTATCAAAGAGCGCTCTAGTATTTGTATTTGAGTTGTTTCTTTAAATATCCTTCGAAGAAAACTTTGTAGGAATTTCACTGACGCGTTGTAAACAACAATTGTAAGCAAATTTATTAGGTTCGGAAAACGTTTTTTATTATATTTCACTTATCGCAGATTGTATTGTGGTGGAAAATCTAAAAGCAAAAGCTAGTTCATTAATAAATATTTATAAGTAGGTACTCGGTGTATATAGATTAAGGGAACATTATTACAAACTTATTTAGGAACATTCCTATAAGACATATTGCCTTCCAAGATCCTCTAAGAGTTCTCGGGTACCTAAGTGGGCAAGTCTAAGTGCGTATACTTGTTACGTGATAGATATATTTGGCTGTGGCGGAAACAGATGTGTAATTACGGCCGACGTGTGTTCTACTAAACTGGAACGAACGCAAAAACACAGTTAGTGGCACTTAGTAGGTAGTAGTACTACATATATACTTATGTGTAAAACATTTACTTAAATATTTGTATTTCATAAACTAATAAAAGCTTTTTAACAAAAAATATAAGCCGAATTTACATTAGGCAATCAAAAAGCGTAGTTTACAACAAAATCGTTAAAATACACAAAAATAATGCTTAATACTTAAATTATTGTTTCATCAGGTGTATCAACATTACAAACATGAATAAAACATGCGAGTACAACGGAACGAAATGAAGTTAAAATTAACCCTTATGACCTTTTTTTTTCTTCTGTGGCTTTCGCAATTTTTGCATTGCCATTATCAAGTCCTTATGAACTTGAAGTGTCATTTGTTTATTTTATTTATTTACACCTTCCGTTTTACAAACACGCAACAGACAAGTCGTACTAAATGATTTTACGATCTTTATCTTTATTTATTACATAGTATAAAACAAAGTCGCTTTCGTCTGTCCGTCCCTATGTATGCTTAAATTTTTAAAACTACGCAACGGATTTTGAAGCTGTTTTTTTTAATAGATAAAGTGATTCAAATTAAACGTTTATATGCATAATACATGTATAAATGCACCCGTGTGAAGCCGAGGTGGGTCGCTAGTAATAAATATTTTTAAGTTATTTTGTGTGACGGACGAGTACCAGGTGCCGTTAATATTATGGTCAACCATTTCAGCAATCGGGTGAACCGTAGGTACAGTAAGACAGATAGCTAATAAACGTAGTGCCTGCTGTAATATGTTTCCAGAATTAGTTTATTATTAAGAACACTATGGGATAGTGTAAAACACAGTACATTTTTTAATCATCAGGATATCATGTCAAACCTTATGATTTTGACGTTAGGAACCATACTAAGTTCGCGTTAATAATGTAGTGAGTAATCATTATCCGCCGGCCCAGCCATATCCCCCAAGCAAACAAATCGTCCTTATTTAGAATATCAAGGTCATAGTGATGGGTTGAAAGCATACTTTAGAACGCAACGACTACCGTTGCGTTCGAAAGTAGTGCGTTCCTGTCCTCTGTGTCATTTAGCCTGCAGCTAGCTGCGGCCCTGACACCCCGGAGTGTTTGTCTCTATTTTTATTTTCTTTCTTTTTTCTTTCTTTCTTTTATTTCTATTTTCTATCTCAATTTTCTCATAGTTTACGACGTGGCCATTGTAGCCCAGTTGACAAAGTCACACCTACACGTGCGCAAGTAACAAAGCATTGTTTTGAGCATTACAAGTAGACGGAATGACCTGTTAATGATGGATTTATGTTTTCCTCGTAGATTAATCCCAATGGATAAATATGGCTATATACACAAGCGACTAACACCGACTAACAACAGAGATACAGCTACGCTATACATAGGTAATCGCTGACCCGTTTAGGTACTTTGGCCTCCCAAGTCGTAAATAAAAGAGTATCACGCCGTTCGTAGAATCACGCCATAAGTGGAAATTTATTGCAATCTTATACGAAATAAGCATAGCTATATAGGGATATTTCAAGGAAATGGCTGGTAACAAATGCCTTTTAGAATTAAACTGTGTAGGATATACTTTAAAGAATTAAAAAAAGGATAACCTTTTGTAAGTTTCTAATGCAGTCCTACACTATTAACAATACGGTTGGCGCAGTGGTTGAGCGATCGACTGCTGCGCAGCATGTCACGGGTTCGATCCTCGCACGGAAGAAATATTTGTACGACCTACAAGTATTTGTTCCGGGTCTAGGTGTTTTTCTAGCTTTATTATGTATGTATTTACAAAAAAAAAATCATATAAGTAGTTTATCATCCATCTCGTTACCATAACACAAGCATTAAGTTGCTTAGCTTGGGCGTTGTGTGAAATGTCCAAGGATATTTATTTAATACAAAGTCACTCAATAACATTTCGAACCATGTATTAGTAAGTAAAGTAAACAGTAAGTAAACAAATGAAAATTTATCTTCTATATTTATATTCTTCAAGACCCTTTATACATTTTCGTTTTCACTTTTTAGACTTTATAACTGTATTGAAATTCATAAACATATTGCGTTATACTTGTAAATGGCCAACATTCTTTTTATAAGTTACGAGTATGTTTAATTAAGTATATGATTCCCGAAAAGTAATAATATAAAATATACCCAATTACTGGGTAGTAGTAATCTGTCACTTATGACGTGTACCTATTCTCTTTAAGACGTTTGATTGATTTGATCCTCGACTATCCCAACCCGGGCCACGGGATTCACTTCCAACGTGGTGTGGGACACTGGGGCGCGTAGAGATGGTAAATTGCGCACCAACCTACCCACTAAAACCGACGGCGATCCTCGACTATCCCAACCCGGGCCACGGGATTCACCTCCAACGAGAGAGCAACCTCTGCGACCCTGTGACTACCTTTTTTTGTACTTTGGAAATCCGCACGGATTTCCTACCGCTAAACGCTAGCCGGGTTATGTGGGACTCCGAGGCACGGAAAGATGGTGATTGTACCCCAACCTACCCGCTTAAACCAACGGTGCCCTTGACTGCCCGAAACAGGGCCACGACATCCGTGACATTGATGGGGCCTTGACCCGCTCGTACAAGCGGGCCCCACGCTTTGAGGGGATGCATGGCAACGTGCCCGCCTGCCTGGCCGCCCCTCCATAGCTAGCGGCGGTAGCCCTAGCCCGCCTTTGCCGCGGCAGTTTAAGGCTCTCGAGGCAACTCTGAGGACTGATGAGTTCCGGGAGCCAAAAACCTCCACGCCTCTGTGTGCCGTTCGTCTGGTCTCTCCCCGTGGGCCCGCCCGGCATGGGTGACCCTAAGCCGGTATGGCCCCAACGGATCTTAAAGGCCCTGACCACATAAGGTGGCAGCACGGTCGAGGGGGGAACTGTGTCTATCTACACTAACTATAGGTACGTAATTAATCTTGTCAGGGTGAAGTTATGAGTCTTTATATTAGTTTACATAACGGGTTAAACTTTTTCTATCTGCCATAAAAAGTGTAATACAAATGTACCTATAACTACAGACTGAAACTTGTTTACCGTCTCACGTTTATAGGTCAAGATTGAGTTCGTTTGAAAATTAACTACTACGAAATATAATATCTATTTAATATTTTACCAATGTATACGTCTCTTTAACTTATGACACAATCGTAATATTTAATTGACTGATATCCAAGCAAGATGCGCACACGCGCTACCGCCTCCCACGCTTAAAACTTTGATTTTAGATAAACTACGTTATTACTTCAGTAATTACTTCTAAATACCTATACATTAAAGTATAATAAATTCACCTATTCAAATAATGACAATATTATGTATGTTTATAACTATAAAATAATTACGAATAAAGACGTCGTTTATTATTGAATTAAAAAACAATAAAACTAAACGGGACATTCTAAACATAAAAGTATTTTCTAACCCAATGTCGATTTGCTACTCTGATAGAAAAAGTTCAATTCTACGATAGAAATGAACCATGGAGACCAATCTAGTGCAATCACAGTTTTATATAATAAATGTCGCAACCTTACCTAATATATGTCTCTTCTCAACCCATAAAAGACCCTCCTTTAATTATTACGGAAGAGAAATTAGCCATGCTGGCCAGACGGTTGGCACACGGTGCTGTATTTTCACCTGCAACTGGGTTTTCTGCCTTCTAATTTACTTACGACACTGCCAAGATGGACTGGTCACCACTTTTACTTGTGTCAATTAATTACACTAACTAAAAATATAATACAAATTTAATTTCTATGATACAAACTACACGCCTTTAATAACACTAATTAACCATGGAGTAAAACAAAGAGGCTCTTAGTTTTATTAAGGTTCACAAAAGAGGTACTGTTACAAGTGTCTACTTCATATTAAAGCGAAACGTTTCACCAAGTGACCTATACTATGGGCCCAAAAACAGGTTGTATACACCGAAAAGTTAGTCGAGACCAAAAATCTGAATACCGAAATTCGTTTGGCGACTGAAACTCGTATTTTTCAAGCGCTCTCTAACCTATTTACCTCTATGTCCGTATGAAACAAAGTTTAAAGGGAACCGTTAAATTACTAAACTCTACGCCGAAATTCGTCAACTGCCTCTCGTGACTTGTAGTTTCGTTTTAGAAGGATTGCTTTGGAAGCAACATGGCGTGCGCCTGGATCACGTGGGTCGTAGTTTTATTGGTTCTTGCTACCTCCGAAGCCTCCTTTTACGACGAAGACTACGATACCTCTACGAAGGTTTACGACTACAAAACTGCAGGTAAATTTAATATAAGATTTTTACGCTGTTTTTGTTGTCTATTTTGGTATGCGAATTATAATATTTTATCACATCACCCCATAAACGACCCACTACTGAGTCGGGCCTCCACTATTTTTATGAAGGGAACTTTCTTCAATATGATCGTGTAAGAAAACTGCTTGTACGATAATGTCAGCCACGGTGCTGATTAGCGCAATATATTCGAGCTGTGAGCAATTTTGTGTTGTCATATCGAGGCCTAACAAGTTAGAATAGAATTATCTTTATTGAACAGTGATACAAAAGATAACATGACTTCAGACAAATACATATACAAAAAGAAAGGTATCAGGCGATTTCACGTTCACCAACCCATACCACCTTTAGGGTGTCGTAAGAGGCGACTAAAAGAACGCAAGAGGCAGATCACCTAGCCCAAGGAGAAGGAAAACATGATATGAAACACTATGCCAACCCGTCTGGCCAGCGTCGCATGTAGTTGGAGGAGGCCTGACTCAACAGTGGGTCATTTATGGGCTGAAAAGTAAGTATAATCTTTCAATCAGTATAGTATATTTCATTACAAGTGCGGAAAGGCTGTCATTACAACGAGTTCCGACAAATGTCTACCCGAGCCGAGGCGCAGCCGAAGGCGAGGGTTGACAGTCGGAACAAGTTGCAATGACGGTTCCGCACGTGTACTGAACGACTATTTTTAATACAGTTGCGAAAAAATGAAGCAATTTAATAAAATATTATAAACACAATAAACTCAACTAACTAATCATTTCTGAAAAATGGCGCCGACCGTATAATATAAGCAGGTTTTTTTTTCTTCACCCATTCTGGTAGGCAAAAGGAACAATGCCCATACAGCCAAGTCTTCAGTAGAATTTTTTTATTGATATGAAATGAAATTTAATTAGATTAAATAAAACACATTCAATCAAATCATTAAATCTGATATTTAAACAAATTAGTACGTAGTTTCTTTTTAGAAATAAACGTATTTGCATGAATCATAAAAACTTCTATGATTTTTTTTAGTAAAAACTTCATGGTTGGTTTTTCCTTATAATAGACATTATTTTGACAGTTGGGAAAGAAAACGCACTAGTGCGGGAATGGTAAAGAAAAAGCACGCGTGTGTAATAGCCCACTTCCCGAACGCTATACGTCCCTGTAATATGTCACTTTTTGAGCAACTGTATTAAAAAAATCATTTCATGCGGTGACGGATTTAGAATACATAGTGTACCACCCCATTTCATCCTGAGGGTTTTGTCAGAGCCGACAAAGGGAAATCATAAAGTCCAGCCGCAAGAGAAGGTTAACTTGATACGAAACCCTAAGCCAACCCGTCTGGCCAGCGTGGCACAGGTATGCTAATTACCCTCCTTGTAGTTGAAGGAGACCCGACTCAGCAGTGGGTCATTTATGGGCCGAGAAGTGGATGGTAATCTAATAAAAAAAAATTGTTTTAATTGAACTAGCAGTATAATCCCGGAATTCGGTTTTTAGATCCATACAACGCATTACATCTCAATATTAAGGCCCGGTTTCCACCAAAGCAGAGAGGAGAAGAGATGTGTTTCACTACATAGTATAAAACAAAGTCGCTGTCGTCTGTCCGTCCCTGTGTTTGCTTAAATCTTTAAAACTACGCAATGGATTTGGAAGCGGTTTTAATAGATAGAGTGATTTTATAGGAAGGTTTATATGTATAATACATCCACAATATTGTAGATAAACACTGATTAATTTATAGGTTCATTATTGCACCCGTGCGAAGCCGGGGCGGTTCACTAGTAGAATAATCAATCAGGTTTCGTTATTCTATTTCCACCGAAGCTAAGCGGAGAGGAGATGTGGAAATAACTCTCTGGAAATCTCCTCTCCTCTCTGCTTTTGTGGAAACCGGGCCTTAAACTCGTAAATAACTTCTGTTAACCATGACTTCCGTATTGATCGAGGGAAAATAGATACGTCGGATAAATGGGTTGTTGTACGCTTCATTTCGTCTGTTACAGAAATAGTTTTCACTCTATTTACTCTCCTTATGCGACACGCGTAGGATGTAATGGGTTTACGTTGGACAATTTGACTCCTCCATCAAACATGAAGCTATTAGCAAAGTATAATAAGGCTTTCTTTCTATTAGCACAGTATAATCTTTGCACACTGCGGCCACGGTCACTGCAAAGTGTTTCAGACAAGTTGGTATTTAAAAAAAGAACACGATCAGAACCGATAAGAATCATCATCATAATTTTCAGCCAATAGACGTTCACGGTTCACTGCTGGGCAGACGGACTGCCCGCATCCACGGCGCACGATTTCGTATCAAGTTTTCCTTCCTTTGCGGCTAGATTATCGACCTTGGCATTTCCTTTTGTCGACTTACAACAACCTCAGTACGGTCCATACCATACTGGTGATGACACGATCATCATCATCATTTCAGCCAAAAGACGTCCACTGCTGGACATAGGATCTCCACAAAGGCGGGTCCTGGGCCGCCCGCATCCATCGTTTTCCGGCGACCTTAATCAGGTCATCGGTCCACCGTGTGGGAGGCCTACCAGCACTGCGCTTTCTGGAACGCGGTCGCCATTCCAGGACTCTTCTGCTCCATCGGGCGTCGGTCCTGCGCGCTATGTGCCCTGCCCACTGCCACTTAAATTTGGCAATCCTGTGGGCTATGTCGGTGACCCTAGTTTTCCTGCGTATCTCCTCATTTCTGATTCGATCTCGCAGGGAAACTCCGAGCATAGCCCTCTCCATTGCCCTTTGGGTGACTTTGAGCCTTCTGATGGAGCCCATAGTGAGCGACGGATGACACGGATACCGGTAGAGAAACAAACCAAGTTCGCTAAATAAATAACTTTCATATAAACTTTATGATCTCTATAAAACTATGCCACTTTATTGTTTGAAGTAAATCATTCGGCGCCGCATTCTCATATAAACGAACTGTTTGAATATATCAAAACAAACAAGTTATTGACAGAACAATTTGATTTTCACCGTTATGCCTCTCAATCGTCCCGAATAGCGTCCTGGCAAATTGAGTTTTGTAACGAAGCCTTAAAGGCATAGTCGCGAGGCTATAACTAGATTTTCTCTATAGCCTGAAGGGATCGGTGTTATGTCTGTTCTGCACGACTTGACGAGCTAAAGAGAGCGAGCACTTTATTTTCTCTTTTCAATTCGTATCGCGTTGAATGTGTTTAACATTGCAAGCTGACCAACTGTCCTCACACTTGGCATATCAATTACTGAGGATTACCTAATAATTATGATTTTTCTAGATCTAGATCGTCGAGATTATTTCTACCGAGGTAGTCAGTTTTTAACTGTTTTTTTTATGCGCCCTAAAGTTGCCGATAAATGAGAAACGTAAATAAGACTATGAACCGTTATAAATATGATATGAGTGGCCGCAAAATTCTCCGTTGCGCCTTCGAAATGCTATGAAACGAAGAAAAACCAACAGTAAAATGTATGTTTCCTCGAAGAAATACAAAGTTATACAACCATACAGCTCGTAGCACACACACTTACGATTACGTAGCAGTCGTAGTAGTGCTACGCAAGTGGAAAATCTATCTGAAACTTCACTTGCGAGTTTGTAGCTACTAGAATTAACTTAGTTGCTTGTAGTTTAACAAGATTTCGGTACCTCTTTCCTCGATATCCGTATGATGGTAGCTTGAAAGAGTTCATTTCTACAGTTCATTAGCATAATTTCACCAATAAAGAAAACCATGACTTAATTGTGACGTCACCAGCCTTCATTGCGATCAATGGACCATTAATAATGAATTCCTTTTTCTGTACGTTAATAATAATTTAAATTGATATTGAGAATATACAAAATTTATTACTAAAAAATAAAAAAATTGGTAAATAATATTACATACATACATTTACATTGTCCCGTCATTCTGATGTCTTAGGTTTTCACGATTTTTACACATCGCAGGAAATCTCTTCACGGTTATGATCGATCGAGATCATTTCCTGCAATCCCGTAATTCATAGGTGAGAGCCAAAAATAAGTAAAACTAAACCTTCTTTCAAATGATATAATTATTGATACATTATACTGGTTTATTGATTCCTTTAAATCCATTCAAATTCGGGAAGATTCACACTTCCCATTTATGGTTCCAAACGAGAGCACCCGAGCGAGTAACATATGCAAGAGTACTCGAAAGCTCCCAGTTACGTAGGTAACGAATGCACTCATCGCGTCGTACGAGCTGCCACGGTAATACAATTCCCGTTGCACCGACGCTGTTGCCATCTTGGGGACAATTTTGCCTAATGCTTGTGCATCTAGCCTTTGCAACGAACTTTGTTTAAAATATTCTCGGGAAACTGCTATTGCCTTCGCGTAACCGTCTTATAAGAAAATTGAAACTGTAATACCAGTTTTACACAAACAAATTGTGGTTCCCGTGGCAAACGCAGATTGGCCTCATTTACAACAATTCGGTTTGAACACACGTATGACGCTCAAAGAAATTACACCGCGACAGAGAATGCCTTCCATGAACCCCTTTGAATACGAGCGTGCACACAGTTTGTTACAAAGCTCTTTTGAAACGTAAAACCCTTGTTCAGTAACCTTTATTCTATCGAGGCTTGCTCATAAAATACTGAGATATCGTGGCGAATTGCGGAAAGACAAATCACCTTACATTCAGAAAGATTTTTTTATAATACATCGTATGTTTTTTTTTCTAGGCATCCATGTTAACGTGGTCATGGATTTATAATAAATTGTGTAGCCTTGTGTCTTAGAAAGATACTAAAGAATCAACGTGCAAAAGAAAAGAAACGTTGAAAGACTTCATTACATTGTATTTTTAAATTAATACTCTAAATAATTCGCTTGTTCTTTATTCCTAATGCTCAACACTCCAGACCAGTGACCAATCGACATAAAACCAATTTATAGCTTCATTCCGAAAAGAGATCGAAATAATAATTACCATTATTTCCACGTCACGCTTTTATATTGCTTTTATTGCCCCCTAGATTAATGTTGGGACTTTATTAAATTTAAGAGACGTTGACCGCAGAATCGATGTAGGTACAGTGGGAACATAAAATCTCAGGTCGTGCTGTTAACGGTTTTTAGAGCTAGATCAAGAACCAGACAACTGATATTAAATGTATACTACAACTCAGCGCAAAGTTGAGTCAGAATTAGCCTACTGTTGGTACAGGGTCTCGTATCAATTTTCCTTCTCTTGCAGCTAGGTTTTCAGCCTTGTAATTTTCTTCTGTCGGCGCTTACGACACCCTCAGTACGAAATGGGATAGTGACACTATGTATTCTAAATTCGTCACCACACGGACAATAGATGTATAATTATGGTTAAATGACATGAATACAAGTCAAATAATCAAACAAATTTAAAATTTTGTAATAGCCTGGTATTCACGAATTTAGAATTCAAAGTTTGCTTTGTTGCGTTTTATATTATCTGCGATTCTTATATATTCGGCGCTTACTGCAAGTGCTGTCAAATATTGTTATATTAAAATTTCAGTGTGTGCCAGATATCAGTGTCATTGTATATTTTCAATGCGTCAATGCGATTTTCTGATTGGTGATATGGGCACTTCACATGGCGAATGGTGTTTGATATTCGTATGCGCTATTTATGTGCACCACTCTAGTTTGCTTTTTTTGACAAATGTTCCATACACACATAGCTAATCTATACTAATATATAAAGCTGCAGAGTTTGTTTGTTTGTTTGTTTGTTTGAACGCGCTAATCTCAGGAACTACTGGTCCGATTTCAAAAATTTATCGAGGAAGGTTATAGGCTATATTTTATTTTCAAAAGAATTAGGGATCCGTATGAAAATTGCGATTTTGTAAACCAAGGTGTAAAATCGAAAACCTATTTATGCGTGCGCCGCAAAAACTATTGACAATAGAACAAAATGATGTACTACGGGTTTGTAGGTCTTATAAAGATCTACAAAAAAGTCCGCGAGAGCACATATCTAACTATCATACTTTAGTCACAATAACCGATTTTATGTTCATAAAAAAGATGCACGGGTTCGAAGCCCACGCGGGCGAAGCCGCGCCCAAAAGCTAGTATTATTATATACGCGAATATGAATAACGAAGTTAAATGCCACCATTAGAAATGTACGATATGGTGGCACTTGCCTATTTGTAATCGCGTATTTGACATTAAATATAGTTTGAATGGAATGTTTGTGAAAAATGCCGCAAAGCAAATACCGAACATGCCCAGCATGATACAAAAATTGTACCTACTAGTGTAAGCAAATTTCGCCCTAACCTATTTTACCTCAATGTACCTACGAGAACCATTCATTCCGATATTTACTGCTGACAACAACTGATGAAAATCGAACGCGTACGATTGAACGGACACGGCACGTCATTACTTCAATGAGGATCAAAGATAAGAAGGGCCTCAGAAGCAATTTCGCGGACGGCGATTTTGTCGCCATTTCGCGTTTGACTACTTTTCTTTCACTCCGTATTCATCGAACTAGCTTATCGCGCAACGCCAGCTACGAATCTTCGATTCACTCGTGTCTAGGCCGAATAAGAGGTTTATTTTTCAGGAGTAGGAAAATGTGACCTTCAACAAAACATTTGTGTGTTTAAAATATGAAGTAGAGTGAAGTAGAGTTGTAGAGATCTTTGGTTATTTGTCCAGCTATGGTTTTTTGTGGTTGATATGATGATAATGTGTTTTTTTTGTATACACGTAGAGCAAGCAGCCTTCCATTTTACGATAATTCTGTACAAAGGTACTACTTATTTCTATAGACATCTGATGAATGATGCACGTATTGCAGATATTAATTGCATCTCACTCCACAAACGACCTACTGGTAAGTTAACGAAGGCAAATAAGCCCACTGTGCCACGCTGAACAGACATGTTGGCACAAGGTTAAATTTTCTTGAGGCGAGGTGGACGACCTTTAGTCGCCTCATAAGGCCTTTAAAAGGAATAGTCCAGTGACATTTTGTATTCTTAATCGTGTAGTGACACACGAAGGAATTACCTTCATCATCATCATCATTTCAGCCAAAAGACGTCCACTACTGGACATAGGCCTCCCCCAAGGATCACCACAAAGGCCGGTTCTGGGCCGCCCACATCCACTGCTTTCCGGCGATCCTAACCAGGTCGTCGGTCCACCGTGTGGGAGGCCTACCAGCACTTCACCTTCCGGAACGCGGTCGCCACTCGAGGACTTTTCTGCGCGCAACGGAGTTATTATACATTTTGGTTGTTGATTTTGGGGAATCATCCGCTATTTAATAGATTCATGGAATATGAAGGAAGGAGTAAGGAGTTTTATCATACTTCATATTTACACTGTCGCAGTTTTGTGAGCGACTCCATATTGACTTCTTTAGACCATTTGCAACCAGGCGAGGCGTATGCCTGAGCACGAATGCTTACTATAAGCGGTATAAAAATGTTAACTACAAAAGTACTGTCCACTTATCAAGTACTGTCCACTTATCAAGTACTGTCCACTTATCAAACTAATAAATAATTCATTAAAATTTTAACAATAGATAATTCCACTTCCTTCCATTTGCTAAGGAAAGGCTGCAACGCAATATGTAACTTTGTAGCGCAGCTCTGTAGCTTCTTTAAAAATATTAACGAATTCACCACCCAATTCCAACTTACGCATGTCGTAGGGGTCGAATAATGGGAATATCAAGACTGAAAACCCGTCTAGCCAGCGTGTACGGTAGGCTAATTTTACACCATCGGATATATAATAGGAGGGGGTCCGTCTAAGCATTGGGTCTTTCAAATGCATTTAAGATCTTGTCATTTCCTTTTATTGGCCCTTACGTCACTTTCAGTATGGATTAGGGTGGTGGTACTTTGTTATCTCAAAAATATAGCGTGTATAAACAGAACTTCTTTCGCTTATCAAAACTCACCACAAATTGTATAAAGGGTCCTTTTTCCAGATTTACCGTAAGAGGTCTTTTGAACTCTACTACTCGACAAACGAATAATTTGATGTAGAGCGAAGTAATCTGAAAAATGTCTACATTGAAGTAGTTATGTAGAGTACCTACATACCTATTTAGGTTGAGGTTGATATTTAGAGTCTCTTTACGTAATTTTTTTTTTCAAATTATACATCAGATACAATGTACCTATTCGGTAGAGATACTTCGATTATATCCGTCACGAATCTAATACTCGTATATTATCACCAACCAATCCTCAGCGGTTGTAAAGGCCGACTAATAGCAAGTAGCAGCTCATCTGGCCAGCGTGCCACAAGAAGCTATTTTCCCGCCATGGCAGCGGACCATACTCTACGGAGGAAGTTTATGGGCGTAGACAAATACGCACCGAGAAGTATATCTTCTAGCTCCCGTTTCATAACGTTAGGAACATGTACCTTAAACGTACAAGAACAAGAAAGGAACAGGGATCGCGCGCTTTTTTTTTTAGTTGCCGCGCCTCCTCGCACCCTACAGCGAAACCTTACAGCCAGTAATATAAACCATTTGCGTTCTATTTCAATGAACGATTCATGTTCCAGATTCAAATCTCACTGTCCGCTAAAAAGTCTCAAAGAGAAAAGAGCTACTTTGCTTAAAAAGGAAAAAACTACACTAACCTAAGTATTAAGTAAAGTAAAGAGATCTGTAATTTCACAGGCTTATTCAAATAATGATCACGTTGCTTTGTAGTTATTTAATCTTATTTCACCAAGCACCGTGCAATCCCGGCTTGTAGGAGCGAACAATTTGAGCCCTACAGTAGAATTTATCGCGGGCACCAGTAAAAAGGGCTGCGCACTCGACAGCCCGATATTACTTGGCTGGGGTGCGCTTTGTTTACAAATTGGCTGGCATTGCGTGCCTTAAGATGAGGAGAGATGAAAATTATACGTGAAAGTATACGTAGTATTTCTGAGCACGGTTTTAAACGTACGACGATTCTTGTATTTTTTTAAAAAGAGATTGTCATTCGAGCTATTCGCTGCTCATGTATACTTGCAACGCCAGATGAGGAAAAGGAAATTATGACTGACAGCAAAAAAAGGAAGTTTTCCTCCGATGCCAGCATCATGCTTCTCCTGGAGCACTGGTGACCTTACTCACGCGCTGGAACATAACACCAGCTAAGGATGGTGTTATTTGGCCGGTTTTCTGTGAGGTTCTATCCCAGCCGGGGAGCTTCGTTTCGAGCGGTTATCCACTATACCCTACGTCTTTTAAGAGACTCTTGAATTCAATTTATTGAGAGCTCTCCTGAACGGTATAAGGATAAAATAAGGACACAATCTCTAAATCGGTTCTGATTTAGAGATTGTGTCCTTATTTTTTTATGAATCTAAGAACACTAATTAGCCTTTTGTAATCTTTCTCACACCAGTTATGTTCTGGTTATAGAAATACGTAGTAGGTACGCATTTTTACTACTATTACTACAACTTCTCAGCCCATAAATGACCCACTGCTGAGTCGGGCCTCCTCCACCTACATAGAGGGTAATTGCCCTACGGTGCCACGCTGGCCAGACAGGTTGGCAGAGGGTTTCGTATCAATATATACTAGTATTTATTATATCGTATTTATACTAGTGTAGAATAATAATTTGACATATGCCAGTCCCAGGTAAATGGATATTCGATTTTTAATTATGCGATCCGTTAGTAAAAAAATATGACAAAGTATTTTGCAAGCTCCATTCATGTGTTATGAATGGAACGGATGACACACATTTTCGGTGCCATAACCAAAAACGCATTAATCCAGCTGAAACTCTAATAATGCGAACTATACAATAATAATTAAGCAATGTGGAATTTCGTAATGAATAAATTTATATATTTGATTCACCATATTTTAAACATTATACATTAAAATGATTAACATCTATAATTGCACACTAAATTCACTTCTCTTAGTGTATTTTATTAAAACACCTAAGATTTCTTTGAGTTAATCATAGGCGGGACCTATGTTCAGCAGTGGGTTACTTTTATCTGGATTGATGATGATGATCTAATAATATGACATATTTTTAATTTGTAATAACTAGGTATGTGTATAATGTAGTTCTAAATATATCAAATTGGAGATTAAAAAGGCTCGAAAGCGTCAACGCGCTCCCGTCACATCTTTCAAATAAATTAAACGAAGGGCGCAGTCTTTTCCTACAAAGTATGACTTTCAATATTCGCATCTATTACATTACCATAACGGCTATATTGCAGTAATATTCAACCTTACCTGCCAAAACATTTTTCTTCAATATTTGTGGTTAGAATCTTGGATAAACAGCAAGTTATGAAGAATATCTCTCAGCGCGTCTTTTAAATATTGCTGTTAGACAGTTTCATTTTATCATTATTTGATTTTAAATGTATCTTTTACATGATACTGCAATGTAAATTTGCAATCTTGAAATACAGTGGAACTGGCAATATATTTGCTCAAGGTTTAATTTTCCACAATTTCAGCTTTAACTGGGGCATCACTTCAGCATAGGTATAGGATAAAAGCCGTCTTTGTTATTGTATATTATATTTTCCAGATCGTCGTTTTAAGTATATGTACGTTGTTTTCTGCTAAAATCAAATATGACGATAAAAGAGGCATAGTTTAAGTTAACACCAATAGTTAAACATGTGTTATATCATAAACATGTGACGGGACCATTTTTATTTAAGTATTTATTTAATTTCTATTCTTTACAGAGAGCCGTACTTGCACAGCTTCAGAGTTTCGATGCAAGACTGGTCGGTGTATACCTCAATCTTGGCATTGCGACAACGAGAAGGATTGTCCTGATGGATCGGATGAAGAACCTGGAACTTGCAGTCAGTATAAAACTCATAAATATTTATTCTGAAAAGTGCATAATATACTAGTTTATTGAATTTAACACAAACGTTAAATTCAAAAAGAGTTAAAAATAGTATAAGTAGTGTCTTACCTACTTATTTGCTCATTTATCATTACAAAAATATTTGGTTTGAAAATGTATTCAAAATAATGGACAGGAGAGGCAATACAGGCACTACGGGAAATAAAACTGTGACTAATCATACAGAAAATTTTGAATTGATTTAATTTAACAATACAAACACACCATACTTAAATTATCAGTCTTGAAAATGATCTATATCCGTTTGGCTTCATTGATCTTCGTACCCTGGTAACCCCTGTATAATTTGTGTAAAGAAAATAAGTAAACACAGCTACTGTCGCAAATTTACTTAAGACCCGAGTTATCTGAGGGATGTTGTTTAGGCGTGGAACAATGAAAAAAGGAGGTCAACGAATGACAAAGCCGGGATAAAAGCCAGATGGTCCTGGAAACTGTAAGCTGGTTTAATTTAAACAATAAATTCATATCAAACGTTTTAAAAGGCCGCGAAGTATTAATTTGAATATATTTCAAATCTAATGAATTGTATAAGCCTACTCTACCAGCTATTAGTTAGGTACTGTCAAATTTTACTTATCTGTTATGTCTAGAACAACAGCATCCTCAAAACCAAAATCAATTTATCCAAATCAATTTACAATACTTACAAATGTGTAATGTTCAGAGCTTTTATTTTGATAACAATAATAATGCTTCAAAGAGAAAAGGTTCCCATAAAATGTATGAAGACGAAATAACAAAGGCATATAGACTTACATTAACTTACTTAGCGTTGACTTTGTACGCAGGAGGCTTTGAATGGGTTTTATATCGTCTATATATACATTATTATGGGTGGTAAAATTTAAAACAGATAGGTATTAATAGTACTTAGTAAAGTAGATGAATAAATGTACTCTTGTTTTTCTCTCCGCCCCTCAAAGAAGTTACAGTTGCATTAGGGAAGTTTAAGTTTACTTAAATAATAAATAAAATAATATTGTAACATTTAAACCTAGGTATTATTTTTTATGTAATTTTAATGTAATTTTACACGGAAGTAATTTTGTAGTAAGTATTTATATAAAATCATAAAGAAATTCATATTAATATAAAATATAACTCTTTAGCAACTCCAAATATACGTAACATCTGAAAAGTGCGGTGGAATTGAAAGAAAAAAATATTATCTGACGATTCATGAGGAAAGTTTTAAAGTGCGCGTATTTTGTCCTCAGCGGGACTTCCAGCGTAGATTAAAATCTTAATTACAACGAAGTTTTCGGGATTAATTTTATATTCTTTGCCCTCTTTACTACCTGATTTTGGTACAAATTAAAAATGTTGGCTAAGTTAAAATATGACATGGACTCCGTTATATTCAATATATTATAGAAACCAGCTTAAGCATACAGTTCATAACGTTGTATCAATATAAAAATGTGGCGAACATTTATTCTTACTAACGTTACACTTTCGAAGCAATAAAGGCACACAGTAATGGCAGTTAAAATATCATTATTCAGAATAAATACGAGTTCTATACGCGAGAATGCGTAATGTGAAAAATGTGAACATTCAGAGATGGGAGGTCGTCCCCAAATGAATTTTTCCCGAGCAGCATGTGGTATTTAAATAAAACACGTAATACGAATTTAAACAGACCATGGGGTGCGTAAAGGATCGCGTTAATGTATTTATGGTTAGCCTATCAGATTCAGTAGAAACATTAAGGACAAACATATTCGAAATTCAAACATAATTGAAATAATAATCGCATATTGTGGCAAAATGAACTGACCATTGTCACGATTATTTTTATGTATACTGTTTTTGTTGTTGTGGTCTTCAACCAAAGACTTACGTATCGCAAATAATCGGAGCCGAGTGTCATACGAGTATCTTACTCGTATTTTAACACTTCTAGAATTTATTGTAAGCGTAAAATGAAATATGTAGCTAGGTTGAGGACAGACAGTCGTAGGCCGTAAAATCAGTAAGTTTAGTTATATTATAATCAAGACGATTCCTAAATTGAAGAACCCTAAATTCCTAAATTGATTTTAATATTTTAAAATTCCATACATAAAGCGTCAGCGCGCTTTATGTATGGAATTTGAAAATGTTAAATTGAGTATGTGCTATTTATAGGTAAAAATACTATTTATAATTAAGAAAGCTTTTTCTTCTATTGTTAAAATTTTGTTGTTGATGAGTTGAAGTTGTTGACCGTATTATTAGGTACCCCGTATAAAAATTCAACGCATAGATTAGGAATAAATGCTTAGAATTGTAATAATCATTCAATTAGTTCATTTAAGGTAGACCATTCAATTAAAGATAAAATTTCTGCAACCATTTTAAATAAAAAGAGTGGGATTATAATTATAATAAGACGCGATTGCGATTACTTCTGTTGACGAGTTCTACAAATCAAATATTCACCAAAATTGTGTTTGCGCTTTTTCGTTTCAAGGATTTATACGCGGGTCACTCGATAAATCTCGATTTTTATCGCCAACACTTTTCAATACAAGTGACCCGTGAAATTAACATGTCCTTTTACCATTTCGATACTGTCTCTGTATTTTATAATAAATAACGGGACCTAGGATGTTTTTGATATTACGGAGTTGTATGTTATGATTTGTGATATCTTCCTCATTCCCTTTTTTGATATAGTTACTACCATATACGTTTGGTCGAGTAATATACTTATGTAGCATAATTGGTTCGTTCTAGAACCTTCTATGTACCTTCTAGAAATTACTGAGATTTTTATCAAAATTTGTAAGCTAGGACGACGCGTTGACAAGACTTTTAATTTTCTCAATGCAGCACGCACAAAAAGCTGGGCAAACTTTGCAGGGTTTTATTTCAACGGGCGTTATGACAGGACGGCGTAACTTTGTGCACAGCCGCTGTAAGTCACCCCACATAATGGGAAATCCTTTTTTATTTGGCAGGGACACGTAATGTTTTGTAGGCAGCGTAGGATGTGCTTACACAAAAGTTTATATAGGTAATCCTTCTTTTGTTGGCCTTGTTGAGCTACGTGTATGTATTTCTCACGTGGTACGTGGTAGATATACAGAAGGATAGTGGAACGTGACGTATACCCGAAGCGTGATTAATATTATTTGTATCTGCGGATGAAAATTCGCCAAATGTACTACAAATCAATGCAGACTGTGGGTTGATACAACAATAAGTGCAGCAATGGATATGCATAATTTACCTACCTAATTTAGTTTAATACTTTAAACATTAAATTAATGTTTTAGTTTAACAAAATTTTATACACTATAATTTATTTGTTTTATATTTATAAAAACACAGGCCAACAGTGTTTGTATTGCATTTCAAAACAAGATTAAAGACTTTTAATTTAATAATATTCTCAATTCTTTGTTTTCAAATATTAGCTCCCCATTAAATCTCGCTAAATTTAGACTCCGAAGAGTAATATAAATTTATCCTACCCTAAAACTAAGCAAACTTTTTAACACACAGCAGTACAGCGGCGTTGTCCCGAACACAAATTTATATGCGCTACCGGGCAGTGCATACCCATGTCGTGGCACTGTGACGATGTGGCAGATTGCCCTGACGGCTCAGATGAGCACCAGTGCGGTAAGCGTATACTGGGCAAAAAGCATGAAACCGCAATTGGCATGCGGAAGCTCATTATGGATCGTCTGCAGGAAAACTTTAGCATGAAAAAGGTTACAACGTGATGAGAATATTATGATACTTGCTATGTAAAAACATAAGAAAGTTAGACGTTTTCTGTTGTTGAGAAATACACAAATAAGCTTTGGAGAGACAGTAATTTTTCGAAATATAATTTAATAATCGAAATATAATTTGTATCTGATCTAAACACACTGTAAGGAAAAGTCGACGACTAAAATAAAATACATTTTGTAAAATTACTTAAGCAAACTTAATAGCTTCTGAGAAGACGACGTAGAAAAAGCCAATTTTCGAGAAAATTATGAATCAAATTATAAAACAATGATACGATATGAATGCAAGTATATTTTAGTCATAAATGTTATTGGCCAAATCATCATGGTTCGCTAATGGAAATATAGGTCTTATAAGATATTTCGTGTTGTATAAAATTGTATCGCACTTTATTGCCATTATTGCATCCTACTGAGCATGTGCATGAATTGGGTTGGCAGAGGTGAAGTCATGCGGCCCCGAGGAGTTCACTTGCAGAGGGAAGGAGGGCGAATGCGTGCCCTTGACTTGGATGTGCGATGACAACATGGATTGCTCCGACGGATCAGACGAGAAAGCATGCAGTAAGGGTTCTGAGTTTGATGTATGACTATTTTATTTAAGTGGGCTCTAAGATTGCTGCACAGTGCAGTCTTTTTCGGGATGATTGTTGCTTGCAAACTAAACATCAATTAAAAGTTAGACGACTAGTCGTACGCGTAGTATGCATTGATATTTGGTATATTTTCTTTATTCCTGCATTTATATGTACTTAGGAATTATTTTGAAGTTTTTTAAGCAATGGAATGTTAGGTTACTTAGTCATATTATTTTGTTTGTAGCAACTTTCATGGCGGAAAATATTTTAAATCATCTTGTCTGTCATTTTAGTATTCATATGTTCTTAATTCGCAAGTATGGGATTTTAAACCTTGAAAAGCAACACAAGATTATCTTTATTTTGAGTGAAATCAACAAGCATAGTTAAATTGCTTAATTGATGGTTCTTTTTAATCTAAAAGAACCAACCTTATACATTGGTTTGTCATATTATAGTATGCTATTTATCATTGCACAACTTCACTGATATTGTGGAAATTGCATGTCGGCCTAAATATTTATCGTGATTAGAATTTATATGAGGGAGTCCAAAGAGCACATCTACACATATATTTAATCTTCCGTCGAATATTAATACCTTCATAAGTTTTTTGTTATAAATGAAATTACAATGTATGTCTAAGCCAGAGTAGATACTCATTTACACAAGAAGAATTTTATTGCTACGGCCGAAATATTAGCATTAACTTTAATGAAAATTGCTTTTGTAGATAGAATTATAATTTATTTAATTATTTAATTAATGTAATAAACCTATTTACTTGAATATTTGTTTTCAGTTGTCAAAGCCATTTTAAGTGTAATATTTAACTTCAACTCCCGGTGTCTTTTAGTACCTAATGTTTGATTCTTTTCAATATACAGGATAGAAGTTTATTTGTGAAAGATTTTAGCAACAAATTATTTGTATTCCAGTTCATCAATCCAAAAGAATTGTGTATTTGTAATGAACGCTTTGTTAGTCTAGGAGCTATAAACGCTGCAATTGCATAAAATGATCTGACCAAGAGGGTTCGAAGCCGGGGCGAACAATCTTGGTGTATGAGCGACCTAGATATTTGTTCTAAGTCTGGGTGTAAAGTGTATTCATAAATTAAATGTTTTCCGCAATACAGATAAACAAAGACGTTGTCATTCCATTCTACTAAATCAAATTTTAGACTAGACTATCTACTACACGTATCTACTGCTATTATCAAAAGTACCCGGACTATCAATCAATCATTTTAGTCATGCCCAAACCAAACACAGTATTCTATCAAGCAAACTCGACTCATCCATCTATAAATTCTTATCTACCCGCACCGGACCAGGGTGGTAGCGTGAGCGATGACGTGGCATGTGTAATTCAATACTGTTAGGCTGCCTTTCCATGAACGACAATATTATTTTGAAATGCCGATTTACCGAGCGTACCTACATGTAAAAAAATATATATAGACGTATTCTTTGTCTTAAAGGTTAATCAAAGGCACAATAGAAAACATATTAAAATTGTTTTAATAAACTCATCCTTATTTTTTTTATAAAAATGTTGTCCGTGTGTTGACGGATTTAGAATTCATAGTGTTGCCACCCCTTATAGTCTGTCCAGGTTGGCACAGTAGGCTAATTACCCTCCATACAACTAGAGGCCCGACTCAGCAGTGGGTCATTTATGGGCTGAGTAGTAGTACTCTGTTGAAATTTATTGCAGATGACAAGTCAAACTTACTTCTATAATTGAATATAATTTTATATTATCTTGAGGCCTCAACAAATTAGATGTAGGGAAATTAGCCTTCCATACTAGTTCGAGTTTTCGTTCTCTAAAAGCTAGATTTACATAGAGTAATTTAATTGTATGCGACAATATTTTTTACATTTCTTTTTATCCGTATAACAACTTTACTTATCCTATTGGAGTACTGCTTGGAGAAAACCAACAGGATTTTCGCATTTCATTACTTCATTGATGAATTCAAAATATTTCTTTTGAGAATTATGTCGCTCACATTTTTCCTGAAAGGCTCAGCGTAGTAGTTGTCCATATACGGTCAGCCTAAGGTTTCTTATGCCAGCGAAAGCCTCATCATGGTTATATCATCGTTTATCTAGTTATTTGCTCTTGGCGAAATTTCTACAGCACAATGTAGATAGGTATACAAGGTCAGACCTACGATGTTATACAACATCTTGCTCTTGGAATTTAATTGTACGCTCGGTATGCTTAGTAACGCGATGTAATCAGATATAGCACCTACATTAACATAGCTTGTTCAGTTAGTACGGTAGGCTTTTTGTTGATCATGCGTAATATCTTTAAAAGAAGTTTGGGAATTTATGAGTATAAATTTCTTATTTTTCATCTCGCAAATTGGTTTCTCAGATTGGTATGTGTGGAAGACACATAATTTTCAGGACAATGGCGTTGTTGACAAAGAAAAACAAATGTTTATGTTAGATGGTTTATGTTTATGGGATTTTAGTGTACCTACTTTAAATGTCTAATAACATGAACAGACGTAATTATAAAATTAAATCATTATTTTAAGGTAACGATGTGCTCTATGGATGTAATATAAATATTATTAAGTGCATAAGCTTCAAGGAATCCAATTATGTAATGTAAAACTATATTACAATAAATCAGAGTAATAAGTTCGGTTAATTTCGATAGTCCTTGAAATGCTCCTTCTATCTAGCATTAGTCATATCGAAGATCTGATGAGACTAGACTTGCTTTTGTAAACTTAATTAAAATTGCCGTCTATAACCGTATCTCATTTATTTCTGACAAATTGAGCACCCCGTGGAACGAAGGCAATTTACACTTGGCTTGTATATTTTTAATCAATTCCATTTGCACTTCAAATAGTAAAATAACACTTGAAAACGGTAAAATGTAATTTAGCGTCTGGCCAAAATAAATTGACTTCACGATTCCTATGGTGTTCATGGACGTGAATCAACACGAATCTAATGAATTTGCTGAGATCCTAAAGATACAGATTTAAACATCATTTTAACAACACCATTGTATCAAGAATAACATAAAATTTGTATGGTATCAGATGAAACGTGTCGTTCAGATGAATTCACTTGTGGCAACGGAAAATGTATCCAGTTAAGATGGGTCTGTGATGGAGATGACGACTGCGGAGATGATTCTGACGAGCAAAAGTGTCCACCTCGGACATGTGAGCCACAGACACAGTTTTCGTGTACTAACGGACACTGTATATCTGCATGGTGGAGATGTGATGGCACAGAGGATTGCCCCGATGGGAGTGATGAGGTGGTAAGTGATGAGATCAATAATGTAAGTTAAGATGATACATGTATTCGGGCTCCATTCCAAAATAGTATACTAAACAACACTACTATACTACACAATAGTATACTACACTGAGAAGTGTAACGATAGGACGCTTGATATAAGCGTATTGGAGAGCAATTTAAGCCTAAAGTATGTGAAGAGATTCGCACCAATCATCAATGAATATGAAATTAATGTTGACTATTAAGATATTAAGTTAACACCATATTTAAAACAGATATATTTGCAGTAAATGGGGCGAGTTTTCTGATAATATATAATTAATAAATTGTAGAAGCCCAAGGAAGGTTTGGAGTTTCTCTGAAGGATAGGCTCCGCAATGAGATTATCCGGCAGGGAACCAAAGTCACCGACATAGCTCAGAGAATTAGCAGACTGAAGTGGCAGTGGGCTGGTCATATCTGTAGAAGAACCGACAACCGCTGGGGTAGACGAGTTCTTGAGTGGAGACCGCGAATCGGCAAGCGTAGTGTGGGGCGGCCCTCTGCTAGATGGAGCGACGATCTGCGAAAGGTTGCGGGCAGCAGCTGGATGCGTCAAGCTGAAGACAGGGCGCTATGGCGCTCTTTAGGGCAGGCCTATGTCCAGCAGTGGACTAATGTGGGCTGATGATGATGATGATGAAGGAAGGTTTAAGAAGTAGGGAAATTAAAGATTACATAAAAGTAATTTTCTAAACCGTTAGGTGGTGGTACGATGTTCACCTGGTCAGCTATACTAAATGTAGGTAATAATTTCTTACCTTTTCTTCATTTAAAGGGTTGTTCTGCAATCCCAAAAGTACGCTCACCGTGCATATCATCCGAGTTTGAGTGCAAAGACCGAATGACATGCGTCCATAAAGCCTGGGTTTGCGATGGGGACAGTGATTGCCCAGATGGAGGTGACGAAGATCCCAAGCTTTGTAGAGGAAACGTGACTTGTAGAATAGACCAGTTCCAGTGCCGTGACCACAGCTGCATACCGGGAGCTCTATACTGTAATGGAGACAAGGATTGCCCTGATGGCAGCGATGAGCTGAACTGCAGTAAGCAAACAGTTTTTATAATTAATAAATTAGATAACCATAAATACGAGATTTTTTCCTCAAACAGTAAGTAGATCTAAGCAATAGTTAGCTTATACCTGCAGATATGAAACAAAATCTAAATATATAAAATATATTCTTAAAGCGCAAAGGGATGATCATCCAGCCAGACGATGGTATGTGGTATGTCTGGGTAGGGGTCCGCGGCGCCTATCCCCCGATACATGTAGCCGGGGATTTCTTAACTGTGCGAGTTGCTCTGGAAATTTCGCTATCGCGGTGTAGGACTTTTTGGTAATTCTCGCATTTCTAGGCGATATATCTTGATGATGATAGTTCAGATTTTTCGGATAAATTATATTGTGTAAAGTATGTAGCATGCTGATCGCTACAATTCTTTAACTTTAATGCACTAGAGTTGTTATGTGGGTCATCATTATAATATGGACTTTGGTAATTATCTAACAAGAGCATCGCAGTAAGTTTCATGTAGTGTATCAAAATTCACGTAGCTCTTCACCAACGTAACTAAAAGTGAAAATGTTACTCCTTTCAGCCCAACTCAAAACTGTGTGTGACAAGAAGACACAGTTCGATTGCGGTGGTGGTATGTGCATATCACTTTCCAAAGTGTGCGATAAACGTCCCGACTGTCCCAATTTCGAAGATGAGCCCAAGGACAAATGTGGGGAGAACGAGTGTACCAAAAACAATGGCGGTTGCACTCAGAAGTGTGTGGACACGCCGGTTGGATACTATTGCGACTGTGATAAAGGATTCAAGCTGGTTGATAACAGGACTTGTGAAGGTAAGCACTGAGATTATTGATGCCATGATAGTTAAGTTAATTCAACAGAGATTCCGTTGTCGAGAAAGTTTCTTTCTCTAAATCAGAGACACTTGCTCTGATTCTGGGTGTCATTTGTGTTCGTGAATTACAAGTTTGTAAATTGCCCCCGCGTTACAGGCCATACCTAGTGCAGAGGTGTCGTAAAAAAAATTTCTTTACATACTATCAATCAAGTAAAACAGTATTTTAATTCGGCTTAAATGTTATTTTATAGGTGACCCGGCAAACTTTGTTTTGCCATATAAATATCGCTATTACAAATAGGGGTTAATCATAGAGGGGTGAACATTTAGGGTTTTAAGTATTTTTGTATGCCGTATCATAAAAAAATAAAACCAAAACATATTGTCTAAAAAATAAAAAAAATGGGTTAGGTACTCTTAACATTTAGGGGGATGAAAAATAGATGTTGACCGATGCGCAGACCTACCAAATGTGAATATAAAATTTCATCAAAATCTTTTCGGAGGATTTCAATAACAAACACCGTGACACTAGAATTTTATATATTAGAAGATAGTAATGAGCTTTTTTACACGAAGTAGTTCAAAATCTTTCTTGGAAATATTTTAACGAAATTTCACTTAATTTGTCATCTATATACGATTTCAGAGTATCTAAATATTCTTTAATTTTGCCGTTTGTTAAATCGTTTGGGTAACATTTAATTACCTTTATTACAACAAACAATGTATTTTTTCAGATGTGGACGAATGCGCAGATCTCGGAGCATGTTCCCAACTATGCATCAACGAGAAAGGAACATTCAAATGCGAATGTCATACAGGGTATGCTAGAGACCCTCGTGACAGAACTAGATGCAAAGCCACAGAAGGCCACCCCTCCTTACTCTTCGCTAGACGATTCGACATCAGAAAGATCAGTCTGGACCATCACGAGATGGTCGCAATTGTCAATGATACAAAATCAGCCACTGCATTGGACTACGTGTTTAGAACAGGAATGATATTCTGGAGCGATGTTACCGATGAAAAGATTTACAAGTAAGTATCAACTACACTAATCATTGCAGCCAAAAGACTTTCACTGCTGGACATAGGCCTCGCCCAAGGATTTCCACGAAGGCCGGTCCTGATCCGTCCGCATCCATCGCTTTCCGGCGACTTTTACTGTGGCCTGCAAAATTTACAGGCGACCATAATACGATTCCGATGATACGAATCCGTATATCGGTCTACGCATCTCTAAATCTGTGTGGCAGATATCTTATTCAGCAGATGACGTACTGATATGTAAATAAGTATTTATGTAAAGGAGCTAAAACTTTATATTAATAAAGTCTAAATTAACTCACTAAATGATGACATATGGAACAGAGACGTGGTCGCTCACTATGGGCTCCATCAGAAGGCTCAAAGTCACCCAAAGGGCAATGGAGAGGGCTATGCTCGGAGTTTCCCTGCGAGATCAGAAATTAGGAGATACGCAGGAAAACCACGGTCACCGACATAGCCCACCGGATTGCCGAACTTAAGTGGCAGTGGGCAGGGCACATAGCTCGCAGGACCGACGCCCGATGGGGCAGGAAAGTCCTCGAGTGGCGACCGCGTTCCGGAAGGCGCAGTGCTGGTAGGCCTCCCACACGGTGGACCGACGACCTGGTTAAGGTCACCGGAAAGCAGTGGATGCGGGTGGCCCTGGACCGGCCTTTGTGGAGATCCTTGGGGGAGGCCTATGTCCAGCAGTGGAGGTCTTTTGGCTGAAATGATGATGAAAAATGATGAAATTAACTCACTGCTATGTCATTTTGTATCTACTATGAATTGGTAAAAATATTGAAACCGTGTCACTTCTTTTTCAGAGCTCCAATCGACGAAGGCACTCAAAGAACTGTTGTCATCGGTGATCAGCTCATCACATCAGATGGTCTTGCTGTGGACTGGATATACAACCATTTGTATTGGACGGACACAGGCAAGAACCACATCGAGCTGTCAGACCTGCAAGGCAACATGAGGAAGATTCTTATAAGGGACCAGTTGGAAGAACCGAGGGCGATAGCGTTGAATCCTCTTGATGGGTAATGAATTTTTATCCAAATACTGAGATTTCTTGGTGACGGATTTAGAATATATAGTGTCTCCATCCCATTTCATCCTGAGGGTGTCGTAATACCTAGCCGCAAGAGAAGGAAAACTTGATGCGAAACCCTGTGCCAACCCGTCTGGCTAGCATGGCACAGTAGGCCAATTACCCTCCATGTAACTAGAGCTGAGAGTCAGCTACGGGCTATGGCGTTAGTTGATTTTTAATAATTGTTACACAGACGAGAATTTCTGGTGCAAACACTATTATCCAATAGATACCTAAGTATGATTGACCTCCATTTATTTTTAAAAATAAATGTGGTTGTGTTTATGTTCCCCTAACTTGGTAATATTGGGATCAAGGGTATTTACACGGCGCGATTGTCATCGGCCTTGTAGGCCTATCTACTGGAATTACTGAGGACCATTTAGTTAGAGGAGGTGTCAATTTAAACGAACTTCCCTAAATAACACGATCAGAACCGTCAAGAAATCATTTCCTGCATTGTGCAAAGATAGTGAAAACCTAAGACATCATTATGCCATAAATAGTCAACTATATCATAAGAACATAGGCAGATGTTGCGTAAACCTCCTCATAAAAACTTTGTCGCTAACTTTGCAAAAACGTTGTGACTTCGCGGGATTTAAATTGTTAATTATTATACGTTACGAAAAGTAGCTAATAATTTTGCTTACATGTCCATCGTGTAATTTTTTTGTTATTTCTCATGCTAAGTGAACTTAGCATGAGTTCTTGGGAAATAAATGTCTTAAACCACATTTAATTCTAGACTGCATTTTTCTAAAGACTTATTATTTTCCTAGGTGGATGTATTGGACAGACTGGGGTCAGACTCCCAAGATTGAGCGGGCTGGCATGGACGGGTCGCACAGGCAGACTATCGTAGCTTACGACGTCAAATGGCCCAACGGCCTCACCTTGGATCTTGTTCGCAAACGCGTATACTGGGTAAGATCACTACATAGTATAAAACTAAGTCGTTGTCGTCTGTCCGTCCCTATGTATGCTTAAATCTTTATAACTACGCAACGGATTTTGAAGCGGTTTTTTAATAGATGGAGTGATTCAAGAGGAAGGTTTGTATGTATAATACATGCATAGTTGCACCCGTGCGAAGCCGGGCCGGGTCGCTAGTATATTATAAAACAAAGTCGCTGTCGTTTGACCATCCCTATGTATGCTTAAATCTTTAAAACAAAGCCACGGATTTTGAAGCCCGTTTTTAAAATAGATAGAGCGATTCAAGAGGAAGGTTTATATGTATAATCAGTATAATACATCCATAATATTGTAGAACAACACTGATAAATTGTGTTCTGATAAAAATTTTCACCATTGCCCCCGTGCGAAGCCGGGGCGGGTCGCTAGTATTCTATAATCCCCTAATATCATGGAAGCCACATTTTTGTTGCTTATAGATTGGCCATTTAGGATCCGATTGAAAAAGGAACTTTTTTCGGTCTATAAGATATATTCTGTCATCTTTTACACTTATCTTATATATATTGTATACACAACAGATACTTTCTGGAAGCTTTTGGATGAATGCACAAATGTTGTATTTTCTTTGAAACTACAGCTTTGTTGATTTCTCACTTCACTTCTAGTTTCAATTCTTCTTCTTATTTTAAGCAGTTTTTTAGTTTTATTAACTACAATGTGCTTGGAGCTTTTATATTATTTTATCTACTCCTATTCTATCATTAGGTACATGACCTAACCTTACGATATGAAAAACAAGTCAGTTGTTTTTTTTTATATTTATTAAACCAGTGAGTGAGTGAATATGCCATATAAATCCTGACCTAAGAGGTAATTTGACTTATCTACTGGTAAGCGGCGGTGACGACTAATAAACCTAAAGGCCATGATATAAAAATATTTTTTTATCACGCTCGCCTGCCTATTTATGGTACTGCAACGAGTTTATTTATCACCTCGCCTATGATGCGATTAAATTAGCACACGTTTAGAACACACGTTCAGCGGTATCTTAAAAGGTAAACACCGATAGAGATACATGGCAACGTGGAGAATTTTTCAATTTTGTTCTAATAGATACCGAAGGAAAAACACCGCCAAGGCTAAAATTTTACTGTAGTTCCATGGTGTGTACAATAAGCACGTAGTTTGAATAGTTGATGAGAACACAAACTCAAACCTGCTATAGAAAGAGTGAACATAAATAGAGTCCATCTGACGTGAACTAATATGTAACTACATAACTAGCTGCCCGTCCCGGCTACGCACGGGTGGTTTTTTTCCTATAATCAGTGATAATGTAGCATTCAAATGGTGAAAGATTTTTTTATAATCGGTCCAGTACTTTTTGAGACAATTCGTTGCAAAGATACATAGGAACAAACCTTTCTTCTTTTTTTTCGTTCTGGAGAAGATTTCAAAAGAAGAGTAACACAAAATCGTACTTCGCCATTGTGCGTAGTGTTTTTCATAATATTAGTATAGATATATACTACTAATCAATTATGACACCAAGAGACAATCCCTACATCAAAACCTGGGAATACACGTTGGACTAACATGGCTCCATCCAATTTTAGGAACTCAACCGTGACAAACTTCTGAGCTGAGGTGATACCGAGTTTCTCCTCGCAAAACATCCAGAAACTAACTTTGTATGTTCTTACATTGAAAGGACGATTACCATTTTTATCAACCTTGGAACAATTGTCACCATGCCGTCTATACCAAAGTTTGTAGATAAATTACACCTGACATAGGTTGCAGTTTCTTAACGGCCCTATTGTTAACAGGTCATGTCTTGTCAGAGCAAGGTAAGGCGGTGGTACTTGCGTTCGTTAATTAAATAACTAGTTCAGAGGGAAAGGTGTAGTACAAATTACTTTACCTTGCTTTTTCAGTCAACATAGGTTACTTGTTTCAGCGTTGTCAGCTAGCTGGTAGTTAACTACTTTATTATTGCGTAATACTATGGAATATTAATAGGTAGAGAATGTTTAGGTAAGGCACCTGGCACTAATACAATATGGTGTATCTTAGAGGAAGGGGAAGCTATTCCAGGGAAGGTACTCTACGAACGATGCACAGCTACGTACATCAATTATAACCACAATTGAGTGGTAAACATTTATTAGAAACCAAGTCACTTCAAAATGTTCCAGCGATAGTACATCTATTCGGGTAACCATATGCAGTCATTACACATAGGGAATGGAAAACTTCCAGCTTCCAGTAATCTCTAATGATGGTTCATATCTAATGTTCATGTACATCTTCAAGCTTCTAGTTGAATAGAAGTATATAAAGCCTTTTTACAAGGGTAACATCCTTGATTGACTATCCGCATCGGCCCCGAGACAGGTGTAGGGCGCTGACTGCCTCGTGAGTCCTAACGGTATCACCACAGGATCAGCGTGCACTAGGGGAGCGAGAAGTACAGCTCAATCCATTTTATTTGTGGCTCCTTGTGGAGCAACCTACTCTTGGAAGTTACACGGAGCATGGCAGCGACTACTTTCGTACAGGGTGAAGGATTGCCGCCAACCCCACGTCAAATACAATAGATCTGGTAGCTGTTGGATGGGTCACATTAACACGTGATCCCCTCCGTGCTTCGGAAGTCACGTTAAGCCGTCGGTCACGAGTTGAACTATACCAACGAGATGAACTAGGTATACCAACCAAATAGAGTTGTACATCAGGCACGTGTTGAAGGCTTCGCAACAATTTTTTTCCACAGGTTGATGCCAAAATGAACATGATATCATCGTGCAACTACGATGGCAGCGGTCGCCGAGTGGTCTTGTACTCCACCGACGTGCTTCGACACCCGTTCTCCATCACAACTTTCGAAGATTGGGTGTACTGGACCGACTGGGACAAAGCAGCCGTGTACCGAGCCAATAAGTTCAACGGCAAAGACATCGAGGCCATAACCCCTACGCACAATGTAAGTGATTCAGATTAGTCCGACGAATCCGGATGACAGCACGGTATGATCTCAGAAACACTTTTGGACAGTTACGTCTGTAGTGCTTTTTCTAAATCTGTGTCAAACGAGATTACAAATTCTGATGACTCGATCGTAGAAAATGTTTTTTTATTGAACTTAAACATCAATAATTTTCAGTAAATACGTTTACCTAATATTACGAGGGTGAATCAAAAAATTCTTGGAATAAATATTAAAAAATGCAAAGATTTAAATAATAATATTTTATTTTTCTACATAATCTCCCTCCAATGCAATGCATTTAGAATAACGCGTTTCTAACTTCCTTATTCCTTGTGAAAAAAAATTATTTTCTTGACTCTCGAAAAAGTCCTCTACGGCAGCTATAACCGCGTCATTATCGTGAAATTTTGTTCCACGAATTTCCTCTTTTAATTTTGGAAATAAGTGAAAATCACTTGGGGCTAAGTCCGGAGAATATGGTGGGTGGTCAAGGAGATTGAAGCCAGCACAGCGGATTGCGTTGAGCGCAACTTCCGATCGATGGGCAGGAGCGTTATCTTGAAGGAACAACACGCCCAACGACAGTTTTCCACGACGTTTTTCTTTAATCGCTTCACGCACTTTCGGGATTAAATTTGCATAATAGGGTCCAGTTATCGTCTGGCCTTTTGGCATGTAATCAATAAAAAGGATTCCTTCACTATCCCAGAACACAGAGGCCATAACTTTGCCAGCGGAAGGAGCAACTCGAAATTTCTTAATGGATGGAGAGGATGGTCGTTTCCAAGACATGCTTTGTCTTTTAGTTTCAGGATCAAAATGGTGGACCCACGTTTCATCCATGGTGACAAGACGACGGCAAAAATTATCCGAATCACGCTGGAACATTTCGAGATTACGCTTGGAAATTTCCAAACGTCGCTTTTTGTTTTCGTCGGTTAACATTCGTGGCACCCATCTTGCAGACACTTTTTTGAACCCCAGTGAATCAATTAAAATGGATTGAACGCTACCAAAAGATATCTTTAGGATCTCAGCTATATGTTTTATAGTCATTCTTCTGTCTTCCAAAACCAGATTCTCAACCTTTTTGACATTTTCTTCTGTAACGGAGGTTGAAGGCCGCCCAGAACGCGGGTCATCTTTACAGCTTGATCTACCTCTTTTAAATTCAGCCACCCAGTACGCAACCGTAGAATAGGGTACAGCATCACCCCCTAATGTCTGCTGAATGTCCAAAAAAATTTCCTTCGTAGACATTTTTTTCAAACTGAGATATTTTATCACCGCACGTAACTCACTTTTATCCATAATTTTGACTTTTTAGCAACTCGTTGCACAAAAAAATTTATTACATGCGAACGAACTGACAAAAACAAGTGACAGTCTGCATAAATATAGTGTGATAGACACTCTTTAATTTGAATATCGAACTTGATCCAAAAAGGTTTCATATATATGCACTTCTAAGAACTTTTTGATTCACCCTCGTACATTTCAAACTTTAAAAAACGAATGTGTTACAATGGTGTTACATTAAAATTTCTATTAGATTCACAACAAGATTATCAACACCATAATTTGAGCCAAAAGACGTAGACTGCTGGACATAGGCCTCCCCTAAGGATTAACACGCCTTCGTGGAAATCCAAAAGAAGATATTAGAAAAAGAATGTTTCGACAGGTTACCTCAGTGTCTAATTAAAATGTCCCATGTTGTAGTAAGATCGCGTTTAATATAACAAACATAACTAGTAGCTTTTTGGACTATAAAATTTCCCAGCAACCGTCATAGTTCATTCACTAGGTTATATGTATGGTCCTTACGATTCGTCGTTCCACCAGCTGCAAAACCCGATGGTGATCCACGTCTACCATCCGTACCGTCAGCCCGACGGCGTCAACCACTGCGCGGCGGTCAACGGCCACTGCTCCCACCTGTGCTTACCCGCACCAAGGATAGGGCCGCAGTCCCCGAAGGTATCTTGTGCTTGCCCTACCGGCCTGCGCTTGCTACCCGATAACCAGATGTGCGTCGAAGACAGTGAGTACAAATTCAAATGTATTTATATCGATTCTAGATTTTGATCAGCTAGGGAAACCTGTCTGACTAGACCGTTTTCTCACTCGGTATTCTAGGCCGTAATGGAACAGAGAACTAAAAATTGTATAGGATGAACCAACAGTGAGTCAAATCTTAATACGAGTATTAAGCACATTATACGAAAAATTAGGTATATTATATTATAATAAGACGCAATATTTAAGAAATTCTATTTTAATTGTTTAGTTTATTATATGAATGCACGATAGTATTTGGCGGTCTAATAAGGTCGTTAGAATGATTCGAATGCATGTATGGTATGTGAAAGTTGGAAGTAAAATATTACGATTTATAAGTTAGAAAGAACATAATTAGCGATTCATTACTAGAGTATAATCTGGTGTACACCACAAGTCAATTCTCTAATAATGTATCACTAAATTAACCTAACCTAACCTTCTATATCATAAGATTAAAATCGTAGCGAGTCAATTAGTGTTGCCCAAATTCAGTCTTGGTCTTGCAGTCTTGGTCTTGTTCTTGCGTTTTTGCAAGACCAAGACCAAGAACAAGACCGCGTATTTTTAGCAAGACCAAGACCAAGACTGACCGTGCAAGACTTGAGCAAGAACAAGACATAGCCTGCAAGACTCTTGGGTCTTGCAGCTAGGACTTAGCGCTATTTCACTGAGTAGTTAGGTGTAACAGTTCGGTGTATAGGTAGGTACGCTTAGGAATTCTATGAGACGCAAAAAACTGTATCAAAGAATATGAAAAACTGGACCTATGCGCATTACGATTAATACCATAAACATAGCGAATAAAAAAATATCTATTAAAATCAAACTGAGTGCATGCATAGTTATGTTTTAACCATCGGCACTTTGATAATGCGGCATCAAAGGTTTTGTACTTACCTCTCAAAGAAATTTGCCGCTTTTCGGAAGTACATGGTTATGATACACGCGCCGGCGGCTTCTTTTGAAATCTAAAACAATCGTTGCCGCCACGCCAAATCATAACATTTGACACTATTTGATTGCCGCCATAGGGCGTAGGTATACTCATGCAAAATAATTTCCTAGTAGAGTACCTACAGGTGTTCCAAAGAATAAATAAGTTTCAGAGTGCTTAGAATGAAAATGAATACATTATACTGATCACGCAAGTAGTATTATGATTAGGATAAAATGGTAAGGAGCGCTCCCACCGCGGCGCGGTCTGTGATGCGCACGCGCGGCGGACCAAGGCTGCATTCAGAGCAATTAACTTGTCGCTATATTCAAAACGAACGTGTTGATAAAGAAATTTAACTGATTTAATTCTGATTTAATGTTTATTATTATTATATTATTAATTAGAAATTGAGATATGTAACAATAACGTTACACTTTAATAAATAGTAATAGACTAATAGGTAATTGCAAGACTTGCAAGACTCTTGCTGCAAGACCAAGACCAAGACCAAGACTGGGAGCGCAAGACCAAGACCAAGACCAGGTGTATTGGCGCAAGACCAAGACCAAGACTGGCTAAGTCTCGTCTTGTTCTTGCATTTGGGCAACACTAGAGTCAATATACGCAAATTTTAATATTGTAAGAATAAATCCAAATGTATCGTGTAATTGATTTACAAAACAATATGTATATTTTAAAATTGTAACCAATATTTATATTTAGCAAGCAATATTACCTATACCTAATTATTTTTGAACGATAAGGTCAGAGACATTTATAAATTTCGGTGAGTGTGTCGGCGGGCATGGCGTATTTCTTTTAATACCGTTTATATTACTGGGAAATATCCTGATCAATAGGAAATTTAGTTGACGCCCACCGAATAATTTTTATTATTGCGTATTTGTTATCTTAAAGTTAACGGATGTGGTATTTATAATTGGGGAATTTACACACATTTCCATAGAAGAGTTAGATAATTGAAACAATATTGAAATTGACGGTTCACGCTGAAGTTGGAAGCACATTGCTTTCAGATCAGGGACACCTAGTTGGTCAGGCAAATGTATTTATTTGTGTAAGCCAGATCACAATATAGTTTGGTACAGAAATCAATCTACATACAACGTGCGCTCGAGCAACGCACTTAATAATGAAGCATACTAGTGCGTGGCACTCATATCAAAATACGGTGTAAGCAGAGTTGATAACCCCGACCGGCGAGTGTAGGTACGAAAAGTGAAGTACATACATGAGCTTGTCTTCTTCATCTAATTATTTTGTGGCCAGAGTCACTTACTACAGATCAGCATTACCATTTTGTCGTGGATTGTATGTTTGTAAAGAGTCTCCGCAATAAGGTTAAACCGAGTGCAGAAGATACAATACACTTGGGATATGAAAGATTCAAGAATTTTCTAAATAATCACTTTCCGTGTGGTGACTGATTTAGAATACATAGTGTCACCACCCCATTTCATCCTGAGGGTGTCGTAAGAGGCGACTACTGGAATGTAAGAGGCAGATGACCTCGTCCCAAGAGAAGAAAAACTTGACACAATCCCTGCCAAACCGTCTGGCCAGCGTGGCACAGTACGCTAATTACCCTCCATGTAGGTAATTGGAGGAGGCCCGACTCAGCAATGGGTTTTTTATGAGCTCATTAAGAGTAGTAGGTACTTATTATCAGCAGCATAAATTATACCAATCAATGGTTAACTGATAACTTCTATAGAGTATAATTAATTTCGTATGATACGACTTGATTTGATTTATGACATAAAAGTAATGAATGAGCAATTGGACTTTACCTTATCGCTGTCGTATACATACACGACTTACTATCTTAATAGAGTAATTAGTCTGATTTGAATTTTTTTTATGAACGGTGAACTTTAAATTGGCCTTGTATGTATTTTCCCTGTAGACACCAAAAAGGATGATGCATTTTTATTGAAATTGAAGTAATCTTCAGATGTGGCCAATGTCTGAACCTCCGATTAAATAGCAGTCGTAGATATGACTACATAGTCAAATCTATGTATTCTACTGCTATTGAATTAAATTGGCATGAACTACCATGCCAATTTTAGTTGCCATGCCCTGCGCCAACCCGTCTTGGCAGTGTGGCATAGTAGGCTAATTTCCCACCATGAATTTGGAGGAGGCCCGTCTCAGTAGTGGGTTATTTATGAGCTGAAACGACGACTTAGTTCATTGAATAATTCATAAATACATTCACCTAGGATTGCCAACTATACTGTTTTGAACAGTATGATACTTTTTTCCACTAAATTATACTTTTTACTGTTGAACAAAAATAAAGTATACAAAATACTGTTTTCAGTATCAAAATGCAAACGCATTAGTTACTTTGTGTTACACTTAAGACGCTCACAATTTTTTTTCAGTAATGAATGTAAAATGAGCTACTCCTTTATTTTAATTTCAGTTATACTTGTGGTGAGGCGCATAAATTAAAAAATTAAAATTAGTAAGTTGTGCGAATAGCTCTAAAAATATGTATTTAAAACAATAAATAAATAAAATACTGTTAATTTTTCTAAATACCGTTTTATATTCTAAAATACTGTTTAATATTCTACATAGAGCTGAATATACTTTATTTCTTGTAAAAAAAGTTGGTAACCCTACATTCACCATTAGAAAGATATTCCTGAGTGATAGGCTATAGGTATGCGTAGCCGCTCTCATAAGCTAATAACAAAAAAAAATACAATTCTCAGTAAAGGACTGCACGCAGCGATCTGTTTATCCTTTTATTGCCTGCATCTTTGGAATGTGAGTGGTAAAAAGAATAGCGTTACAACGGTTATTTTATTTTTAATATTATACCTACTAGCTATACCAAGCGCGCGTTGCTATGCCCTAAATAAAATAAAATTGAAGGAAAGACATTACACAAATATTTATTTTTGTACAAAAACTTTTGTAGACTCATGCACAACACATTTCTGAAGATCATGACATGGCCAATGCATAGTTTATGATTCTATAAAGGACATACAGACAAACATTCATTTTTATATAAACAGAAGATATGACAATTTATTTTTGAGTAATGTTATTATCGTATAAATATTGACATTAATATTTATACGATTCTAACGTCACTCAATTGTTTTGCCTTCCCGGAACCTCTCCACTAACACTTACTTAAACGTTATTTATGGTATGGCATTAAAGTTCAAATTGACTTTTAAGTATTATTACGAATCGTTTGTATGGGAGTATAGCAAAGTGTTATTTCACATTCCGCGATTCATTTTTGTATTATAGTTTTTATTTTTATCCACTTGTTAATCTCCGTGTCCATGACAGACAGATTTAGAACAAAGATTTAATTTCAACAACCTATTTCATCCCAATCGCATCGGTGAAAAGTTGATATGAAAATCTGTGCCAACTAGCCTGACCAGCCTTCCCTCCATCGAATCGGTGGAAGCAGCATCGGTGATCTACAGGCACCACATATTGATGTCGGACAAGGAATGTGGTTTGCGTGTTACTGATAAAAGTTTTACTGTGGGGAAATCCGTTGACGGATAAACATTCAATAAATAAAACCGTACATATATCAAACCACTAATTAAATGGTAACAATACGTATATCAAACCACTAATTTAATGGTAACTATTACCTAAATTAATCGCTTTACCTTGCGTGTTAAATCTGAGTAAATTAAGTAATTAATTTTAGAACATAGTTACTTAATTAAAGTATTTTTAATCAACCTTATCGCCAAATACTCTACCGCTAGAGGCCAAGGCCCTAGAGGTTAGACATGACGCCTTGGAAACAACAGGTCCACGTTACGATTACGGCCACGGGAAAGTCTGGCTGCTCTGGGTCTGAACGCTGGAGACAGAACACCAACCGCAACAGAAGGAAAACATGATACAAAACCCTATACCGACTCATCTTGCCTGGGTGGCTCAGTAGGCTGAGGGCTGATTGTGGTGGATGATTTATGTGCTGAAACAACGACTCAATTAAATTTCTGAGATAAATCCGACTAGTCTAATTATAGTCCGGACAAAAGTACATTATTGTTTATACAGTAAGGCACTAGCATGAGTTGATCTGCACAAGCATGAATTCTTCACTTCCGTAAACACAAGTATAATCAGGAACTGGCATTACTTTGCGTAAGCATAAAAATTTAACTAACAAATTTACGGACGCAAACAAGTTCGTGTTAAACTATGTTTAATGTTCACTATTTTTTGACCCGTCAGTAAAAAACAATGCGATATCGCTGTGGTATTCAATTTGAAACTCGACTTACGATAGCCTTTTGTTTTGTTTTAGATAATAGAAAACACGGTATTTTATCTTAATTGTCAATAAAATAATTGATAATTACAACAGTTCAGAGGTGGTACGAGGTGAAGAAATTAAATAACGATAAACTTGGTGTAACATTATCATTCTCATTACCGCAAATTATGTCAACAACGGTGATACCCAAACATAGTAGTAGGTTTACTAAAAATCCGAAATTGACCGAAACACGTGGGTATTGGCGTACGCAGCTTTAGGCCCAGGGGGTGCTCCGACATGCCACATGTTCTAGCACCGTTCTTCCCGGAGTCTACTGCTTCTGTCCCCTCATCCTCAATCTGGAGGCCCACGTATTTAAAGGCCCAACCCCAAAAAAGAACCAGAGTCCTTGTGGGCTGTACGTAAACCATACGCAACTGACATGACATGAACTGTTTTCTATCAGCCACAAACATTCACTGCTGAACATAAGGGTTCCCCATAGACGGCCACAAATAACGATCCGGTCTAGATCGCATTCACCGACTTCCACCTAGTCCGTCCACCTAGTCGAGGGTCTTCCGACGCCTCGTTTTCCCATACGTCGATGTCATTCCAGGACTTTTTGCCCGAACGACCATCCGTTCTTCGGGCTAAGTGATACTACGATCGACAACCCATGCATGGCGATTAGGACAAAACCCCTCAACGACACAGTGTCTACTACAACTACTCAGCTCACAAATGACCCACTGCTGTGTAAGGCCTCCTCCCAATACATGGAGAGTAATTGGCCCACTGTGACACGCTGGCCAGACCGGTTGGTACAGAGTTTCGTTTCAAGTTTTCCTTCTCTTGCGGCACGGTTAACGGCTTTGTCATTTCCTTTTGTCGGCCCTTACGACTACCTTAGGATGGAATGGTTTGGTGACACAATGTATTCTTAGCCCGTCAACACACGGATAGACACAGCGTAGAAATAACTAAAATTTCCACTAAACTTGTGAATTTTATTCATTCAATGACATTTTTTTTCGTCTGGTGACCGATCTAGTACCTGCGATTAGACGGACAGTTTCATAAACAAATTCGATCCCTGGGCTAACTCGAATTGTTCTATCTATTAGTAGATATTATTCGAACGACAAGCAAATACGTTCACAACGGATCATCCCTCTGCAAGACGCATAGATTTCTATTGAACACTCATCAGCACAATTGAATGGATCGATAAAAACGTTTAGTACCATTGGCAGCGTTTATTAGTGATTGATTGAAAACGGAATCAGTTCATTGGTTCACAGCCGGTTTTATATTCCAAACTAGCGGCCCGTCCCGGCGTCGCACGGGTGTGATGCTACCCGCGGTTATTGTTATTGGGTGACGCCGCGGGCAAAGCTAGTCTTAAAAAAATCTATCATAAGTTACTCATTATATCATCAGCTACCTATCAGTGAAAGTCCCGTCAAAATCGGTCCAGCCGTTCCAGCGATTAGATTAGATTTTTAAAAACTTAAAAATAATGTTATTTTAGTCTATGTAGGTACTGTGTATACATACTTACGCATTCAGTAAAAAGTGGTTATTCTATTATTACAACCAGACAGTCCAATTTTATTTATTTGTATAGAAATGGTTTGTTAAGAATGGTCATAAGAAACGTAATATTCTTTGGCGTTCAACTAAACCCCGTAATATGATTTCGTTGATAAAACTTTTTCCCAAGTCTCAATGCGGTTTAATCAGTCTAAATACTCAGCAGCACATAGGTTCTGTTTCATAAACTGTCAAAGAACTACAAATAATTATTAGTGGACACTGAATACAAAACGTCTACCACAGAACATGTGCATTTTTATAAAAACAGTAAAGTAACTACGTACAAGTAAAAGTAACCATGACTTTGACTGCGCAATAGTCCATTTTTGTGTCTCATTGGCAGAGAAGGGAGGCAAAATTGAAGCGATTGCCACTTTTTACTCAAGATATTTGCCGGTTATTATAATACAAACAATTCAATCACACAGACGTTATGCACGTCACTGTTTTGTGCTATGTTACGAGAAAAATATTAATATTCTTCTATTATACCATATTGTGTCAAAGATTCCAAGCAAAGGTTTCTAAAACAAATTGTAGTGTTACTGTTTCGCATTCGCTGTGTAGGTATAAAGAATGCTAATGTATGCAAGTGTCCCAAGTTAACGTTTAGAATATTGATTAATCAATTTGACTTTCCAGCGTTTTCTGTAAGTCTGACCGAAACGCAGCTATTATTATATATAGTATTCGCCAAATAGCTTTCGCAAAAAACGCATGACTAGCGTAACCAAAGTAAGCCTAATTTTTTTTATTTGTTGACAGCATGTAGTTCGCCTGGTTAGCTAGTTTTCTGTAATGCTGATTCAGGTCTCCTCCAATACATGGAGGTTAATTAACCTACTGTGCCACACCGGCCAGACGGATTGCGACACGGTTTCGTATCAAGTTTTCAATCTCTTTCGCCTTGTCATTTCCTTTTTTCGGCTCTGACGACAACCCGAGGATAGTTTCAAAAATGGAAAGCCCATATTTAATATATAAATACCATAATAAGTATATACATATGGGTTTAAAGGATACAAAATATATTGTCTTGACATGCGCGATTGCTTCCACACCACAGCCTTGGTTACCAGCTATTTTTAATCTTGAATCTTTCAGACAGGATAATTGTATACTTCTTTTTAAGATGCCTTGTACAAACTTGTTTAACTAACCATCCGTCTGCCCTTTGCGGCTATAAATTTTCTGTGCTATACAAATTCATAATATCTTGACAGCTGTAGGTATTATGGAAGGAAATATTGAACGTATAGCTTACAAAGGTGTTGAATATTTCTGATGTAAATATTTAATTAGACTTGGAAAATGGACGCGGTTTTCAATGCCTCTGTAAGTATATTTTTGTGATACCGCATGTCTGCGTCATTTATTAACCCATTTGGAAAAAAAAATTGCATTGGATTGGTCCCATAGATTTTTTTACGAAATCCATTCAGTAGTTTGCTATAAAACACGAAATAAGTACCATAACTCTATTTCGGAAGCTGAATATATTCGATAGAGGATTCTTGAGATGTGAGTTATAAGCACTAAATTAAAAATTAAAAAGATTTAAAGTGCCAACTTAAATTGACACCGTTGTTTATTAGGATATAGGTAGGTATATCCAAGACACAGACTGTTTCAATTTAGTTTTAAACTTTACTTAACATAATTTTGTTGTAAGAAAATACAGAAAAAGCACGGCTGGACGGCGAGGAAGAAATGTGTTTCTATGTAACATATTTGGAATAGAGACTATAAAAGGCGTGAACTCCCTAAAATAATTACAAAGATACATTTACATTAAGGGCCTCCGCGCATTATGCGGCCAGGCCGCGCGGCCAAGTCGCTGCGGCCAACTAATTCTTCTACGATGTATATAGCTGCGCGCATTACGCGGCCAGGCCGCGCGGCCAAGTTTTGGTCGCGCGGCCAACGAAAAACATCGCGTCACATACGCGGCCTACTGGCCGCCGCGACCAACCCGCGCATTATGCGACCAGGCCGCGCGGCCTGGCCGCTTAAATGCGCGGGGGCCCTAAATCAACTAAGGAAAAGCAATTATAATACATATTATGACAGTGATGCACCATGGGGTCTAATAAAAAGCTACTGATCGACCGCTCAAAACGTATATGTAGTATAGTTTTCGTAACAACATTTCCAACGCCACAAGGCCAAGCGAACGCGGCGGACGGAATTGTAAAAAGAATGTCGACGGAATAAATACAACTTCGACACGTAATCGCCACGTCACTATGACGACACATCGTACGATATTTTTTATCGACGCCACATTTCGGGCGCATCTGTCATTATAATACTGAGAAAATCATTTGTTTCCGCATATCTGTTATCTTTCTTATTGTAATTACCATAATAACAATTATTATTGAAGGCCGTATTGATAAGTATTGTACATGATTTCGTTGGTATGTATAAGTCGACTGGAGTACGTAATCCCGATTATTGGATTAGCCTATCAGTCGCCAGCAATGAATGAAAATATGAGTCATGTATGTTTATGCCATCTCTTGTGTCTAGACAGCTAAGTTAGTCGCTAGGCGTTAGTATAAATAAATGAAAACATGTATATTTTGGTTAGCATTAACTTAATTTAAGTAGGTATCTGTGAGAATAATTTTAAGGATAATTCTAGATTAACTATGTCAGCGCTAACAAAATAGTATCAAAGGAATTTAGAAGGATATTGTAGGCGGTACAGTTCGTTGGAAGGTAATCGCGTGACACTAGATTGAGTCACGCATTGTTTTTTTACCTGTTCCATGACCTCACAAGTTTGGTACGAAAGTACTAGTGGTGAACTAGTACGATTTGGTGCGGTCGACCATGATGAAAACACCGGCTCTCCTACCCAATAGGAGACGTTAGTCCGTAAGGCGACGTGACGTCACGGCATCACGCCACCTTTTGTTAGGTTGTTTGAACGCGATCCGGCTTACCGCATGCGCATGAACCGGCAGGGTTACCTCTATGACTCACAGTTAAAACTTTCCAATACGGAGCATTTTGAAGCGTTACTTGGGAATAATTGCGAAAGAGATATGTTGTACTTACTGACAAGACTAATTTCGGTGTAGAAATAAGCCTAGGACTGAATGTTGTTAAATTAAGGTTCTGATGTTACGTAGTTTTTCATATGGTAATTTAAGAGTCAGTAAAGTGTGATTTTAATCCCGGATGGAAACAAAATTTTGGGTACATTATTTAATAACGGCTGACGACAGACAGCCGGATCGTGTTCAGTTAAATTAACAGAACGGTGTGTTAGTGGTACGTCAATGGTTGTTCCACGCGGCCGGTCGCTCAGCCGTCTCATTCCGTCTCGGCACTCCGTGTTAAATGCGCGTGTGACAGTTTACTTAAAAAAAAATCGTTCTGTGACATTACAAACTAAAACCACCCTCGCAAATAATAATGAAAATAATATTATGATAACTTGGAAGCTTAATATAAGTATTTTTATTGATAAAATCTACAGATAATATACCAGAAGTGGAGGTGCATAAACAGACTATCGATAGAAATGAAACTATAATCCCGAAAAAAGCTGTGATAATCAGTGAGTATTTTGGATGAAATCATCCAGTGTCACTTAAAACCATTACCTCCCTGTATGTTTCATTGAAAAAAGGTGAACAATTTCGTGGTGTTTGCAATATTTATGACTTCTACTAGTGATGAAAGTGAATGTGCGAAGTCGAGGTCTTCAGTGATAGTTGCAATATTTTGCTAATCGTTTCATTATTTTTGTTTTAATCAGACACCACGATTTTGATCAGAAATTATCTACTATATGGATGGGGTGATACGTTTAATCGCATCGTTCGATAAGATAAGAACACCATCTATTTATAAATTGGGTAATGGTTTTGGAACAGTACTAACATTCATCAGAGCAATCTAATAACCAGTTCAAAATTAAACATATCTGTGTGTCTTCAATGTGGGATTCATTGACTGATTTGCAGGAAGTGTCAAACTGCTTGTTCCCAATCTGACGTATTGCTATTTTCGTGCGAATGATTTATCGGAAGCTTGAACCATATGGTGAATCTAAAGAAAGAAGGGCTCGGCCTTCTCCTGAAGTTGGGACGCACACTCTTTGAGGACGACGAAAGTACTGAGGAACCCACTGAAGAACCAGCACCAGTAACAGTCGACCCTAAAGTCGAACCAATGATGGTGTACTGGGAGAAAGACAAGCAAGAACTGAACAATAAAAATCAACCGTGGATCGACCTATTCTTAAAAGGCACCGGTCGCGAAAGAATACCAGACACCACCGAAGAACCTGTCAAAGAATCTCATTATAAATTTGAAAAAATCAGTCTCGGTTATTTACCTGACGCTCTGAAAAATTTACATCAGGGTAACGTATTAAATTTTACTTTTTTTCTATGAATGCTTAAGCATTCTTTGGAAGACACACAGATTCATTACGAACTGCGTGCATGCCTATCAAAATAAGTAACTAACAAAATGTAATATATACGTACATACTAACTCTAAGCACACGACATCCATGGGACACTAGGTATATTTGTTAAAAAGAAATTGTAATGCAAAATTAAATAGATTTGAAGGGAAGCCCCATTATGTTGACAGATAAACGGGAATAGGCAGTATCATTACCATGCATTGCTTAAACTATTGTACATTGGAATCCTGGGTTTTGTTATGCTAATCTGTACACGTATTCATTTCATGCTCCCTATCATCAATCGTTTCCGCTCAGGTGTTTATTAATGAAACATCCTGTAAGTTATAACAAACTGAAAATATACATACGTAATATATGCAGTGCCAGTGTTTCAGTTGACACTACTTATTTATTTGGCACGTTTCATTGACGGTATCTGTAAATAGATCGTCTTGTTCAGCCCAGTTAGCGCATACGAGAAGTTATAAAGTTAAATTAACAGCTACAGCCACGATTGATTTTAAGCGTACCTACGCACCGTGTATAATGTGTGTGAAATGATTCGTCATATTCAAATCTACGTTATGTAAGTTGTTACGTCATTAAGGTTTAGATATACTTGGTACTTTAATTAATGTTATTGTCAAGTCTATATATAGCTCTAAGCTAAACTATCACATCAACACATATTTTCTTAAATATGTCACCATACATTTATAATAACTATAACAACAAATTAGTCTATTTAAATTCATTCCACATAATCTCACGATTTTCGTATTTTACTATTTCTAACCATTACACGTATCTCTTGTGTTAACATTTGGTGGAGGTAATACATTTAAATGTCGTTTAAAATTTTTGATGTTTTAAAGTAAAAGCTTTGACAATGTATTATTTATAATTTTCATTTCTAATATTTAAATAATACTAAAATTAAGCAACAACATTGATTTTTGGAAAGTTTCAAGTAATACTTTGTTAAAGCTTACGTCTGGATTTGTTTTTCTAAAGTGTTACCTGCTTCTATTTCAGGCGTTACTGAGACACCCAAGACTGGGACAGGAATCTCAAGCAGTGGTCGTGACGCCGGCGTAGTAGCTGGCATCGTTGTGGCAGTAGTTTCTGGAATAATCTTCTTGGCAGCGCTGGTAAGCCACCAATTCCGTGTCTATAACTACCTAGATAATATGGCGACAACATTGTAGCGTTTTAACGCAATACTAAGCATGCGATTCTAAAGAATTTGCAATTTTAATCCTGTAACAATAGCTACGATATAATTTTAAAATTCACGATAATGTTCATATTATTTGCAAAATTACCAGTATCTTAAACTACGAGGTATGGAAATCCTAAAGCAAACGTACTGAAAATATTTCATCATAACAATTCTGCTCAGATGGTTTGTATCGGTAATTGTCAGTTCAGATTTCATTGTCGGAGAACTGACCATACTTTTACGTCACCCAATACATATGAAATATGTTCCTGTTGACAAATGGTTCCATTGTTAGGTCAACTGTGCGAACTCGATGAACGGCAACAATATTATTTTCACTTCAGTAGCTCAAACATGTAGGTTTTGCTCACTGAAAACAGTGGACAAAATGCGATTTTGCCCACTGAGTGAGACAAAGTAACTTTTTAATTCTAATTCGAAACATTGACACTATCTCTTTCCCGCCAATAGAAAAGAGAGAGAGACAAAGACCAAGTGGCCAGTACCAACAGCTCCGATTTTTCTTCTTCTTCTTCATTTAGGTTTTGGCTTCCATCGTTATACCGATGATTTTGCCAATGACAAGTGTGTTGTGTTAGAAATTTCGTGCGATTATGAAAGTTAAATTAATTGGTTATAAGTTGCGTTAGAGTTATGAAGTTAAATGTTAGCAGGTAGCGCTATAGAAAACAATACAAAGCATTAAAGTACAGATTATAAATATTAAATTGATAGAGCAATATTATGGGAACTATATTTGATTAAATACAAACTAGACGTACTTTTAACAGTTCGATTGGATGAAAGGAGTTCGTTATGGGGTTACTCCGATTTTTAATTCGACCTCAAAGACAAACACGTTCGGAATTACGTACTAACTAAAGAAATTTAGCAAAAATGATAATTATATCTTTTATTGTAATTCATTGAATTTTTAACTTATTGTTGTATTTAAACTAAAATAAGTATTTACTGCTTAAGAAACTGATATTTAACTTAAAAATATTTAATTATAATTTCTAAAATGTTACGTAATATATTTCATTTCCTATAGTGTTCTCGCTGCTGAAGTGAAAAGTTATGTGTGTTACACGAGAGCAAAATTTTTCGCATCTCGTGCCTTTGAATCCCTCGCAGCACTCAGGAATCAACTTTAGAATCACTCGCTACGCTCGTGATTCAATCATTGATTCCTTCGCTTACTCGGGATTCAATATCTGCACTCGCAGCAAAAAACGACTTTGCTCTCTTGTTGCACAAATAACTATTTACTGCATGAAATAAGCGGAGCTTTTATTTCATAACATAATAATTTTCATATTTTTTGAATTTTTTTTTTACTATTGTCAATGTAAACGTAGAAGCAATACACACTTGATTGGTAGAGCAAATGCAATAGGTATAGGTATGAATGTTATAGACATTCAACTGGTCGACAATAATATTTGTAAAAGAATTCTACATTCATACGTGTCGCATGTGGTATTGGCTAATTAACAATAATTTGAAATAGAAGATAGTACGTACATTCCTAGAGACAACAATGCACGTACGTTATTAAGTCTAGACAAAACACTACAAAGCTATTATCAGTATTATCCGGTGATCGTAGGGATGATAGTAGGTTGATTGATCGCAGTTTAAACGCAACTCGAAACACGCACCTGCCCTATTTGTCATGTTGAGACAAATGGAAATTCCCTTAAACGACCGTCATCTTCACTTACGAAATATATTTGTCTTAATTGATAAATTACTTTGCTTGTAACCGCAATTTCGTAAGATTACATGTGTCTTGACCCTTCAATAAACGACAATTGCTTCAATTGTCCCATCAATTCTGTTAGCGGTCTAGCGGTCTTCTCGCTTTCTCGTCGATTACGAGAACCTTTATTATATTTAACTGGATACCATTTTAAAATAATTATACGGCTTCGAAATACTCGATGTTGTAGTATGACGTGATAATAGAGTCTTTGCGAAGTTTCGATGATGGTTCAATTATAGCTATCATGAACGTGCGATGTTATCATCGACCTTGCTTGCGTCAGTACAGCTGCGACGCTCACGTGTACCGAATCGCATTTACGTTTGCATAGAGGGAATCTTTTGTAAAATTAACGATGTCTACTCTTTACAGGTCGCAGTGGTTATGTACAGACATTACGTGCACCGTAATGTTACATCTATGAACTTCGACAACCCGGTGTACCGCAAGACTACAGAGGACCAGTTCGCGTTGGAGAAGAATGGATATGCACCGGGCAGCAAGCTATACCCGAGCACGGTGGGCGAAGAGGTGAGAGCACTAACCGCTATGGAGTGCACGCTCAACATACAAAACAGTCTTAGATAAGTCGCAATAGGACGCTGCCCTCCGCAAAGCCAATTAGAGTCGGTGTCTTTAACCACCGACTTAATTTTGCATATATTTTTACTACTAAACTTCTTATTTTGAAGCAAAATCCCTATTTGTCGTGAACAATGAATTGAAATCTTAAAAGGCCAAAATTATTGTAAATATCAAACTAAACTAGCATTATTAAACTTACCATAAGGTCTGCCTAAGACGTTTTAAACTTGATGTACTTAGAATTATATTTAATAGAAACACATTGTTTTAAGAATTTGTAGGATAATCAGTATTTTTTTGTTTAGATTTAATGGTCGTGGCAATTTATAATGTGCCAACATTTTTACCGCATCAGTATTAAAAGATAGTTGCCAAAATGGTCTAAGTGGTAGGTGTATAATGCTGTAAATAGTCCCTTTTAAATAGCAAAATGTGTTTTTTATTCTGCGTAACGCACATGTTTTACCGATATTTGTGGTATTACTGTCATTGACTGTTTATTTTTCATGCTATTACATACGAGGCCAAAATATTGGTAAGTTTCAGGTAGACAAATGCTCTTTTAATCTTCAGACCTATATTCTATGTGCTTAGCATCTTTCAGTAGGTAAAACATAAAATCATTTTAATGTGTAAAAATTACAAAACCTCTCTTCGGGAACAAATCTCTTTCGGAAATAAATGGGTTTTAAGATTCAGAAACACGAGTCCCATTACATGACACCGTTAAGATAATTTGAGAATATTCTAGAAATTCCGCAACAGTATTACATCACACTAAGATAATTTGAGAATATTCTAGAAATTCCGCAACAGTACCTATGACATCATAATTTGTGTATAGCACAGTGCCGAGTTTAAGCTTGAGATCGTTAAAGCATCCATAAGAGTTATGTAATAAGTGTTATTTTCTTTTTTACAGGCCCAAGAACCGCTCAACACAGCCGGCACGAATGACTTTGTATAGTGTACAAGCTGGCAGTAAATACGTAATATTGTCATTGAATGTGAAAAGAAAAAGAAGGACATGTGATAATTAATAATAGTGTTAACCAGTGAATGGGACTTAAATACGTTGTAGGTAAACGTAATGCAGTGAATAGTGGCTTCTAGAAGCAGTTCGGTTGGATCATGTAACGTCGGAATGGATCTCAAAATTAAAATTAGTTTCATCAACTATTGTCATCGCGCCATTTTGTACGTAAACATGAAATAAAACTAGTGTCACATTAGAAGGGACAGCTATTATTTTCTCTTTGTAGACTGTGAATACATAGTATAATCTAATCATCGCTTTATTAATGCCTGGTGCATCATTATTTATGTAGAACTTGCAATTTTTGTATTCCACTTTAGTTGATAATATTTTACAATTATCAATAGTTTTTAACGATCAAGTTTTGTATCTATTCTGAAGTTATTTCGTTATGAAATGTACTTATGGATTTTCCTATTTTTTTTAATGTACTGATACATGTTATGAGAGGCAGCCAGTGTACACTATTTCTATTAATTTATTGGAGAATAACACATTAGCAAATTTAGCCAATACAACGTGTGCCAAAACTAGTGAAATTTACATCATATGGATGTAATCAAATTTTACAATCTATACTATACATGTAGAACTCTAGTATTTGTTGCGATAATTTATTTTGTATTCTATGAACATTGTTACAATTAGAATAATGCTCAGTTATCAATATTTTAAATATTTATTGTATTTTATGTAAAAGTTGAGTTTTAATAATGGACATTGTCTATCTGACTAAATGACGGTACAATGATACCCACGTTTATGCTTTACCGCTATGCAAAAATGCCATGTGAATGACTTTAGTAACGACAACCAATGAGAAAATACCACAAGCTCATTGACCTTCTTTTGTCTTTAAATAACAACACTATTATACAGGATGTAACAAAAATCCTATACACATCCGACATTAAGGCAAAGACACGCACGAGAGCACGAGAAGGAGCTTTGGGTATTAGTTTTCTATGTTGACGTAAAAGGGAGAAACAGATCGTCGCGCCGTTTAACTATAGGTAAAAAAGCTTTTGGCATAATATTGACTATGTCCTTGCTAGCTAGGACACTGTCTTCAGCAACTTGTGACGAAATATTTAAGAAAAACAAGTTACATGTTTCCGAAATTTTGCCGACACCGCGTATAGTAGAGTATAGAATACAAATTCGGCTGGCATCTTGTATTGCATGAATTTTGGGGTATCATTGTATTTGAGATGTTTCTCATGAAAATCCTGCCAATTCCTTTATATATAAAATACTTTATTATGTAATATAATTACACACTTGCACATTTCATACAATATGGCTAGCTCAATAAGTGTGGTCACTACCTAAATTAAATTATTGTGTAAATATTGTCAGTAAATATATGTAAAAGGTGTTAATATACATTTTTTTTTTTCATTTACCCCTACGCAACCTCCTAGCAAAATTGAATCTTGAAATTATTATATTAGAGTATATTATAGTTTCGCCAAGATGAGAGTACTTACCTTACGAGACATTTAAAGACAATAATACCTAAATAGACATGCAGTAGGTAAATCTAGCCGTAAAGAAAAAAATGTGAGGCGAAAGAGTGCAGTGAGTCATTTGGGGGCTATAATACCCATTCTAGCCCCCAAATGACTCACTGCACAGTGAACCCTCACTGGTAAAAAAAATAAGCAAACAAAAGCTACTACTACTCAGCCTATTCATGCCCCACTGTTGAGTCGGGCCTCCTCCTGCTACATGGAGGGTAATTAGCTTACTGTGCCACGTTGGTCAGACGGGTTGACACAAGTTTTAGGATCTAGAATTTAGTTTGGTCGGCTCTTACTACACCCACCGTATGAAAGTGGGGAAAGAACTTGAATTCTATGGCCGTTGGTCCACCGCCGCCGTCACCGAGAACGAGATGACGGCGCCGAGTTAGCGATACATACATTTACTATGGTCATGTGTCCACCGCACGCCCGTCACCCGAGAACCGTCATCCCGGCCGCCGATGTTACGTGTAGTTCGGCGTGACCGCTAGAACACGGCACGGTTTTATGACGGGCCGATGTGGGGGCAATACAAAACTGGTTTGTTCTTGTCCACACACTACCATCGCACCGCGCCGTTCGCCCGGTTTTTGTTTTAACTGAACCACCGATGTATCGTCGCAGTAGACAAACGATCGCCGTCACGTCATCTTAAACTCGGCCCGAAATAATCTCATTCTCGGTGACGGCGGGCGGTGGACAAACGGCCTAAAGCCGTCACCACACAGATTAACGGTCAAAATAAATATATTATAATGAATAAATAATCAAAATAAAAAAGGTATCACTCTGTGAAGACAAAAATAGAGGAATTGTTGTAAAGTACAACAATTTGGTTACAGTTTTGTTGCTCGGGCCGATCGCTGACACTGCCAAAGCGCGTACTCTATGGGAATCTATTGTAGAAGTTTACATTCCTCAACAGGTATTTGTTGTTGTATAATAGGCAAAGTTATACAATAGCACTGCGACCAGTTCAGTGAACTTGTAACAAAAAAACAACACAAGCGCCGGGCGTGCATCCACACGGTGAACTAACATGTTTGAAAAAGTGGCTCAACTATGCAAGCTGTAATGATGTTACCCGATACCGGGCCAATTTACACATTTTGGCATTATCTTAGTCAGGAAAATCTATCAGTTTAATTTATACTTTCCTACGTTATATTTGTATAAATTTCCTAAAATAACAATAAACCGTAAAGTATGAGCTAGGAGATACTTTTAAACAGTCCAAAATTAGCGCTATGTTTTATCAGAAACACGTTCTAAAGGGAAACTAAGAATCAATTTGGTACTAGGCGAGAATACATTGATAAGTTAACACTTATGCATAAACATCAACGGTCTAACGTATCACTACATAGTTTATGTCGCTGTCGCCTGTCCGTCCCTATTGATCCTTAAATCTTTAAAACCACGCAACGGATTTTGAAGCGTTTTTTTTAATGGATAGAGTGATTCAAGAGGAAGGCTTTTAAGTTTAATACATACATAATTTCTGCCGTGCGAAGCCGGGCGGGTCGCTAGTTTGCTTATAAGCATTAAGATCCGGTGGTTTCAAAAGGTCGGGTTATCAACCTATTCACACCTTATTTAGAAATATGTTAGTAATAACACTCAATGTTTTCCAGTCCTTTTATAGAAAGTTAAAACCACCGTGCGTGACATACGGCCTTCAATTTTAAGTATGGAATTAAACACAAGCACTGAAGTCATTTTATGACGAAAAATAATACTCGTCCACGTGACGAAACCAGTGGAATTTGTAAGTATATATATAAGTATCTACCACACGTGTACCTACTAGATAGTTAAGAGGCGTGGCGCGCCACATACACACATAAAAACTATAACGGCAGTACGTACTACGGTAAAGATACTGTGTGTTAAATTTCAGGATGTTTTTTCTTTACATTTTTGTCACCGGCCGCTGACTAGTGTTGCAACTAGAGAAATTAGTCAAGTCAAGTCGAAAACAGATAACAATGCATGAACGACAGTATTTATGATAGCTATGTAACTCATTCCCGGGTGAAAAGCATTTCGCGATTAAATTTTGACTGCCTCGTTGGTCTAGTGGTCAGGTGTGCCGCCTTTGGATCAACGGGTCCCGGGTTCGATTCCGGGGTCGGGCCAGTGTCTTTGTCTAAACCAGAGGCACTGGCTCGGAGTCTGGGTGTCATTTCTATCTATAATATGTATGTATTTACAAAAAAAAATGTATTTAAGTAGTTTATCATCCATCTCGTTACCATAACACAAGCATTAAGTTGCTTAACTTGGGACGAGATGGCGTTGTGTGAAATGTCCAAGGATATTTATTTATTTATTTGGGTCGCCCAACCGACTGTTTCTCCCTCATACTTCAAAAGATAAAAGTATTAGAGACGCGCGAGTTCATGTCCATCGGGGCCTGAATAAATTATGACATATCACATTTATTTTATTTCATAATTTGCAAAATTACCTTAGGTTACAATAAACGAAATTGACAGCTGTTGACTACATCGGTAGTGGTTAACGACATTACCCTAACTAATTAGGTAACAGCATTACAGCATTCCTCAGGATGGACATGAACTCGCGGGCCTATAATAATGTATACTCAACTACTCCTTTCGGAAGGTTCTGTGTTCCCTCAGATTTTGTTACACTCTGTATAGATATACAAATTATTCCGATGAAGGCATGCAATTGTATACCTTAGTGTTGCCAAATTTACACCTACCAGGGAAAACGCCGTAAGTATTGTTTTCATATTTTATATAATCATATACATATTTTTTTTATAATATTCATAATAAAGGTATAAAAACATTATTTTTAAAAGATTACATAAAAAAATGACTTCATATTGGTTAGTGCTGCAAAGAGAGGAACCGCCTAACAATGCGCGCCGTATAAAGGAAAACTGTAAAACTTTTATATCCGACACATAACAAAACCGGACATCGTTAAAGTTAATTTAGATGTTCGTCAAAGCTTTTCTACATCAAACCGTGCACTGACAACGATCGGAATAATACCGGTTTAGTCAACACCCTCCACAGCGGGCGGTCATGGGCCAGATAAGTACTTATTATTATTATAACAAAAGGGTCTTTACGATAGAAAGCATTTACTGTCATTCGTAAGTATTACTACAAAGTAATACTTAAGTAAAAAACACTCCATACGAAGTAAGTATTTATTACGCTTACCACTATTAGTCTAATCTAAACCGATATTTTTGAGGCGGGTAAAACCTTATACATATATCGTATTAAAAATAACGTACATAAATTATTATTTTTATAAATATAACACACACTGGTTTGGGTAGCAGTAGTAAAGTGGTTTTAAAAATTAACACCTTCAAATGACTACCGCTATACTTAATTGTAAAATGCCAGTAGGGTATTAGCATTTTTGAATAGAATATAAAACACCGTATGTTTGTCAATGTACACAAACAAATTACAGTTTTAAACAAACTTAACTTCACCAGCCTTATATGCGAGATAATTCAAACAATTTAAGTAAGTAAAAAACAAAGTCTATGACTAACTTGGTAAGTCTTGGACCCATTGTATCGGAAAGTACCTAACACAAGAATATACTAAAGGATTTTTTAAATTTAGTGCTTGTAAGTTCGTGCCGATTTGATCATACTTCAGAAGAGTTATTTGTATTCTACATAACTGAATTCCAAAAAAACTGTTAATATGTAGTGTTTTACAATATGTACTGACGTAACTGATTAAATGGCTTATTTCGTCTGTACTAAGCATCAGAGATAAACATAAATAAAATGTAAAAATAAGAATTGAACAAAAAAAAGCTATCATTTTGAAATCAACGCTGTGTTAGTTACTAGCTTGTGTCCGCTAAATAAATGTGTCTCATTAATCTAAACAAATGGTTCAAAACTTAATCTTCCTACTATTTAAGGATCCGCCTCTACTCATGGGAACCCAAACATTGGAGGGGAATTCTATCATTAAAAATGCCTTTTTTGGTGGGAACACTTGGCGGATACCGGATGGCCATTGGAAAGACGGCGGGTTATCAATGTGGAGCTCGTGGAGAAGAAAATAATGCCCTATAATCACTTTGACCCCGGGATGTTCCCTGGATTAGCCCTGCCAAGGTCAAAGGATTCTCGTCCCCAAGTAAATTAAAGCTTCTCACTGATTCAAACGGCACATATTATTTTTATCGTGCACTATAATGATAATGTATGAACAGAATATTATGACAAAGACAGCAAAAGTCATATTATTTCATTTCAATTTGATTTAACACTCATTAGTGGAATGCTAAGGTTGGCAGTACAGCCATGGGTTTGCTGAACTTGACTTTTAACTGAATGTTTTATTATTGATTTGGATTCTATCTTAACAATTAAGGTATAGTTTCCTGAAACAATCTAATATTATGAACTGAGCTATTAGGTACATTAAAATGTAAATAACTAACCAAATTCGTTGATGGCTAAATAATTAGCCAGAAATTAACATCTAAAATAATTAAAACTTAGCCAAAATATCACAAAAATCCTTACAGTTGGTTAGTATTATTTAAATTAGTTCGTTATTTTTGGTTTTATTAACGTTGTATCACAATTTTATTAAAATTTTGCTATGCATTTAATTTATGTTACTTTTACTGTGATGTTTGGAAATTATGCTAGTTATAAAAGACCTTGCCTTGGCTAATTTCTTCTCAAATTTAAGATCAACGTAATTGTAAATTAAAACGTTATAAATTCAATCGAATGAATTTTAGTATTCGATTTAAGTTATTTGTTTTATCTCAATGACGCCATCATCATCAAAGTAATGATGGTACATTCATTGAACTGATAATTAAATGTAATTATCTGTTAAAAAAGCAAGTACGGTAACGGTACTAGAATATTCGCCAGATTTCAAATTCTTTTAGTACGTCGTACTTTTATTACTTTTCGAAACTATAGCACGGAGCAGGATTACAAGGTTCAACATAGTCATCTAAATCAATTAAAACCATAATCAATTCAAACTTAAACCTTTACCTACAATAGTGTAGTTATTTTTTCGAAGTTCGAATCTATTTGATTATGGTCTATGACATATTTTATGGCAATTAGTCGATAACATTGCAATTACTGCAAGTGTCACCAATGTATGTTTGATGTCATAATATGTTTTCAATGTGATATTTTGTTTTGGTTAAGAATCAAACTTAGCATGACAGAATACTGCTTTAATGTGACTACTGTCAGAGTGGTTGTAGATTTAGAATACAGTCACTGGTAAGAACTGACAGAAGGAAATGATTTGATGATGACAGCTGAATGAACATTTGATACGAAACCTGCCAACCCGGTTGGCCAGCGAAAGTTAATCATCCTAGATGTGATTGGAGGAATCCTGACTCAGAAGTGGATCATGTATGGGCTGAATAGCCGTAGTACATAACTAATAATAAAAAAAACAACGCTTACGAAGATCTTAAATTGAAGAACCATACCAAGGTTAAGTACGTTTTCGCTACCTTTAAAGTGAATGTTCCAGGGTAGCCGGCAAAATTCAAATTTTCTTACGTTTTTTGCAATTTGCAGGTCAGTGCTAGGTTGTATGTTGATTAAAATGTTATTCGCGGCTGTAAGACGTATGTAGTTATAGAATTATAATCATCAAAATCATCAATACAACCCTCCAAGATTATAAAGGTGCAAGAAAAACTTTTTCAACGTCAAAGTCATTCTTGCACCTTTATGAGCATGGAGGGTTGTATTGATGAGTTTGATGATTATAACTCTGTAACTACATACGTCTTACAGCCGCGAATCAAATGTTCATCATCATACAACTTAGCACTGGCCTGCAAATTGCAAAAAACGTAAGAAAATTTGAATTTCGTGGGCTACCGTGGAGCATCCACCTTAATAAGAATTAAAGCAATCTAAAATGTTTATGATAAGCGTGATATTAAAACATTACTTAAAATATGTTGTTTACTTTATATCAGTAGGTAATCTTCTATAAATCTCTATTTTAAGTAATTGTTTTAAAAAAAGAAACGCGCTCATCATAAAAAGAAAAAGTATAAATTAGGTCTACAATAATTCTGCTACAATAATTACCAGAACTAGTTATCTACAATACTGGCCAGTAAATCACTAACTATTGCCGTTTACTTTGACTAAAACTTCATCGTCACTCACTTTGAGTTTCTTTTTCAATGATTGCAATGAAACATCGGATACATTTTTCACGCCGTTCTGTGTTACAAAATGTTTATCTTCCACACCGTTGGAGCGCTGGGACAACTGGTATGTTTCATACTGATCTGTGATGTGTGTTTTGTACAACTGGAATGTTCTAGATGCGATGTGGATACGAGCGTGACGAAACAGCTCGTTGAAATGGTGTAGATTGTGACTGAAAAATAAATGTATGTACCTTAAGTCAGATAGTACTGGAAGGTTTTAATTTTAACTGTAGACCAGATTTAGAATCATACACCAACATTGATTAATTCATTTCACGCAAATAGCAACTAATAATATAATATTAAAAACTAAATGTTCCGTGTGGTGACGGATTTAGAATACACAATGTCACCAACCCAAATCAGCCTGTGGGTGTCGTAAGAAGCGACTTAAGGAACGCAAGAGGCAGATCACCTAGACAATGGGAAGGAAAACTATATACAAACCCTGTGCCAAGAATCCGTTTTGCCAGCATGGCATAGTAGGCTAATTTCCCTCCATGCATTTTGAGGATTTTAGTGGGTCATTTATGGGCTGATGATGATGATGATGATGATGAAAAAATATATCTCAAACTAGTAAAAAAATCAATGTTTTTTTTCCATACAAAAACCAGCCAAATTCGTTAGGGTTTTGTGATAGCCCTCGTAGAAATTATAAGGGACTAACTCAAAGCTATTAGCTAGTCTCCTCATCCAATATTGCACAGTGCCTGAAGACAAAAGTCTTCGAACAATGTGTGTTGCCAGCGATGACTTATGGATCCGAGATCGCAATGGGCGTTCACAATGGGGCTTATTAGGCGGTTGAGAGTCACTCAACGACGGAGATAGCCATGCTCGGAGTTACTCTGTGTGATAGAATCTGAAATGAGGAAATCCGTAGTGGAACTAAAGCGACCGACATAGCTAGAAGGATTGCACAGTTGAAGTGGCAATAGGTGGGCCTCGTAGCCCGAAGAACGGATGACCGCAGGGGCGTAAAAGTCGTGGAGTGACATCCTCGTATAGAAAAGAAAGAAAGAAAACTTTTTATTCCGTCTTCGTACACACAATTATTACAAGTAAAAAAAGAATAAAAAAAAACTATAATAGCTCTGTACGAGATCAGAAAAGGCTCCTATCTCAGCATAATGCTGCGACATTAAGAGCATAATGCCGCAGCGCTGGTTTTGCCAGCGAAGTGTGGAAAGAGACCACTGACTACCTAGGTGGACGGACGACCTAGTGAAGGTCGCTGGGAGTCGTTGGATCCAGTCTGCACGAGATCGGGCGTTGTGGAGAACCCCGTGCCAACATGGCACAGAAGGCTTATTACTCTCCATGCAAGTGCAAGAGGCCCGACTCAAGAGTGGGTCATCTATGGCTAAGTAGTAGTAGAACACTCACATGCTCAATAAAACTGACGACAACATCTCCCGCGTGTTCAGAAGATGCCTTATGTACGCGCGAGTGTGTTTCTTGCACGCCAAACAATCGCAACCAGCTAACATTGGTGTAAAATCTTCACTATATCTGTAATCATAAAACAAATTTGGTCTTCAATGAAACATTGGATCATATGGACTTCTAATTCCTTCTCTTGCGGCTAGGTGATCTGCATCTTGAGTTCCTTTAGACGCCTCTAACGAAACAGGTGAAAGCGTGTATTCTAAATCTGTCACAACACGGAAAAGAGTTTTTCATAATCCTTCCTGCCCCAGAATCCCTTATTTCATCATCATTTCAGCCAAAAGACGTCCACTGCTGGACATAGGCCTCCCCCAAGGATTTCCACAAAGGCCGCTCGCATCCATTGTTTTCCGGCGACCTTAACCAGGTCATCGATCCAACGTGTGGCAAGCCTACCAGTACTACGCTTTTCGGAACTCGGTCGCCACTCGAGGACTTTTCTGCACCATCGGGCGTCGGTCCTGCGCGCTATGTGCCCTGCCCACTGCCACTTAAGTTTGGCAATCCTGTGCGCTATTTCAGTGACCCTGGTTTGCCTGCGTATCTACTTATTGCCTCCTTAATTCATAGACAAACAAAATTAATTTAGATTTTAGTTACTTACCGATCGTCATTTAGATCAAGTATACACAATTCCTTGCTTTGTCTATTGACATCAAAATTTAAAACTAAAGCGAGTCCCGCATTGCTTAGTTTGTTGGGATATGACCCATCAAACACGTCCCAGCCGTGCTCAATTGCTGACATTACAACCGCAGGGTTCCAACAACCTTCCACTATACGCAAAAGTTCCTTTGGTACTGCCTCCTGTAATAAGAAAACACCAGAACAAATATTATAACACAAATTGCAAATTTCAAGAGGCCCAATTCAACTAGTAAATCGCTGATGAGCTTAAAACGGCTGAATTGATTTGGCTGGTAAAAATTGGCAGTGGCAATAGGTCAAGTTATTTTTTTAAATCGCCCCGCTCTATGACTAACGTGGATCGCGTGGGCTGTTTACCAACATGTAAATCATAAATGGCACCCAGATTCAGAGCTGGTGCCACTGCTTTACACAAAGACACTTTCCCGTAATGCAAAGGCGGCACACCCAAGCCATAGACCAACAACGCGCCAAAAAGTTTAAAAACGTAAAAATATAAATTATCTTTATACAAATAAATACTCGTACAATTGGAGGGTCTGTTGTATATAATAAAATAACTACTTTTTACTAAATGTGTAAGTATGTATACATAGTACATAGACCAAAATATCATTTTTTTATTATTGTCCGTTTGGCTGTCTGTTCCGTCTAGTCTCTGGAGCGGCTGGACCGATTTTGACGGGACTTCACTGATAGGTAGCTGATGATATAAGGAGTAACTTTGGCTTATTTGTTTTGAGACGAGCTTCGCCCCGCGGCGTCACCCGCGGTACGACAATAACCGCGGGCACCCGTGCCAAGCCGGGACGGGCCGCTAGTTATAAATAAAATAACACTACAGCTAGAAAGTCTGTCAAATAAAAAAACCTACAACCTTAATCAGACACATGGACACGCGTAACTTCACTGCATGAATGTCAAGGAGGCTCGCCTTCGCCTATTTAGAGGTTCTTTTAGGAGCTAAAATCATTATTACTTACTACGACTCAGCTCGTGACCCAGTGCTGAGTTAGGCCTCCTCCAGTTACATAGAGGGTAATTAGCCTACTGTGCCATGCTGGCAAGAATCTTGCGGCTAAGATATCGGCCTTGACATTTCCTTTTGTCGGCTTTTACTGTACACTCGCCTCGGGTAAACTGGGTGAATCCTAAAATCACACGAACACATACACTCACATTAACATTTTTAAGAATATCTCCTATTTTATCACAGGCCATCTTCATGGACTCCTCAGAACCATCAGTTATCCCAGCTAATGCTACTCCTTTTAAGGTATCTTTGTGTGCCAGAATATTTTGAATAGATTCATTGCATTTCTTTGGTATAGCTGAGCCTACTATCACACCTGAAAGATTTAAACAAGAAGATTTGGCTCACAATCTATAGGGGTAAAAGCCAATTGAATAAGGGTGCTTGCACACGGTGCAATTGAAGATGCGGGCTACATGCGCGAGTAATATTCACAAGGTACTAGTAAAAACTGCTTGCTTGTCCACTATGCCAATAACTGGAGCAAGTAAATACATAGGCACGAGCAATACGCATAAGGTCTAGAAAGTCTAGTCTAGAAGTCTAGAGATATTGTGCATGCTATTCATCATCATTTCAGCCAAAAGACGTCCACTGCTGGACATAGGCCTCCCCCAAGGATCTCCACAAAGGCCTGGGCCGCCCGCATCCACTGCTTTCCGGCGATCTTAACCAGGTCGTCGGAAGTTGAATCGCGTCAAAATGCCTCGCAAAACGAAAAATATTTTAATATCATTTGTTAATAAATTAACTGAAATAAATAATGCTCGGGGGTTCCCCTACGGTAAGTTTATAGACACAAGGGTAATTCCCCGAAATATATATTTTATTAACATTCAGTAGTATTTGCGTCAAAGCGTAAAAAATATCTATCTATACAAACTTTTGGGTATATAATATTCGTAAGTAATATGCAAAACGCCAGGGTCTAAGATGGGATAGGCAATTCAAGGAAATGCCCTGTCGGGCACCGGCTCTCACATACACACGGCGGAACACAGTAAAAATGCTTGGCGCCGGACTTAGATGTGGGGGTGGTAGCTGGCCGGGAGGACCATTCGCTACCACCACACGCAGTATTATGAACTGGTAGTAGCATAACATTAATTATAATCCATTAAAATTCCAGTTATTGGTAAAAATGGAACTAAGCCAATTGAAAATCCATGTGGATATAGATAAAGTAGCGTAAGAACAGTTTAAACCAAAAATGCCATGGTGGGGAATGTTGGTGCATGTCAACATCAATTGTGTGGCTACTGCGCCAATCACTGCCAAAGAGATTGAGAGAGAAACTCGACCCTTTCTATTACAAAAACATTGATTGCTAAAAACTTAAACTCACCAATAAGAGCACTGTTATGAAGGTGCAGTGAAGCTTTATATCGATCGACACATCTATTCAACATATTACTAGTTCTATCTACAGCCTTGTGTATTCGTTTAAGTCCTTCATTGAGAGATGTATGTCCATCAGATAATGCCAACATTATATCTGGTTTGTATATTTCCATCAGATCCATATACCTAAAATTTCAACAATATTCATGTTTAGCTAGAATTGGCCAAAAAATCTTGATAAACCTACTTGTTGTTGGCCTAACACTAACACATAAGATTTTAGTAACCAAACTGCTGTGCTCGCTGGAGTGTAGCACATTTCACGCCATAGACTAAATAACACATTTGGTTATAGCCAAAAGGCTGATTGCAGATAATACAATAGAAAAAAAACCTTTTCATTTTTAAATGACAAAACAGTAACACATACACCTACTCTTTTTTGTAGTGTATAATTAAACAGTTGTAATTTACGGGTTATTATTTCCTATATATGTATAGCCAATTTAGGAAAAATAGTGGAGTATAATGAAACACCAGCATAATTTAGGAGTTATTATCTGCTATAGAAAATATAGGACTTTTTACTAAGCACTTTGAGAGCAGTCATACCTGTCAGCAGTTACCATTTTCTTTCCATGTTTAGTCCAAAGGGGGACTTTGTTAAGTTCAAAATGCCCTGTTGGTGTTGTTTCACTCATATTATGCATTGTTACACAAGTGACATGTTGAGGAAGACCAGCAAACTTTGCAACACCTTCACCTTGAGCTTTCATACCTGCTTCTAAATGGTGGGAATTTGAAACTGGCACCCATAGCAATTGGGTATTTGGAAACACTTTGGATAAAACCTCTGCTGTCAGATGTACAACACTACCACCCTGAAAATTAGCCAGAGAACACAGAGAACAGTTATGGGGTGAATAGCAGTAATAAAAAGTAGCTACAACATTTGTACATTAGTCACAATCTCTCAAGCCATACTTAAATCTGGCACTCTACAGCAGCACATTTAACTTGATCTTGTTCAATATATTCCCACCTGCATTTGTTTTTTATTTCTATGCCTAGCCGTGGTTTACTTTTGAATAAACAAGACATTGACCCTGTCTGAAATTATGTCCGGGCAATGTACTTACATAGTTAGAAAAGCATGTTCTTTATTAAACCCCCAGTGGTTCATTTTTAATTATTATGCATATTTACAAGTATAGTGAGGAGGTTAATTTTTCAATGTGTATCTAGTATATTTTGCCGTATTCTTAGAACCTAAGTGCCAATAATATTTTTTGCGGTAATCAACAATATGGTTATAAATTTACAAGATAATTACTGGTCACAAGGATGCTTCACAGGGATATATTAGCATATATCCCTGTGATTACATACTACATGATATATGCTAACTACATGAGGAATTACAGTATAGCTGTTCTAAGTATTACCATTAATAATTGATAAAACTAAATGTGGTTACCTGTGTTAGTAAGGCAACTGTTGGTGTTTCAATAACAACATCTGGAAATTTAATTAAACCTGTAATGACACCTATCCTCTCACTGCCACAGCCTATTTGTTTAATTGTGAATCTCATTTTATCAAATCTAATAATTTGTAAATTTATTCCTGCACCAGCATTCCCTTTCCATCTAACCTCAAAACAAAAACAAGGAAAACCAATCAAACCAATGAATGAACGGTTGATGAATGAATTGAAAACTGACGGATGGATGACTGACAATCATTTTAGGCGGAGATTTGATGACAATTCACTCCTATTTATCCGCTACCATAATAAACAGTTTTTCTGGGACGGTAGTTTGAATTGTATTGTTGATGAATGGTATCCCTGATTCATACTTTTTCTTTTTTTAATCATGAATAAATAATATTAAAAAAAAATATTACTTTTTGTATAATAATTATAATTGACTGGCAATTCAAAGTATTTTTGTCTATAATGATAATCTAATCACGTTTTGACCATAAACATTTTTTTTTTATAAAAACCACTTTATATGGCCACCCGGCTGGGGCAGGGCCTCCAATTTACAAAATAGGTACCTACCTACTACTGCCAAATTTTATTGCTTAACTAATAATATTCATTATATTGTTGTATTAGGTTGTATTAGGTTCCTGCGTGTGAATAAAAACGTCAGACTCAGATTAATAGAGTTAATGAAATTCCGGTACTGGAAAGAATTCACTTTCCCTCTCCTGTCTCCATCTGCGGCTATTGGAATAGCACCACGCAAAAAGCATAATATCACACTTTCAAATTTTACAGCGACGACAACACGGCGACTGCGGCATCAGAGACACTTTTATCGTTGTAAAAATCTAATAGAGACAGTAAAGGCTTACCGTCAAGTTGACCGCATGCTTTAGCGTAGGTAACATATTCGTAAAAAATCTTATGAGAGACTTAACTATTAAGTAGGTATCCTACCTACTTATAACCTATTTAATAGGTAGGTACTATACAGAGTGTAAACAAAATAAGAAAAGTATTATACATTTATGTATGAATGTTTATCTGTAGGTATGTCCTTTAAGGAATCGTAAACTACGCATTTGATCATGGTGATGATCTTCAGCAAAGTGTTGTGCATGAAACGAGAAAGGTTCATGAATAAAAAATAAATAAAAATAAATTTGTTTGTCTTTCCTTCAAATTTATTTTATTTAGTATCGTAGCAACGCGCGAAGTGTACCTACAACTAGTATAATAAAAAACGGGTTCCAATTAACTGGAAACCAAGCAATCGTCAAGCTACGCCAATTTTAACACCAGCTCGTGACCAAAATATTATGAAAAAATATGCTATTTTTTGCTTGAATTAACACACAGTTTTTCTGTACCTAGTATTATCGATCCTTTCGTTATGGCTATTGGGTTTTTGTTTGTAGGCTTTTTTACCTACTGTACACGCTGGTTTGCTTAATTAATGCAAACCGTAGGTAATCGTTTCATATTCCAAGCCTTCAGGCGTTTCCCGTTATTTATTAATTTTCATATCATTTTAACCCCACTGCGTTTAGGGGAGTAGATCTTTATGGCAAAACTGTAGGTTATTAGCTATTCAGAAGGGTAAATTACTCATCAATTATTTCGATGTAAGCTTGTAAAAGATTGTTCATTTATATAAGTTTAAGAAATAATCCAGTGAGAATGCTACAAAATACATAAATAATGGCCACAGTGCATAAAGTGGCAATTATGTAGGTTAGTGCCTACCTGCTTCGTGAACAATATAAACAAAGCAAGTGCCTTGGGTGACACAAAGGCTTTCATACTTTTAGACGGTTTCTAGCCTTATATACCTTCTACCTTATACAACTATAGCTAGTTTATATGAATATTTTCAGAAGAGACTGATTTCACAGTATGAGGGACCTACCTGTTTATTAACATAATATAATGTAGGTGTACGTAGCAAATACTCCATGTGATGGTGTTTTTAAAAAATAAGGTCACTACTCTTTTCCGTTCGCAATGTATCAATCAGTTGACTAAACGAAATTAGAAGGCAGGCTTTGAAGAAAAACAAATTTACTACTTACTAACTTCTAGATTTGTTTTGATTAAAATACAGATTACTTTGAAATTTTGTTGTAATATTAGGCATAGGGAGTGAACAAAGAGACATGTGTTACGCAGAGTATGGGAGTATGGTATATTTTGGAATAAAATACAATCACTATCACTATCACTACATAGTATAAAACAAAGTCGCATTCTTCTGTCCGTCCCTATGATTGCATAAATCTTTAAAACTACGCAACGGATTTTGAAGCGTTTTTTTTTAATAGATAGAGTGATTCAAGGGGAAGGTTTATATGTATAACCCAGCCGGCGCGGAGCCGGCGCGGGCCACTAGTATGCTATAAAATATAAAGAAATGAATATTTGACAATTCTATAACATATTCAAAAAACATCAGAGTGTTCACATTGTTAACCAAATAGGTTTAACAAATTTCAACCTAGTTGCTTGTAGCGTGTTTGTCTCATGAGTCATGAATGACGAAGGCCTGTAGTTGGATAAAAAACAATCAGGTACAACAAGCGGTCTAGTTTAGCTTCGATGTTTATTATTCGCCATCGATATACCGATAATACCATTCGGAGGGTGACAAAGGCGAAGGAAAATATGCATGTAGGTAAGGTCTAACAGTCCACTCATCTACGATTACTTAATCTTTGACGTCGTTACAGCCACGAGTGGTCCGCATGCGAGCTTGCATTAAGTTATAAGGCATTAATGCACCAGTGCATGCCAACGTGACCAAGACTGCTTAGCAAGAGGAAATTAGGGTAACAAGATTTTAACATGCTTCCATTTTTAGTATACAAAAAAAAATTGGTTGAAAAGCTAGGTAGGACCATTGAAATTCGGTTCTGGATATAATAGGAACAAGAATGTGTCTGGCTAATCATACTTCAGCGGGTCTCCTCCTGAATAGATCGGCCGAAATTAGAGTCGATAGCGAGCAATGAGTCATCTCATGCGTCACGTTAATGATATGTGTATCTACTGCTATTGACCGTTTAACATACAACATACAATACATCCTTAGGATAGAATTGATATAGTATGCTATACACTATAAATTAATTGTCCGTGTGGTGTCGGATTTAGAATACACAATGTCACCAACCCTCACTATCCTGAGGGTATCGTAAGAGGCGACTAAAGGATCGCAAGAGGCTAATCACCTAGCCGTATGAGAAGTAAAACTTGATACCAACCCTGTGCCAACCCGTCTTGCCAGCGTGGCGTAGTAGGCTAAATTCCCTCCATGAATTTGGAGGACGCCCGACTCAGTAGTGGGTAATGTTTTGACGACACGGTTGGCGCAGTGGTTGAGCGATCGACTGCTGCGCAGCATGTCGCGGGTTCGATTCCCCGCACGGAAGAAATATTTGTACGATCTACAAGTATTTGTTCCGGGTCTGGGTGTTTTCTATCTATAATATGTATGTATTTACAAAAAAAAATTGTATATAAGTAGTTTATCATCCATCTCGTTACCATAACACAAGCAATAAGATGCTTAGCTTGGGGCGAGGTGGCGTTGTGTGGAATGTCCAAGGATATTTTTTTTTTCCATGAAAAATCTTGGACATCTATCGATGTGGTGTGAGTCCTATGTCTCTATACCATATTCAGATGTAGACTTTGATGCCAGATTGATAGGGTAACTGAAAGATGAGAATGTGATGTATCAGGGATACGAATAACGCCACTTTTTATCTTGAAGTACCTACTTAAGGTGAATGTTCCAGGGTAGCCCGCGAAATTCAAATTTTCTTACGTTCTTTGCAATTTGCAGGTCAGTGCTAGGTTGTATGTTGATTGTGTTATTCGCGGCTGTAAGACGTATTTAGTTATAGAATTATAATCATCAAACTCATCAATACAACCCTCCAAGCTCATAAAGGTGCAATAATGACTTTGAGCTTAAAAAGTTTTTCTTTTTCAAGCTCAAAGTCTTTCGCGGGCTACCTTGGAACATTCACCTTAAGTTCACACATTCACTTACACACATATGTATAAACACTCCTTGCAAAAACTCTATAGTGTAGGTACACTTTACATACTCATAGTTCCATGAATTTGGTTACCTTTTATACCTATTTGACAGTACTATACATATAGCCAAGAATATAATTTAAAACACAAATCTCATACGAAACAGGGACCTTCGTAACGTATTATATGTTAATCTTATCATAAAGTTACCAGGAATGTACATTTACATTGCCTGATGCCTCACTCATAAGCCTGCCAAGTCCCCTCAGGTAATGTATGTAATTTTATCAGTCTGCTAACTTGTCGTCGTATTTACAAATGTAATATTCGTCTCCCACGAGCCGGTTCAGGCGCTGTATTTAAATAACTCGTCTCAAAGCGAGAGTACTTAGCTGAGGTTAAACGGAAATGTACTTAATTTTGCTCTCTTATCCTTTGGCCTCTTTATATATTTAAATCAGGTTTGGTTCACATGATTCAACAACCTCGTTGGAAGGTATTTCAGCTTTATTTGGATTTTTATGCTGTGTTACATTTATAATCGGACGAGGGTTTTGAATTTATTTTTAACTAGCGACCCGCCCCGGCTTCGCACGGGTGCAATGATGAACATCTAAATTTAACAAAACTCTACAATATTATGCATGTATTATACATGTAAACCTTCCTCTTGAACCACTATATCTATTAAAGAAAACCGCATCAAAATCCGTTGCGTAGTTTTAAAGATTTAAGCATACATAGGGACGGACAGATGACAGCGACTTGTTTTATACCATTCATTGACTAGCGACCCGTCCCGGCTCCGCAATGGTGCAATCATGCATGTATAATAAATAAATAAATATCCTTGGACATTTCACACAACGCCATCTCGTCCCAAGCTAAGCAACTTATTGCTTGTGTTATGGTAACGAGATGGATGATAAACTACTTATATACATTTTTTTTTTGTAAATACATACATATTATACATATAAACCTTCCTCTTGAATCACTCGGTCTATTATAGCGACATTGTTATACTATGTAGGTAGTGATAGATTTCCTTCAAATGTAATTTTTAATCATATCTACCAGTCAGAGCCAAGCCAAAATGCGGTACGCAATTTATCTGTAGCCTAAGCAACTGGCAAGGAGCATTTGAAACAAAACCCTCTGCCAACCCGTCTAGTAAGCGTGGCACAGTAGGCGAATGGCCCTCCCTGTAAACGGAGGAGGCCCGATTCAGCAGTGGGTTGTTTGTGGGCTAGTTAAGCAACTGGCTCTGCTGGATGGATTTCCATCATAATATTACCAGTGTGTCCTTGTGGTGATGGATTAAGACTACACAATGTCACCACCCTATTACATACTGAGGATGTCGTAAGAGCCCGCAAATGAGAAACATATCTTTATACAATAGCCTGTGCCAACCCGTCTGGCCAGTGTGGCACACTAGGCTGATTTCATGTAACTAGGGGAGGCCCCCGACTCAGCAGTGGGTAATCTATGAGCTGAATATTAGATTACTCCTGACCTCCTCCGTGCTTTGGCTGCCATTCTTACATTCAAAGAAATAGATGCTCGTGTATTTGACAGACTTGTCTTACCGGCCTTACCCATAAGATTGCCAGTAGTCCCATTAGATGGATCTCGATGGTCGCACTGCAATTGTCGAGTCCGAGTAACTGTCGTTTCAGCTCATGAGTGACCCACTACTGAGTCGAGCCTCCCCCAAATTCATGGCGGAAAATTAGCCTAATGCGCCACGCTGGCAAGACGGGCTGGCACAGGGCTTGTATCAAGTTTTCCATCTTTGCGGCTACGTGATCTGCCTGTTGCGTTCCCTTAGTCGCCTCTTACGACACCCTCGCGTTGGTATGAGTGGGTGACACTGTGTATTCTAAATCCGTCACCACACGGAGTAAATGATATGTTGCCAAACCAGGTGTTTCAAATTGCAAGGAAGAAGAAGACCTACCATTGTTCGATTCTGTTACTATTTTGATACAGGTCTTGATAGTAGATACCTACTTTCGTCATAGTCGAACCGCTATGGTGAATTAAAAATAATATTACCTCAACATGATCGAAAGCCCAAGGTTCTAACATAAAGTTTTTTCATACTGGTAGTTCAGTAGCTAGCGAATATATTTGCATCATTTTAATTCTCACTAATTTATTTTTGAAATAAAGCTTTTTTATATATAATTAACGACTTATGAATACCACCAGGTCACTAGCGGAAAACGGCTGCCAACACCAAATTGGCGTACAGACCACTTTACATGAATAAATAAATACCAAAGCAGAATTAAGATCCAGTATTAAACGGAAATAAAACTTGATTGAAATTTGCAAAAACGTTGAAAGCAACTAGGTCGTGGAAAACACGTCTATTTAAATTAATTGTCCGTGTGGTAACGGATTTAGAAAATACAGTGTCACCACCCCATTCCATCTTGAGGGTGTATGTAAGAGGGTGTGTGTAAGAGCCGATAAAAATAAATGATAAGGCCGATAACCTGGCCGCAAAAACGGAAAACTTGTTTAAACCCTTTGCCACTCCACTGGCCAGACGTGTAGCCAGTAGCGCGGCGTGGCACAGTAAGCTTATTACCCACCATGTAACGGGAGGAAGCCCTACTCAACGGTGGGTCAACTATGGGCTAAGTAGTATTATATTAGATATAAATAAAAAGTATCTACAATTGCGATTATGTTCACAAGCCTCCTAACTAATACTAAAAGAGAACGAAGAGTTCTTTTTGTGCGTCTGAAAAAGTGATGTAATTTATTTTCCCTTGGTGCAATATTTAGTGCTGTCCATTACTACAGTTCGCGACCGAACATTATTCACTCACATCCATCTTTTTTTCTTGGCCGTACACGTTCGGTCTTGTATATTAACTTTTTCTTTCATATTCTTCCCTTTTTTTGTTTCAACGGCCATCGTCTTCGTTTGAGCATAAAGGCTCATGAAAGATCAAGAGCATATGGGCCATAGCTGCTGAGCCATAGCTTCAGAGTCCTCCAAATTCATGGAGGGAAATTAGCCTACTGTGCAACGCTGTCAAGAAGGTATAAATTTTCCTTCACTTGCGGCTAAGTGATTTGCCGTATAAGTCTCCTCGTACAACTGAGTCAGGATGGTATGGGTTTGAGGCATTGTGTATTTTAAAGCCGTTACCACACAGATATCCGTTTTCTATAAATATCAATGAATAAGTTTACCAACATATCAATTGTATATTTTAATAATGTATGTTTTGATATGGCAAAAAAACCGTTTAGCAAAAAGAAACTGCCGTACGTTTTTAGTAAGAATTATTTGACTAAAGATAAGATACGGTCGTGTCGTTTTATGTGGGATTTGAGTGATCCTAAAACCTACTAAACATTACCATGGTCGATTACGATGAAACTTCGAAACCACGGGTTTTACCCCTTTTGACGTCGGTAGTAGTCACTGAGAAATAGAATAGAATAGAAAGCTCTCTCTCTCTCACACACACACACACACACACTTACAGAAGGATCGAAGCTAGGTTTCACCTTCTTCAATTTCGTAAAATTTTATGGAAAGTTGGCGCTGCTCGCGTCCATAGGAGCTTTACTATCAGTTACCCCACACGCGATCCCTGGGTGGTGCAAAACGAGTAGCTTAACTGAACCACATTCGGTATAGCCTGTACCCGATGATGGGGCCCATGAGGATAGCAAAAAAAAAACCCTCGCGACAACCAGTTGGCTATGGTAAAACGCCACATAAATCTCCCAAGACAACTCTATCAGTATGTCACGATAGTCATGAGGCTATCGAACGGCAGAGAGATATATAATCAACTAGCGACCTGTCCTGGCTTCGCACGGGTGCAATAAAATTATGCATGTATTATACATATAACCTTATAAATACCTTCCTCTTGAATCACTCTATCTATTAAAAAAATCCGCTTCGAAATCCATTGCGTAGTTTTAAAGATTTAAGCATACCTACATAGGGACGGACAAACGACAGCGACTTTGTTTTATACTATGTAGTGTTAATGACAGTTTATAAAACAGAACTAAATGAAAAGTGACTTAGTTTCTTCGATAAGGGTCGTCACGTAAAATTGGGGCACAAACCCGTATGATAGATGCGGACGTTCGATAAATCGCGTACTTTCACATTGATGGATGTTACAAATGTGACCTCTGGGTTATGTTAGTCGGCGTGTCTTATGACAGTTTGTCACTGGATTGATTTACGGAGACCTGTCCTGTGGGAAGACTTTGTTTAGAAGTAGAAACTGTTCATACAGTCTCCGGTTATAAGTTGTTGGTGAGGATTGTTTTAAACATCTGAAAAGGCGCGATATGAGTTTCGTTATACCAAAACAGTGAAAAGAACTGAACTATTTTACCTATCCAATTGTTGGCATTCCATCAATTCACGACATCCAAAAAGATCTAATAAAATTAAAGAAAAATTCAAACAATGTTTGTAATTTAAACCCTATAGCCATTCGAAGTGGCTCTAGAGCTAATCAAGTTAAGAGTTTTCACGTTTTTCGGAGCCAGTTTTATTACAAATCATGGGTTCCCGTTAAAACCGACTAACAAGCTTAGTAATCTGGGTTCCATAATGTTGTACACCGTATCTGTATCAGCAGTTCCATTTATACACATAATGTATTTCTGGTAACTTAACCGAGATTAAATTTCTTCTTCATTTAGGTTTTGGTTTCCATCGTTAGATGATATTTAATAGAATTATTACCCAAGTTTGACACGTAGTCTACCTGCCATATTTGAGAAATAGTTCAATGAACTTGCAAAAATACAGGAAAACATGAAAGACCTAATATTCTCCGTGTCTAATATCTCCAAGAATTCCGAAATACGCGATATTACAATGTTCATTTGCTTAGCTCGTTTTCAGTACACAGACTCGAAGAACGGACATTTGGCGCATTTCCTAAGTCATGTTACCAAATTGTCAGGTCTAATCAGGACATTCCTGATTCCACCATCCATTCTAAATTTAAGGATGTTTCGGTCAGTGCACTTACATCATAACGAGTAAACTATTATCACCAACAATGGATACGTGAGTTTTGAGTGCCTGCCTTGTTGTTCTAAGGGTTAGCGCTCATACACACGAACGGTATGTTGCCATGGCTGCGACCACTGCTGTTGGCTACAGTCGGCTGCCGTTGACGGCACTCGCCGACGCGTCGACGGCTGCAGTTGTCTGTGCCGTTATCAATATGCCGTTCGTGTGTATGAGCGCGTGTGTCTTTGTGTGAATTTGTGTTTAGCTGGAGCGACGCTGGCTACGGTTGGCGGCGCGGCGACTGTTCTAAATTCCAGTATAAATTGCACACTGCAAAATTTTTTGGTTGCACATTTTAATTACGGTGAATGAAGTATTGATGAATGTGCAATTTAAATACAGTGAAATATATATCACGACACAGACAAGTTATATGTACGAAGATGTAAAGAAGAATAAGTGAGAAAAATAATTATAATTCTACGCGGCAGTACGCCCGCGCGCCTCTGAGTTTTTATGCATATTTGTGAAGTTCATGTTTGTAGACTGCCTCCGCGATACAGACTAACATTATTTTTAAAAAGAAAGAAATATAAATTCTTAGTTCATTTTTCGTATAATATTGCAACGATTCCACGGAAACTCCGCATCAAATCTAGTTAGCTCTTTATCTCGAATATTTCTTTCTTAATACGGCATTGTTCAAATACTCTTAAGGTTCTTATTGTCCGTGTTAATTTTGTTTGTATGTACAATAAAGTATAAAGTTACTTAATTAAATAAATAAAAATTCATTGTGACTGCAAGCATGGTAATCCTACTCAAGCATATAAAATGAGGAGTGCTACATAAAATACATTTAGTTCGTATTCATATCCCACGCCAACCTCTTAGAGAAATTGGCTCTCATTGTACATTATCTGACAGTAATCTTGTGATTTAACGTGCTAGACTTTTCGTGTGGTGAGTGGTGACGGTTTTAGAATACCACCACCACCACCCTATTCCATCCTGAGGGTGTCGTATGAGCTGACAATAGGAATTGACAAGGTCGAAAACTTAGCCGCAAGATAAGGAAAATTTGGCTAGAAAGGAATCATTGCAAACTCAGCACCTTTTTTCGTCAATTTTTATTGGCCTAAAGTGATGTGCCACCAAAACATACTGCCGCAGTCATGATCAGAAACAGATCATAGAAATTTATCAACTCATAGATATAAATGTCAAACAAACTTTGGTGTTATGTTATTTTGCTACAAATTATCGTGTTTTGATAAAGTTGGACAGTAAATTGATGCATATATGAAAGGGCAAAGTTAATATAGTGCCGTATTATTTACTTAAACTTTTAATTTCGTTCCATTAATTTATCGAGTTTCTAACTACACCTATTAGGTATTAACTATATTTATCTATCAACATCTCACGTGCAGTGCTGAATATGAGCAGACATTATCATACACAATCTAGCCGCTTCGGAATGTAGCGTATTATCCAATCTCGAGAGAAGACGATGTTTAATTGCAGTCCTATGCCAACACAATAACTAGTCAACGTGGCACAGTAGGCTAATTCCCACCCCCAAAATTAAGTAGTCCTGCCTTGACATCTCTAATATATAAAATTCTCGTGTCACAATGTTCGTTCCCGTACTCCTCCGAAACGGCTTGACCGATTCTCATGAATTTTTTTATGCATATTCAGTAAGCCTGAGCATCGGCTACTTTCTATTTTTCATCCCCCTAAATTTTAAGGGGGGGTCCACACCAAAAATAATTGTTTATTTTTTAGACAAAATTTTACAGATGCAGCATACAAAAATACAAACAACACTAAATTTTCACCCCTCTACGATCAACCCCTATTTAATTTCATGGCAAAACAACGTTTGCGATAGGAGCTGTTGTATAGATAGATTGAGTCATCACGATATCTCTGGAACCATAAGACCTACAGACTTGAAATTTGGTAGAAATTTCCAAAAAGGGGGGTTGCGGGGGAGGATTAATTATTTGGCAAAACAACGTTTGCGGGATCAGCTAGTTAGAACTATAAAAGACAAAAAGAAAATGCGAAAGATAACCAATCTGCTTCCTGTTATGGTAGATGTATTTTTTTATTAGAGCATTATAAATGTGTAGGTTTACAAAAATATTTAAAAAAAAGATACCGACGCATTGAGATTGTCCTCTTAGTTGAAGTCGGGTAAAATAAAGATCAAGACGAAGTCACCTATTAATGTCTACACATAGTGAACTTACTAGCAATATTAACGTCACAGCCTACACAATGTACATGCGATATTTTATCATTTCTTTAGATTTATTCGCTTCTTAATGTTCTCGAAAGGTCCCGCTACAGATCCTCATCTTACCCGGTACGGTAATGTCGACTCACATTAAGCCCAATCTAGATTTATTCACCAATCCTGACCTACTTACCAAACCACCATTTTTATACCAAGATTGCAGGTGTACCTTTACGGCTTCAAGTTACATAATCCTACTGATTAGTATGTTTATCTTTCAGATCTGTATTAAGTTTATTTTAATTTAAGATGGGACTCAATTATGAGGAAGGAATATTAATTTATTATAATATTAATATAATAGGTATTTTAAACTTACTACTACTACTTACTTACTTCTCAGTCCATAAATTACCCACTGGTGAGTCAGGCCTCTTCCAACTACATGGAGGGCAACCATCCAACTGTGCCACGCTGGCCAGCCGTGTTGACATAGGGTTCAATCAAGTTTTCCTTCCTTCTCTTGCGGTTAGGTTTTCAGCCTTATAATTTCCTTTTGTCGGTTCTTACGACACCCTCAGTACAAAATGGGGTGGCAACACTATGTATTCTAAATCCGTCATCACACGAAAATATTTATTACATTATGTACTTATTTGGAGTTTATTATACAGAGGATTGCCAGTATAAGTCCCTAGTTTTGTTATTACTGTGGCTTATTTATACGAATACGTTAGATAAATATTAAATAAATAAATAATTATCCTTGGACATTTTTACACAACGCCATCTCGTCCCAAGCTAAGCAACTTAATACTTGTGTTATGGTAACGAGATGGACGATAAACTACTTATATACATTTTTTTTTGTAAATACATACATATTATAGATAGAAAACACCCAGACCCGGAACAAATACTTGTAGGTCATACAAATATTTCTTCAGTGCGGGAATCGAAGCCGCGACATGCTGCGCAGCAGTCGATCGCCAACCGTGTCGTCAAAATTAAATATTTCATAGTTTCCTTATTCTGTAATCTGCTTTAGTAGGTCGAGAATTCAGCGTAAATTGAAGCGATGAAGCAATAATTTAGGCAACGGTCGCTGGATACTCTTAGCGCACAGATTTACCGCACTCAAACGGACAATCAACAAACCGCGGGCAATATAGCGCCTACCCTAGGTAGTGTCAATATGTTTTCATTGTTTAGTAGGACATTACTATTCTTAACTATTTTTTTTTATTGTCGCCGTCTTAAAACGGCAGAGTTGAAAATCACTAGTTTGTAGTTTTGAGTACAACCTAGCAATATCAAATCGTTCAAAACGTCACCTTCAGCAAACGATCAGCCCTTAAATGACCGACTGCTGAGTCAAGCCTCCTCCAATTACGTGGAGGGTAATTTGGCTACTGAGCCACGAAAGCAAGATTTCCTTCTTTCCTTTTCTAGCAGATAGGTTTTCGTACTTGTCATTTCCTTGAGTCGGCTCTTACGACACCCTCAGGTTGGAATGGAGTGCTGACACCATGTGTTCCTAATCCGTCACCACACGGACAGGAGTTTAGCAAAGTCGTATTGCAATTCTGTCCATTTACCATAGTGCCCTATGATTTAGAACTCGGGTTCCAAACTAATATAAAACCAACTATTTATCTATGAAAGTGTCGTCAAATTGTTTTATGTAGAAGAGTCATCTATTGCTATTAGTTTTCAATCATCAAGCATTGCTAACATCGGCATTTGTTTTACTCTTGCAATCTTAAACTTACAAACACTAAGCCCCCTTACGAACTAGCGGTTGAACCACCTAGGCTGCTAACCGCGCTGCCTGCCGCCTTGCCAGTTTAATATGCAACCGCCTATGATTGTACGCACTAAACCGCCACAAAATTTCAACCGCCAGTGCGTACAGACAGACATGTGCGGTTGCATATTAAATTAGAAAAGCGGCAGGCCGCGCGGCTAGCCGCCTAGGCGGCCAACCGCTAGTGCGTACGAGTACTAACACTAACCTAAATAATAATCCCAATTTTTCCCTTAAAAAGTGTGGCTATACTACCATCAATATTTATCAACATGTTACCGAAAACCGAGGCACCGATGCTGCGTTTTCGCTGCAAATAACAGATAAGCACGCCCCAACACCGCAACGGTCTGCACTTCCCAAAATAAATGTATGATTTATGATTTCGGTGTACAAAAAGGTCATGCTTACATTTTAAATAAATCTTTCTTGATTACTGTACGTATTTATTTATTAAAACAACAGCAGTATAGGTACACAATTTGATAAGGCACAGGTGGTTTTTTTTAATGGTAGGTATAATCTGTATCACCCCGCGATACAGTTTATACCGAGCTGCGAAATAAGAAGCGAACGAGCAGTTTACAAACATGAAATTCACGAATACAAATGACACCCACACTCAGAGCAAGTGCCTTTGGGTTACACAAAGACACTTGCCCAGCCCCCGGAATTGAACCCGTGACCTCGTAATCCAAAGGCGGCGCGGCGCATACAACCCCTAGGGGTCTAGGTCTAGACAGGGAAGTCGAGTGTCGGCGAGTTAGGGATAAATAGTGCTTCTAAACTATAATATCCTGAAGTTTTACTTTGGTATTTTTTACCGTCATTCGAAGATCTATGACTATCCTTACACAAAGGCTGGCTCACTACTGGGTCTTGGTAATGGCTCCGTGTAAATACTGGTAATTAGCTGAATTGGAGATTACCTTGGAAGCTAACCCCAAGGAAACTGACAAAAACCAAGGTAGATATAGATATTAGGTACATTAAGGACTTCATGTGCAAATATCAGAATGTAATTACGCCATCACGCTTTTGGAAGAGGCAATTGATTAATTCTTCTTGCAATCCTATAGTCGCCTCTTATAACACTCTCAAGACGGTGTGGCTTAGTCACATTGTGTATCTAAAAGTATACGTGAATTCAAAATCTGTTACCACAGCAAAATCTCTCAAGTGTATACTTATTTAACTATTTTCTTTGTTGATACAAAATAGCTATAACTTCATTCTTAGATTAAATCTCAGTCTTGTAACAAGAAAAATTCCCAATTGCATTGTAAACTTGTACTGCGTATCACTTCCACCATCTTGTTTCCCCATTCGAGGTTGCAAAGCGCCAAGGGAGCGTTTGATTTCTCGCGATCTATATCTTGGTAAGACGTGTACGATGGACACGTTTGTTGGGGAAAAAAATCTTGACATTAATTAATATTTAAATTCAAACTTAGTATTAGAGAAGCTATTATTTAAATTACCAACAAAATATACATGGCGAATAAAGTTCTGTTAACTATTTACGAGTATTAATAGGTGAAGTAAAAACTTTGTACAGCTTTTCACGTAGAAAATTTCCCAAACTTATAGTTTAGATATAGAAGAAGTGTAGAATACTAATATTTTTAAATAATGCATTTAAAATATGTTAAAAAAACATTACACACGTACTAAATTAAGAATATTTTATAATGAAGAATTTAATGTTTATCACCTTATATTTATAGCTGTTTATCACCTTACCTTTAGCTATATATTTGGGTTTACCCTGTTTTTTCTTCCACACCTCTAGTTTAGATAAAGAAGGACTGTGGAATCCTTTTTTTTAATTATGTATTAAAAATCCGTTAAATCAATAAAAAACATTACACGCATTACCGTGCATTTGACACACTTACGCATACAGGGTGGTCAAAAAGTCGTAGATCAAACGAAACCAGCGGTTAGATGGGGCCATCAGCAGCAAAAAATTGTTCTACGTGAGGTCCTTAGGGTCAACCCCTGCGGAGTTACAATTGATTTTGTGTTATTATGAGAAATTCCTATTAAATGCGCCAAAAATTGTGATACAGTGGCACTTTTCTGTAGAGTATTTTTTTTTCACAGTGGGGTCCGAAGTAAGTAACTAGTTTTGATTTAAGAATTATTGCTTTCGTAAAACTTAATATTATCTTCAAACACCCAATAAACTACCATAAATAGCATGTCTAACGAAAGGAATCATCAGTATCAAGCTAGTGAAAATTATAAAAAAGATACAGAGTGTAGATTTTTTCGAATTTTATCAAGTTTTTGTAAAAAAAAAGACAATTTCTCATAAAAACACAAAATCAATTGTAACTCCGCAGGGGTTGACCCTAAGGACCTCACGTAGAACAATTTTTTGCTGCTGATGGCCCCATCTAACCGCTGGTTTCGTTTGATACACGACTTTTTGACCACCCTGTATAAAATACTCTTTTTCACTTCAGTAGCTCAAACATGTAGGTTTTGCTCACTGAAAACAGTGGACAAAATGCGATTTTGCCCACTGAGTGAGACAAAGTAACTTTTTAATTCTAATTCGAAACATTGACACTATCTCTTTCCCGCCAATAGAAAAGAGAGAGAGACAAAGATCAAGTGGCCAGTACCAACAGCACCGATTTTTCTTCTTCTTCTTCATTTAGGTTTTGGCTTCCATCGTTATACCGATGATTTTGCCACTGACAAGTGTGTTGTGTGAGAAATTTCGTGTGATTATGAAAGTTAAATTAATTGGTTATAAGTTGCGTTAGAGTTATGAAGTTAAATGTTAGCAGGTAGCGCTATAGAAAACAATACAAAGCATTAAAGTACAGATTATAAATATTAAATTGATAGAGCAATATTATGGGAACTATATTTGATTAAATACAAACTAGACGTACTTTTAACAGTTCGATTGGATGAAAGGAGTTCGTTATGGGGTTACTCCGATTTTAATTCGACCTCAAAGACAAAGACGTTCGGAATTTCGTATTAACTAAAGAAATTTAGCAAACTGATAATTATATCTTTTACTAGTGGCCCGCCCCGGCTTCACCCGTGCAAAGCGGGGATGGGTTATACATATAAACCTTCCTCTTGAATCACTCTATCTATTAAAAAAAACCATATCAAAATCCGTTGCGTAGTTTTAAAGATTTAAGCATACATAGGGACGGACAGACGACAGCTACTTTGTTTTATACTATGTAGTGATAGTGATTGTAATTCATTGAATTTTTAACTTATTGTTGTATTTAAACTAATCGATTAATTACCTAAGTATTTACTGCTTAAAAAACTGATATTTAACTTAAAAATATTTAATTATAGTTTCAAAAATGTTACGTAATATATTTCATTTCTTAAAGTATTCTCGCTGCTGAAGTGAAAAGTTATGTGTGTTCCACGAGAGCAAAATTTTTCGCATCTCGTGCCTTTGAATCCCTCGCAGCACTCAGGAATCAACTTTAGAATCACTCGCTACGCTCGTGATTCAATCATTGATTCCTTCGCTTACTCGGGATTCAATATCAGCACTCGCAGCAAAAACCGACTTTGCTCTCTTGTTGCACAAATAACTATTGTTTATTTATAAAGTCTGTGGTAGAATTGATATTAATTATAGAGAACAATAATTTAAATTAATAATGGTCGAAATCGATCCGACCGCTGGGCTATTATAGTTCTAGTTTATATTTACTAGGCAACTCTACGTACAAAAAAACTTATAAAAATATAGTTTTTTTTCAACCTATGGTTTCATTGTTCTACATTAAATTAATACATAAAATAACAAGTATAAAATATTATCCAAAAATGTTAAGAACGGAGATACGTATAGCATGTCATTTGTTATTCTGAATCGCTATCTCCTTCAAAAGTTCACAGCATCCCAGCAGTGGCAACTTGATGGATGATTGCAAAGACTGATGTCTCTAGGGACCGTCTTATCTTCTTTGATACAAAGTCTTATGATATGAATACGTTGTCTGCATTACAGATACATTATAATGATTGTTTAATAAACGACTTATTGTATTATGATAACTTTGTTTATAACCGTCATGCATGACTGTGCGCAACGCAGTCGATCTGCAGGTCAAGTAACGTCTGGTTCTGCTGAATGTTAGTTAAGTGTCAGTGCTTCGGAGGGCAGGTAAAGCCGTCGGTCTCGGCTGCCATTCGATTATCTATGACAGTCGTTACACGTAGTCAGTAGCGTGAAAACTGACAGCTGGTTTAACTACATAGTTACCAGTGGTAACAGTATATGCACGACAGGGGGAAGATAGCAATTGCTCCATGTTAATAATGTTAGTTAGCCAAATCAGGTTAGACCGGTGAAGACCTTCCATTCAATTTCATTAAATTGGGAAAAGAGCGAGAGCGATTTTGAGTTTTTTTTATTGTGCAATACATGGGATCCTTACAATATAATAAACCAAGATTGGGACCGACCCAATTAAGGACCGTAAGAACATGCTCTTAAACAAATGTATTTAAGGAGACTAGTGGTTGCCAAGCGGTGAAAATTCGACCTTAATTAATTTAAATTAAAGTTCTTTAAATATAATTATTTTCTCTATTTGACCACATACTTTAAAAATAAACCATATGTTTCATTTATTGATTAGACTTTTTTATTTTGCACACATTTTTAAAAACTATAAATGGGGGGAATTCCATTCTCCTCCGTCCGCGCAATTTTCGGAAAAAGGGGTACACAGATTTTGCTTTACGCAAATCTTCTTGCATTTTTAAATAGGTACATATTTAAGCTAAACATTAAATTCTTCATTATGAAATACATATTCTAATTTTAGAAGTAACTAACTCAGGCAGAGTTAATTCATGTTTAAGCCAACAAATTAATCGATGAAGTCTAGCAAGTAGAAACTGGAGTAGGCCCGATGGGAAATTTGCAATTTTGGTATCTTACAAAGTTTTCGGCTGAAATTCCTTTACAGGCGAATGGAAATCTCTAGATTGGTATAAATAAGTTTACTGAAGAGTGTACTCTCGTGATGAGTATCTAATGAGGTAAACTAACAACATCATTCATCACTCTATCATATTAGTAAAATGTATGTGATAGAGTGATGACTGATGACCAACACCAACACAATAGAAGATAGAACCAACACAGGGCCAATAAAGTGAGACATATTTTTACGATTAATAAATAAATATAAATAAATATCCTTGGACATTTCACACAACGCCATCTCATCCCAAGCTAAGCAACTTAATGCTTGTTTTATGGTAACGATACATACATATTATAGATAGAAATGACACCAAGACTCCGAGCCAGTGCCTCTGGTTTAGACAAAGACACTTGCCCGACCCTGGAATCGAACCCGGGACCCGTTGATCCAAAGGCGGCACATCTAACCACTAGACCAACGAGGCAGTCCTTCAGATTCGTGGATGATAATATAAATGGAGGTGTGGAAACAAATTTAGAATACACAATGTCACCAACATATATTATACTGGGAGTGTCGTAACGTAAGAGGCAACTAAACTTCTGGCAGTCGAGAGTAGATAATAAAATTCGTATCTCGCAATACTAACAATGTGAGAATGAACAGTTAAACAAAGGGTTTGCTGTAAATTGAAACTCATTTTATGAGGAAAGTTAGCATAATTGTGCTCATTAGCGAACTTATAGCGACACAAGTAAAATATTGACTTTGCTGTGGTTTATTCCCCTTGTGGCTTTTGGGTACGAGTCGAGCACCGCCTCATATCGCGTTTGTGGTTGTATGAGACAAATAATTGAGGTTGTTAATTATATATGTGTATCTGTGTGTGTGAACGCCAATAAAATTTCCCAGTACAATTTCGAAGCCAGATCACGGTGATTAGTCTAACTCACCGACATTAAAGCACATAAATTATTTCTAATTATTTTTATGTTCCAATTAGCCTGTGCCTAAGATTTGTAGGTACTCGAGCTAGTAGGTATCTAGACCAATCTAAAGGTCTACATTCACTAGTCAAGGTCGGTGGCTAATATATTGATAGGTAAACAACTGGGTAATATCACTATCACTACATATTATAAAACAAAGTCGATGGCATCTGTCCGTCCCTATGTATGCTTAAATCTTTAAAACTAGGCAACGGATTTTGAAGCGGTTTGTTTTAATAGGTAGAGTGATTCAAGAGAAAGGTTTTTATGTACAATAAATGCACCACTGCACCCGTGCGAAGCCGGGGCGGGTCGCTAGTTAAAGATAATTTGAATACGGCTATGGAAACCGGTTCCTTTTTTTCCATTTTCAGCGAGATGAGCGCGGCAGTTATTAAGGTCGTGTGGATGATGCATTGAATATTATTTCAGTTAAAACATTAGACTATCTAGCTGGCTATATCCAAAGTCTACTACCACTACTACTCAGCCCACAGATGACCCACTGCTGAGTCGGACCTCCTCCAGTTTTTTGGAGGGGAATCAGCCTACTGTGCCTCGCTGGCCAGGCGAGTGGCACAGGGTTTCATATCAAGTTGTCCTTCTCAAGCGGCTAGGTTATCGTCCTTGTCATTTTCTTCTGTCGGCTCATAGGACGCCCTCAGAAAGTATTGCGATGGTGACACTATGTATTCTTAATCCGTCACCACATGGACGTAACCAAAGTCTAGTCAGTTTTAAATTAGAATATCTTATTTGTCTTTTACAATTCCTATTTTACCAGAAATATGATTATGGCTAGATATGTTAGCGGCTTTCTGTGGTTATTGTTGTAATGTAGCCGACTGCTTGGAATTATAGCTATTGTCTATGTTCAGCCTTTGCAAATAATCAGACTGAATTACTCGAATGTAAACGTGGAAGCCTAGACTATCGGTTAAGTGATAATCGGCTTATACATTTCTGAAATGTATACTTGAAAATAAGCCTTACTGTTTTAATAATAGTGTCGACAAATATTCAGACGCTAGATTGGACGACTACTAGAAATAATATCTACTACTAATATTCAGCGAATATTTTGCTTACTATTGAGTCAGGCCGCACATTTATACGGAGGTTAATTTATTCTACTGTGACACGCTGGCCAGACGGCTTGGCACAGAGTTTTGTATCACCCACCAGGTCAGATCCCCGCGGCCGGGTATCCATAAAACAAAAACGTATCGTTTCAAGTTTTCCTTCTCTAGCGGCGGGTTATCGGCCGTGTCACTTCCTTTTGTCGGCCCTTACGACACTCTCAAGATATAATGGGTTGGTGACACTGTGTATTCTAAATCTGTCACCACCCACTTGTTTCGTAATTAGTCAATACCACTAAAACCAACGGTGTCCCTCAACTGCCCGAAACAGGGCCACGGGTTTCACTCCCCAATAGTATGGTCTATAGTTTGCGAACAAGATTGATGATTTACACCATGTTCTTGTTCATAAGCATAAGTATTTATATTGGTATCATAAATTTATAAGGTGACGCAGAATACCGACACGAAGGGTGCCCTCTTCAACAGAATTAATAATGAGTTGACGAATTCTTTGAATGCCAAATATGTTGACAAGGAAAGTTGTCGTTGGCATCCTTAATAATTCGGAAGTTGGTTATTTATGGACGTCAACCACCTGCTTTAAGTATTTACATAGATGTCTATTAAGGATGCTTGTGGATTAATTTCCTCATTGTTTCTCATTTGTGGTGTACTTGCAATAGGGTAACGGCAATAGGCCACTTAGATGCGGGCTGGCGACATGTCTTCTACATTGAAAGAACTTCAACCAATATTCAACAGCGCCAATGGCATAATCCGTTTGGTGACGGACTTAGAATACACAATGTCACCAACTCATACCGTCTTTAGGGTGTCGAAAGAGGCGACTAAAAGAACGCAAGCGCCAGATCACCTAGCCCCAAGACAAGGAAAACTTGATACAACCCGTCTTGCCAGCGTGGCACAGTAGGCAATTTTCCCTCCATGAATTTGGAGGACGCCCGACTCAGTAGTGGGTAATTTTTGGGCTGTAACGACGACGACGAATGGCATAATAATGCTTAGTTAACATTCTGTAATCAATTTTAATGCAGAAAAGAAAGAAATAAATCTACATGAATACCCGAACGCTAAGTGTCAGCCGGGGTATTTGAGACTCCATGGTGCAGACAGTTGGCACTTGCGCCCCAACCTACCCACTGAAACCAAAAGTGTCCCTCATCTACTCGAAACAGGGCTACGGGTTTCACTCCCCAATCGGGGAACATGCTCCGCGATCCTGATGAGCCTTGGCCCCATGCTTTGATGGAGAGCTCTGGACACTCCCTAACCTCGCCGAGAGACATTGCACGTTGCCGTTTTTCGTCTTTCCTCTCCCCGTGGCCCCGCCCGATATAGGTAACCCTGAGCCGGTATGGCCCCAATGGATCCTAAAGGCACGCAAGCCCCCATACCAAAACAAAGAGCTTCTATTGTTTACGAGTACACTATATCTATATGTATTTAAAGTATTTCTTTTTAGATTAGATTAACATTTACCGTGCATGTATTATATATGTATTTTCCAAATAAATAATTTACGCTTAAGTTTCATCTTTAATTTCAAACATTACTTTCATACAATAATAATATATTCTCAAATGTTACCCCAGAATTTTGCACAGCCGTGGGAAAATCTCTCAAGGTCTCATTTCAGCAGAATAGCCTATTCCCAAATGAAGTTATTTACATATGACAACTCATGACAAATAAAAAGATCCCGTTTGTGCCCTTAAATCAGAAGAAGTGGGCTATAAAGAAAATCTAGAGCTAATAAAAGATAATTCAACGAGGGTAGACTATTTACCTAATTTAAAGCAATTGAAGAGCGTGTTGAGACGACTTGGCAGAAGGACGGTAGTTCTCGCGTTGAGTGCGATTAGGGTTGTCATATTATGAAAGTTTGCATTGACATAAATGAGATTTGACATATAAAATTTCAACCAAGCATTTTTTTATTTTCTTTTAAAATGGCATTATTGATATATGTAATATTTGGTCTAATTCGATGCTTGCATGAAAGTGTGACTGTCCAATCGAAGTATTACGAGGGCGCCGGTGTAATCACCTTCTTTCGATTTGTATTAGTAATATACAGGTTTTGTTACATCATGTATTAGTTATTAATACCTAGTATTAAAGAATATAGAATCACCAACCCGGGGGCAACTTATTGAACGATATGGGCAGAATATAAAAAGAGCCAGCCATTCCGGCATGATGAGCAGTGGGATAAAAATGAAAAGTAACAGTGTTAAAAAAGAAATGTCTAAAACAATATTACAAACATTTCTTTTTTCACATCGGGACAGCAGTTATAATCTGCAATTCGTCTACATTAAAATTCTAAAATTATCGTCAGTGGATTTTTTCAGAGAACTGGGAAAATATTGTTTTTCACTCCGATACAACCCTAAGAGGGTGACCCATTTAATTTGATGTCAACTCTAGTTCTGCAGACTGTTGCCTCCATTCTGATTAACTTCCTGTTTCCAATTTCTATTAAATACTCCATTTTGTTTATGGGTATCGTTGGGATACCGTTCATAATGTCTTAGATACTTTATGACGAAATTGTTGTACCTACTCGCATTTCCTTCTTATAAATATAAGAACATCATCATCATCATCATTTCAGCCAAAAGACGTCCACTGCTGGACATAGGCCTCTCCCAAGGATTTCCACTAAGGCCGGTCCTGGGCCGCCCGCACCCACTGCTTTCCGGCGACCTTAACCAGGTCGTCGGTCTACCGTGTGGGAGGCCTACCAGCACTGCGCCTTCCGGAACGCGGTCGCCACTCGAGGACTTTTCTGCCCCATCGGACGTCGGTCCTGCGAGCTATGTGCCCTGCCCACTGCCACTTAAGTTTGGCAATCCGGTGGGCTATGTCGGTGACCCTGGTTTTCCTGCGTATCTCCTCATTTCTGATTCGATCTCGCAGGGAAACTCCGAGCATAGCTCTCTCCATTGCCCTTTGGGTGACTTTGAGCCTTCTGATGGAGCCCATAGTGAGCGACCACGTCTCTGTTCCACATATAAGAACATAATATGTATTAATACCCAATTACTCAATAACCAATTAATACTTAGCGTCTAGGTACTGTCACAACCCACACTATTCTGAGACTGTCGTAAGAAACGACTAAAGGAACGCAAGCCGCAATAGAAAAACTTGATACAAACCCTAATCTAACGTCTTGCAAGCGTGACACAGTAGGCTGTGTTCCTTCCATGAATTAAGACAAGGCTCGACTTATTAATGGGTCATTTATAAATTGTGAAATGAGGGACTAATTACATAGCATAGTTACCTAAGCATCATGTATATTCATCATCATAGTCTGAGCCCATAAATGTCCTATTGCAAATTTCAAGAAGTGAAATTGGCTGATAATCCTACCCTGACTAGATTGGTTGGTAAGCCAATTTCTTGAGGCAAATACAAATCTAAATGTCTACTGAGCTCCTTTTATCGCTTTTTACGACACGTCGTGGATAATATACATTAAGCATGCAATATTGAGTGTTCGTATAGGCGAAAATAAATTGAATGAAAAGGAAATGTCAAGGCCGATAACCTAGCCGCAAGAGAAGGAAACTTGATACTAAACCCTGTGCCAACCCGTCAGGCCAGCGTGGCACAGTAGGCTAATTACCCTCCATCTAGCTGGAGGAGGCCCGACTCAGCAATGGCTCTTCTATAGGCTGAGTAGTAGTAGTATTAATGTAGAGAATTAATGTATTCTAATTGGTTGGCTGATGGATTTGGATTTAGGATTTCATAAAAATAAGAACGAAGTCTTGTCTTGAATTGGTGAATTGGTTATAAAACGTAATGTAATGAATAAAATTGAAATTACCATAAATTATACAGATAATAAAAGTAATGTGAGATGATAAAAAATAAAATTGATTATGAAACGGTAACTAACGGTGCTGTTTCGAATTTTTGAACAGGAATGTATATAAGACGATAAAAGTGACGAATAAAAATGTCCAAAATAATTTCATTCAATTCACCATTAGGTGTTAATACACGATTAATATCCCATCAATGCGAGAAAGTGATAATGCTGATGACAATAATGTCCGAGAAAAGTATGCCACTATAGAATATTATGAGAGGTTACCCTTACATGACGTGTACGCTAAAGTCACGTACGAAGCTAGTTACGGCGGTATGTAGATAGTTTAGTAAGTTCCGCAACAAACCCTTTCAAGCGAAAGTGAATGATCTAAAAAGTTTTTACAAAACACATTGAACGATCTCATTGCCGGGTTTCAAGCCAAGAGGCACTCGCGAAATATAGTTTAATGTTTGGTTAAATTGGTAAACTTAATTTTGACGAAGTAGTATTTTGATTTATTGTATGTTCTTGTTAAACCATTTTTGTTTTTATCTGTGTGTTTTGATCCTATTATATTTATATTAGTTAACCTGAACGGTGAGTCGGATTTTACTTTTTAATAATTATTAATCGTTGTTGCAAGTCTCGACAAAGCGTAAATGGATATACCCAAAACTTTGAACACTTTTCATTCCGAAGTTCAAAATTAAAACAAACAGTTCATATCAGTCGGAGCAGTAACCAGGATTGGTTTTGATAAATATACTTATGGTATGTTATAATATGTACCGTGACTTCAGTGTGCTCCTTAAAACATAATTATCTTGACACTACCACAACACTGTAGGACCTCCGGGATGTTTGCGAAACACAAAATCAAAACTCGAGACAGACCTCAAAACAATTAATTATAATGCATTTAATCAATAAAATCAACATTACCCACACTATCATGTATTTGACATACACGCATAAATACTCTTTTGTTTATTGTTCAAGTCAGTGGACGAATTGAGAACAAAACTATGCGTATTTATTGAAGTATACGTCGCTAATTTAAATTATAATTGAAATTAACGACCACTGATCAAAGTTAATACCCAACGGAACCAATTCAATTCAATTCTATATAGTAACCTTTTACAGTAGAGCTGTAAGCTCTTCGACAATTTCAGAAGGGTGAGCCTCATTGCCCGTTTGTTTGGAACTCGGTAACGAGTTCAGCGGCTCGCTGATTGATGAATGAGTAGTATTTTGATTTATTGTATGTTCTTGTTAAACCATTTTTGTTTTTATCTGTGTGTTTTGATCCTATTATATTTATATTAGTTAACCTGAACGGTGAGTCGGATTTTACTTTTTAATAATTATTAATCTTTGTTGCAAGTCTCGACAAAGCGTAAATGGATATACCCAAAACTTTGAACACTTTTCATTCCGAAGTTCAAAATTAAAACAAACAGTTCATATCAGTCGGAGCAGTAACCAGGATTGGTTTTGATAAATATACTTATGGTATGTTATAATATGTACCGTGACTTCAGTGTGCTCCTTAAAACATAATTATCTTGACACTACCACAACACTGTAGGACCTCCGGGATGTTTGCGAAACACAAAATCAAAACTCGAGACAGACCTCAAAACAATTAATTATAATGCATTTAATCAATAAAATCAACATTACCCACACTATCATGTATTTGACATACACGCATAAATACTCTTTTGTTTATTGTTCAAGTCAGTGGACGAATTGAGAACAAAACTATGCGTATTTATTGAAGTATACGTCGCTAATTTAAATTATAATTGAAATTAACGACCACTGATCAAAGTTAATACCCAACGGAACCAATTCAATTCAATTCTATATAGTAACCTTTTACAGTAGAGCTGTAAGCTCTTCGACAATTTCAGAAGGGTGAGCCTCATTGCCCGTTTGTTTGGAACTCGGTAACGAGTTCAGCGGCTCGCTGATTGATGAATGAGAGAATACCCCGCGCAACCGTATTGATAACGAAACACATTCATTTTGCGATCGCTTTGCCAGACAATAACATGTAACGTATTGGAATACTTTAACTTCATCCCCATCAATTTACTGGCGATTGTGATTTTTCAAATTCACCGAACATTGACAGAATACTGTGGATTTTTGTATGTTGATGGTGTAGTATAAATATTTATTACTGGAATTATCGTACTTATTAACAGATTAAAAGGCGAGTGTGAATGAAAGTGTTGGAAGGGGAAGACCTAGGCGGACGTTTCAAGACCAAATCAGGGACGTCTTGAAAAAAGGCCAGGTCAAGAGTACCCTAAACCGAAGAGCATGTATGAAGGGAATAATGAAAGTGGACGAAGCGAAACAAGTATGTATGGATCGTAGCAAGTGGAAAGAAGTGGTCTCTGCCTACCCCTACGGGAAAGAGGCGTGATTATATGTATGTATGTATGTAAATAGGGCCCAAACTTGCTACTAGATTATTATTATATTGTATCGTCGTGCCAACCCGGCACGATACAATTGCTAGTCTTATCTGCTAAATAAAATGTGTGTGGCAAAAGCGTATACCTACGTACCTACCTGACATTCTGTTACTAGTAGTAAGTTACCAAAACAACAAGTATCTCACCATAAGTCCATAACCATACGACCAAAAGTCACAGTTACAAATCAATCAAGCTTCCGCAGTAAACATAGTGTATTGCTATCACAGTATGCCTAGGTTATATTTGAGCCCTAAGCGTAAGGAGGTTATGGGTCGAGTTACATTTTCAAATCCGTTTTATAGTTGGTCTTTTCTAGTTTTATCAACTCGCTTGTGGTTGAAGACAGTTTTCCTGTTCAAGTCTATTTTCTTGGTATATTGTTGATAGGGTTACCAACTCTGAATGCAATATTTTCTATTTTTTTTAAATAATTTATTTTATTCCTTCTTTTGCAATAGTCAAATGATTCATTATAGTTGTTAAACGATTAAGAGAAGCGTTAGCTAAATGGGTACACCTTACCAACACTTATAAAGCATCTATGTTTTGTTTTGTTCACAGAATTTTCAAGGGGGACCCATTAAAAAGCCTTCTCTGTAAAAATACATTACTGTATAAATATGTGTGGTGACGGATTTAGAATACACGGTGTCACCACCCCATTCCGTCCTGAGGGTGTCGTAAGAGCCGACAATAGGAAATGACAAGGCCGAAAACCTGGCCGCGGAAAACTGGAAACGAAACCCTTTACCAACCCGTCTGGCCAGCGTGGCACAGTATGCTAATTACCTACCCTGTGATGGGACGAGGCCCGACTCAGCAGTGGGTCATTTATGGGCTGAGAAGTAGTTGTATAAATATACTTAAAATTACTTTAGTAAAACAGCTCGGGTGCCTAAACAAAATGTTGTTATGAGTGATAAACTCAGACGATTCACTCAAGATTTAAAGTAAAATCATGGATGAAATCTGCTAAATGTATTTTATTTTTGACGTTGGTAACACAAATTATAGAACCGATCATGTGGCATAACACTCTTATAGATTTGCCCCGAGTAACTTTGACTTGGCTTTGAAAGTTGCGATGTGTTTGAGAGCAAAACGTTGTTCAAATGTTAAGATGCCAATGTAAATGCTATTTGGGCGCTATCTAGAGTTTTGCATTTGAAAATTTGACTGGAAACAAACACACAATGCGTATACCAGCATTAGAGAGGAGATTAGTTTACCTTGCAAATTTTCTACTTCTTTTTGCTAGGCCATAGTAGATATCTGGCTTCTTTGTTCACTTAGATACCGAGATAAGCCGTTTGTGTGAATATTTAAGGTAACCTTAGAACCCTAACCTAACCTATCTGTATTTACTAACCGGTTTAAATGTGAACATACTGATTATTAGAAAGATCGAAAGAAAATATTTTTATTGTAGCTCACAATTCTATAAAACTAAAATAATTACTTACTAACTGGAGGCTAATATTATTATTAACTACAAATGGTCCCAACTCAGCTGTGATGCCACTGAAACTGGCATTAGTGTATATAAAATATTAATAAATATTATAAGTATATGTTATAACTACTGTTCAGCCCATAAAATACCCATAACTGAGACAGGCCTCCTCCAATTACATGCAGGGCAATTAGCCTTCTGTGCCACGCTGGCCAGACGGGTTGGCACAGACAGGGTTTTCTATCAAGCGTTCCTTTTCTTGCGGCTAGGTTATCGGCCTCGTCATTTCATTTGTCGGCTCTCACGACACCCACAGAATGGAATGGGGTGGTGGCACTTTGTATTCTAAATCCGTCTACTGACTAATCTCGTTCAAATATTCTGGACCAATTCAAAATAACTATTACACAAGATCACAAGGTTCACCGTCTTTGTAAAAAAATGTAAAGGAAAGTTATTTAACCCTCGCTGTAGGATGCTTTTATTAAATTTCTTTAGTAAGAAGTTGTAACATTGGTGGGAAACTAGCCTCATTGTTATCACCGACAGCGTCTGATAAAATTAAACAACTTTGTCGGAATTAAGATAGTTTCGCTAGTAGATTTATTAAAAAAAATATTCATTTGTTCTATTATGATTGATGTGATTAGTTTTTCTATCACCGGTACATATAAGTGTAAGATGTATGTTTTATCCGTCTGATGACAGATTTAGAATACATAGTGTCACCGCTCCATTCCATCCTGAGGGTGCCGTAAGCACCGACAAAGGGTAATGAGAAAGCTGAAAACCAAGCCAAAGAGCCTAGCCTAGCCAAGAGAAGGAAAACCCGTCTGAGGAGCTTGATACAAGAGGCTAATCACCCTTCATTTGCAACTTAACAACGGCTATACTGATCTAACCGTTCCGACCGGAATCGCGAAAATAAGACAAAACTTTACAAAAAAGGCGTATTACCGCATTGCTGATTAGGTAAACGACACAATTGCTTGGGACTAAGCTGTTCAGTGCCAGTATTTTAATGTTATTCAATTATATGTAATTGTTTAAATACATAAGAGACAGGACCGCAATGCAAAAAAAAATGACAAGCCCTATGAGTTTCTTGCCAGTTCTTCTCAGCAGTGGTCGCGTTCCGAACTGGTGGTAGATGGTAGACCATTTGTATTATATAGAATCATTATGAATATTGTGTTGACTTTTTGTAAGTGTCCATCGTGACCCAAGCAAATTAAATTATTTGAATTTGAATAAGTAGTCCAGTAATTCAATTGATCAAAAGAACAGGGTCGAAGAAAAAGTTTAAGTACATACATTATATTAAATCATTTCAGTGATTGCCTCGTTGGTCTAGCGGTTGGATGTTTCGCCTTTGGATCAAGGGGTCCGACTTCGAATCCGGGCCAGGCAAATGTCTATGTGTAAACCAGAGGCACTTGCTCTGCCTCTGGGTGTCATTTTTGTTCGTGAATTTCATTTTTTTTAAACTGCCCCCGAGCCACAGGTAATGTTTTTTCTAAAAAAAAACCTTTAATAAATCAATGGTGAGTCAGGCCTCCCTCAAGTACATGGAGGGAAATAAGGCCACAGTCCACGCTGGCAGGATGGACTGGTTGTGTGGCTCTTGCGTGTTTATTCATCATCATTATCATTTCAGCCAAAAGAAGTTCACTGCTGCCGCTTATAGCTCTCCACCAAGTATTTCTGCCTGGAACGTCTTATCCATATCCAACTCAATTCCTTTGTGTGTACAAATAATCTCCTAGATCCTATGCAATCTGGGTTCCGTCCCGGACACAGTACCGTTACTGCCCTAGTCAAAATTACGGATGACATCAGGGGTGCCATGGAGTCTGGCAAACTCACAGTTCTTTTATTACTTGATTTCAGCAATGCCTTTAATACTGTAGATTTTGACATTCTCCTGGCAGTCCTGGGTGCCCTTAACATATCTCCAATGGCAATTGAATGGTTTCAGTCTTACCTGTCTGGCCGTCGGCAAAGAGTCCGTATTGATAACTCATATTCAACATGGGTAAATTTGATTGCTGGCGTGCCGCAGGGTGGCGTTTTATCCCCGTTACTTTTTGCTATTTTTATAAATACCATTTCAAATAATCTTTCTTCTTCTTACCATCTTTATGCAGACGATCTTCAAATTTATTCTCAAGGTCCACTTGCTAAGTTGCCAGCTATTGTTGAGAGCTTAAATGATGACTTAGCCAGAATAAAAGACTGGAGTCACGCATATGGCCTCAAAATAAACCCAGTTAAGTCGCAAGCCATCATAATGGGCAGCCATCGAATGTTTGCCAGGGTAGATCCGTTACAACTTCCCCAAGTTCGTTACGATGGGGCCATTATACCATTCGCAAGTAACGTCAAGAATCTGGGTATTATATTTGACAATACATTATCATGGGCCCCACAACTCAAATCTTTAAGTCGCAAACTATTCGCGGCAGCAGCATCTCTCAGGCGTCTTCGTAACTTCCTACCAATTACCACTAAAATTGTGCTCGCACAAACGCTCCTTTTACCAATACTCGACTACGCCGATGTCAGCTATCTTGATCTAACTGAAGAGCAACTAAATAAACTTGAGCGACTCCAAAATCTTTGCATAAGGTTCATATTTGGACTCCGCAAATATGACCACGTTTCCTCTTTTCGCATAAAGCTCAAGTGGTTGCCAATTCGTCATCGCCGGAATGCTCATATTGTCTCGTTGTTGTACAACATTTTATTTAATCCCATTTCGCCCATTTATCTTAAAGAACGTTTCGAGTTCCTTTGTGACACACATATGAGGTCCCTAAGATCATCAAATAACCTTCAGCTGCATTTCCCTGAACATACATCTATGTTTATGGATAGGTCGTTTACGGTTACAGCAATACGTTTGTGGAATGCGTTACCTATCACAATAAGATGTGCACAGTCTTTAGAAACCTTCAATAAGCTTCTAAAGGAACATTACTTACAGTTATAATGTTATCTGTTATCTTTATTTGTACATAATATATAGTATTTTTATGTATAATATATTTGGTATATATGTATAGTATCATATTATTGTTATTACATAGGTTCCATAGTATTTAAAAGTTATTTATGTATTAGAATATACTATATTTATTGTTCATATACTACATGTTTTTGTCATACTTGTATAATTTATTGCACACCGCTACCTACCGTTGTAACGTGCACAACTCCTATCCATCCAAAGGTTGTCTGGAAGAAATCGCCTAGTGCGATAAGACCGCCCATTGTACATTTCTTTGTCATATATATATCTAATGGTATGTTAACCTTTTATATTATTGGTGTACAATAAAGAGTATTCTATTCTATTCTATTCTGCGAAGGCTGGTCGTGAGCCACCCACATATTTCGGAGTCCGGCGACCCAGATCGTCGATCCACCTTGTGGGCCTACCGCACCCTTAAATCTATACATAATATAGTAAGAGAAACTGCGGTGTACAGTTATGCACTAGTACACGGTATCTATAATAATTCACTACCGAACCACTGCTATTATTTCACGTCTTACTTCTAGCGCGTCTCGAGACAGAATGGAATGCCCCGCTTGATCGTCCGATTGCCTATTTATATCTTTAGTGTTGCCAATGCTGAAATTTATGTTTATAATCGACTTCGATTCGAATAGTTGGTATATTAATTTTACATTACACTTATAAACTAAAATAATTATTGACCTAACAATATAAACAAAATTGGAGTGTCTGTTTGTGTAATAATAAAATAACCACTTTTTACTAAATGCGTAAGTATGTATACACAGTACATAGACCAAAATAACCAAAATAAAAATAAGGAATTGTGTATGAAAGGAGTGAATGTAGGTATGAATGAATACTGATAGGTGTGTGTGGAGACTACCACTTGTGTGGGACAGGGGCCGTAAGATGATAATGGTATATAAGAATATGACGATTTATAAGAGTTTTGTGATGAAACCTATACGTAAATAAAGTTCCATTTGAGTTTGAGGTAACATGTTTTTAATTTGTGTCTGTCTGTCTTTCTGTTTGTTCCGGCTAATATCTGGAACGGCTGGACTGATTTTGACGGGACTTTCACTGATAGGTAGCTGATGATATAAGGAGTAGCTTAGGAGTTACTTTTTTTGACTAGCTTCGCCCCGCGAGTCGCGAACATCGCACCCGTGAGAACCCGAGACGGGCCGCTAGTATAGCATAAAATGTGAACATTAAAAAAGAACAACAAATACTGTTTATAAAACCACACTTCGAAACGAAATGTGCCGTATTTTTATTGAAATAAGTGCTCACAAATCCAGTAAAACCCTTTATTTGTCTCAATAAATGCTCGACCAACGGCCGGATTCTATACGAGTAATCCAGCGTGACCTCTCCATCTTTGTCCAACCCTTTGCGTGACCTTCACTGGATTAACAGAAGTGTTTGGTCACCCCAATGTAAGCAGACTTATGTGACGTTGACCGAGCAGCAAAATGGTTAGTCATGACTGTTTAATCTTGATTAATATTTATTTTTCACAGGAATGGTCAAAATACAAACATTATTATTTTCTTTCCAAAATGAATGAACTGATTAATTTTTGTGACGTATCCAAAACGAGTAATATTAGTTTAAGAAGATAGCCTATTATCAATTGTTGTTATAACTTTGTAAATAAATAAATGCGTTATTTGTGAATTTCCGCAGTTTAAAAGATTGCTGAAGGATCACTATATATCTCTCTGAACATAATAATTATTGACTATCTATTTTTATCATCCATAGTTAATATATATTATTTATTTATATTATAATTAATATATATTAGATGGAGCAACGATCTGCGAAAGGTTGCGGGCAGCAGCTGGATGCGTCAAGCTGAAGACAGGGCGCTATGGCGCTCTTTAGGGGAGGCCTATCTCCAGCAGTGGACTAATGTGGGCTGATGATGATGATGATGATATATTATGTATTCTATTTAAGTAGGTTTTTTTTTCTCATTTATTATTAGTATACATACTATCTATATATATAAAACATACATAATATTGTATTATAGTTTACTTTATGTCAGCACAAGGTTTGCCCACTTCTCTCTACTGAATTTTTTCCATCCTAAGGTTGCCTGGAAGAGATTGCAGTTTGCAATAAGGCCGCCCATTGTACAAATAGTCATATTTCTAGTTCATATTGTTAGTGTTAATTTTGTTTGTATGTGCAATAATGCGTAAATAAATAAAATAAATAAATATTAATACGAAACAAACGTACCACATTCCTATAGATAGGTGATACAGATAGAGTCGATGAAAATTAGACATCTATTCAAATTGACACATTTTATTAATAAAAATGTACCCTCCCAGGTAATGGAAGGAGTATCGACTCAGTAGTGGGCTATTCATGGGCTGAGTAGCTATAGTAGAAAAACATTTTTATTTTTAGTCTTTTATATAAGTTTTCGTATTTTGAATCCTGTGATGAGCGACATGCTAATAATAATATTTAAAAAATTAAATATATTTTAAATTAAAATCTTAATTATATTTAAAACTTTATTTTGAAACTGAAAATGGCTTTATTTTTTATTTTATTACATTCGGGAATCTTACAGATAGTACATATTTAAATACAACTTATAAAAATAATGTTGACCATTTATAAGTTTCCACTGATAAACCTAACCTAATTACTCTAGGGTGTTCTTGAAACTTTGCCTTCTTCCTTGCCTTTTCCTTGTCGACCCAACCTGTATCGGCAAACTACCAGAATTCACACGGAGTGATTGCCAGTTGCCCCCGCGACCTATTTATTAGGACAACCTGTACCTATATGATTTGTTCATTGTTTGTGCTGCTGACTACGAGTATCAACTGCTATAGATAAATAATAAATAAATAAATATCCTTGGACATTTCACACAACGCCATCTCGTCCCAAGCTAGGCAACTTAATGCTTGGGTTATGGTAACGAGATGGATGATAAACTACTTATATACATTTTTTTTGTAAATACATACATATTATAGATAGAAAACACCCAGACCCGAAACAAATACTTGTAGGTCGTACAAATATTTCTTCCGTGCGGGGATCGAACCCGCGACATGCTGCGCAGCAGTCGATTGCTCAACCACTGCGCCAACCGTGTCGTAGATCGTGTCGTAGATCTGCAGCTAGGATCAATAGTTTCAAATGATATACACCGTTCCGCACTATCCTAGGGCTACGACTTTCTTGAGACGTTTTGTACATTGAAATTAAAGCAGTTTTCTTCTATGCCCCAAACTTGCGATTTTTCATCGACATTATAATCAGTCCCCGATTCTGTCGTAATCGATAATCAATAGTACGTTAATTGTCGATTATGACTGATTGAAAAAGCACGTTTGGGGCTCCGTATATTTTAACGAAACTGATTGCTCGACGTTTGTAAACAGCCTATACTGTCAATAAACGAGTCGATCGGAAATTCACGATTCATTCCTTCAATGTCCGACCCTACCGAAGCGACCTTCAAAAGATTAACGGCCATGTTCGAGTTTAAGCATGCGGGTAGCGCCCTAAACCATAGCTTAATCCTGGGTTCGTTAAGTCTCAGCGTTGTATAATTATTTGCAAATGTGAGCTTAAATTCGAGATGTTATGTTTACAGTAGGTTTGAACACGTTCTGACTTAATTTTTGTATAAGCCGTGTTGCTTGAACCTTCGAATGGCGTTCGTTATTTGTCTGTCTGTGTAACAATATACCGTGTGGTGACGGATTTAAAATACAAAGTGTCACCACCCCATTCCATCCTGAGGGTGTCGTAAGAGCCGACAGAAGGAAATGACAGGCCCTAAACCTAGTCGCAAGAGAAGGAAAACTTAATGCAAACTCTGTGCCAACCCGTCTTGCCAGAGTGGCACAGTAGGCTAATTTCCCTTCAAGATATTGGAGGAGGCTCGAGTTAGTAGTGGGTCACGTATGGGCTAGTAGAGATAATAAATAGGATTCATATATACGTGTATCATACATGGTCATACTAAAAAAAACACGCTGGCCTGTATTGCACTGGGGTGGGGGCAGTTCTCTGGCAATCCTGGCTAGGAAGCCAGCCAAAGGAGGACATTTGCCAACATGACAGCCTCGCAGAAGGAAGCTGTTTCTCTCCAAGCCCTCTCACTTCAAGTCATGGATCGAATGAGGTCTGGTAGCCATCCCGTAGCCGTGACCCATCCCACGCTTGGCACACCTCCAAGGTGTGCTGCGCGGAGTCTTCAGTACCATCCACGTAGTGGTTACACCCTGGGGTCGCCTCCCAGCTGATATGGCTGGGAGACGACCTGGCTGGTAGGTACTTCGCAAAGCACCCGTGCTCGGACAAAACGTCAGCTGGAGACTAAACTAAAACCTAAATACCTTAAATCTTAATCTTAAACATCAAACTCAAATGTATTCATCATTTCAGCCAAAAGACGTCCACTGCTGGACATAGGCCTCCCCCAAGGATTTCCACAAAGGGCGGTCCTGGGCCGCCCGCATCCACTGCTTTCCGGCGATCTTAACCAGGTCGTCGGTCCACCGTGTGGGAGGCCTACCAGCACTGCGCCTTCCGGAACGCGGTCGCCACTCGAGGACTTTTCTACCCCATCGGGCGTCGGTCCTGCGAGCTATGTGCCCTGCCCACTGCCACTTAAGTTTGGCAATCCGGTGGGCTATGTCGGTGACCCTGGTTTTCCTGCGTATCTCCTCATTTCTGATTCGATCTCGCAGGGAAACTCCGAGCATAGCCCTCTCCATTGCCCTTTGGGTGACTTTGAGCCTTCTGATGGAGCCCATAGTGAGCGACCACGTCTCTGTTCCATATGTCATCACTGGCAACACACATTGGTTGAAGACTTTTGTCTTCAGACACTGCGGTATTGTGGACGAGAAGATCTTTCGCAGCTTCCCGAACGCTGCCCAGCCGAGTTGGATCCGACGATTGACCTCTTTCTCGAAGTTGGACTTACCTAACTGGACAGTGTGTCCCAGGTAAATGTAATGGTCAACAACTTCGAGGGTAGAACCTCCGATGTTATCAGGAGTGACTTGAACATGGATATTAGACATGATCTTCGTCTTCTCCATGTCCATCTTAAGGCCGACTCGTTCGGAGGCTCCACAGAGGCCATCAAGCATCGTAGTGAGGCCCTCCATGGTCTCAGCCATTACGACTATGTCTTCAGCGAATCGAAGGTTAGTGATGTACTCGCCGTTCACGTTAATGCCCAGCCCTTTCCAGTCCAGAACCTTGAAAACATCTTCCAGTGCAGCGGAGAACAGTTTCGGAGAGATAACATCTCCCTGTCTAACACCTCGCTGCAACTGGATCGGTTTCGAGGTCTGGTCCTGGAGTCGGACTGACATGGTGGCGTTTTCATACAAGCACTTCAACACTTTGATGTACCGATAGTCGACTTGGCACCTCTGGAGAGCCTGCAATACTGCCCACGTCTCGATCGAATCGAAGGCTTTCTCGTAGTCCACGAACACCAGACAAAGGGGCAGGTTATACTCCTCGGTCTTCTGTATAACCTGCCGTAGCGTTAAAATATGGTCTACGGTACTGAAGCCTTTTCGGAAACCGGCTTGTTCGGGAGGCTGGGAATCGTCAAGCCTGCACGCGAGTCGATTCGTGGTGACCCTCGAGAACAACTTGTAGACATGGCTCAGAAGTGAGATGGGTCTGTAGTTCTTCAAATGTATTAATATAATATAATCCGTGTAGTGACGGATTAAGAATACATGGAGTCACCACCCCATTCCATCCTGTGGGTGTCATAAGAGCCAACAAAATGAAACGACAAGGCCAACAACTTAGCCGCAAGACTTACCCGTCTAGCCAGCTTGGCACAGTAGGCTAATTAAACTGCTCCCTGTGATGGGATTAGGCCTGACTCAGCAGTGGGTCATTGATGTAGTGGGTAGTATTTAAATAAATGTTCGTTTCGATGCTGTTGAAATAATTGTATGCGTGACCGTTACTCAGCTCAAAAAAATATAATGGAAAGTAAATGTTACCTAACAGTATTGTGCCCAACGTTTCGGAAGAGGTCAACAGTGATTTTAAGAGTGGCAAGTGTGGCATGAAATAAAATCATTTGTTTATAAGAGTCACTGGACTGAGAGAGTCCTGTGACCGTAAGTAAAGAGAGGTCGAGTATTTGCTTACCGACCCAACACTCTGAAAATCTTAACTTAAGGCATTTCCATCTGAATGTATTGTGTGGATATCGCTAGCTATTACTACCATATAAATGGAATGGTAGCTTAAGAGACTTCTCTATAACTCGTTTGCATTGAGAATGCAGTGAGCCATCATTGTCCGCCGCCTAAGCTACGCCCTGTTACTAAAATATCAAATGAGACTTTTTAGTCTCTTTCACAGTGACCAGTTAAAGGCGTACTTGCGAAAGGTTGTGTTCTGTCCTTATCCTTTATATGTAGGTAATAGAATGTTATCTTTACTTACTGTATTCTTAACGCGAACGAACCAGACACTCCGTGACCCAATTACTTAAATTTGCTACTTAGTCCATTGCTAGTAGGGTACTAGCGACCCGGCTTCGCACGGTTGCAATGTTGAACCTCTAAATTTATTAGTGTTTCTCTACAATATTATGGATACACATAAACTTATCTACAATACATAACATATCTACAATACACATAAACTTTCCTCTTGAATCACTCGATCTACTAAAAGAATCCGCTTCAAAATCCATTTCGTAGTTTTAAAGATTTAAGCATATATAGGCACACAGCGGACAGACGACAGCGACTTTGTTTTATACTATGTAGTGATAGTGATAACAACAGTTCTGTGAATAATGGAATCGATGCTAATACTATTTTTCCTATTATCACATTAAATATTCAACTGTTACTAGTATTCACCGCAAAATATATTTGGAACTCATATTGATATTTTAGATCGCGAAGAGAAACATAGTTTGAGAGCTTGTCATAAATTTTCAGTTGCTACTAGTTATCGCGTGTTTTTAACAGGGTTGGAAGATGGTTATCAAATTTGTTATAAGAATGTGTCGTAAGAGGCGACCAAAGGAACGCCAGAGGCAGATCGCGTAGCCCAAGTGCCAACCCGTCTTACCACGTCTTACTTAGCACCCTCTATAAATTCGGACGAGGCCCGACTAAGTAGAGGGTCATTTATAGGCTAAGGTTATTGATTGATGTTGCAATATTAACATTAAAAAAAAATAAGTATGTTTTAATGGAGTAGGATGAACTTGAACTTGAAAAAAATTGTTGATTTTTCCTAGTTAAATGGATCTTTTTTAGGGTGACGATTATGTGTACTATTCCAACCAGTTAATAAAACTTTCCTTGAAATAAGTTAGATAAATTCACAACGATATATTTAATAATATTACCAGCCAATAGGCCCAAAAGAAAACTAGAGTACACGGGGTTATTACCAGTTAAATTGAAATACTAATAACAAAATTTTAATGCTTTCCAAAATGATAATAAAATAAACTGATCTATTTAATAGATACTCAGTTGATAAATAACTTATGTAAAAGTGCAGTTACTGTCCCCAAACATTTAATATAGGTAAAATTATTATGGTGTATCCGTCAAATATTATTCGAAAAATCGTCACGCACTTCTGGCCTGTATTCAATGAGGCAGTGCGCGATTCACTGTGAGGTATTTCATATTGTGCAATCTCTTTCTGTCGGCAGACAATGAGAGACGCGAGGCGCATCACTCAACGTCACAACTCGACGCGGATTTTTACATCCACACAATACTAAGGCGGAATAATTTCTATTGTCAGTAAACACACGCCACGCTTTGAGCCGCAACAAGCTTTGTTTATTTTTATTTTTGTAGCTCTGTATTATAATATTGATGTATTATAGCAGTCACCGGGAGCTTTGCTTTGATACCAAAGTAAAGCTCTCGGTAATGCTAACTCATTATACCGTCCCACAAATTGTGTATCCAAATTATGTATATTATAACTAATATACAAGAAATTATTTCAACGTTATTAGTTTCGCTTTCATCTTTGGTCTCAGTATTTTATTCATAGTTAATAAGGCCGTTAAGATAAATTACAGTAGGTACGTCTCTACTGTTACAAGAATATGATAATTATATTTTATTATTATAAACTTTCCTCTAAGTTTCAAGAAATAAGCGTACATTTTCTACGAATAAATTGTACAAGGTCGGTCAAATTAGACACGTCAAAGCAGACTAGACGGTGTAAATACCGAAATAAGCATTTAGAAAATTAAAGACTTTGTGAACCAATTTAAGACAAACTTCAAACTGATCAATTAACAATTCCTTTTATTATTGGTCCTTGTTAACAGAAAGAAGATGAATTAGTTATTAATAAGTAATAGTAATAATAAGTATCTTGATTTGGCACACGAGGTTACCGCAATGTGACATGTTGATTCAACAATCATTGTGCCGATACCCGTCTCAGAAGACTTATCGCGAAGAGTTTCGACCAACATTTCAAGACACTCTCTCGCTGAGTTGCTGGCCTGATACAAAAGGCAGTCATCCTGGATTCGGCAAGGATCGTGAGAAGGTTCCTCTCTCTGGAGCCCTGAACCGTTGCGTCGGTAGCTTAGGTTATCGACCTCGTTTTCGACGGTTTTTGTCTTTTTTATGTATATTTTTTTAAAAAGCTTTGTGTTTTTTTAAATATATGTACCTAATATATTTAATATTAATAATAAGAAATAAATAGACATGAGAATATTAACGTAGTAATAATATTTAAGATTAATAATAGAATTAGTTCGATATCCAGTGGTCGTTCGTTCAATCGTCGTTCAACGCAGCCATTGGAATTGAACGTTCTATAAACCGAAGCATTAGTCATCTATCAGGAAAGCGTAGCAGAACATAAAATATGGCAATTCGTAGTCCGCAGAGCTGCGCTGTCAGCAACGATGATGTATTTGAACGTTTTCATGGGAACCAGCGGTGCTTTGTCAACGTCCACCATTAGAGGTCATCGCTCAGGACAGAGTAACCCCTACTAACGGCGATTACACACGATGCAAGCTAAATCGGCCAGGATAAAGTCAATTTAGAGATTATGACGTGAAGTTTCTTTTTAGTCATTCGGAATATTTATGGCCAGCCATTGTCAAGAATTTTGGGATTGGCATATTAAAACCCCAACAGCGATATTGATGCGATTGAGTTGATGATGATTAGAACTCATTTTATTTAGGTTGTTAGTAAGTAGTTATTTTGGAACAATTGTTTTTTTTGTAACAAATTTGACACGTGTTGCCTTTTATACAGAACACCTAACCCTGTCTTGTCAGACAGCTTTGGTCAAATTAAAATGCGATATTATATCAGTTTGTATGCAGATTTATATTCTATTTGTTGCAAAGGCTTGCAAACTTTTTTTTTCTGATAAATTGTAAAAACCATCACTGCGAATACCTAAAACCAAATAATAGGATTTTAATTCATCGCATCGTGGGGAAACTTCTGTGAACCCTCAATTTTTCATTAGATTTATGAGTATCGTTTCGAATTATTATTGCTACCAAGTCAATGATAGTCACAAGAGATGTCAATTATAATAGCTGTAGCATATGGATTTTTTATGAGCGAATATTTTACAGAACTATTTTTTATCTTTGCTCTTTTTTAAGTGTACGTGAGAAAAGTCAGGGAACGTTCTTAAAAAATAAGTAACTTAAAAATAAAAATCTTGCTTGAAATATTTGACTGCCTCGTTGGTCTAGTGGTCAGATGTGCCGCCTTTGGATCAACGGGTCCCGGGTTCGATTCCGGGGTCGGGCCAGTGTCTTTGTCTAAACCAGAGGCACTGGCTCGGAGTCTGGGTGTCATTTTCTATCTATAATATGTATGTATTTACAAAAAAAAAATGTATATAAGTAGTTTATCATCCATCTCGTTACCATAACACAAGCATTAAGTTGCTTAACTTGGGACGAGATGGCGTTGTGTGAAATGTCCAAGGATATTTATTTATTTATTTATTTATTTATTTATTTATTTATTTATTTTAATTGGTGTTAAATTAAGTAGAACTATTAAACTTATAAGTATACATTATAACTACTGCTAATATAGTGTCCAAAGTGATTAGTTAAAATAACCCGCTAAATACAATCTCGAAACATTTTTTATTTAAATTATAACCTCAATAACCAATTTTACCTATTCCTAAAATAATGTATTTCCATAACATAACATATTATTTTATGATTTAGGCCAATTTGTCCATGCAATATTTGTCTAAAATATTATGATGTCTTAGGATTTCACGATCCTTGCACATTGCGCTAAATTATGTCGGGATGATAGGATATAAATAAAACTACACGATCAGTGGGAATTAGGTTAATTATAAGGCTAATTCACAAAGTAGGCTAATTCCCTCCATGAATTTGGAGGAGACCCGACTCAGTAGTGGGTCATTTATGGGCTGAAACGACGAACGACGACACGATCAGAACCATTGCAGGAAATGATGTCTTCACGGTTATGATCGTTTTATTTTTCGCGGGACGACTGGATGCGCGGCCTCGGACACTGCAAAGTGTCTGAAACGTTGGGAGTAAAATAAAATGGTCATAACCGTGAAGACATCATTTCCTGCAATGTGTAAAGATCGTGAAACCTAAGACATCACGATCAGAACCGTAAAGACATAATTTACAGCAAAATTACATATATCCAAAAATAAACATTTCACTTATTGCATAAAAGTATGAATCTACAGTAATATGAAAAACTAAGCTGTGCAATAATTTAATTTAATTTAATTTAATTAACTATAAAAAATATAGTTTAGGTAAGCTTCATTACTATTATATGTAGATAAGATCACTACACAAGACAGTGTATCCAATCTAATATAAACAATCAGTGTTCTTTATCGCCGAATTGTCTGCTACGACACCCATGGGAAGAAATGGGTCTGACACGCTGTTTTTTTCATCAAACAGATCTACCCTCTCCGCTCCAATTCCTGCGAACTTCGAATTCCCTCTTTACAGTCGTTCAATAATTATTTCCATGGACAAAGAGAAAATGAAAGCTGAATTCGACGCTTCGCATACCATCTGCCACCCCACACCTGGCACTCATAACTTTCCTTTTCAATAAATCCAACCAACATTCGCTCGACATTGTTCTGTAATTCGCAAATTGTGATTTATACACCGAAATGTTAGTTCTAGTAATAAGCGGAGTTGCCTATGTTGCCTAATTAGTAAGTGAGCCTGATCAAATTTTCGTGACTTCGTTAGCCTAATAGGAAGCTGTATGTATAGTTTAATTTCGTGATTTAATATATTTATATTCGTTTATAGTGATAGCGTGTTTGTGTGGTGACGGATATAGAATACATATGTAGTGTCAGCAGCCCATTCCATCCTGAGGGTGGCGTAGGGGTGGACAAAAGGAAATGACCTGTAGGAGAAGGAAAATTTGATACGAAATACTGCGCTAACCCGTCTGGCCAGCGTGACACAGTAGCTTAATTACCCTCCATGTAGTTAATAAATATCCTTGGACATTTCACACAACGCCATCTCGTCCCAAGCTAAGCAACTTAATGCTTGTGTTATGGTAACGAGATGGATGATAAACTACATATATATATATTTTTTGTAAATACATACATACTATAGATAGAAAACACCCAGACCCGGAACAAATACTTGTAGGTCGTACAAATATTTCTTCTGTGCGGGGAATCGAACCCGCGACATGCTGCGCAGGAGTCGATCGCTCAACACACCACCAATAATTAGGTATATTTTAATTTAATTTTTATAAGTACCTACCTATGTTTTACAAATTGAGTAAACATATCACTACATAGTATAAAAAAAAGTCGCTGTCGTCTGCCCGTCCCTATGTATGCTTAAATCTTTAAAACTACGCAACGAACAACGAACGACTAAGTAGTTTATCATCCATCTCGTTACCATAGCACAAGCATTAAGTTGATGCACAAGCACGAGATGACGTTGTGTGAAATGTCCAAGGATATTTATTTATAGGCTCATTGGCCAGCGTGGCATATTAAGCTATTTGAGAGAGAGATGCCCGACTCAGCAATGTATCTTTTCTTTTAAACGAAACACCTGCACTATGTGTAGCCTGAATTGCGTGGACAGTTTACAAACATGTAATTCCCGACCACAAATAACAGTCAGGCTCTGAACAAGTGCCTCTGGCTTACACAAAGACCGTTGCCCGACCCCGGAATTGAACCGGGGATGGATCCAAACATAAAACCTGTAGAATAACAAGGTGTTTAGGGGCTGAGAAGTACTTACTTCACTACTACTACACTACTTAGTGAGCAGGTCATTGTAATATGGCGTTTAAAAAAAGACAAGGCCAGGTTTCTTCTGCCAGGTCTTCTCGGTTGGTGCAGCGTTCCAGACCTGGGTGTAGACTTATATAAATGATGTATTCGCTGACGAATAAACGCTATAATTGGTTTATACATTAAAGCATGTTGCTATTTTATTTTAAAATATGTTATTCATCCTAAATTATAGTCACATATCTTGAGTATTCAAGTACATAGTTATAACGGGTTTGCCAAATGATCATGCTTTTGAATTTCAGATGGTGCATAATTGCAGTACCTACCTTTAATAGGTAGCTAATAGAAAGAAAAAAAAGAGGAAAATAATTTTATTATAGCTCACAATTCTATAAAACTAAAATAATTACTTACTAACTAGAGGCTAATATTATAATTAACTACATATTTACTAGCACAAAATACTTTAGTATAGGTAAATTAAAACTATTATTAATCTTACTAACCTTGGAGGTACAATTCTGGTACAAGATTTGCTTAAAACATGCTTTCAGCATCGGACTTAAGTCTACAGTGACCAAGACTACGAACTTTGAAGTGGCCACTGAAATCGTCTATGTTAACATCCACATACCGAATGGCGTCGAGAAATCTCGTAGAATCCGCACATATCGATTCAAGTGGAAATAATCTCCCGGTAGAGCAGTTTATTACGTTCCCAATATCGATGCGGTCGAGACGATTGCTGGAGCAGTGCATCCAAACTGCACTTTCAATTTGATGTCTGGATGTCGATTGGATTTGATTTTGACATTAAAAGCAAATCGAGTACCGTAAGTGTTTTACGATCGAATGCGTGTGGTGACGGATTTAGAATACGAGAGTGTCTACAAAGCCGATAACCTAGCCGCAAGAGAAGGAAAAGACCCTTCTTTTTTTTTTTGTTGTCGCTGGGGAAATGCTTTATGCATACCACCACCCCCCGGGGGAGAGGTCGGTGATTATGTGGGACTCCCGGGACAGAACCCGTGTACCTACTAAAACCCCAGCGGTATAACGTCACACGGCACGCTTGGGGCGCCACCGGTTCGCGCAAACGCGTCCACGTTGATGCCCCGACGAGGTGCCCGCTACGCGGTCAAGCGACTATCAGTCATCGAGGCTTTCGTCGGTGGCGGGTCCCCCGACCCACCACCGGCCTCTATGGCGGGGGAAGAAGGTGGGCGTAGAGTCGCCTCCTCCTCCCCGGCCTCCGTCTGCGGCGCGGGTCGGCCAGGACGTCCTACTCCCTGACCCGCTCCGCCGCCTCCTTCTGCGACACAACGTCCTCGCGGAAGGAGGCCATTGCTTCCCACCCCTCCTCGCTGTCGAGCATCCGTCCGATAAGGCTCGACAGCGTGAGGTCTCCTCCGACCTGTGCCGCCAGGGCCCGCCTCTCAGTCGCCCAGGCGGGCACTGAAGTAAAAGACCCTGTGCCAACCCGTCTCGCCAGCGTGGGACAGTACGCTAATTATCCTCCATCTAATGGGAGGAGGCCCCACTCAGCAGAGAGTCGTTGATGGTCTGAGTAGCAGTAGAACGATTTAAAGGCTTTATAATTTGAAAATTTTAATGTGTACCATCACTATGGGCTCCATCAGAAGGCTCAAAGTCACCCAAAGGACAATGGAGAGGGCTATGCTCGGAGTTTCCCTGCGAGATCGAATCAGAAATGAGGAGATACGCAGGCAAACCAGGGTCACCGACATAGCCCACCGGATTGCCAAACTTAAGTGGCAGTGGGCAGGGCACATAGCTCGCAGGACCGACGCCCGATGGGTCAAAAAAATTCCTCGAGTGGCGACCGCGATCCGGAAGGCGCAGTGCTGGTAGGCCTCCCATACGGTGGACCGACGACCTGGTTAAGGTCGCCGGAAAGCAGTGGATGCGGGCGGCCCAGGACCGGCCTTTGTGGAGATCCTTGGGGGAGGCCTATGTCCAGCAGTGGACGTCTTTTGGCTGAAATGATGAATGTGTACCAAATAAATTGTCTTTACATACACTGGGCTGCAAAACTAAATATCACACTTTTAAAATTGCAATACCTTTTTTAAGTACACAAGATATACTTTTGAAATAAAAAGGACTCGAAAAAAAGTTTGTAGAGTTTGCTATAGTTACATAGAAAGCTGATGAAATATGCTATAAAACGTTTTTTATTTTAGTTTATTACTTCTATAGTTTAAAAAAAATTATATATTAAAAGTGTAGTACTTAGTATTGCAGGTTAGTGTATAATTCAGTTTTATTATTGCTTGTGATGATGATAACGATGGATTATTTATCTTTCTATCATGATAACATCGACGATAGCGCATTAAACATAAATGACATGACCATTTGTCAGTCTATTATACTCGGTGCATTGAGCTGCCCCAAACACTGGTTCGATTCAGGAGGTCATTGAACATTGTATTAACCGGATTAATCATTGCTTTATCAACGACCTCATCATCACTACATAGTATAAAACAAAGTCGCTGTCGTCTGTCCGTCCCTATGTATGTTTAAATCTTTAAAACTACGCAATGGATTTTAAAGCGGCTTTTTTTATTTTAAGGAGTGATTCAGGAGGAAGGTTTAAATGTATATAATACATGCATAATACTGTAGAGAAACACTGATAAATTTAGATGTTCATCATCGCACCCGTGCGAAGCCGGGGCGGGTCGCTAGTGTATTATAAATCGTTGTCTGTCTAAAATAGTTGCAGCGAATACCAGTTTGTTGAACACAGACTACATAAATATGGACACAAGCATAAACCCTATAGTACCTACTACTACTAGCACAAAAAGTTTGCGAAAAAATCAATTCTGTTTGGTGACGGATTTAGAATACATAGTGTCACCGACCTAGTCCATCCTGACGGTGTCGTGTCGCAAGAGCCAAAGAGAATGTCAAGGCCGAAAACATAGCCGCAAAAGGAGGAAACCTTGATACGAAACCCTGTGCCAAGCCGTTCTGACACAGGAGGCTAATTACGCTCCTTGTAGTTGGGTGACTCAGCAGCGAGTCAACTATGAGTAGTAGTAGTATTGTCTTTTATCGATTTCCAAAGCTGAAAGTAAGAACAGAAACCAGTTACACGTTTATTCAATGTGTCTCATTCTAGCCAGTACCTACTACTATCCCACTCTGGTGTAGGTATATGTATACCAAGTAAAAAAAGGCTACCCGAAGTGAGAACGTAAAACTAATCTAAACGAGATTAAATCGATTTAACTTACGTCTAAATACACATTCTGAGCTGCTGGCAAACATTTTAATTATCCGTTTTCCGCTCCTAAAATAGTTTTAACCACAACACAAACTAAGTCTAAACCACTCAACTGCAATAATAATGGCTTCAAAATTTTTGATAGATGGTAATACTTTTTCACTACACCTGCTCAAAGATATGACATAAATTTAAAGTTACGTCACGTATCGTTTCTCTATGCTAACAATATTCAGGAGAGCACTACCTTGTGAAAGTTTCATCATTTCAGAAATGAAACTGAAATATTTTACATTAAATGTTTCGTTACGGAGTGCCTGCTTAAACTGTTAAATAGTACATTGGTTAAACATTGTTTTTGTGCTATAAATAAAAAAATACAATATGACGGTTTTAGAGGGGGGCTAGTGGGGCTATGTGGGACACGGAACAATGCAAATTAGCGCCCCGAAGTACCCACTAAAATCATCAGTGTTTCTCAATTGTCCGGATCAGAGCCACGGGTTTCGCTGACAAATGGAAGAATGTGCTACACGACCATGGAATAAGCCTTGGCCCACCTTTCAGCGTGGCCCACGGTTAGACGGGGAGCAATTTTTTTTTTACCAATTACTTGGATGCCTTTGACCATAAGCTTGCTTGTGATGGAAAGCAACGCTAGGGTCTAAGATGGGACAGGAAATGCCTTGTCGGGCACCGGCTTTCACATACACACGACGGAACACAGTAAGACTGATCAGCGCCGGACTCAGATGTGAGGGTGGACCCTACCACCAAGCGTGCTGGGTTTTGATGACTTTTACAACACGCGTTTTTTCCCAGCGTGCGGTGGGGAAGGTACGTGCGGGAATTGCACGCGATTCTTTCATGAGAGATGGATGTCATGGCACCGAGCTGCATTTGCGTTGAGAGTCCTGGACGTCATGCACCTCTCAACAACGAGTGTGGGATAATAGTGGCGCTTTCAGTACACGCCCAGTGCGCTATATGCTGCGTCAGTTTAAAGCTCCCAAGGCAACTCTGAGAGGAGTCCTTGGAACTATAACCGTGGTGGGTTATGGTTCCCAGTAACCCTGAGCCGGTATGGCCCCAACTGATCTTGAAGGCACGCGAGCCCCCACACTTCTGCAAGGTAGCAGCGTAGTTGAGGGGGTTTACAATACATAAGTCATTTATATATGTTCAATATAAATATTGGAAAAGTATTTTAAAGCATATTATGTTCTAAACTGGTTTAGCTAGAGCTTTACATACATGCGTTGCATTGTTAAGTTATGTAGTCAAGTCATATCGGTATGAAATAAAACTGTTTCCTGAAAAGAATACGAATTAAATAAGAGTATAGTAAAATGTGTTTGAACTGCATTTTGTAATCTTAATCATTCTGATATTAATTTTATTTATTAGTATATAGTTTTTAGTAGTATAGCTTGTACTTGAATTATAATGACAACTGGAAATTTCTTGCACAACTGTATTTAAATAATTATAAATCATTGTATACATTTGTCGTGTATTGTCTTGCGATAAAAAATAATATATGATCTTGACATAATTCTAACAAAATCACATAACATTTGTATAAAATACCAACATTATATAATAACACAATTAAGTAGTCACTTACGATAAATGTTAGGACTTTGAGTTTTCTCAATATCCTACAGAACCATATAAATATCCATTTAAATATCAGACTGAACGGTAACATGCGACTATTAAAGTAAAACAGAAGATTTGAAACTATTTCGTACAGATTTGACATTCGACTTGTTATAGTAAAGTTTAATAAGTGTTCGCCGTCGGAAACTATGGCTTCAAGTTTCCGATAAGAAGCGGCTAGGGCCAAAGAAGTGTCAGGCTTAGAAGTGTCAGGCTTAAAAATTGAGTGTGTTACCGTTATTAGTAAGCTCTTAGCTTACTCGGGAACCTCTTCACCTAGTATTGGACTAGATGTCAAATATCCGTATGGTGACGACTTTAGAATACACAATGTCACCAACCCACACTATCCTGAGGATCGTAAGAGGCAGATCACCTAGCCGTATGAGAAGGAAAACTTGATACAAACCCTGTGCTTAACCGTCTTGCCAGTGTGGCACAGTAGGCTAATTTCCCTCCATGAATTTGGAGGAGGCCGGACTCAGTAGTGGGTCATTTATGGACTGAATCGACGAGATGTCAAATGAGACAAGCTCGCATTGAAATAGAACTTCTGGCAACATTATTGAATCGTGGTCACCATCCTATTATAACCTAAAGATGTTCAGAGCCGACTAAAGGAAATGACATAGCAGAAAACCATGCGGCTAGGAAGAAAGCTTGATACTTTACCATAAACGATAAAAATCGAAGAGTAATAATTCTAGAACATGAATTTTTTTTACTTTCAATTTCATCATGTTAACGTTTTTAAAACTAGAAGGCTATAATTTCCCTCCATATATTTTATTCCCTGTTGACTAGCGACCCGCACGGGTCCAATGATGAACATCTAAATTTTTTCGTGTTCTCTACAATATTATGCATGTATTGTGCATAATATTGTATTGTGTGCATTTGTGTAAAGCTTTCTCTTTATTCACTCTACCTATTAAAAACCGCTTCAAAATCCGTTGCGTTGTTTTAAAGATTTATGCATACATAGGGACGGACAGACGACAGCGACTTTGTTTTATAATATGTAGTGATAGTGATAGTGGAGTGATGATAGTGATAATGATAGTGTGAGTGTGCGAGCGCTTTTTTGTGTGTGTGGGTGTGAGTTTTAGGCTTCAACTTCGAAAATATTTGTATAAAACGATCACTCTATGTATTAATCTAAGGCTTCGTCTATATTCGACCACTTTTGCCCGTCTCCGCTTTATTCTTACGCTTCGTCGGCACTTTTAATGACTTATCTGTGTTCATAGAGTTGCCCACTGCTTAATGTATGAAATGAATATCATTATCATAAACATTTCAGCCAAAAGATGTCCACTGCTGGACATAGGCCTTCCCCAAAGATTTTCACGAAGGCCGGTCATGAGCCGCCCACATTTTCCGACCTTAACCAGGTTAACGTTGGTCCACCGATTGAGAGACCCCATCGGGCGTCAGTCCTGCGAGCTATGTGACAAAAGTAATAATATAATGTAAGATTTGTGCATTACTTTATGTTTATATTTTATACAATTTAATGTTTTTTTAATAAAGTGTAATCATCATTATCGTATCCATAAAAGTCCCAATGCTGAGTCAGACCTCCTCTAGTTACAAGGAGGGCGATTAGCCTACTGTGCTGGACAGGCGGGTTGGCACAGGGTTTCGTATCCCACACGGGATCTGAGGGGAAGCGACGTCCTGCCGGGTGCTCACGGCAGGACGTCGAGTGCTCGTAAGGAGCCTGAGGAGAGGAGGAGGGCCTCCTCGTCTGCGGCGGCGTGGTTCTGCATCAGATCCCACAATGCCGCAACAGGACGCGAGTTGGAGCACCCCGGGGAGGTTTAGTGGGTAGGCCCCCACTATGGGGGAGAGTCCCACACTCCCCTCGCTGGCCATCCCCGTGGCCGGCGAGGAAGTCCATAAAGGATTTTACCCAGGGTGAAAAAAAAAAAGGGTTTAGTATCAAGTTTTCCTTATTTTTAAACTTTCGCGATTTGAACACATAATTAAAAACTTATCGGGACTTATCGCGCACAGAATTAATACCTGTTTTTGCTCGACGTTTCGACCATGTTACAATGGCCGTGGTCGCGAGCTGACTGCAGACCGCAAGTTTTTTCGGTGGGAAGTGAGGGTACTTTGGTCTCCTACCCTCACTTGGTTTTGCACACACGTAGGGTTGTCACTACGGCACACCACACTGACTGTATCGGTTGAAAACTTAGTACCTATACCGCGAACTATACATTTGCTTATAACGGGGTTCCACGATGACGCCAACTTGAATCCATCTTCTCGGTTGAAATTACGATGTTTTCTGATTTCCACCGCTTCACGAACCGTTCTCGCATAGTAATGCCGTTCAGTGGAGAGGACTTTCGGATCGTGGAGCTCGATCCAGTGATTAGACCCCGCCTCAAGCAAATGCTCAGCAATAGCAGACTTCTGTATCTAGTTATTTTCCCACCGAAAAAACTTGCGGTCTGCAGTCAGCTCGCGACCACGGCCATTGTAACATGGTCGAAACGTCGAGCAAAAACAGGTATTAATTCTGTGCGCGATAAGTCCCGATAAGTTTTTAATTAAGTTTTCCTTACTTTACGGCAAAGTTTTCGTCCTAGTCATTTCCTTTTGTCAGCTCTCACGACACCCTCAGGATGGATTGGGGTGGTGAAACTATGTATTCTTAATCCTTCACCACACGGATGTATGTATTAAGGGTGATTGAAAAGCCACGAACCAGAAATCTACTAAGTGATACTAAATAAATAAATAAATATCCTTGGACATTTCACACAACGCCATCTCGTCCCAAGCTAAGCAACTTAATGCTTGTGTTATGGTAACGAGATGGATGATAAACTACTTATATACATTTTTTTTGTATATACGTACATATTATAGATAGAAATGACACCCAGACTCCGAGCCAGTGCCTCTGGTTTAGACTAAGACACTTGCCCGACCCGGGAATCGAACCCGGGACCCGTTGATCCAAAGGCGGCACATCTAACCACTAGACCAACGAGGCAGTCAAGACCAACGAGGCAGTCGAAAAAATTCTGCAGAATACATAATGTCATCACTCCATTCCATCCAAAGACAACTTGAAATGAAATTCTGTGCCAACCCGTATGGCCAGCATGGCACATAATGATTTGCTCTTGTAATTGGAAGAGGCATGTCTCACAGTGGGTCATATATGGGCTCAAATTATGATTTATGTACCTACTTATTTATTTTGTCTTCATTTACAGTAGCGGTACATAAGGCGCACTTAATGCCTTGCTACATTCTCTACAATTCTACCTAAGATACACAAAAGAAATAATTACAAACAGTAAAATCTGCTTACAAAAATATTATATAATACTAGCAGCTATGTTGATATATTACATTTAAAATTATTATAAATTAATTTAACTTTTAACATAACGCCATCTATTGAATACTTATATTCCAGCCAACAGATATCGCCATCTGTTAGAATCGTTTGGAGCTAACATATAATTGTAACTGAAAAATAATTTGCAACAAAATATTATTTCAATAATTGAGACATTATTCTCTCCATCTTTCAAAGTTGGATCAAACTGCACACGGTGTAGAAATTTTATTAAAATCGGTTAAGTAGTTCAAGAGTCCATCGCGGAAAGTCACGTAATTGACGCGTAATTTATATCAAAATCAAAATGTTATTTATTCGAATAAATTCTTGCGAATGCCTTCAAATAGTCTTAAAAAAATAACACTAAAACAGAATTATAAAGAAATATAAAAATAATTTATCATTTAGTTTTTACCACCGGTTCGGAATGCCATTCCACAGAGATATAAATTAAGATATAGTTACTTTTATAATATATATCGTTCGTTGCAGCCCATGAGCGACCCACTACTGAGTCGAGCCTCATCTAAATTCAGGGACGGAAATAGCAAGCCAATTTTTCCTTCTCTTGCGGATAGGTGTTCGGCCTTGTCATTACCTTTTGTCGGCTCTTACGACACCCTCGGGATGAAACGGGGTGTTGACACTATGTATTCTAAATGCGCCACCACACGGATTATATAAACAATAATATATTTTGACAATAATAATCTCTCTCTCAAGCCATACTAGAGCCGCTCTGTTTTGCATATACCTTGCAACGAAAACAATGAGTTAACAAATCAAACAAACCAAGAGTACATTTCCATTAGAGCGGGGCAAATTTCTGATGTGTTATTTTATGAAATTGGTTGGAACTGGACGGCCGCGGTGGGGGTAAGCACATCGCGGGATTAATTTTGGCGAGTTATTTGATTAGGAGATGAACAAAAAGAGAGTTATTTTAGGTTTGTCTGTTTGGTTTAATGAATGTGGTATAATCGTTTATTTTACCGTATAATTTATTTATTTATATACTTTATTGCACATAAAATCAAAATTGACATTATAAATGAGAAATCTTAAAATAATTTGTACAATGGGCGGCCTTATTGCAAACTGCAATCTCTTCCAGGCAACCTTAAGATGGAAAATTGGAGAGAAGTGGGCTAATCTTGTGCTGATAATAATAACATAATTATACTAACGGATGTAGAAGAAGAGGAGGAGTAACCGTTACCCTCTGGTAACCGTCACCATACGGTCCAAGTTTATATACCTAACAATATTCTCTGATGTTTTGTTTTAATATGGTTTTGATTGCCTTGGTCTAGGGGTCGGATGCGCTGCCTTTGGATCACAGGGACCCTGGTTCGATTCCGGGCAAGTGTCTTTGTGTAAACCAGAGGCACTTGCTCTGAGTCTGGGTGACATTTGTATTCGTGAATTTGCGGTTTGCCTAGTGCAGGGGGTTCGTCTTTCGTTTTATACTAAAAATGGCTTTGTGCTTGAGATGAGTTTATTTTTTACCATTATCTCTTGATCATCAATAAAATTACAAAAATACACTTCATTCTTGTTTGCTAACTTATTTATAAAACATAGTACGATTCGGTAAAAAAAGCTTTTACGCCTTCATTAACTCAATTTGTATTCTTTCACAATTAGAAGCTCTCAAAAGTTGCTTGATAAATTGAGAAAGCGTACTGAAGTTTGATCACTTGCAAAAATTACTAGAGCGGCACATAACAAAAAAGCTTCTATGCGACTAATAGACCGTGAAAGACAAAGTTCAACACACAATAAAAGACTCGCCTTTCAATCGAAATAATGTCTTACACTTTGAAAAATTAAAGAAAATGTAGCGTTCTCTATTTTACTTTTAGATTTTTTAGCACTGTCATGCTCGTTTAGTTGTAGTGCTAAATGTGGTGGCGAATTTAGAGTACATAATGTCATCACCTCAAGTAAAGGAAAACTTGCTATGAAGAAGAAACCTGTGCGAACCCAGAGGCCTCACTCAGCAGGCTGCGATAATGAATCTTATTCTGTGCTTCGGAAGGTGCATAAAGCCGTTGGTCCATACTGCCACTCTACCATCTATGGTCTTCGTTATTCGTAGTCAACAGCGAGACAACTGACACCTGATCTGGTCCAAGTAATTGCCGATTGACCCAATAAATTAATGGATGCACTTGTATGTAAAATTCAAGAAAAAAACGTAGTATTCTGCACTTCTTCTAATATATAAAATTCTCGTGTCACGGTGTTTGTAATTGAACTCCTCCGAAATGGCTCGATCGATATTTTGTGTGTGTATTGAAATTTTGTGTGTGTATCGGTTAGGTCTGCGATCGGACAACATCTATTTTGCATCCCCCTAAATGTTTTACCTAAATTTAGTTTTTTTTATTTATAGACATATATTTTTTTTTATGATACAGCGAAAAGAAATACATACAACCCTAAATTTTCACCCTTCTACGATCAAATCCTATTTTTAATAGCGATATTTATATGGCAAAACAAAATGCAGGGTCAGCTAGTCTCTATATAAACTTTTAGTATGGGAAATTTTATACTATTCCGTCCACGAAATTTTCGTAAATACTTTGTATCCCAAGTTTTTACTTCATGTTTTAATTTTTAGGCAGTTAAATTATTTTAGTATAACTGCAAAACCAATATATTTTTACTAAAAAAATAAAGATTAAAACAATATTGTAGGTCAATAAAAAAAGCAAATGTACACTAACCGTTGTAGCACAAAATGAATCCAGACTATCAATGCCGTTAAACAAGGGTTGTTAACCCTCATACCTCATAGGGTTATCACAGATTGTTTGATAATATTCCAATTCAAAATGGGTAAATCCAAAATTACTTTTGGCTTCATAAATATATAGAAGTTGTGATTAATGTTTTAGAAATAACCGCAAATGGAATATTTAAATCTGCAGTTAGGTTGGTAACTTGGTAATCAACTTTAATTTAAAATCGGTATTTAGGCTACCTAAATCCTTCTAAGTGCTTCCAAGTAAGATAGCAGAAATGACTAAAGATTTCATACAGCATTGCATTAGGAATCATCTTTACAGCAGGTATTGTGCGTGTGGATGGAAATTAGTTTATTTATACTATCAGTTTAGTCGTTAATGAAATATTGCTTTAAAATATGTATATTTTGGTAACGGATTTATAATACATAGTGTCACCAAGTCCACAAAATAAAATAACAAGGCCGATATGCCGGATAGTTTAGCCGTAGGAGAGGGAAATCTTGATACGAATCCCTTTTTTTATTTTTTATTTTTTTATTCGCCCGGGGTAAAATCCTTTATGGACTTCCTCGCTGGCCACGGGGATGGCCAACGAGGGGAGTGTGGGACTCTGCCCCATAGTGGGGGCCTACCCACTAAACCTCCCCGGGGTGCTCCACCTCGCGTCCTGTTGCGGCATTGTGGGCTCTGATGCAGAACCACGCCCTATGCCAACCCGGCCGGCGAGCGAGGCACAGTAGGCTAATTTCCCTCCATGTAATTGGAAGAGGCCCGACTCAGCAGTGAGTTGAGTAGAAGTAGTAGTATATAATGTATTAAAGGCAGGGCACTTAGCTTGCAGAACTGACGACTGGTGGGGCAGAAAGTTCCTGGTGATCACGTACCGGAAAGTCTGGTAAGCCTTCGACACGGTGGACCGCTGACCTGGTTAAGTCCGATGGATATGGGCGGCTCAGGTGGCTCTTTGTGGAAATCAATAGGGGAGGCATATATCCAGCAATAGATTGTTTTTGACTGAAATGAAGATATTGAAAAATAATAGTTTAAAAAAACTAAAAAAATACGCTTCTACTAAAAAATGAATTTTAATAAATTTGAATTAAAAATAGTGAGAAAAGAAAAAATGATTTTATTGTAAAAAAAGCGTGGGGTGATTTTCAGGATATTATCAAAATAACCCTTCTAGTCATATCTGTTCATAAAATATTTAGAACTATTGATACCATGCACCCCACGCATTTTTTTACAATTTTTTTTTCTGACACTATTTTCAATTCAATTTTTTTTTTAACTATTATTTATTTTTCATTTTTTAGTAATCGAGAAATAGGTGATCTACGCGCCTGGTAGATTCCTTTATTGGTCATATCGCAGACACTCTGCGTCTCAGGAAAACAAAAAACTTTGATCCTGATTATTATTATCCTAGTAAGGATAACGGTTCAAAATGTTTAAAATATTGAATTGTCATCGGTCCTTAATAAGTTTGCCAAATTTCGAGTTCATCCGACGTTTTGAAGGGGGTCAAAATCATGTTCAAAGATTCCGTTACATACATACATACGTCTGAAGCTAATAAAAGCGTATTAAAAAGTATGCCTTCTATATCCCTAAATAATATTACCACTCACAATATTCTACCAAATAATATATTTGGCATCCTTACAAAGCTGAGAAACGCCCCTCAACTTTTCCCTCTATTATTAATGACAAGCCCTCCCTCCGCCCTTCCGAGGCCAAGTGTAATGCAAATTATTGCGTTTTGCAATATTTTGTTTGTCGGAAAGTAAACTGCGCTACGTCAGACTGAAAAGTTGCACGCGAGTACTGTCGAGGACGCAAACGTTTCTCGTAATGAAAAAAGTCGGAATTCAAATAGGTAATGTTAAAGTAATGTTATTAAAGTCCTTTTTTTTCAGCATTCAGGTCATAAGACTGCTAAATATTATTTTTGAGGAGGTTGATATATTTCACAGTAGCCTGATAAAGTTACACAGGAGTAGCACTGGAGTGCATCGAAAGACTGGGATGATTATTTTATTTTTAATTGTACTTAAGTGTTTTAATTTTAGGTACTTCAAATGTATTTTTAAGTGTGTTTTTTTTTATTTGTAGTGTATTAATTATTTGTATTGTAGTAGTAACATCGCATTGCCGCTATAGCTGTTAAGGTGTTATTTACGTAATCACTACATAGTATAAAACAAAGTCGCTGTCGTCTGTCCGTCCCTATGTATGCTTAAATCTTTAACACTACGCAACGGATTTTGAAGCGGTTTTTTTAAATATATAGAGTGATTCAAGAGGAAGGTTTATAATTATGTATAATTGATCCGTGCAAAGCCGGGGCGGGTCGCTAGTTATAAATAAATAAATAAATAAAAAAACTTATTCGTGCCTACTCCTAATTCATGGAGGAAAATTTGCCTAATGTACCACGCCGGCTAGGCGGGTTGGCACTGGGTTATTTCCTTCTCTTGCCTGCCTCCTGCATTCCTTAAATCAGCTCTTTTAACTTCTTAAGGATGCTGGTTTTCAAAAATTATGTTTAAAAACTTTTTTTGTTGTCAAGGTAATAAAAAAATATTGAGAATATTTTATATTTAATGCTACTGCGATCACTGCGATAGCGTTATAAATATCTCCGGTCCCTGTGGTGACGGATTTAGAATACATAGTGTCTCCACCCCATTCCAGCCTGAGGGTTTTGTAAGAGTCGACAAAAGCAAATACCAAGGCCGATTACCTAGCCACAAGAGAAGGAAAACTTGATACGAAACCCTATGCCAACCCGTCTGGCAAGCGTGGCACATTAGGCTAATTACCCTCCATGTAATTGGAGGAGACCCGACTGAGCAGTGCGTCATTTATGGTAGTGGATAAAATAGATAGTAGTGGATAAAATATCTTTTAATATACAAGCTGACCGGGCAGACGTTGTCCTGCATGAATTCGTTTACCGACTGCAGCGCCATCTGTCGGGCTGATTTGTGAATTTAAACCAACCTCGGTGCCACCCAAACGCATACAAACAAAATCATTCAAACCAGTCCAGCCGTTTAGGAAGAGTTCAGTGATATACACGTACAGTAGAATTATAATTATAATAAAGATAATTTAAAACTTTTCATCTTCATTGTACATTAGGAGCCCTGTTACAGTGTACATTGTTCGAAAGCAATGAAGTGATTTACATAGTTCCTTAATAATTACATGTTTAATAAACGACCTATTATAACAAGACGTACCTATACAATTAAAACCGGGGGACGATATTTATACAAGATTTATGTAGCATTCATGAAATTAATTAAATTTAACTACTTAATTTCCTGTAAAAATCAAAACTGTTATAATAAGTTAATTATTTTTTTTTCTATTCCATAAGCCTAAAATCATGATACCGAAACAGTTATTTGGCCTCCCAGATGTCAGTAGATGGTAAGCCTAAAGAACGTGTTCGGAAGTATAAATATCATGGCGGTTGGGTGAATGAAGCTTGGGAATTTGCCCAAGAAGTAAAGACAAGGATTGAAATAGTTCGAGCGTCTTTTTTAAAGATGACATGAATACTGAGATGATATGTTGCCGGAATGTTTGTGTGATGATGGATTTAGATTATTATGTAAGAGATCACCAAATGACAGCATATGACAAGGAAAACCCTGTGCGAACCATTATGGCCAAAGGTCTGCAGAAGGCTTATTGAAAGAAGTTGGAAAAAAAAACCTTAAAAATAAAAAAAACCCTCTAAAATATTGGAGGAGGCCTGACTCGGCAGTGGGTCATTTAAGGGCTGAATAGTAAGCATCAACTTGAGAGTTCAATAAAATGCCGCGTTCCGACCTGGTAGTCGTGTTATAAATTTGATGTATCCGTTGATGATTGTGAACGCCATACTTGGTATATACAATAACTAGCGACCCGCTCCGCCTTCGCACGGATGCAATGTTGGTTTAGTGGTTAGATGTGCCGCCTTTGGATCAACGGGTCCCGGGTTCGATTCCGGGGTGGGGCAAGTGTCTTTGTCTAAACCAGAGGCACTGGCTCGGAGTCTGGGTGTTATTGCTATCTATAATATGTAAGTATTTACAAAAAAAAAATGCATATAATTAGTTTATCATCCATCTCGTTACCATAACACAAGCATTAAGTTGCTTAGCTTGGGACGAGGTGGCGTTGTGTGAAATGTCCAAGGATATTTATTATTATTTATTTATCTAAAGTTAACACACTGAATGATTCTCTACAATATTATGCATGTATTTTATACATAAAAATCTTCCTCTTAAATCACTCTATCTATTAAAACAAACCCCTTCAAAATCCGTTGCGTAGTTTTAAATATTTAAGCATACATAGGGACGGACAGACGACAGCGACTTTGTTTTATACTATGTAGTGATAGTGAAGCATTTTTCTGCTGACTGCCAGTTACGTCCTTTTAGTTGCCTCCTACGACAACCCCAGGATGGAAGGAGTCAACATTGTGTTTTTTAAACCTGACACGACATGAACAACGCGCTATATGCACAATTAATTTTATGAAATTTTAATTCAAATTTTCTAGCACGTAAACAAAAAGCTTAAGTGGAAGTTAGCTCTCACGCCAAGTTTGCATTAGCACTGAAAGTTGCCGCATATTGTTATAACATGTAATTACAGTGTTCCATTATGAAGTTAAAAATTATAAGCGCTAATCCACCAGCGAAGGGGAAATATTTTACATAGTACAAGCTTACATGATTACAGCCTTATTTGCGACTGTTGGAATCTTTTGTACCTACAATAGCCTGAGCGCATGGTATCATAGTGTAAAGGTTTTTTTTTTTAAACCTACTTCCTCATTCTTCAAATTTCAATGGCTGTTGACCCAGTCCAACTTGAATTGCCTAACGACCAGTTTACACGGAGCTGTTGCCGCCTTTTTTTTTTGTTGTCGCTGGGGAAATGCTTTATGCATACCACCGTCCCCCGGGGGAGAGGTCGGTGATTATGTGGGACTCCGACAAGGGCCGGTATACCCTCACACGGCGCGCTTGGGGCGCCACAATTTCGTGTAAACGCATTCTACTGTGACGCCCCGGCGTGGTGCCCGCAACGGGCAAGCGACTGTCAGAGAGGGCGTCCCGGGACGCCAGTCATCGAGGCTTTCGTCGGTGGCGGTTCCCTCGACCCACCACCGGCCTCTCAGGTGAGGGCAGAAGGGGTTCGCATCGTCACGACCCCCCTCCACCCCTGCCTTCGTCCGCGGCGCGGGTCAGCCGGAGCTACCTCCTTTGCGACCCGCCCTGCAGCCCCCTTCTGCTACATAACGGCCTCGCAGAAGGAGGCCCGCCAGCCCTCGGGTTAGCGACAACCCAAGGGCGTTGGTGCACCGCAGCGGTCCAGGACTCGCAGGGCAACTCTTGAGGACGGAGGAGTCCCTGGAGCCCCAGTCCACTGCGGCGCTGTGTGCCGCTCTTCGTCTCACCTCTCCCCGTGGAGGCCCGGCATGGGAGGCCCTGGCTGGTATGGTCCCACGTATCATTAATAATAATAAATATACTTGGACATTTCACACAACGCCATCTCGTCCCAAGCTAAGCAACTTAATGCTTGTGTTATGGTAACGAGATGGATGATAAACTACTTATATAAATTTTTTTTTGTAAATACATACATATTATTGATAGAAAACACCCAGACCCGGAACAAATACTTGTAGGTCGTACAAATATTTCTTCCGTGCGGGAATCGAACCCGCGACATGCTGCGCACCACGACAAGATGGCAGCACAGTCGAGGGGGGAGCTGTTGCCGCCTAGTCTAGTCCGTGTGGTGACTGATTTTGAATGCATAGTGCTACCACTCAACATGCGATGGAGACAGCTATGCTCGGAGTTACTCTACGTGATAGAATCAGATGAGGAAATCCGTAGAAGAACTAAAGTGAACGACGTAGCTAGACAGATTGCACAGTTGAAGAGAAGGACGAACGACCTTGTGAATGTCTCTGGGAGTCGGCGGATGTAGTCTGCACGAGATGGTGCATTTTTGAAATCAATGGGGGAGGCCTATGTTCAGCAATGGACTTCTGTGGCTGATATATAGATAGAACACCCTATTCCGAACTGAAAAAGCTGGTAGCTACCTCGGACAAAGAATCAGTCTAGCGATTCAAAGGGGGAACGCTGCCGGTATCTTCGGAACCTTGCCTAATGGGACTCCTTTAAATAATATATTTTAGTATTTAAGTTTTAGGTTAATTGGTATTTTTAGTCTTGTTTTATTACTAAGTTAGTGTTTATTAAAATCACTACATATTATAAAACAAAGTCGCTGTCGTCTGTCCGTCCCTATGTATGCTTAAATCTTTATAACTACGCAACGGATTTTGAAGCGGTATTTTTTCATACATTGAGTGATTCAAAAGGAAGGTTTATAAGTCAATATTGCACCCGTGCGAAGCCGGGGCGGGTTGCTAGTAAATAATAAATTCCGAACTAATATTATAAGAGCCGACAAAAGGATATGACAATAACCGATAACCTATGGCCGATAACCTGGCCGCAAGAGAAGGAAAACTTGATACGAAACTGTAACTGGAGGAGTCCTGACTCAACAGTGGGTCATCTATGGGCTGAGTACTAGTTGCCGCCTGCCCTCCGCGGCCCATTTAGTGGGACCACTGATAATTGGTTAGGATAGGATTTCAGATTTCACTTTTGGGCATGTTGGTCTAGTGGTTAGATGTGACGCCTTTGGATCAACGGGTCCCAGGTTCGATTCCTGGGTCGGGCAAGTGTCTTTGTCTAAACCAGAGGCATTGGCTCGGAGTCTGGGTGTCATTTCTATCTATAATATGTATGTATTTACAAAAAAAAAATGCATATAAGTAGTTTATCATCCATCTCGTTACCATAACACAAGCATTAAGTTGCTTAGCTTGGAACGAGATGGCGTTGTGTGAAATGTCCAAGGATATTTATTATTATTTATTTATAACCGATAACCTATGGCCGATAACCTGGCTGCAGGAGAAGGAAAACTTGATACGAAACTGTAACTGGATGAGTCCTGACTCAACAGTTTTTACGAATTTCTCACAATTATAGTTTGTATATCTATACACGAACAGAAGTGCAGAATGATTTTTTTTTATCATGCATAAAATTACATTTTAAGAATAAAAAATCATTACGCACACTACCATGTGTTTGACACACACGCCTAGATACTCTTTTGTTTAATGTAGTCTGTGATGAAATTGAGAATATAACTTTATTTTTAGAACCATAATTTTAATTAATTTCGAGCCCTGGGCGACTACTAGTATTAATATAATAGTCTGTACTTTATCTTTATTAATACAATAAAGAGGATAAACTTGTATGTAAGGATGTTTGTAACTTTTTGTTAATCAAACAATTCTAGCAGGATTTAAAAAATATTTCATCATTATCGTCGTCGTTTCAGCCCATATATGACCAATTACTGAGTCGGGCCTCCTCCAAATTCATGGTGGGAAATGAGCCTACTGTGCCACGCTGGCAAGACGGGTTGGCACAGGGTTTGCATCAAGTTTTCCTTCTCTCTCGGCTATGTGATCGGCCTCTTGCGTTCTTTTAGTCGCCTCTTACGACACCCTCAAGACTGTATGGTTTGGTGACATTGTGTATTCCAAATCCATCACAACGCGGACAATTCATCATTATGATGCAATATGATTGAGGAGAGCGATGGCTGCCGCATGCGTCATGCTTGTGAACATGTGCCGTTGCTGGGGGTCGGTTGGCTCGGGCGTTAGAAGGTTAGTATTGTTGATTAGATCTGGCTGATGTTTGGCCCTTTGCGACTATTGCGCGCGTTTGCTCTCACAAACTGTCTTATCACGGCCTTGTACCTAAAAATGGCGATCTAAAAAGAGCAACTACAGAGTTTCTTGCCGGCTCTTCTCTGTAGAACTGCATTCCGAACCGGTGGTAGATGGTAAATTTTAAATTAAATATTATTTTGTTGTTTGACTTGTCAAAAGAGCTCTAATGAGCCAACTTGATTAAATAAGTTTTGAATTTGAATTTGAATATAATTTATAGTTATATGTAGGCTTTAAGCGAAGCCAAGATAAACTCGGGTGTGAAACCCATGCTTGTTAAGCTAGTTTTTTATATGTAAGTTGTATATTTCGGCATATACTCAGTAAAATATGCACAGAACAGGGAAAACGTTTCCCGTATTCTTGTAAAATATAAGATGCGTATTAAGCGTACTGATGTGTGAAGTATATTACATATTGTCGGAAGAGGGATGCCGGATCTTGATGTATGGTCACAGTAATATGGATAGACAACTATGAATAATACATCGTTACTCTAATAATAATCCGCTGGCGTATCTACGGAATAAATGATTGTGTTGACTTGCAAGAAATAGGAAATACGTATTATTAGATTTATGAAAAGATAATTTGGACTCACGACGTATTAAAATAATAAGTTTTACTTTCCAATATGTGTAATTATTTTTAAACCTATTTTTTATTTCCTATTACCTTATTTAAAATAAACAACCTCACCAACCCACACTATCCTGAGGGTGTCGTAAGAGGTGAATATAGGAGCGTTAGAGGCAGATCACCTAGCCGTATGAGAAGGAAAATTTGATACAAAGCCTGTGCCATCCGGTGTTGCCAGCGTGGCACAGTAGGCTAATTTCCCTCCATGAATTTGGAGGAGGCCCGACTCAGTAGTGGGTCATTTATGAGCTGAAACGAACACTTTATTTTTTAAACGGCAACTTTCACTACTACTACTTTTCATCCCTTTAACCGGATTTCTGGGATTCACCCCATTGCAGGGTTTAACATCAAGTTTTCCTTTCCTAGGTTTCCAGCCTTATCAGTACCATTTGTCGGCTCTTACGCCACCCTCAGGATGCAATGGGGTGGTGACGTGGTATTCTAACGTTTATTACAATGTTTGTTAAATAATTACTAATGCTTAGACCAGTGCTTGGGGGCAAATCTACGTATTTTTTTTTAAAGGAAACTTTTTCCTTGTCCATTAGGTAACGGATTTAGAATACACAATATCACTAAATCAGACCATCCTGAGGGTGTCGTACAAGGCGGACAGAGGAACGCAAGAGGCAGATCACCTTGCCGCAAGAGAAGGAAAACTCGATACAAGCCCTGTGCCAACCAGTCTTGCCATCGTGGCACATCAGGCCAATTTCCCTTCATGAATATGAAAGAGGCCCGACTCAGTAGTACCCACTATTTATGGGCTAAAATGAAACATATTAGACACCATTTTGAAACAACTGGCCTAAGATGTCACTCTACAGCTTAGATTTTCTACCACCATATATTTAAAATTTCAACAATAAAACCAAAGCGCGATATAGGCTTAGGTTAGGCTTAGGTTTGTTATAGATTCTAAAAGAGTGAGTGAGTTTTCATTTAGTTTCATTCATTTTATTTTCTAAATACAATAAATAATAAATATCCTTGGACATTTCACACAACGCCATCTCGTCCCAAGCTAAGCAATTTAATGCTTGTGTTATGGTAACGAGATGGATGATAAACTACTTATATACATTTTTTTTGTAAATACATACATATTATAGATAGAAATGACACCCAGACTCCGAGCCAGTGCCTCTGGTTTAGACAAAGACACTCGCCCGACCCCGGAATCGAACCCGGGACCCGTTGATCCAAAGGCGGCACATCTAACCACTAGACCAACGAGGCAGCATATGTAGGCTTTAAGCGAAGCCAAGATAATCTCGGGTGTGAAACCTATGCTTGTTAAGCTAGTTTTTCATATGTAAGTTACTATATTTCGGCATATACTCAGTATAATATGCACTGAAGAGGGAAAACGTTTCCCGTATTCTTGTAAAAGATAAGATGCGTATTAAGCGTACTGATGTGTGAAGTATATTACATATTGTCGGAAGAGGGATGCCGGATCTTGATGTATGGTCACAGTAATATAGACAGACAACTATGAATAATACATCGTTACTCTAATAATAATCCGCTGGCGTATCTACGGAATAAATGATTGTGTTGACTTGCAAGAAATAGGAAATACGTATTATTAGATTTATGAAAAGATAATTTGGACTCACGACGTATTAAAATAATAAGTTTTACTTTCCAATATGTGTAATTAAACTTATTTTTTATTTCCTATTACCTTATTTAAAATACACAATGTCACCAACCCACACTATCCTGAGGGTGTCGTAAGAGGTGAATATAGGAGCGTTAGAGGCAGATCACCTAGGCGTATGAGAAGGAAAATTTGATACAAAGCCTGTGCCATCCCGTCTTGCCAGCGTGGCACAGTAGGCTAATTTCCCTCCATGAATTTGGAGGAGGCCCGACTCAGTAGTGGGTCATTTATGGGCTGACACGAACACTTTATTTTTAAAACGGCAGGTTAACGTTCACTACTACTACTTTTCAGCCCTTATTATGAATGAGGGTAATTAGATTACGGGTTGGCACAGGTTTAACCTCAAGTTTTCCTTTCCTAGGTTTCCAGCCATTTGTCGGCTCTTATGCCACCCTCAGGATGAAATGGGGTTGCGACGTGGTATTCTAACGTTTATTACAATGTTTGTTAAATAATTACTAATGCTTAGACTAGTGCTTGGGGGAAAATCAACGTAATTGTTTTTAAAAGAAACCATATTACCATTTTCAGTGTCCATTAGGTAACGGATTTAGAATACACAATATCACTAAACCAGACCATCCTGAGGGTGTCGTACGAGGCGAACAGAGGAACGCAAGAGGCAGATCACCTTGCCGCAAGAGAAGGAAAATTCGATACAAGCCCTGTGCCAACCCGTCTTGCCATCGTGGCACAGCAGGCCAATTTCCCTTCCTCAATATGAAAGAGGCCCGACTCAGTAGTACCCACCATTTATGGGCTAAAATGAAACATATTAGACACCATTTTGAAACAACTGGCCTAAGATGTCAGTCTTCAGCTTAGATTTTCTACCACCATATATTTATAATTTCAACAATAAAACCAAAGGCTATGTCGGTTTGTTATAGATTCTAAAAGAGTGAGTGACTTTTCATTCATTTTATTTTCTAAATACAATACCTCGAAATCCTTCTTAACTAGTTATTGAAGAAAGTTTAAAAGAAAATGGAACTGTAGATACTTTTTTTACTTTATTTACATACTAGTGGCCCGCCCCGGCTTCGCCCGTGCAAAGCGGGGGTGGGTTATACATATAAACATTCCCCTTGAATCACTCTATCTACTCGTATTAAACCGCTTCAAAATCCGTTGCGTAGTTTTAAAGATTTATGCATACATAGGGACGGACAGAAGAATGCGACTTTGTTTTATACTATGTAGTGATATACATATAATCCTGCCTTATTCCCGTAGAGGTAGGCAGAGACCACTTCTTTCCACTTGCTACGATCCTTACATACTTGTTTCGCTTCGTCCACTTTCATTATTCCCTTCATACATGCTCTTCGGTTTAGGGTACTCTTGACCTGGCCTTTTTTCAAGACGGTCTTGAAACGTCCGCCTAGGTCTTCCACTTCCAACACTTTCATTCACACTCGCCAACACTTTTTTCGTCAATCGTTCTTCATTCATTCTCTCGACATGGCCAAACCTATGTTTTAAAAAGGTTATTGGAACAATATTTTATTCCACTGGCCACTAGAAGGGAAACTATGTTCCAACAACTAAAATGCAATCAAAAGCACAATAAAGTCGCGACTGCAGCGGATGCAGCAATCAGTTGGCGCTGTTCGGACGCCTGCTGGGGTATTGAAAATGTAATAGAACTGACCGTAAGAGCATTTACGGAAATATTGTTCTACTGGAAATAAGTTCTAAATGGAAGTACGGGACAATTTGGGAATCTGGAATAAATATTTTGTTCTTTAGACAAAAACAATCTTAAAAACAAAAACAAAGTGGGTTCATCTATTGAGGAGTTTCTAGAATAGAATAGAATATGAAAGTACTTTATCACTTCACTATCACTATCACTACATAGTATAAAACAAAGTCGATGTTTTCTGTCCGTCCCTATGTATGCTTAAATCTTTAAAACTACGCAACGGATTTTGAAGCGGTTTTTTTTATTAGATAGAGTGATTCACGAGGAAGGTTTATATGTATAACACACCCCCGCTTTGCACGGGCGAAGCCGGGGCGGGCCACTAGTTGTATAATATAAACCAATTATAACGTGCAAAACCATCAGCGGATACATTTTTTTTAACAACAGGTCGGTATGGGGTACTATCCGAGATGACCTGGCGGAAGAAATCCAGCGGGCTTGTCTTTTTTAAACGCCATATTAAAACAACCGTTTTAATAAAAACAAATTTCTCTGGTTCCGAAAGGCACTCAACTTTTTAGATTATTATAATTGAATACGATAAGTAAAAAATAAATAAGTACCTGTGAAACTTATAACCTAACCTAAGTTAACTTTTGCTGTTAATAACTCTGGGATAACTCAAAAACTGAAACAGCAGAATTAAGTCAATCCAGTGAGCCAACAAACCCCAATTCCGGCGCCCGTTAACAAGAATAACGCATGTAGCAGCCATCGATCCTCTACTATATGAAGTGGTGATGGAAGTGGTTGACCCACCACACATCGCTCTATTTTGATGCCACAGACAGAGCTAAATATAGATTTCTCAAACTTACAACCCCGTTCTTGTTATCGTGGTTAAAGATACCCATATTTATCGTGTCACAAATTACAAACAGAACGATACATAAAGACTGAAGGCAAAAGTTATATCAGATAACACTATTTCATTATTATTGGCCAGCATAGAACTGAACCAAACAAAACCAATGGCAAAGAAAACTTTGGGTATTTTATTGAAAAGGAAAGTTTGTCTAGGTATACAGACGACTCAGAGATGTCATGGACTTTTAATGAGAAGGACACGTTTAATCGTTTAACATATTAATAAAACGTAAGTAATTTTATTAATACATTACTTCTATGCTTCTTATTTAATTTCTCAGCCCATAAATGACCCACTGCTAAGTCGAACCTCTTCCAACAACATGGAGAGCAATCAGCCTACTTACCAACTTACTACAAAGGTTGGCATAGGGTTTCGTTTCAAGTTTTCCTTCTATTGCTAGCAGCCTCTGGTTGGGTTTTCGGCCTTTTCATTTCTTTTAGTCGGCTCTTACAACACCCTCAGGATGAAATGGGGTGGAGATACTATTTATTCTAAATTTTTTCTTCTTCTAATTTTTTTTTATTCTAATCCTAAATTTGGAGATACTATTAAATCTAAACTTTAATTCCTAAATTCTAATTAAATTACTTTAATTACTTCTGTGCGCGACATGTTATTTGATGTACAGTACAGCGTGATTTTTTCAAATTATTACAGTCTGTAAACACTAGGCTTAAAGTTAACATATATTTTTTTCGGTTAAATAGTACGTCTAATATTTTTAATTAAAAAAGTATTATGCAGTAATAGTAGAACATTAGCATATTCACACATTATTCTTTAGCGATGTTTAGGTGTCGTGTATTAGCGAAAAAAGGTCTTAAATGAACACTGCCAGGTGTCTGGGCTTGTCAGCTGTTATAAGTTAAAAGTTAGACTGTCGATATGATTTCTTTGTTTTATTTTGATTGACCATGTTCTTATAATATCCGAATTAGGTCACAGCTTTGTCTTGAGTCATTCTTAGGAACTGGCGAAGATGCTGTTCAAGATAGTAGTATAAGTTCATTAAGGATTTCTGAAAAGTGTATTTAACAAACCAATGAAAAATAAAACTGTTACAAAAAAATATAAATCACTTAGTGATGTGTCCCTAGAGCTTATCGTTTCACCAGCAATTATTTTATCCCAACTAGCTAAAAACTCACTAGGTAAGTGTTAACTTCATAATTACAATTACTGAATGTAATATCGATAAGATTTTGGATTTTACCTGCTTCAAGCTGCTGCTCGGAGAGAAACACAATATCGTGTCGTATAGCGGAGTCAAGATTTAGGATTTAACTGTTTTAACAAGTCGGAGAGAAACAGAAGATCGTGTCGTATAGCGAAGTCTCGCCGGAAACAGGCCATATCATATAGCAGAGACTAAAAGAGAAGCACATACAAAATGAAGAAACGATTGGAGAATACTACACTGTAAACTTTTAACAACTATTTAAATTAATGAGAATGACGATAAATAAACATTGTACAAGGAGCCCAAATTGTTTTTGTTTATTAAAATGTGTTTATTACTTTTTAATTTCCCGCAATCACACCATATTGTCCTTTTGTTTGGCGACGCTGGAGAAATGCTTTATGCATACCGCCGCTTCTCGAGGATGGGGTCGGCGATTATGTGGGATTCCGGAAACTACTCGTCTATCCACTAAAACCCCAGCCGTATACCCTCACACGCGTAAACGCATTCCACTGTGAAACATCATAATATCCTGCGAAATATGACCATGAATAATATTAAAAAACTATTAACTCTCACTCAAGCTGTCAACTTTTATTTTCATAGAGATGACAATATGAGCTTATGAGTGTCTAATTTATTTGGTGACAGATTTAGAAATACTCAACGTATTTAACCCAGGGGTGTCATAAAAGACGACTAAAGAACACAAAAGACAGATCATCTAGCCACGAGAGATGGACAACTTGATATAAACTCTACGAGTATACTCTACCCGCTTATAGAAATAATAATTATTTAAGAAAATAATTTATTTAAAGAAATTACCCTACATTAATTTGGAGAAGGCCCGACTCAGTAGTGGGTCATATATGGACTGAAACGATGACGCTGTTGGTTATTCTTAATAAATAAATATTCCTATTATGCCAATTCAAATTCGGAGCATTTAGATTGAGATCAGTATTAGTAAATTAGTTTCTAATAAATTAGCTTCTGAACGCCTAATGTCAGGAGCTACAGTTTGCCTTATAATTTATGCGATCGCCTCATGAATAATCACTTAGAATATAATTTGCATATCGTGTTTACCGGTTTTAGCCAAAGGTACACATAACTTCTACCCACTGAATATAAACATATATATATATGTCAACGGAAAACAACAAGAACCGGAAATTTATAAATTTCCTAGGAAATTTATAAACGTCCGTAGGATTCCAAACGAGAGGTAAATTGTATTATTTTACGCTCACATTTTCGGAAATTTATAAACTTACGACGTCTCGTCGTAAATTTATAAACTAACGGATATCCATTCGTAAGATTCTAAACGGTTCGACCAATCACAGTAGAGCTTTTAATTTTACGCTTCTACAAGATACGGCAAATAACACACTGTTCTCTGATTGGTCGATGTTGATAGTGGCATGCTTGTGTCCATAGACATAGGTACAATTAGACTTGCCAAACTATAAATTTATCAGTACGTAACAGTATTTTTACTTTAAAACTAGGTAAGTACCTATAATACAGGGTTACTGTTTTACATAATATGCTAATGATCCCTAATTCACTCTACCAAAATAAAACAATAGAAATAGAGTGATGCGAAGTTAAAAAGTTTTATTAAAAAGAAAAACAATCATAAAACAATAAAGCCGGGCTTCTGCCAAAAAAACCACACATTATAAAGTTTAATTTAAAAAAAAACTAGACTTGCGAGCGATCGCTATTGGCGAATTGCCAAACTATACTATAAAAAAAATGCTTAAAAACATGTAACAAATTAAACATAATAAAATAAGGATTTCACTTAAAAAACCCCTGACATCGGACTGCATTATGGCTGAGTACACACACAATGTTCACTACATTGAGAGTCTACTCAGCCATAAATGTCAGGTTCCTAACGTTTTTATATCTGTTTCATTGATACCCTTACAATGAGTCCAAACACGATCATCTACTGTAATTTGGTAAGGAGTTGGGTATCCTATAGATTCCTGATGATGCAGCAGAGGTATATCTGATGATGCAGCAGTATCAGGTCTATGTTACCACAAGTAGACAATATCGAACAATGGCGGCGGAGAGGACGGAGAAGGAACACGTGACTTATTCAACCAATCAGAGCGCCCATGGCGTTTGGTTATTGCTACTTATTATTTTACGCGTGAGTTCAGTAAGTTTATAAATTTCCGAAAATGTGGGCGTAAAATAATACAACTTATCTCTCGTTTGGAATCCTACGGACGTTTACAAATTTCCTAGGAAATTTATAAATTTCCGGTTCTTGTTGTTTTCCGTTGACATATATGTAAATAGCTAAAGAAAACTGCCTTAAAAACCATGCACAGCATGCAAACAATATTTTTTTAATTTATTTATTTAATAATAATAATAAAAATAACATGTCAGAATTTAGCGAAGACTGGAGCCTAAACTAGGGTACCCTGTATTTTAGGTCACCATGTCTCCGCTATAACAGAGGTAAGTGAAACATTTATTAATAATAAAAAATAATTAATAGAAATCAAAACTTATGTGTGTGTGCGTGGGTGTTATGTGAGAGAAAGAATGAGAGTGAATGACATGTAAATGAAAAAGAATGAGTATAAAATGAATGTGGTACAATCTTAATATATATATTTCTTGTGTGCGTGTGTATGTGACTGAAATCCTCTTAAACGGCTGGACCGATTTGAATGAAATTTTTTGTATGCGTTTGGGTGGCACCGACGATGGTTTAGATTCACAAATCAGCCCGACAGATGGCGCTGCAGTCGGTAAACAAATATCATGCAGGACAACGTCTGCCCGGTCAGCTAGTAAATAAATAAATAACCTTGGACATTTCACAAAACGCCATCTCGTCCCAAGCTAAGCAACTTAATGCTTGTGTTATGGTAACGAGATGGATGATGAACTACTTATATACATTTTTTTTTTGTAAACACATACATATTATAGATAGAAATGACACCCAGACTCCGAGCCAGTGCCTCTGGTTTAGACAAAGACACTTGCCCGACCCGGGAATCGAACCCGGACCCGTTGATCCAAAGTCTAACCACTAGACCACTTTTCGTTGTAATTTTATAACTCAAGAACGGCTGAACCGATTTCAATGTTTTTTTTGTATGCGTTTGGGTGGCATTGTGGATGGTTTAGATTTACAAATCAGCCCGACAGATGGCGTTGCAGTCAGTAAACGGATATCATGCAGGACAACGTCTGCCCGGTCAGCTAGTTTAGTATAGAATTACGATCAGGCTGTTAATAAAAAAATACATTTCCAGTACTTTGCGTTAGTTTTAACTGTTTATAAAGGTTCTCGCTAGCAGAAGTCACAATAATATTCCCCATTAATAGAAGAATCAACACAAAATACCCTTGAAGAAAACTTCAAACCAAATTTGCATCAGGAATAGGCTTTGTTACAAAAGCGAACAATCACAAAGCACAACTTCTATTCCAAACACAAGAATCGCAAGGTCGTTACGCTAAACGTAAACGAGACTGAACCAAAAATATATGTTAAACAAGCGTTTCTCGCGAAATCGGGAGCTGACGAAGCGGAGGCTCTTATTGTGGAAATCCTCGATAATATTCACGCAGCTCTGATATAAAGTCGTGTGGTGACGGATTCAGAATACACAGTGTCACCACACCATTCCATGTTGTAGGGTGTCGTAAGAGCCGACGAAAGGAAATGTCAAGGCTGATAACCTAGCCGCAAGAGAAGGAAATTTGATACGAAACACTTTTTTTTTTTTGTTATCGCCCGGGGTAAAATCCTTTATGGACTTCCTCGCTGGCCGCGGGGGTGGCCAGCGAGGGGAGTGTGGGACTCTCCCCCATAGTGGGGGCCTACCCACTAAACCTCCCCGGGGTGCTCCAACTCGCATCCTGTTGCGGCATTGTGGGATCTGATGCAGAACCACGCTGATACGAAACCCTGTGCCAACCCGTCTGGCTAGTGTGGAGCCTAATTACCCAAGAGAAGCCTAGCCTTCTATTCTATCTATCTATCTACCAGCTCTTTACGGTAAATGTATAACGCCTTTTTATAGTGGACTAGCGACCCTCTCCGGCTGCACGTGTGCAATGATGAAACTCTAAATTTATGAGTTTTGCCCTACAATATTATGGATGTATTATACATATAAACCTTCATTTTGAATCACTGTATCTATTAAAAAAACCCGCTTCTAAATCCGTTGCGTAGTTTTAAAGATTTAAGTATACATAGGGACGGACAGACAACAGCGACTTTGTTTTATAATATGTAGTGATAGCGATAGTGATAGTGATGATAATGATGATGATGAAAATGACGAGAGAAAATATTAAAAACATAAGACAGACATACAAAGTGTTGCGAACGAGAATGGGCGTCTCAATAAAAATACTGCAGTTTTACACTTTGTATTACAAATATTAGGAACTGCTTACATTGCTTTTCTAGTGGCTGTAGTCGATATTGCAGGAAATGATGGCTTCACGGTTATGATCGTTTTATTTTATTTTATTCCCAACGTTTCAGACACTTTGCAGTGTCCGTGGTCGCGGGACGACTGGATGGCAGTTGTCGCTGCGGGCTTTTATATACTGGTGTGACGCACTATTATGCCGGTGAGTCATGTTGTTTGTCACGTAGGCGCGGTGACGTGGCGGGGTACGTAACGCTGAACATATCTATGTATAACGTGCTCGGTTGATACAGAAGTCGCTCACAGTATCTTGCGGTCTTGCCATCCAGTCGTCCCGCGACCACGGACACTGCAAAGTGTCTGAAACGTTGGGAATAAAATAAAATAAAACGATCATAACCGTGAAGCCATCATTTCCTGCAATGTGTAAAGATCGTGAAAACCTAAGACATCATTATGTAGTCGATATTCCCAGGTATTGCACCCCCCAAACATCATAACACGTACACGCGATATCCTCAAGTACATGTTTCTGAGAATTTGGTCGCTACAAAAGCGATGGGGGAAAGGGATCAACAGACATTGTTTCAAGTCGTCAAACATTCGTGTGATAACCTTTATTGTATTGAACATGAAAAACGTAGAGCATTTCGTATCATGTCACGTACAAATTACGATAGGGACTTTATACATCTTGTAATAAAGTTCAGTTTTTATAACTTTATTTGACGTAGCAGATGTATTGACTATTATTAACCGACTTCAACAAAAGAGGAGATCCTCAATTCGACTGTATTTTTTTTTTAATTTGTTACCTCAGAACTATAATATGTATGTATTTAGGTACAATAAAAAAAATGTATATAAGTAGTTCACCATCCATCTCGTTACCATCAAGTTGCTTAGCTTGGGACGAGATGGCGTTGTGTGGAATGTCCAAGGATATTTATTTATATTTAACTTTCGACTTGGTGAACCGATTTTGATGATCCTGTTGATGGTTCAGTGGTTTGCTATTAAACTTGAAATCGTCGTTTCAGCCCATAAACGACCCTCTACTGAGTCGGGCCTCTTCCAAATTCATGGAGGAAATTAGCCTACTGAGCCACGCTGGCAAGACGGGTTGGCACAGGGTTTGTATCAAGTTTTCCTTCTCATACAGCTAGGTGATTTGCCTCTTACGCTCCTTTAGTCGCCTCTTACGACACCCTCAGGATAGTGTAGGTTGGTGCCATTGTGTATTCTAAATCCACACGGATAAACATGAAATAAGTGAACAAAACCATTTAACGGAAGGCAATTATGGGTCTTCTTGGACAACTAGTAGTTGTTGGTTCCGAGAAAACTTAAGAGACAAAAATTAAAAAACTTCTTGAAAAAACATGTAGACAGACTTCAAAAACGAAAAATAACCAATAATATAACTATTTGAAGTCGGTGCCAACTTAAATCGAGACGGACGTTAAATCCGTCGTTGTAGGTATGCTCAAAGCTCAAAGTTCCGTTTGGTGACCGATTTAAAATACATATTGTCACCACCCTATTCAAGCCTGAGGGTGTCGTAAGAGCCAACAAAAGGAAATTACAAGGCCGGAGATCTGGCCGAAGAGAAGGAAAACTTAAACCGAAACCCTGTGCCAACCCGTAAACAACTTAAACTAGGCTCATTACCCTCCATGTAATTGAAGGAGGCCTGACTCATTAATGGGCTGTATGGGCTAAGGGAATGCCCAAGGCACCAACTTCAAGTGGTTATACATTGGTTATTTTTCACTTCAATGTCGTTTTTCTGCCTTGTCATCTCTTACTCTTCTTCTCTCTTAGGATGCAATGGGGAGGATCAGTAGAGTCTTTATTCCCTTCTTTATTGGCCTTCTTTATTCTATTAGAAGAGTTAGAAGTGCTGCTCAGATAAGGTAGGCAAAAATTTTAACTTCTTCCTCCCTAGTGACTAAATGTTCTATCTCTATCCTGTATTTGCCTCTTGTGATTTTCACAGGATAAACTTAAACTAGGGTAAGCCCTACTTAAAATAATACTCGTCATACACAGGTTGCAATATTATACATAATAAAACAAAACAACAATTAAAAATCTTTACTGCCTTAAATCAAGTTGATAAATGTATGAATTAAGGATTTACAAATGTTCGTGCAGAGATATTTTGTCGAAAAACACACAACCTGTCATTTGCAAACGGCAAGGAGGGTCCTTGGACCGACAGCTGTCTTGCACCACATGATGACCCGAGGCTCTTAATTAATAGTTGTTCCGAGTGACGGCTTGTAGATTCAGCGATCCTTGTACCTCGTATTTAGTAAAAACAAGAATATTTAGGTTTGGGAGCAGTATTGCCACAATAGAAAGGTCATAAGTAAAAAGATCGAAGAAGAATAGAAATGACTATCAGATCGAAATGCATATAAACAATCAAAATACAGTAGCACGAAGTGTGCAGTGGAAATATGTACATAAGGCACTGACATTCTATAAGTGTACTTGATATTTAGCAGAAAATGGAACATATTCTTAAAACATCAATAATATATATTATTATAATAGTACTGTGTGATATTGTATACATAATATCATGTTGAATTATAGTAATAAAAATAAACACGTTTCTTCTGAACATATAATAATTAATTTATACTTTTCACACATTTTACAATCTCAGGATCACACAATCAGTCTACGTATATAAAAATAAGAAACATACAACATACCTAAAAACATAATAAACAACATTTATTTTAATTATTCCTACTTGTATATTAAATTATAAAGAAATGAATGTCTTATTTACTCTGCTAATGTCGAGCGTTGAAGATTAACTATGAAGATTCCAGAAAGATCCAAAATTATAAATTAACGGATGAAGGATGAAATATCGTAAGAGAAAAACAAATCATAGCTTTACTTGGCGCATTAGAATAAATTTTGAAATAATTGGACAGTATTCGAATTTACAAGCACGAAGTTTCTAGATCAATTAGGGAATCAAGCAGGGGCTAGAGGGTATATTGAATTTTGGGACATTTAAATTCTCTCCTGAACAAAAATTGCTTATGACATAATTATTTTTCAATTAACATTCTTAGATGTCAAGGTTGTATTTTATTTTCAAAGATTTGTAAAAAGTTAAATAAAAGAAAACATTCTAAGTCGCTTATAAAAGACAAGCTTAGCTTCTATATGCTTCTCCAATGAACTGTTCCTTCGGCCTCCTTCAAGTAATGTATAGGATAAAATTTAAAGTGTAAAGATCGTGAAAACCTAAGACATCATTAGGATAAAATACTCAGATTTATATGAACCTGCCTAACTAATAGTAGGCTAAAGTTAACACGATGAATAATTTTACTTGGTAACAATTTACCTACCAATACCGAAATGTCCCAAAGCATGGAATCGAGTTGATAGAGTTTGCTTTAACTACTTGCGATTAGTTAATTCGATAGACCTCATCGATTCTTGATTGGTTCTCGGGTAAGACTGTGTAGAATTAATTTACTTACATGTAACTTTCGAATGGATTAATACTGTGTAAGTTGTCAAAGGATTTCAGGTAATAATTGGGTTAGGTAACAAATTACCTAACCCAATTATTACCTGAAATCCTCAGAAGGAAGGCCGCTCCTCAAAAGGAGCGGCCTCAAAAATCCCAGGCGTATGGCTGTCATTGTGCTTTTCTCGAAGCACAATGACAAATTTATTTTATTATCGTAAGGTATAAGGCAAGGCAAGGTATAAGGCAAGTAAGTAAATTGGGTTTGATAATTAAAATTAAGACACACAATATGGCAATAGAAATCTGTACAAAGAACGATTTTTATTAGACGTCTAGGACTAAAACTTTAGCTATTAAAATTGGAGGCATACCACACAAAAGTAACGTTATAAATAATCTCTAAAAAGTTGTAATTGTTTTCTTTGTTCGATGACGGATAACGCTGTTTCAAGTGAAAAGTTAGCCTCGTATTTTCTTCGTTAAGATGTTGTGTTAGCTTTTTATAACAACACCGAAAGTGATAAGATTAACAGCTCTATCCGACTAATGTACTAAACAATCTTCTGTTTATAATGTGCTAGTATTGTTTCTATTGATTTAATTAATGCATGCTCATATTGATTTAAAATCCCAGCGACATTCGGCTGAAAAAATGTATGGGATATGGATATTTTTTCGTTTAGGTCTATCGTACTTGTGTGTTGTGAAGCGTGGGCACTTACGTTGGGGGCACGGCATAGTCCTGTGAAATGATTGGAGACTGAACGTCAACAATACAATCAATCAATTGTGAAAAATGTACGATTGTCGTGCTTGTGAAATGTGTGCTTTATATATTACTGATACGTTATATTTTAATATACCTTAAAATGCACTTAGGATCAAAATCCAAGTACAAAAGTGGCGAGAGTAGTAAGTTAGTATTTTATATTTACACCCAGCACAATATGGACTAAGGACGATACAGGCGAATTTGGGTTCTTTTCACGAAATATGTAAACCAGTCAATATCCAAAATCGGTACGCAACGTCAATTGAATGGAACTCCAATCTAAATGCCGATGGAAACTGACAGAATAGAAATTAACGTTGCAAAACAGATGACCAGTGGTACCGGCTTTCTGGAATTACTGCCTCATTAATTGTTTATTAGTACTATGTATAGAAAGCACCCTAAGACTCAACGCCTTCACTTTGTTAAGATAATCTTAGAGCGGTGCCCCCGGGACGTCAACAAAGAAAATTGGATGGGCAGTCGGCCAATAGCTTTTAATCCTCTATTCTTTTGACCCTCCTTATCTGTTTGCTCGTTGTAATCACGTTATTTTCGCAGATAGTGTGTGAATGGCTTTAATTATCTTTTGACCAAATAATTACTCACGTCGACTTGGGCTAATCGGATAATTGTTCTCTATTAAAATGTTTTTCTATTCAATCGAATTCGAATCGAATCCAAGCAAAGCGAATCGAGTCAGATGTGGACATAGCCTCAAATAATATCAGACTGGCGCGATGGCGATCAGAAATGTATCGATTTACTACTTTTTTCTTTCTAGTCAACTCTTTGTAATTTACTAGTCAACTGTGTACTAATAAGCTGACTATTATAATATTAGTAATTATTTATTTTACATCTGCGCTTTAGCTAATAAAGATAAACCCGAAACATGGGTACAATAATAATAGTTTACAATTTAAGTTGTAATTATTATTTTTTTACAAAATGTTACCACTAATACATAGTTAGTTACTGCTAGACAAACATAGTTTTATACTACACATTATAGTCGATCCATTTGTTTATACGCTACGATGCCTCTATAAGACACGCGAGGGTTGTTATTCCGGCGGTTTACAATTTAAAAGGCTTTTGTTTATGATAAAATTTTATGTATACTTTTGGTACCATATAATTAATTAATCAGATTAATCTAGCCTTCTTAAAATTCTACTTTAGTATTTTTTTTGCCTTCAAACACTAACTAAAACAAGTTCAGTTGACATTACAATTTTAATATTTAACCTTGGTTTAATGGCTGAAGTCACGTTTACGATCACGTTAATAACTTTAGGCGTTTTACTGAAGGCATTTACGATTTAAGTTGCGTGTGAAACGAGTTCCGATGGCCATGTTGGAAAACTTTATATGAGCTGAAAGATTGAAATTGCGTCTTTAAGGTTTTATGATTACACTAAACGCCATGTTCTTACTGGTTATATGAATTCTTATATAAACAATAAAATACGGTACTTTTTGTTGATACAAGTGTTTAAAGTTTTGCGAAGCGCATACCTGCATAAGACTGAACTAATGTTTCTTCATACACTTTCAATATTAAGTAATTAATAGAATGCAGTAAATAAAACTATTTAGTTACGCAGTGAAATACCCATATTATATTTTTTCAGTTGATAGGAACAGTTAATAATGACAAAACCATGGAAACCAATATTGTCTATAAATATACATTGCCAGCTACATTATTTGATAATAAACCTATTTTAACACCCCCACTTTAGCAAATAAGAGTAAAATAACATTTCTCTGCAATACCTAAACGTTTTATACAATTATAATGCTTTACAGAAGCAAGACTTTTAGTCAGTACATCAGCTGGCATATCCAATGTAGACATGTACTTTAAATTAATAATTTTGTCAGCCACCGCATCTTTGACAAAATGATACCTTATATCAATGTGCTTACTTTTACCATGAAAAGTATCATTAGCTACAAAGTTATGAGCACTTTGGTTATCATTATACAACGTTATTGTAAATAAAGTACCAGTTACTTGAGAAACCAATGCTCTAAGGTACATGGCCTCCTTGCAAGCCTCTGCAATGGACATATATTCCGCTTCCATAGTAGATAGCGCAACAGTTTTCTGTTTTCTGCTCTCCCACGATATTGCAGAACCAGACATAACAAAACAATATCCTGTATAGGACTTACGATCGACTGCGTTACTAGCCCAATCTGCGTCGACGTAACCTTCTATATTAAATTTATCTTTAACAAACTTTAAAGAATAACCTTTTGTTTTCTTTAAATAACGTAAAATGCGCTTTGCATACAACCAATGTACATGTGTATAACAATTATTAAACTGACTCAAAAAACTTACACTAAAAGATATATCAGGCCTGGTCAAGACTGACAAATACATAAGACTACCGATCAGCTGCTGGTATGGTATTTGAGTATCGCATACCTCGCCCTTGCCTATATCTAATTTATGCTCCATTGGTGTATGAGCAATTTTACAATCAACCATATTAAACTTTTCTAATAACTGCTCAATATACTGCTCTTGGTCTAGAGATATAGAATTCGACTTTTTGTCAATATTTACTCTCATACCAAGACACTGTTTGACTTCTCCTAAATTTTTAATTTTATACTTTGAACTCAAAATGGCAACTAAGTTATCCGTTTCCTTTTTATCATTTGAGTAAACAAAGAAATCGTCAACATACAGAGCAATTATTATTTTTACATTACCACTTAGCTTGGTAAATACACATGGCTCCAAATGACTACGCTTATAACCAATTTCAAGTAAACATTTGTCAACTCTTTCATACCATGAACGTGAAGACTGTTTCAAACCGTAAATTGCCCGATTTAATTTGACAAACTGTTTTGAAGCGGTGTCATTTTCGAATACATTTGGCTGAGCCATATAAATGTCTTCTTTAAGAAAACCATTTAAAAAAGCCGTCTTTACATCTAAGTGTGTAATATCTAAACCTAACTGTACAGATAGAGCAAATAACATTCTAAGTGTAGAATGCCTAACAACTGGCGAAAAAGTTTCGTCATAGTCTATACCAGGTTTTTGTGTAAAACCTTTTGCCACAAGACGTGCCCTATAACGTACACTATTGTCACCTTCGACTTTTCGTTTAAAGACCCATTTACACTGCACTAAAGTTTTATGTGAGGGGATCTCACTCACCGGTACCCACGCGTCATTATCTTTGAACGCTTGTAGCTCATCCTTCATAGCCTCAATCCATTTTTCTTTATCTGGCCTATATAGTGCCTCCCGCACACTAACAGGATCCTTTAATAAAGAGTTATGCTCACCTGTGCACATATTAGTGTAGCCATAACGTTGAGGTGGACGTCTTATCCGCTTAGGAAGTATTGGTACCTTCTCCGGTGTAGAGTTTGAAGAATCCGTAGAGCCAGTATGAGCATCATCAAATTCGACCTCAGATACATCAGACTTCGACGAATCTTCTAATATCTCATTCTCAGTTTTGGAAACAGAACTTGGCGTCGGCTCCAGAACTTCGAATGTTGGTTGAACTGTGGGTATTGGGTTCTGAACTGTTGTATTTTCCCCCACTGAAACCAATAATTCATTAGGCCTATTCAGTATGTTTTCTTGAATAATTACATCACGGCTAATGAACACAGTTCTTTTAATGGGATCGTAGACTCTGTAGCCTTTCACATTTTCTGCGAAACCAACAAGATTTTTCGACTTCATGTCCCATTTACGCCTTTTTTCTTTCGGTATGTGAACCATAACTTGGCTACCAAATATCCTGATATGGCTTAAGTCAGGCTTTTTACCCGTCCATAATTCAAACGGCGTCTTGTTATTTAAGCCCGATGCAATCGACCGATTTCGCAGATATACGGCATTATTCGTCGCTTCTGCCCATAACTCCTTGTCGAGCCCTGCATCAAATAACATACAACGTGCCTTCTCTACAATAGTTCGATTAATTCTTTCGCACATGCCATTTTGTTCTGGCGTGTATGTATTCGTCTTTTGATGAATAATACCAGCATTCTTCAAGTAATCTTCGAACTGATTGTTACAAGATTCTAAGCCATTGTCAGTTCTAAATATCTTAATCCTTCTATTCTGCTGATTTTCTACCATGGCCTTAAATTCTCTAAAATATCTAAAAACTTCGCTTTTATTTTTAAGAAAATATATAAATGCCATGCGTGTAAAATCATCTAAAAAGATTACGTAGTACCTTGAACCACCAATTGACGTCTTCTCTATTGGGCCGGCTACATCAGCATGAATAAGATCCAGCACGCCTTCACTCCTCGTGCCTGTATGTTTAAAAGGTAAACGAGATTGCTTGCCTTCACAACAAACCGTGCAGGTAAATTTATCAATCACCGCCTTATCCGAGTATGATATTCCACTCACTGCACCATCTCTCATCTTATTCATATCGACTGAATTCAAATGTCCCAATCTCCTGTGCCATAATACACTGTTAGCACCTTTGGGCGTCGTGGTCCACAAGCAATTATTGCTTTGTACTTTCAACTTATATACGCCATCAACTAAGTCAGCCATTGCCACCAAGACATTCTGCTTGTTGTAGACGTAACAGTGCTCTTTTCGAAAATCTACTTTATTTCCATTTTTTATCAACTGACTAATAGATATCAGATTAGTTGCAAGACCAGGAACGCACATAACTGATTTTAACGTAACGTCATGTGTACGTCTCTTACGTGTATTTCGTCTTGGAATAACTGTAACTATATCAATTTCACCCGAGCACAACACCGGCATAGCTTGCTTATTTGCCGCTACAATCTCCTTTATGTAAGGTTTTCCCGATGCATTTTTGATAAGCTCTTTGTCAGTTGTTAGATGGACACTAGCACCACTGTCCAGGTACCAGTCCCTTTTCGAAAAATTTCCACTCAGGAATACTGCACTAAATCAAAATCAAAATCAAAATGTTTTTTATTCGAATAAATTCTTGCGAATGCTTTCAAATAGTCAAAGATTTAAGAGAAAAAAAAAATTAAAAATAAAAATCATAAAATAAAATTAATAATTTAGTTTTTACCACCGGTTCGGAATGCCATTCCATAGAGAAGAGCCGGCAAGAAACTCCATGGTTGCTCTTTTAAATAAGAGGGTTACAATGATGGTGGTACAAACAAGTCTGACAGGTTAGTGAAAGCAATAACACGCATAAACATGTAGCACATTAAAAAATAAGAAAATAAAAATTAGTGAGGATTGTGAAATGCATTTTTCTTTTGATTAAAATCATTTTTGCAGTTTTTACCATAATGTCCAAATTGTTTACATTTGAAACATCTGACATTATTTTTATTAACATGTGACATTGAACTTTTTTCTTTATTAAAACAGCCAGTGCCATTATGTATGCTCAAAAAGTTATTCTTTTTGCTAATAAAAGCACTCCCTGGCTCATTATCTTTCTCAACCATGTCAATTAATTTTGTTTTTATCACATCTGCTGTTATAGCAATGCCTGAATGTTCTATAGCCATAATCATAGGATAATATTTCTCCGGCAATCCTGCTAGTAATAAACAGCCAATCCATTCGTCGTTCACTTGAAACCCTGTTCCTGATAACTTTTGTCCAGTCTCGATAATCTGCGTCACATAGCTCGTCATTGACTCACAATTTTCGAGTCTAATGGATATCAGATTTCGTAACAGAGAAATTCGTCTTGAAAATCCCGAGTCATCAAACATCTGTTTCAGTTTAAGCCACAACTCTTTTGCAGTAGTCGCGCTTTTTATATGAACGTATAATGATGGATCTATTGTAAGGACTAATTTGGCTTTAGCTTTTGCGTCTTCTGCTGAGATTTTGTCGCTTTTAATACATTCTACCATACCTTCGAGTACAAGTAAATTCTCTGCCGCAAAAGCCCAATCATCATAGTTTTCCCGGTAGCCTTGGCACACTAGATATAAATGAACTTGAAGCCATTTTCACAATCCTCCAATCGACGTAATAAAAATCTTCCTATCAAATTGAAAAAAAAAAATTGCTAAAAAACCTATGCTAGCTAAAACCTGCCTAACATACTGTTTTAAGCCTACTGGGCATAATGAGGCCCATGGCCTAATAGAATGCAGTAAATAAAACTATTTAGTTACGCAGTGAAATACCCATATTATATTTTTTCAGTTGATAGGAACAGTTAATAATGACAAAACCATGGAAACCAATATTGTCTATAAATATACATTGCCAGCTACATTATTTGATAATAAACCTATTTTAACAGTAATACTACTAGTATTGTATAGTATACTAGGACAAAATATTATTTATTTAATGATGCGATATTTTGCACTATGGTGGTAATATTTAGAACGTTTCTGTTCTTTTAATAGCTATATTTATATGAATAATTGATTCACGATTAGGTCAGCTGGATTAAGAAGTAATTTAAAAAGCAACAGTATTTTCCGTATTGTTTAATGCAATACTTGATGTTATTGAATGGGTGGAAATGATATTTATTATTTTGTAATTCGAAAGAATTCTAGAACATTTCATATCTTTAATATATTTTGCAAACGTAATATTTGGGAATAATTTAAATTTTGTGGTTTGTATTCCTAAAATTATATGATGACTAGCCATGAATAATATAACTTAAACATTTGCATAATAATGACGAAGTAGCTCGTAAAACTAAATTTAAGCGCTTTAAAGCCAAGTAAAATGTTGTTTGGTCGTGAATACCGTAGGTATAATCATAAAAGTTGGCTTACAATGTAAGTTTCCGTGTTGCAGGTAAAATGACTGTTGAGTTGAGTTGGTTGCGTAGTGTAAAAGGGGTTTACCCAAAATATTTTTAAATCAAAATTTGATTACTGCACAAAAGAAGCTCTTGTATTTTTTCTAATATATACTCGTAAGTAAATGCAATAAATATACTCAGTGACCACAGGCGTCACCAGTGACGTCGTCTGCGTTAAATTCAAATTGGGTAAGTTCCTGTTTGTCAAATGTCGCAGTTACAATTTTAATGTAATTTAGACATTACTGCATAAGACGGAATTATAAATAAAATAAAATAAATATCCTTGGACATTTCTCACAACGCCATCTCGTCCCAAGCTAAGCAACTTAATGCTTGTGTTATGGTAACGAGATGGATGATAAACTACATAAATATACATTTTTTTTTGTAAATACATACATATTATAGATAGAAATGACACCCAGACTCCGAGCCAGTGCCTCTGGTTTAGACAAAGACACTTGCCCGACCCGAGAATCGAACCCGGGACCCGTTGATCCAAAGGCGGCACATCACAACCACTAGGCCAACGAGGCATTAATAGTTGCTGTCACTTTCAGAATAATTCGGTGTGGTGACGTATTAAGAAAGATAGTGTCACCACTCTATTTCATCCTGGGGATGTCGTAATAGCTGACGAAAGGAAAGAGAAGGCCGCAAGATAAGAAAAACTTGATACCCTCTGCCTACAGGGACGGGTCAGAATCTAAAACTTCCCCACCGCATCGCACGCTGGGAATAAATAAATAAATATCCTTGGACATTTCACACAACGCCATCTCGTCCCAAGCTAAGCAACTTAATGCTTGTGTTATGGTAACGAGATGGATGATAAACTACTTATATACATTTTTTTTTTGTAAATACATACATATTATATATAGAAATGACACCCAGACTCCGAGCCAGTGCCTCTGGTTTAGACAAAGACACTTGCCCGACCCGGGAATCGAACCCGGGACCCGTTGATCCAAAGGCGGCACATCTAACCACTAGGCCAACGAGGCATTAATAGTTGCTGTCACTTTCAGAATAATTCTGTGTGGTGACGTATTAAGAAAGATAGTGTCACCACTCTATTTCATCCTGGGGATGACGGCCGCAAGATAAGAAAAACTTGATACCCTCTGCCTACAGGGACGGGTCAGAATCTAAAACTTCCCCACCGCATCGCACGCTGGGAAATAACGCGTATTGTAAAAGTCAACCCAGCACTCTGGAATGAACTACCTGCCGCGGTGTTTCCCGAGCGCTACGACATGTCCTCCTTTAAACGAGGTTTAAAAAGAGCACTCACTTCACGGTAGGCAACGGCTTGGCTCCTGGCACTGCCAAAGTCCATGGGCGGCGGTTAACATTTCCCATCAGGTGGGCCGGTAGCTCGTTTGCCACCAAGAGAAATAAAAAAAAAAAAAAAAAAAAAAACGCTTGGTGGTAGGATCTAATGGTCCGCCCGGCTAGCCCGGCTAGCCACCCTCACATCTAAGTCCGGCGCCAAGCAGTTTTACTGTGTACCGTCGTGTGCACGTGATAGCCGGTGCCCGACAGGGCATTTCCTCGAATTGACTGCCTCGTTAGTCTAGTGGTTATATGTGCCGCCTTTGGATCAACGGGTCCCGGGTTCGATTCCGGGTTCGGGCAAGTGTCTTTGTCTAAACCAGAGGCACTGGCTCGGAGTCTGGGTGTCATTTCTATGTATAATATGTATGTATTTACAAAAAAAAATGTATATAAGTAGTTTATCATCCATCTCGTTACCATAACACAAGCATTAAGTTGCTTAGCTTGGGACGAGATGGCGTTATGTGAAATGTCCAAGGATATTTATTTATATTTATTTATTTATCTTAGACCCTGGCGTTGCTTTCCATCACGCAAGCCTAGGGCCAAAGGCATTCGAGTCACTGATAAGAATAAGGTCTGGCCAGCGTGGCAGAGTAGTCTAAGTTCTTCCACGAAGTTTGAGGAGATCGGACTCAGCAGTGCGTCAGTAATGGGCTTAGCATTAGTAGTCTGGTATTTCCGAAAAGCATAATAACCACTAACTAATGCGATCAACTAAGTATAAGTATTAAAATAAACTTAAATACTTGAAACATCGGGGTAGGCTTATTTTACTCCATCCACTTATAACATATTATATATTATTAAAATCTTAAATGCAAAAGCGAAGTATCAATATCATACTTTCAGTATAAAACAAAGTCGTTGTCATCTGTCCGTCCCTATGTATGCTTCAATCATTAAAACTACGCAACGGATTTTGAAGCGGTTTTTTAATAGATAGAGTCATTCAAGAGGAAGGTTTTTATGTATAATGCATGCATAATTGCACCCGCGCGAAGCCGGGGCGGGTCGCTAGTTAAAATAAAATGAAATGAAACTCCTAAATTCATTAGTCAGTCTTAAGTTGTTCCATGTTCCAAGAATTCCATTCTTACATTGTGAATCTGTACCTATCGCTAATAACATTTGATTTTTCATATCAGATCGGGAACCGATAAACGACGTCGATTGTTGGGAACATTAAAGAATCGCTCGAAGACTGTTACGTACCCGCAGGCATTCTAATAGAGCTCGCTGGCTTGCAAGATTGGATATAGAGTGACTGGATGTGACAGTATTAATTTGGGGTAGGTATATTCATTTATAAGAAAAACGATAGATAGGATTTTTGTGTTTAAATAGAAAAATATGACATAATATGCTTAGGAATTAAAAATTGTTATGACGAGATGTTACGACATTTTTCTAGTTAAGATCGGATCGCAGAAATTTCTATCATGAATGAATAAAATTGTGTTATAATGTGGATATTTAGACGGATTCTTTGGACTCGGTATACAGTTGACTCTTATTTAAATAATAATTCTATTATATAAATAAATAAATAATGTTGTTAAATATTTTGGCATACTGAGGAAATACGACGACTGATGGATGGGGCAGACAAGTCCTCGTATGTCTTGCACACGGTTGACCGTCCGTGAATGCAGGCGGCCCAGGAAATCCTTGGGTGATCCATGTCAAGCAGTGGACGTCTTTTGTCTTTTTTTAAATGACGATGTTGATGTATATTAAAAATAATTAAAGTCCCGGCACTTTGCTGGAGAAATTTTGTAAAATCAGTAGGTTACCTCTACTCGACAAAACGAAATTCCTACTAAATTTCTGAGCATGAGTCAATATACCTTAAAGGTGGAAATCCCAAATATATAGATAGTGTTACTTAAGCCGATAGCACATCTAGTATTCTAATTCTATTTGAGAAGTGCTTCCGTTATTAAAGGCATCAATTTGAAGGCGTGCACTCACGATCTCAGGCGACATTTATTGCCCTCTAATGTAACGTCAGTTTGGCACATCCATTCAATTACTGGTGGATGCTCTTTGTAGTAACAACCTTGAAGATAAACGCATGAATAAATCTATACTTATAATAAATCTGTAGAGAGGTCAATTCTGTACATGAAATATTTTTCCAAAATAACTATCAGCGGGTGATTAGTGATCGATACTGACGCCAAAAATGCAATCAGTAAAATTTTTGTCTGTCTGTCTGTCTGTCTGTATGTTCGTTATAGAAACAAAAACCACTCGACGGATTTCAACAAAACTTGGTACAATTGTTCTTCATACTCCTGGGCAGGTTATAGTATACTTTTCATCACGCTACGATCAATAGGAGCAGAGCAGTGAAGGGAAATGTTGGGAAAACAGGAGAACTTACTCCATTTTTTAAGCTTCCGTCGCGTGTGCAGCCTTAATAGTTAAAGCTACACAGAAATCATATATGACGGAAATGTTCTCCTTAAAATTATATAAAAAATATTCCAAGACAGCAAATGTCTATCTTTTATGGTTGACTCACAATAACACGTGTAACTCCCGATAGCTTAGCAGTTCAGAGCTTTCTGATTATATTTGTCTACTCTTACGTTTATAACACTCTCAATCATCCCTAATTAATAAATTTTAACATTATTACCTATTTAATAAAAAAAGAATCATAGAAATCGGTACAGAAACACCAAAGTTATTCATGAAATACGCTAATAAACCATCGCGCGTGATTACTGAATCATGCTTTAAGGATTATTTTTGTGTAACCGTCGCATCGGGTCGTCGCGGGAGGTTTAAAAGGGCGGGGGATCCACACGCGAACTTCATACAATATTTGGATTTGGCTGATGATGCGAGTAGACGTTCCGAGTATTCGCCCTTATTGACAGGCAATATTGTTTATCAGCGCGACTTTCAGTCTTTACAATAATTTAGTTTATTTAATTTTCTTTTGTTGTTATTTCATAAAATAGGTATTAGTTATTTTGGTGGCGTGTTATATTCGTTCAAATTACAAATTATTAATAGTTATTTCTTTTTAGGCGAAGTTAAGTAGTAGTTAGTTAGTAGTAGGTAAGTTTTGGTTAATTTATGTTCAGTTTTTTTTAATAATAATAATAAGTAAGTAAAAGCGTAGGTACTTTTATTAATTAAAGGTATAGGTATTATTAATTATGTTATAGGTATTTAGTTTTAAGTGAAGTAGGATAGTTTACCCGGAAGCTATGCGCTGAAGTATTTTCGTTGTATAGGTACTTAAGCCTCATGTGAACGTGATCTAAACAATATTACCAATACATTAACTTAATAATACACAAGGAATTACACACTGATGGAGTTGCGGGCACAGCTATCTATATATATAAAACTCTTCCGTTAATGAGAGACTGACAGACAACGCACAGCGGAAACGAATGGCAGTAGAGAGCTGAAATTTGGCCTGTGTGTTTGTTGGGAGGAGTAGGCTACCACTAAGAGAGGATTATTGGAAATTCCCTCCCAACGGGGTGAAAACGGGGATAAATTGTTTTTTTCCGGAAGTCATTATTCCACGCGGACGAAGTCGCGGGCAAAAGCTAGTTAAAAATATATGAAACCAAAAAAATTACATGAACTCAAACTAAATGAAATTATTTTCTAACGATTTCTTAGGTTTTCGCGACTATTACACATTGAAAACGTCGGGAATTAAATAATGTAATATACACGCGATAAATCCGTTAAAAAGTGTTTAATTTTATTTTCTTAAGTTCATATTTCTGTTTTCTTTTTCTAATGAAAAAACTTAATATTGATTTACCTGTTCATTTATTGTACCTTACTACACTATCAGATAAGTACATGCTGAAAGTTATAATTTCATCTTAGGGGCTTTTTTAAACGCAACCACAGGAGCTACTCCTTTGCTAACAAGTTCAGTGGGCGTGGGAGAGTATTATTAACCGGCTTCAAAAGAAGGAGTATTCCATTAGTAAGAAGGAATATTCAACTGTATTTTTTATAGATTGTATCATTAATAAACCTATATGGAAAATTATTTTTTTCTATAGAAATTGATTTAGTTCTTGTAGTTTGGTGATTTAGAATACATAGTGTCACCGCCCCATTCCACCCTGAGGGTCTCGCAAGACTGTGTCGAAAATGACAAGGCCCTGAAATCTAGTCGCAGGAGAAGGAAAGCTTGATACAAAACCCGTCTGGACAGCGTGGCACAGTAGGTTAATTAAAGAGGGGGGTCCTCTGATAGGAGGAGGCTTGACTCAGCAGTGGGTCATAAAGATGGAAAATTTGATACGAATCCTTGTCGTCTAAGTAATTGGAGTAGGCCCAACTAACAGTGGTTATCTGTCCTGAGTAATAGTAGTTTGCTCAAAAACATGAAAGAAATATAGTTAGTATATTTCATTACAAGTGCGGAAAGGCTGTCGTTGCATAGAGTTCCGACAAATGTCTACCCGAGCCGAGGCGCAGCCGAATGCGAGGGTTGACAGTCGGAACAAGGTGCAATGACGGTTCCGCACGCGTACTGAACGACTATTTTTAATACAGTTGCGAAAGAATGAAGCAATTCAATGAATGAGATGAAATGAAATGAAATCTAACCTAACTCATTCAATCAAATCATTAAATCTGATATTGAAACAAATTAGTAAGTACCTAGTTTCTTTTTAGAAATATACGTATTTGCGTGAATCATAAAAACTTCTATGTTTTTTTTTAGTAAAAACTTCATGGTTGGTTTTTCCTTTTAATAGACATTATTTTGACAGTTGGGAAAGAAAACGAACTAGTTCGGGAAAGGTAAAAAAAAGCACGAGTGTGTAATAGGCTCACACCCCATAATTGTACCTGTTTCTCCTTGTTCTTTGTTAAATATGTATAGTATGTAATTAAATTTTAGTTTTAGAGAAGATTGTAACTTCATGTCAATTGTGAACTACAATAAAATTATTTTCTTTCTTTCTAATAGGCCACTTCCCGAACGCTATACGGCAATACGCCACTTTTTGAGCAACTGTATTAAAAATACTTATTTGAAATGAGTTATGATGTTAACTTCAATTTGAAATGCCTCATTCCAGAGATGATGATGTACCAGCAGTGTGAGCATTATTTATGTAAGTAGTATAAACAAAAAACTGTCTTAAAAACCATAGTCTATGTGTTTCAGAGACCTATTTTTTAGCTTTATTTGCACAGTAATTGCTTGACCTTTTGCTCAAAATAAACAAGTCACCCACACAAAAAAGTGCTCATTATAACCATCAGTGCGTTAACGTGAATAATGACTTTCGGAGTTAAAAGCAAATTACTCTTTTTAATCAACCCTTTAAAAACAAATTTTATATAATTGCTCGTTACATTCACGAATACTAACACGCATTATTTCACATAAAGGGCTTAAACATATATGTTTACTAAATGAAGGTCCAATTCGTAGAATTTCATCGTTTGAACCTGAGACGTGAACATATATCATCATCATTATATACATACTACTACTCAGTCCATACAGACCTGCTGCTGAGTCGGGACACTTCCAATGACATGGTGGGGAAGTAGACTGCCACGCTGACAAGACAGGGTTTCGTATCGAATTTCTCTTCTCTTGCGGCTTGGTTTTCAGCCTTGTCATTTCCTTTTGTAGGTGTTTCGACATCCTCAAGATAGAAAGGGGTGTGGTAAATCCATCATCACACGGAATTCATCATCATTAACACTTCACCCAAAGTAACCGAATGAGATGGGCCGCCAAGGATTTCCACAAAGTCCGGTCCAGTGCCGCCACCTGAGACCCGCCATTGAACCTTAACTAGGTTGTCCGTCAACCGTGCGGGAGGCTTACGAGCACTGGATAGATATGCTTGGTTCTACCATCAAGTTACTCAGGACGTAACGAAACCCAATACCCATAACTAAAGGTACAATCAATAGAACATGTCTATTTATCGAGTATGTATGTATATGTATATGAATTAATTAGATTACTGTTAAATAGTTAGTTAGTAGATATTTCTGTTTTTTTTTTATTCTGGCATCACTACCTACTGTAAATATTTCTTGACTGTTCCACATAAGGTTGCCTGGAAGAAATCGATTTAGCGATAAGGCCGCCTAACTGTACATTGTCTGTTTTTGCTTTTAATTCTCGTGTTTTGTATGTTTACATGTGCAAAGAAGAATAAATAAATAAATAAACATGTTAGTGATAAAAAGAATGTTTGCAACTCTCAAGAAAAAACAACCATTTATTCGTAACATCTTGGTTATAAATGAGCTCAAAAGCGCAAGAAATAAAGTATTATTAAGGAACTCGGATGACTAAGCTTGTAGGATCTAGCTGGATAGTTGGAATTTATGATTTTTATAAAATATGTTTCAGAAAAACATCGATGTCTCACTTGTACTTCAAAATTGAAAACATTACACAAATCCGTGTTTCTTTTGAATAGGTCTATGGCCTGGCCGGATGCCTATAATTTGTTATATTCTGCAAAGAAGTCTTATACATGTAATAGGGCATAAAGGATTACCACCCACTGTATAATGTGTACAGTGTAAGTGTAAAAAACGGAACCCCTGCTTCAGATGTAATCTGTATCGTGGGGGCTGTTTACAACCATGTAATTCAGGAATACAAATTACACTCAGATTCAACGCAAGTGCCCCTGGTTTCCACAAAGTCTCTTTGACACCGGCAACGATCCCGTGATCCAAAAGCGACACATCGAACCCATAGACCAAAAATGCACCTAAAAGTAGCCAAAACCCATAACTCTTAAATGGTGTTGTGTTCCGGCACGAGAGTGACGTCACCAAATCTCCATGAGGGGAAGCGTGGTGTTTTTAGCTGAAAGAATTAACTTTCCTTCAGCGGCCAGCATGTTGTCAAGGGAGCCACACCTCTCGTGTTGCAACCCATAGGAAATGTTAACCACTAACCCAGAACTGCCAAAAAAACTCTACAATATAAAAACTTTAATGATATTTTTAAACAACTAGCTGTACCCAGGGCGCACATTATAATATAAAATTAAATAATTTGATTAAATACACAAATATTAAATTAAACTTTTTTTTGTTCAGAAACCTTGCTGGGCTCATGCACAACACTTTGCTGAAGATCATCATGATAAAATGCATTGTTTACGATTCCTTAAAGGACATACAGACAAACATAATCTATGTGACGTTCAATAACATGTTCTATATTAGTGAACATTGGGTTGGTAAACCAATGATATATCAATTTAAAAGTTTTTATTTTCATAGCGCCCCAAAATGTATGCTAACGAAGCTATACTTGTAATAGAGTACCAATTTTCCCCACGCTTTCAAGTTCTTAAAACTCAGAAAGTGCCTCATCATTTTATTATATAGTAATAAGCACGAATCGTAAATTTCTAAGTAGAAAAAAGTATCCTAACTCGGGTCTTGAGTTATTACCGAACATAACACTAAATCTAAATTTGGACAGAAGTGTGGGATATAAATCTATGAGATGCTATGCGTGACTAGCGTGCGTGGTGCCTTTATGTACAATTTATTGTGGGGAGCAAAGAAATTCGATGCCTCACTCGCTCTAGGCGTCGAACTAAACGACTAAATGGAATGCGATAAGATGCATCGCGAGAGAACGCGATGCATGATGGAATCTTACTGAGGAATGATTTAAAAGACTAAGGATTTATAGGTATAGAATGCATCTTTCATTTCACCGTAGGAGAAGGGTCTAAATTATAGCTAAGCACAAAAACTAGTCGTGCCGTGTGATGACGGATTTAGCATGCATAGTGTCGCCACCCTATTTCATCCTGAGGTGGTTGTAAGAGCCGACAATAGGTCAAAAATACACACACACACTCACAGGCACATTCGGCTAATTACTCTCCATGTAGTTAGAAGACGGCCAACTCGGCAGTCATTTCTAAATAAAAATGTTTTTAAATTTGCTGTTTGTGTTTCTATGAATGAAATAGGATTATAAAAACGGTGAGAGAATTTGAAAAAAATTTTTTTTTTCATTATCATCATCATTTCAGCCAAAAGACGTCCACTGCTGGACTTAGGCCTCCCCCAAGGATTTCCACAAAGGCCGGTCCTGGGCCGCCCGCATCCTTCGTCTTCCGGCGACCTTAACCAGGTCATCGGTCTACCGTGTGGGAGGCCTACCAGCACTGCGCTTTCCGGAACGCGGTCGCTCAAGGACTTTTCTGCCCCACCGGGCGTCGGTCCTGCGCGCTATGTGCTATCTTTTTTATCTACCTATTTCGAAAAAGAACACGCTGTAAATTTTTTTTTTAAGTCAACTGCCCTTCTCCTCTTAATATATCACCTTGTATTGCGAGGGCTCTCTAAACACATTATATTATCACGAAAAAAAATACACACAGACCCAGAGAAAGCATCTCTAGTTTACACAAATTCAACCCCGAAATCACACCAGAGACACCAGATCCATAGACTGCGCATACAACTCATAGAGCAAGAACAAGGTTGGTATCTAGATAAAAATAATTTGTTTTACATAAGTAACATGAACGTTAACTTTGGTTCAAAATAGCCACCGTCAGACTTTGGTATTTGTAAATACTAAATTATGCTGCTGACCTAATTCTGAAGGCCGTTAAAAATGCATACTGTCTGTGCTTTTAGTGGAAAACGTGTTTTTAGTTTATCAAAATAGAACACCCTAGTGATAGAATAGACTCTATTAAATTTTGTTGAGATTTTTGTTTTAATAGCAACCATTTTTCAGAGCAAGACACAAATTAAGAAGAGGAGGTTGGAATCTAATGGACAGTGTTGAACTCAATTGATTCTGTAGGTCAAGCAGCGTCTGGCCCCTGCACTGTTTAAAGCCAGCAATATACGTTGGCCTAGCATTGCCGAGTGAACGCCAATACCAACGTATAGACGGTATATTTGCATTGTCTGGCCATCGCTCGGTGTCGCTCGCCTAGTTGGTTTCGATACACTTGCCCAACATGTAGGCAGTAGCACTTGCCTTGTATTAAATTGCCTACGTTCGCATTGGCCTAAGCTCGGCCAGCGTGTATTGCTGGCATAACATGTATCGCGGGGGTTGTTTACAAATATGTAATTCGCGAACATTAATGACACGCAGGCTCAGAGCAAGTGCCTCTGGTTTCACGAAGACACTTATATATACGCCCGACCCCGGAATCGAACCGGGAGGACTAGTGATTCCAAGTCCAATCAGTTGGATGGGTGTCCATTGTTTTGAAGTATGTAAACATTATCGGTTGTCCCGTTAGAAGGGATATAGATGGCATACGGCAATCAAAAGCAAATTTTTTTTGTTCGAATAAATTCTTGCGAATGCTTTCAAATTGTAAAAATTGTAACACAAAAATTAGAAAACGAATGAATTAAAAAGAAGAAAGTAAGAAGAAGAATAGTTCCAATGACTTTCCGGACGGTCTACCAGTTTCACAATATTGGAATCCAGTGCTAATCGCTGAGTTGGAAATGAATCATTAGTTGATCGGAAATAATTTGTGGAACAGTTCAATCTGCATATGTATTATACATAAGTACCTACTGGTATTGGTTTAAGTAAATGGTCTCATATTAAGGTTGTTTGTAATACTAAATTCAGTTATACGGTATTGTTTAGTCTTATTTTTAAATTAACATCAAAAGTTTATGAACTGGTTCATAAATTCACTTTTGAACTAAGAATACGGGTCTGAATCTTAGTATAAATTATGGCCGTAGAATACATTCAGTCAGTCACGTCCAATACACAATATTTTGGCATTCATACGTCATCAAATTGTGGTGTTGTTTCTCAAACTTTTCGTATCACAATTTACTTTGTAGGTAATTGCTAAGTGCTGCTTGAATAATGTTTTTAGTACTACTATTAAAACTATTACTTTTTCATTGGTAGTTTAAACGTCAATGACGCTGCTATTTTTAGCTACAGGCACATCACCTAGCCCCAAGAAAAGGAAAACTTGATGCAAATTCTGTGCCAACCCGTCTATTCTGCGTGGCACTGTAGGCTAATTGCCCTCCATCAATTTGGAGGAGGCCAGTTTCAGTAGTGGGTCAGTTTTGGGCTGAAACGACGATATTTTCATTAGACCGACTAATAAACGTCTAATAAACTATTAAAGTATTTATATTACATTTAGCGCACAATGTTGTTTTATGTACACATGTGCACAATGTGTATATGTTGTAGAAAACCAAGTAAAATATTTAGCCGTCTTCATAAAGTAAGTTCGGATACGTGTCCACTTACACTTGTGATGTATGGCTCCCCTGGGCACTTGAAAAGAAATGAGTACTGCCATTTGGGTCAACGCGTCTCTGTTTATTTTATTTGAAAGTTAAAAGACATTGTATATACACTTCAGTGTCCACGATATTTGTACTCATTAAAATTACAAATATCCATCATTTTTTCAGCCAAAAGACGTCCACTGCTAGACATGGGAGGCCAATGGGAGGCCTATAATAAAGATTTCTACAAAGGCCGGTCCTGGGCCGCCCGCGTCCATCGTTTTCCGGCGACCTTAACCAGGTCATCGGTCCACCGTGTGGGAGGCATACCAGCACTGCGCTTTCCGGAACGCGGTCGCCACTCGAGGACTTTTCTGCCCCATCGGGCGTCGGTCCTGTGCGCTATGTGCCCTGCCCACTGCCACTTAAGTTTGGCATCTTGTGGGCTATGTCGGTGACCCTGGTTTGCCTGCGTATCTCCTCATTTCTGATTCGATCTCGCAGGGAAACTCCGAGCATAGCCCTCTCCATTGCCAATGCATTCTCCATTGCCACAATAATATTGAATTCATATCGTGCTACTCGGTTCTCCACACACAATATGTCAACTTTGATTTAGCCTTTGCTCGGTCGGGTAGTCTCCCATTTTATTAAACATAATTTTATTTAACATGACATAGGCATTTTGTCTTTTTCCCATACACTGTAGTATATATTAGTAAAATGACTTCACCTTCAGTAAACCCGAATTACTCTATAGTAAAATATAGAAATTAATCTATAATTTCCTGTTTCTGGTTAGTCTTTATATTTAAACAAAGGAATAAGTTTGCTGTGCTTCATTAAATTAGGAAGACACACACAAAAATGTTGGCAAGCTGTGGACCAATATCATGATAATATATTTCTATAAGTACGTAGACGGAAATTCCCCACAAGTCTTCAGTTTATATTTCAGATCCATGATTTCGAAGTGACTTTACATTAATTGTGCTGACTAATTGTGCTGAAAAAAATATAGAAAAAAAGCGCTAACTGAGCTGCAATATCTCTCCAAGGTTAATAAAGCACATAAAAGTCGTTTAAATAACTTATTACTCCCTTGAGCGATGGCGTACTTATGGAAGTACCTCTAGTGGTCAGTCCACCCTAGGGCAGTGTTTTATCGTCAAATAGCGCCCTTTTCTTTAAACATGAGGGGAAACCATGGAAAAATGACTGTCTATTAAAATAATAGAGTGCTTTTAGTATTTTATACAATCCCCAGGAGGGACGGGAACATAGCCAAAGTTTACACCGTCGTAAATAATTGATAATTGTACAAGATAGATAATATCATAGATAACGGAATATTATATAGGGTGTCACATAAAAATTATAGTCATATCGAAAGGATTGATTGACTGAGTATCTACGAGTATAATAGTGTATTGAAAAGTTCATGCAAAAATAAATTCTTTACTTCAAAGTTTGAGACAAAATTGTCATAATTATGGGAAAACAGCGCAGTTAAGACCATGGAACTCTGATTTACTGTTCTAACCACTAAAATCCCAGCGGTATACCCTCACACGGCGCGCTTGGGGCGCCACAAGTTCGTGTAAACGCATTCTAGTGTGACGCCCCGGCGTGGTGCCCGCAACGCGGGCAAGCGATCAGAGAGGGCGTCCCGGTACACTGGGACGCCCTCAGTCATCGAGGCTTTCGTCGGTGGCGGCTCCTCCGACCCACCACCGGCCTCTCAGGCGAGGGCAGAAGGGGTTCGCATCGTCACGACCCCCCTCCACTCCTGCCTCCATCCGCGGCGCGAGTCAGCCGGAGCTCCCTCCTTTGCGACCCACCCCTCAGCCCCCTTCTGCGACATAACGGCCTCGCAGAAGGAGGCCCGTCAGCCCTCGGGTTAGTGACAACCCGAGGGCGTTGGTGCACCGCAGCCGTCCAGGACTCGCAGGGCAACTCTGAGGACAGAGGAGTCCCTGGAGCCCCAGTCGACTGCGGCGCTGGGTGCCGCTCTTCGTCTCACCTCTCCCCGTGGGCCCGCCCGGCATGGGAGGCCCTGGCTGGTATGACCCCACCGATCATTGAGGCACTCAAGCCCCTTCACCACGACAAGGTGGCAGCACAGTCGAGTGGAAACTTGACAAACGCTGTGCCAACCCGTCTAGCCAGCGTGGCACAGTAGACTAATTACCCCCTATTTAATTGGAGGAGGCTCGACTCAGTGGTTGGTTTTTTTATAGGCTGAGTGAGTAGTAGTACTAGTAATAACAAAAGCAATGTGGTAAGTTTTCACTGAAACTCACAATATCTCACTTAAACTTCAAGATTTCATTTAGAACTGTGTATTTTGATTAGCACTATGTCTTAACCACTTATGCCAAGACCCAATCAATTTTATTTATTTTGTTCTATTTTATGTAGTTTTACCAAGATTCTACTTAATGGGTTGTCGCGTTCCTAACCATGATCATCGTCGCGACTTATAAATATTATAAAACAAAGACCTCATCGGTCGTGTTTGACTGTTTGTTTGTGTGTCTGTAGATAGGTATGTTCGGGACAATCTCAATCATCACGGATTTGAAGGTAGTTCAAGGTTTTGTTGAAATTGGTTGAAATGACGTTAATGGTTATAGACGGAAAAAACCAACCATTTGGCATATTTATCGAAAGTTTCCTATATCGAGACCGGATGGTGGTATTTTTTCACCTTTTCTATAGCACTAGGTTATGCAAAGTAAAAATTATAATCCAGTTTCTAAATTAGCACCATTAAGTTAAGTATAAGTAATACTAATGTAAAATATTCGTTAATACTTAAACAGTTGCTTCACCTTTAGTCGCCTCTTACGACACCCTCAGCATGGAATGCAGTGGCGACACTATGTATTTTTAACCCGTCACCAAAAAATATAATATTTACAGTAGGTCTAATTTATAGGTTTACTAAAGAATTTTGTGTATTCCCTACTACCCGTGCGAAGTGGCGGGTCATTTGTAAAGATGAAAATTTTGTTCTCGAGTGGCGACCGCGTTCCGGAAGGCGCAGTGCTGGTAGGCCTCCCACACGGTGGACCGACGACCTGGTTAAGATCGCCGGAAAGCAGTGGATGCGGGCGGCCCAGGACCGGCCTTTGTGGAAATCCTTGGGGGAGGCCTATGTCCAGCAGTGGACTTCTTTTGGCTGAAATGATGATGATGATGATGATGATGAATCAATTAAAAGAGTAGCACTTCTAATGGAAGCCATGTAAAATGGACTCTTAAGACGACCAAATTAAATTCTCAATTTTCGTACAAATTAAGTTGACTTGAAATATTTAGACCCTTTACTTCGCCCGCTACACGTTTTGAATGTTAAAATCGTAAAAGCTGCCCGTTCCGAATTAATGGGATGATTTAACTTAATTTCCGCAAGTGAATTATGCTAAAATATTGTTTTGTTTATTGTTATTGGCATACGATGGGCTTAGTAATTACTGTGAGAAAGTTTATTTTAATTATTAACCTTTTAGTACTGTTTAAATAAAAGCTTTTAACTTAAAATGTTAATAGCTTCAAAATAACCAGTAAATAGAGAAAATATACAAACTTGTAATTTGAAATTCTAAATTACTTACTGACCGGGCAGACGTTGTCCTGCATGATATTCATTTACCGATTTCAGCGCCATCTGTCGGGCTGATTTGTGAATCTAAATAATCCTCGGTGCCACCCAAACGCAAACAAAAAAAATCATTCAAATCGGTCCAGCCGTTTAGAAGGAGTTCAGTTCAGTTTACACACGTACAGTCGAATCATTACATATTTTAAAACAAAGTCGTTGCCGTCCCTGTGTAAATCTTTAAAACTACGCATCTGATTTTGAAGCGGTTCTATTTTTAATAGATAAAGTGATACAAGAGGAAGGTTTTTAAGTATAAAACATGAATAATACTGTAGAGAAACACTAATAAAATGAGATGTTCATAATATATTATGTAAAAATTTAATGATTATTGGTTATTTTTCAATATAAATATTTTTAATTGAACACTTTTAAGCGGTTATAACTAGTGTCCGTTTTTCTCATTATTTAATTACGGACGTTTTGAATGCTTTGCAATTAACTGTTATGTGTACCGCCTATAAATTTGTTTTATTGATAACGTGCTCTGTGCACGCAGCTAACAAATGATTTTTTAAGTCTGTTTACATTTTCTTTCTTTCTATATCTTATATCTGGTTTAATTAGGTGAATAAGTCAATTAATATACAAAGGATTAAAATATACTTTGTGTAATGCAATAGACTAAATATACCTACTTTGTGCAATATAATGGACTAAAATATAATGTGTAATACAATGACCTAAAATATACTTTGTGCAATGCAATGGCCTCTGTCGAGCCTCCGAACGAGTCGGCCTTAAGATGAACATGGAGAAGACAAAAATCATCTCTAATATCCATGTCCAAACCACTCCTGTTAACATCGGAGGTTCTACTCTCGAAGTTGTTGACCATTACATTTACCTGGGACACACTGTCCAGTTAGGTAAGTCCAACTTCGAGAAAGAGGTCAATCGTCGGATCCAACTCGGCTGGGCAGCGTTCGGGAAGCTGCGAAAGATCTTCTCGTCCACAATACCGCAGTGTCTGAAGACAAAAGTCTTCAACCAATGTGTGTTGCCAGTGATGACATATGGAACAGAGACGTGGTCGCTCACTATGGGCTCCATCAGAAGGCTCAAAGTCACCCAAAGGGCAATGGAGAGGGCTATGCTCGGAGTTTCCCTGCGAGATCGAATCAGAAATGAGGAGATACGCAGGAAAACCAGGGTCACCGACATAGCCCACCGGATTGCCAAACTTAAGTGGCAGTGGGCAGGGCACATAGGTCGCAGGACCGACGTCCGATGGGGCAGAAAAGTCCTCGAGTGGCGACCGCGTTCCGGAAGGCGCAGTGCTGGTAGGCCTCCCACACGGTGGACCGACGACCTGGTTAAGATCGCCGGAAAGCAGTGGATGCGGGCGGCCCAGGACCGGCCTTTGTGGAAATCCTTGGGGGAGGCCTATGTCCAGCAGTGGACGTCTTTTGGCTGAAATGATGATGATGATGATGAATGCAATGGACCAACGTGTACGAAAAAAAATGCTTCGTGTAATATAATTGTAGGAATTTAACAGAAAATCCAATCCGACCTAAGAGGTTTGCGCATTTAGATGACAGAGGTCAGGCCACGCAGTCCATCAAAGGCGCAGAGAGGTCTTAAAGTAGCGACCTCGTCCGTCTGGACAAGTGGTTACAGACGAAGACCACTGACTAAATGACAGACTACAGCAGGCCATTATTGCTAGTTCTACGGTTGAATTTACTATTCAAATGATTTGTTGTCTACGCAGATTATAAAAAAAGTATGTAAAGTTTTTTACATTTCCGCCTAGGTCTTTGAAGAGGAAGACCTAGGCCGACGATTCAAGATCAAATCAGGGATGTCTTTAAAAAAGGCCAGGTCAAGAGTACTCTAAACCGAAGAGCATGTACGAAGGAAATAATGAAAGTGGACGAAGCAAAACAAATATGTAAGGATCGTGGCAAGTGGAAAAAAGTGGTCTCTGCCTACCCCTACGGGAAAGCGGCGTGAGTATATGTATATGCACGTATGTAAAGTTTTTACAACTCTCAGGCTACTTTACAAGTGGTGACAGCTTTTTAAAATACATTTCTGTTTTGTTGTTTCTAAACGTAGCTTTGTAAAAATGTGTCAAATATCCCGAATATATGCGCAAAATATAAAGATTTTTTATCAGAAAATTAGATCAGATCAGGCTCGGTGTTTTTAAAATTTCCTATGCAGAGGCCAGCTGAAGTGAGACCAGACCACTACAGCTAGAATAAATAATAAAAGGATATAAAAAATAAAAACGAAAGACCTAACTAACATAAATTCGAGTTTCCCAACAGCGTTTTTTCATAATTAGCTGCGGTACGTAGATTAACTCGGAGAGTGCACATTATGCGTGCAAGTTCTATAATAATCTGTTCAGGCTTAGAGCAAAGACGTGTTTTCATAGAGTGAATATTCCCGGGGAGTGATTAAACTAATTTTACATGCGGGGCAAGTTTTAACCCCACTACCATGTTTGCGTTGCCGTTGTCGCGGGGCGTCTTGGAGTCCTGGTTCGTAAGACAAACTGGCATTAGTTCAAGAAGCCGCTGTAACGGAATGAATATCATAGAAATGTAAAAAAAATTATATTAAATCCCATATTCGTCGCCAATTTGTTAAATAAAATACATTTGGTGTAAATCATCGTAATGACAAATGTCACAAAGAATTTATGATTTCTCTATAAAAAAAGAAATTAAAGAGAACAAACAGGTCTAACGACCATTCGCGATAGAGGTAGGTATTTTATTTTATTTTATATAAACAAAATAAAATAAATTTACGTTGATGTTATGGGGATTCTAGCACACACACACGTAAATTTATTTTATTTTGTTTATGTGAATTCGAACTTCTTGATAGCCTCTCTGTCTAAACATACGCCCTCCGGAATTAGCTCGACAAATTCAAACATCCAACTCCTTGGCTTGTACGCTGACAAGTAACGACGATCCAGCGCTAGCAGAATTTTGAGAGCCACAAAGTTAATGTACGAGTAGTCTTGATTACCCAAAGTGCATGTGGCTTGCACAAAATGGCTGGATCTTAAGTACCAGAAGTATTTTGAAATTGGAATCACGAAATTTCTAATTGAGGAAAATACAGATGCGATTGTTATTTTATTAGACGTCATGCTCAGAAAAAAAGACACAATTAATTACTGGTTGTATGTTTCATATGTCTGACAAAATCGGGTTTGCCGTCTGGTTACTTTTACGGTTACGTCTGGTATACCTACTTGTTTTACTGTATTTTCTTTTTGATAGTTGTGTTCTGAAAATGAACAACATATTTTTTTTGTACTGGCCAATGTTGCTGAGGAATGTTATTTATTTAGAGATGTTCAACCGTAAGTTTGTTGTATTTAATTAGCATACACATTCACTAAAAATGATTTTTAGCAAATAACCCAACAGAAAAAAAATAGCTCAATCATTGAGTTAAATGTACTTTGAGCTCAATATCAAAAGTGGAAACTAACCAAAAAGCAAGCTAAACAAGTAATTTGTGTTCTAGTATGTCTTTCGGTTCTTTGTGCTTATTTTTCAAGTTACGAGACTTCTGATCGTCACTGATAGTGACGAAGACGTTAAGAAAAATAGCTTTATATTTTGTACACATCATCATTATTATTAGTAAAAGCGATCATTTCGTTATGATTATTTACACTACACTATTATACGAGTAATCAAATAATGCTTGAGTAAAAGTTAATGTGTTCAACGTTGTCGTAAATGCATAATTAATTATATCATCATGATAATTCCAGCCTACAAATGATCCACTTCTCAGTCGGGCCTCCTACAAATTAATGGAGGGTGATAAGCCTACTGTGCTACGCTGGCAAGACCAGATGACCCAGTGTTTGTGTCAAGTTTTCCTTCTCATGCTTCTTGGTGGACTACCATCTTCAGCAGATTGATGATATTATGTATTCTAAATCCGTCACCACATACACTATATCACTATCACTATCACTACATAGTATAAAACAAAGTCGCTGTCGTCTGTCCGTCCCTATGTATGCTTAAATCTTCAAAACTACGCAACGGATTTTGAAGCGGTTCTTTTTAATAGATAGAGTAATTCAAGAGGAATGTTTTTATGTTATAATTGCACCCGTGTGAAGCCGGGGCGGGTCGCTAGCCAATTATATATAGAGACATATATATCTAACTTATTACTCGACTACCACGTGTAAGAAACTTCATAATATTAAACACCTAATATAACTATAGTTGGAAACAAAGGGTAACAGGAAAACTGTAGACGTGAACCATATCCACAATCCGATATGAGGAAAGTACTTTAGGAAAATATAATACAACCCTAGGATTTATGGACTTACTTATGTTAGATTAAGACCAGACAAAGTCCATAAATAACACTTTGTATGTTATGCGAATTGAAAAACCATGCGGATGGACTGGTGATCGAAGGGGAAATCGTGAATGGCATTTCTGGTAGGTAATAAACAAATACCCGGGATGCCCTCCAATAGTCGTAACACATCGGGGCGGCCTCGCGAACCTATGGCGTCCCAAAAGAGACGTTTTTTAGGGGTTTTAGTGGGTAGTAGAGTGTCCCGGGTCCTACGTAACCACTGACCCCACACCCGGGCAGCAGGTCTGAATTAAGCAATTTCCCAGCGAAAAGAAAAAAACAATTTAATAAACAAGTCCTACTTATTTAAGACCCTTGCTACTAGAGCTGATATACAGCGGGTACACTAAGCTGCAAAAAATTTTTTTTCAATTTATTCTACCATTATTTACGCGAGATTTTGTTTGAAAACTAGCTATAATATAAATTGTAGTCATCATCATAATTTCACCCCATAAATGATCCGCTGCTGAATCGGGTCTGCTCGCTGGCAAGACGGGTTGGCGCAGGATTCCGTATCAAGGTTTCCTTCTCTTGCAGTTAGGTTGTCTGCTTCTTGCGGTCCTTTAGCCGCCTCATGCGACACCCGTAGGATGAGTTGATAATTGTGTGGTTACATGTGTACATAAAAATACTATAAATTACTATCAATGAATAACGCTAAGATTGCGTATTAAATATTTGCAACGTGAGCATTTAAATACTACAAAAAAAAACATCTCTAATGTGACTGCATATTTCGGAGAAGGGTATAGAAAGAGTATGCTGTGTTCATTATCTGTAACAAACGGGAATATTGTATAATAATTGACTTAAGTTAGAAAGTGCTTCATAAGTGTTCTAGACTAGCTTTTCCTTGTAACCCTACATTTAAAAACCTGTTTACGTCATACTTGTCTAATGTCTGTAAGCGATTTACATAAAATACAGTATCACTAATTCAAGTCACCACCCCGTCTGGCCGTAATGCACTCAGCCTATTCATGACCCACTGCTGATTCAGACCCACTCCCATTACATGGAGGGTGATTCAGACCCACTCCCAACAGCACCACCCCGGTCAGAATCAAGTTTTCCTTTTATCGCATCCTACGACACCCTCAGGATCAAATGTAAGTCTATTTCTTACTGTTGAATTGGGGTGGGAGTGTGACTCACTTAAGAAGAGTAGTAGGCTAAGAAGATATAAAAAATAAACTTACAGATGCAAAAGTTAGCAAAGAAAGTGGAAATCTCTTGCCACACATGATGCTCAAAGGCCTAGTAGCCCTTTCAACAAGCAATTTCATGTTACTTTTGAACTGACGAGATCTTGGTATCCAATTGCTGTCATAGATTGCAAATGTTATCCGTTGGCTCTGCCAAAATACACATGACAAGATTTAGCATAGCTTTAACCTGATTGATGAGTAGCATTTAAATAAAAAGTTATAATAAAGTTGTGAGAAACTATCCATATACTACAATAATATACAATAATACTAATATACATAGCTCAGTAATTCCAATAGAACACAGTTAAAAAAGGTTATAGGGTAATATGCATAGCTCAGTAATTCCGAACACTCCATAAGTGGTTAAACGGGGATCAGAAAACATTCCAAAGTTTTTACTATTTCTTCAAAAATGTATAATAATTTCTATGTACTTAAAACCGACCCATTCATTAGGTTTACTAGTAACTTAGACTAAGATGCATAACTCAAAAAATGTTAATGAATTAGGAAAACCAGAAAGTGGAGATGAGCACTGATTTGAAATTTGTATTTACAAAGCTGTGAGCATAGGCTAGTACTTGTACCATTTTAGCTAAAATGTTAGTGTGAATTATATTAAGATCGAAATAGACCTTTATCATGTAGGTTAAATCACAAAATTCATGGTTTTAAAGATGATAGAGAGATGATAATTGGTTTAAAAATGACGAATTTTGTAATTTAGCATAACACAATTGGTCATGTCTATAACTTGTACCATCTTCATCTTTTGGCCCTTGTCCCACGTTAGGTGGCAGTCTCCATATACTGTCGGCGTCTTAACTACATTTATAACTTTCATAAGCATGTTCTCTTTCACAAAATCTTACCACGTTCGTACTGAAACTATCACTATAAGGTGTAGCGTTAGTTTTATTAACTTTTAAAAGAAAAGCGCGTAATGCGTTAAAGAAAAAATCATACCTTTTCAATAATTTGAGTCCCAAACCAACACGGGACCATCATTTGAAGCGTCATCACTGTCATGTAAGACGATAGGAACATGTAGTATACAGTATCAGCTGGCTATAAATAATATTTTGGTATTAAACTGCCTTGTTGGTCTAGGGGTTGGATGTGCCGCCGTTGGATCACAGGTCTGCGAGTCGATTCCTGGGTCGAGCAAGTGTCTTCTTTGTATAAACCAGAGGCACTTACTCTGAGTCTAGGTGTCATTTGTGTTTGTGAATTACATGTTTGTAAACTGCGCCCGCGATAATGCCCCTAGGGCAGTGGGTCGTTTTTTTTTAATGAGAAGAAAGGAATTATATTGTTCAAAATTCTAATTAAATATGTTTATACTACAAAGCTAACATTAGTTCTTTTCACTAAATTCCCAGTACATAGGACTTAATTGTTCGTATTTTAAACTGCCAGTGGATGTTGACACTATTAATGGAAGTCTAATCTAAAAACTATAGTACATTAAACTTACAAACTACGATCACATTTGTGAATACGTGTTATAAATATACGTAAAACATCTCATTACCAATGTAAATCTGAATAAGCATGCACAGAGGAGCCCTGAACCCAAACCAAATTGCACGAACAACATCTCACTAAAAGCTTCTTGAATTGCTTTACAAAATCTGCAAGAAAATATACAAGAATAAAATTTAAAACTAGCTAAATCTCGCGGCTGCGTTGACATGGAGCCAGCACTTTACTCGGCATTGTTACCGCGATACTAAATAGGTCCACTCGGAGATTTATCGCAACCAACAGACATACACGTAAGTACAAAATACGCAAGTTTATAAAATAAATTAGTCTAAGTTACCTTATAATACCTTATAATAACAGCTGAAATTGAAAGTCTTGAGTAGTGATTGCAAGTGGCACATAGAAATAAATACGTTCTAAATAAATAAATAAATATCCTTGGACATTTCCCACAACGCCATCTCGTCCCAAGGTAAGCAACTTAATGCTTGTGTTATGGTAACAAGATGGATGATAAACTACTTATATACATTTTTTTTTGTAAATACATACATATTATAGATAGAACTGACACCCAGACTCCGAGCCTTTGGTTTCGACAAAGACACTTGCCCGACCCCGGAATCGAACCCGGGACCCGTTGATCCAAAGGCGGCACATCTAACCACTAGACCAACGAGGCAATACTAATACTCAGCCCATAAATTATCCACTGCTGAGTCGGGACTCCTACCATTATACAGAGGGTAATTAGCCTTCTATGCCATTCTCAGCAGACGGGTCCGCAAAGTGTTTTGTTTCAAGTTTTCTTTCTCTTGCGGCTGGATTTTCAGCTGTGGCATTTTATTGACTCGTCTCTTACGACGTTGTTAGGATGGAATGGAGTGTTGACAGTATATATTCTCAAATCCTCCACCACACCACATTTCGATATGACAAGTAGACACAATTTGTATTTATTTGTAAGGGGAAAAAGTACAAGACAATTTATTGTACTTACTCGCTGATCGCTGTATAATGCTTAATACATTTGTTGATTTCAATCACATCGTTATCATTGGGCTTATTAATTCGCCTTAAAAGTGGTGTATATTCTTTTAAATCTCCCACTTTACGTGAATTCAAATCGAGAATATCCAACTGAGCTATAACGAGAAACATTATACCCAAAAGAAAAGTATCTATGTTAACATTGCACAGCATATGCACAGTAATCGAGGCAATTTGGAAAACATACGCGGGGTAGAACAACTGTGTTCTATATTGTTCTGGTATAAACTGATAGTCTGTTATAGGGTATTGTAACTCGACGCCGAATACAAAATACATGGCAATAGGCGATAGCGCATTCATTGATACACAGAAGTAAGATATTCCTTCAGTCATTGTTCTGTAAAGAAGAGAAGTCTTCTTAGCTTTTTTTATTATTTCGATACCTTCTGGCGTATTCGACTGAAATATTTCGCTCTCAAGCATTTCCAAGATAGCGTCAACCTTCTTTCTTTTTGTGTAAAACATAAGAGCTTTGAACACCACGATTACATCGGACATATAAACAGTCATTTCGTTGGCATAAACGTCCAGTTTTACTGGCAAGAATGTGAAATTGATAGTGTAGATACTGATGTGAAAGACGTGAAATATAATTAAAATAATGGTGGAATAGTATTTGTACAAGCGGCTGGATTCTTTACTAGGCCAGATGCCAAGTATTTTGAAAAAAGTAATGTTCTTTTTCAAGCAGTCTATTTGATGGAATTCCATATTCAAATATTTCAAAACGTGCTCACAGAATAGAAAATGAAATCGTTTGCGGAGGAATTCAGAAATTACTTCCTTAAATACTGTGAGGTTTAAGGCCGCATATTTACGAGCGTGTAATTATTTTTAGCCAGCTCTTTAATTTGCAGCGACGCTCTATTAAAGAACGCTGTTGACATTAAACTGGTTAATTTTCGCATCTAGGTCAAATTAATCAAACACGAAGTTGATTGATTGATTATTAATACCATCTATGTTAGTAGCCTTTACTCAAATGATGATGATATTTGATTTATTTATTACAAAAGTTAAGAAAAACAGTACCTAAGACCTTACATTTTGTGTTAATTACAAGTTTACTTTCAGATTGGTCTAGGAAAAGAAATTAATTAAATTAGAAATTAAATAATTATTATTATATACACCCCTCTGTACTAGTAAAACTGTATTACATTAAGATCGTATTCCTCGTTATCTCAGTTCAAAAAAGTACATAACGTACTAATAATGCAGTGTGAACGTTATCGAACAGTCCAAAAGACACCTATAACGAAACGAAGTTTTTTTTTTATAAAACAGGATTAAGCTATTCATGTATCATAATTACTATGAAACCAGCGGCAAAACCTTTTGAAATTTTGATATCTCACCAGCTAAAAAAACGATTAAAAAAGAATTGGTAACGCACATAGGATTTCAACTTATAAAAGCTCCATTAACTTGCTTGAAGTTTCATTAATTTTTTTCATAGAGAATATTTGTCCAATTTCTGTACAAATCAAAAAGTGTTGAAAGCTACTTTTTAACCTGATAGCCGACGTCTGGTGAAAACCCTATGGTACTGGTAATAGTACCCTCGTCAAGTGGGACGTCTTATTTATCTAGTCAAGGACGAAATCGTTCTTTCCATTGTCGTGTCAGGAAAACATACCTAATTTAAAAAAAAAAGTGTTTTAGTAAGGTCTTATGGTCACTGATGATAACTCTGATTTGATTTGACGTATTTTATTTAACACGCCTAATCATGCTTGATTTTACTCTGTCGTACAGTGATAGGTAGTAACTTAGAAAATTCCGTGTGTTGAAAGATTTGGAATAAATAGTGTTGCCTATTCATTAAATCTTAAAGGCGTCATCGTCTAACCCAGTTATAGAAAAAAAATTGTTTCAACCTGTAGTACAATCTCATTTCTTTACATCAACGTTAATTTCAAAGAAGGTGTAGCTTTCTTTCTTTTATCCATTCTTCGCTCCTTAATTTGTAGAATACTACATAAAACTGTCTCGGTATTCCTTTAGTAAAATTACATAGGTATTTCTACAGGGGTGCCACATCAAAGCTCTGTGAAATTTGAATGAATGATGTATGCGATGCTCGTTTGCAAAGCTGTGTAATTGCAGTTAGCGTTTCTTTTTTAAATGGAACGCAGTAAAGATCGTTGTGTATTATGTCAGGCAGATGTGGAGTAAGTAGCACATAGGTTCGTCGGGATGTAGCTCAGGGGAATCCCCTGTCCTCAGAGTTGTCTTTATCGGCCGCAAGACGGCTGACACGGCGCAGTAGTGGTGTGCTCCGAGCCGGCCGGAAACGCTTGTGGTTCATTGAGAGATGCCGTTAGTTTTAGTGGGTAGGTGGTATGTCTGGCTAGCGCTCACGGTCTATCCTATCTCCCGATAACTGTAGTCGGGTATTTTGTAACTGTGCGAATTGCTCTGGAAATTTCGCTATCGCGGTGTAGGACTTTTTGTTAGTTCTCGCATTTGTAGGCAATAACTACTATTTGATGTTGATAGTTCAGATTTTTCTGGTAAATTGTGTAAACACAATTTACCTATCCGTCACTATACGGATAAGCAAAGCAACGTTTGCTTATCCGGTTTCATTCTAACACGTCTACTGTTCCCAGAGATCATTCTAAAAATTGCGGTACTTTTAAAGTATCGTAAAACAGACAGCTCATCTACTCGTATGTCAGTTTTTGAAGACATAGAGCAATCTTTCCGTGTAAACACTGGTAATAAGCCAACTCAGGTTTGACTGTTGTCAGCTCACAATGGAAAAGCTAAGGTAGAATAGACCAGAAATCCATGCCCGATTTTGTAGAATATAAAAAGTCGTAGCCTAGCGGATAATGCGCAACGCAATCAACCTCCAGCCTAAGCAATATCTGGTCTAAAAAAATAACATTGGTGGTGGTAAAGCTGGTAGAGAGCAGACAAACGCTAGGTTTGTATTTTTAACTTAGTTGTTAGAAGGGAGTAGGTACTTCATTTTCCGTATAGTGCCGGATTTACATAATGTCACCAGCCTATTCAATCCTGAGGGTGTCGTACGAGCCGACGAATGGAAATGTCAAGGACGAAAACCTAACCGCAAGAGATGGAAATCTTGGAACGAAACCCCTTGCCAACGCGTCAGGCCAGCGTGGCACAGTAGGATAATTATTACCCTGCCTGTGATGGGAGGACGCCTGACCCAGCAGTGGGCCAGTTATGAGCTGAGTAGTAGTAATAGTAAATACTTTTTATATACAATATGCATTAGCTCCTAGAGATGGAAATGTGTATTTGTGTACATGTAGCTGATTTTTGTATGCTTTCGCTGTAGTCTGGTGCCCGCAATCATGGCGCACCCTCCGGTCGTCTCACATGCAAATATTTATTCGAAAATTGAATGCAGGATTCCGTACATCTCTTTTGTTCTATTTGTCTACCTGGTATGTAACTGTATCGGACGCGGAAAATTTTCGCATTTCATGCATGACCCCACTTTGGGTTCGGGAACTGTTTGTTAAGGAGTATAAGGCAGAAAGGCGCCATTTTAGTTGAATGTATAGCGCACGTTAGGGTTGATGCATATAAAAAGTGTATTAAAAAGGACGTGTAGGTATTGACATTATCGATAGTATGGACGGTATAATAAATAGGTAATTTTATCAACAACAACGTTGCCTGCCTCGTTGGACTAGTCCAACCCCTAGGAGTTAGATGTGCGGCCTTTAATCAACGGGTCCCGGGTTCGATTCCTGGGTCGGGCAAGTGTCTTTGTCTAAACCAGAGGCACTTGCTCTGGGTCTGGGTGTCTTTAGTACATGTTTGTAAACTGCCCCCGCGATACAGGTTATACCTAGTGCAGGGGTTACGTTTAAAAAAAATAGATTCGTTTTAAAAAATGACTTCAACTCGTTTGGCCGTTGTAATTCTATTGAACTGAAAATAATAACTTTTACTATTACTCAGAATATAGACTCGACTCGGCAATGGTTCATGACTCACTCCGGTTACATGAAGTGTACCTAGCCTACTGTGCTACGATGGCCAGATGGGTTGACACAGGGTTTCATATCAAGTTTTCTTTTGTTGTCTGCCTTGTCATTTCCTTTTGTCGGCTCTTACGATACCCTCAGGATGGAATGCGGTGATGACACATTATTCTAAATCCATCATCACACGGAAAAATAACATAACGTGCTTATTTTAGCATTTTAATATTCCTCTATAATGCAATATTAAAACACAATATTATATTTTTGACGTATAAACATTGAGTTAAATGTACTAGAGAAGCTATTTCAAACAAAAGGTATCGCGTAACTTGATGACAGTGGGGCAAGCGGGGGGTGTGATGTTTTCATAGATACAATCAATACGCGCAGACGCAACTTTATTTTATTATTCTGCCTACTTGTTACTGTGTGTACTACTTTCCCTACTGCATAGGGAATAAATAAAAAAGCTTAGCTATAAAAAAACTGTAAAAATATTAGAATTTTTTATAAGTTTAGTTCTGCCGTTTAGTATAGTAATCCATAGTTTTATCAGTGCTATGCTTCGTGATGCAATCTAATTTTTGTGTACTGATTTATTATGGCTCGAATTAAATGAATTCTGTTATTGAATGTTAATGGCTGATCCAGTGAATGTTAATTCAAATTTGTAAATACTTCTTTCAGCTTGCTTCACAGTATTAATCTAGTTTCATGACATGGCTAAGGAAATCTAAAAATCCAATCAAAAAACAAAGTGTGGTTTACGAGATAAATAATGATAAAAACAAACAAACATAAAATCTTTATTTTACATAATACCCTAACTGCTAAAATATACTGGATACAAGGCCTACTAAAACTATAGCATTTGTATTAGATTATAATCTTTAAAAAACGCAATAATTCAAAACTCATTGTATTAGTCATAAACTTTAAAACGCAATATCTGACTGCACTTAGCTGGTTTTCGCAGTAAACCTTATTATTATTTTAGTGTCCCTAGTTATTTAACGTCGATAGTGTCAACTCTGCGCATTCAAATGTTCTTACTCTTTGATATTCACATAAACATGGCCGCCGCAGTAAGGCGTCGTCAAGAGTTACAATAAATTGATAAAATATGACTAAATTAAGCGTGTTTTAAAGATAATATGTTGAAAAGTTACTCCTTGACTTTTACTTGTATTTCTCGAATTGTTTGAACAGTATCTCAATACACACGAAGGCATAGTTTAAAAAACAAAACATAGCACTCAAACGTGTGATGCAAGCAAGCGCTTGTCACAGACTAAACGAGTTGGAGTGCACGCGCTCCAACGCGTGTTGCAAACAATTGAGTTGAGGTGCCTCCTCTAATACGAAGGTATTTAACTCAATGGTTTAAAATTCCATTTACCTATTTCGTGTTATGCAAATAGTCCTGTAGTATTTATCATAATATTATGATTTGTGAGTTACTTAATTATTAAGATACCTATTTAATTAAGTCATAGAACACAGGGCACTTAGTTTTTATAACTTAAATCACTTCTAGAAGAACACTACTGCCAACTATTCATCATCACTACATAGTTTAAAACTAAGTCGCTGTCGTCTGTACGTCCCTATGTATGCTTAAATCTTTAAAACTACGCAACGGATTTAGAATAGTTTTTTATAATAGAGTGATTTAAGAGGAAGGTTTATATGTACAATACATGCATAATATTGTAGAGAAACACTGATAAATTTAGATGTGCTTCATTGCACCCGTGCGAAGCCGGGGCGGGTCGCTAGTGATCTATGAAAGTATCGCTACATACTCGTAGATAACTTTTCTTAACTCCATAAAGATATAAAATGTTTTACTCTACTTAAAATGTCCTATACCTTGTACCAACTGTGGTGAAACTCATACCCCTACAGTTCAATTGATAGCAGTTAGATATATTGTAGTGTATATTTTTGCTGAGGGGACTAAGTATGCCTGGAGGGGTTCGTTACGCGGCAGTCTACACTTCACTATGGGGAGTCGCTTTTGTTTGTCTGATTCAGAACGCATCATTCAGGTGTGAGGGATTGTGTTATGCGCGATCACTCTTAACAATTTACAGACACACCTACTTCTTTTGTTATTTTTTTTATGTTGAAGCTTTGGTTCTGGTTGAGTTTATACTGGCCAGGGTTGTATTCTTTCCCGGAGCATGCTCTCCTATCGGGGAGTGAACCCCGTGGCCCTGGTTCGGATAGTCGAGTATCGCCGTCGGTTTTAAGGGGGCGCAATTTACCATCTCTACGTGCCCCGGAGTCCCACGTAACCTGGCTAGTCCCAACGGACGGGAATCCATGAGGATCTATCGGACTACTTATTTTGGAGGAAAGGATTATTTCTACTGCTAATATCATGCGTCCCCTGAGAGAGGTCTGGTGACTGGTGACCTTCCTTACGCACAGCAACACCACTCAAGGTTATTTCGCCGCGGTATTCCATATTATCCGTGTGGGAATGGACTTAGAATAAATAGTCGCCATCCCCATTCTTCCTGAGAGTGTCGTGAGAGCCGACAAAAGGAAATGATAAGTCCGAAAGCCGAGCGGCAAGAGAAGCGGCCAGCGTAGCAATGGTTTATGACCCTTCCTGTGGAGAAAGGAGGCCCAACCCGATACTGGGTCATTTAAAGGTTCATTAGTAGTAGTAGTACTTCAAACAGTTCTCATACATTCATTTTCGTTTTCTTCTCAGTTTTTGTGATCGCGTTGTAATAAAACTGACATTTTAAAACGTCAAATGATTAATTCGCACTCCAAAGACAGTGCCGAAGATAGAGCACATTTCATATTTAAAGCCTTCATTAATGAACCTCTTTGGGATCGGGCTTTGATTAATTAGAAAAAATGCAAATTAGAGCGATGTTAAAGCTTCTTCACGTTATCTTTGGAAAAAGAATTTCAGTTCTGTGTTGTTCTTTATAGTTTCAAGTACTTTATTATTAATTAAATATTTATTATTTCATTTTCAGATAAAATTAGACATGTCTGTGAAAAAATGTATTATTTTAATTCAGCTAGATTTATCTTCGTTAACGTTAGAGTTTAAATAAAATAAATATCCTTGGACATTTCACACAACGCCATCTCGTCCCAAGCTAAGCAACAATTAATGCTTGTGTTATGGTAACGAGATGGATGATAAACTACTTATATGCATTTTTTTTGTAAAAACATACATATTATATTTAAATGTTAGAGTTGAATTGTGAAATGTTAAAATTAGAATACACAATTGCACCAACCATTCAATCCTATTGAACTGAAACTGGCGGAAAGGAAAAGAAAATTGATACAAACTCCACCCTGTTTCTGCAGCATGGCATTGTAGACTTATTACCCTCCATGAGTTTCGAGAAGACTGAATTCAGCGTGGAGCATTTATGGGCTAAGCTAAATATTCCATACTAGCTTTTGCGCGCGGCTTCGCCCGCGTGGGCTTCGAACCCGTGCATATTTTTTATGAACATAAAATCGGTTATTGTGACTAAACTATGATAGTTAGATATGTGCTCTCGCGGACTTTTTTGTAGATCTTTATAAGACCTACAAACCCGTAGTACATCATTTTGTTCTATTGTCAATAGTTTTTGCAGCGCACGCATAAATAGGTTTTCGATTTTACACCTTGGTTTACAAAATCGCAATTTTCATACGGATCCCTAATTCTTTTGAAAATAAAATATAGCCTATAACCTTCCTCGATAAATGGACTATCTAATACTGAAAGATTTTTTGAAATCGGACCATTAGTTCCAGAGATTAGCGCGTTCAAACAAACAAACAAACAAACAAACAAATAAACAAACAAACAAACTCTGCAGCTTTATATATTAGTATAGAGTATAGATTAAGATTGTTTTTAGGCTTCAAAGGCTTGGGTTGGGCTCACTATTATTAGAACATCTACATACGTTTATGATTGATTCTAATTGTTTTTCAATTTATATCGGGCAAGTGCGTATGTTTGCCACAAAGACACGTGCTTCGAGTCTGGATATTATTTGGATATTATATGGATATTATTTGTTCATGAATGTCATGTTTGTAAACGACCAGAGCAGGGGTTTCGTTTCGGAAAAATAACACACTTCACACTGAAATAAAAATCTTAACTTGTTCAACTACTAGGTATTTATTAGTGCGACTTATATTTTAATTAAGTAATAATTTTTAATGTTGCTGATCTTGAACACTTTTAATCAAAGTGAAGAACGAATAAGCAGTTTTCATTATCTGAAAAAAAAAACTTTCTGTTTAGATAGATAGATAGATAAAACTCTTTATTGTATTATAGAAATAAAAACAGAACACAATATAAACAACACATTACATTTGTACAAGGGGCAGTCCTATCAAACAATTTCTTACAGACAACCTTGAGATGGACATTATTAGGAAGAAGTTAAGAACTAAGTTAAGTTAGCGTGACAACAGAATTCGAAGTTATATTGTGAGGGGCATAAACGTGACGAAAACAATCTACGTCAAATAAAATCAGAAGTCAAGAATAATCAACACTCACTGAAATAAACGTAGCCAAAGACAAAGGAAATATATTTAATCCCGTAATTTGTGTCGGCTCTTTAGCTCGGCCCATGAAAATGTTTAAATTGCGTTTAAACGGCTCTGACCTTGGTATCCACTCACTATTATATGCAGCAAAAGTAAGTTCTTGACTCTGTAAAAATAAAATTTCATAATATTAATATGGTTTATCATTTTATTACATAATATTTTATACAGATACACATTACGTAAATACCTAATGATGATAATACATTTGACTTCAAATTTGAAGAGGATCTAGTGTGGTGACGGATTTAGAATACGCAACGTCACCAATCCACACCATCCTGAGGGTGTCGTATGCGGCGTCTAAAAGAACTCAAGATATGCATATATGATACTAGTGGCCCGCCCCGGCTTCGCCCGTGCAAAGCGGGGGTGGGTTATACATATAAACCTTCCCCTTGAATCACTCTATCTATTAAAAAAAACCGCTTCAAAATCCGTTGCGTAGTTTTAAAGATTTATGCATACATAGGGACGGACAGAAGAATGCGACTTTGTTTTATACTATGTAGTGATGATGCAGATCACCTCCTCCGAGTTCATGGAAGTAAATTGTCTTACTGCGCCATACTGGCTAGACGGGTTGGCACCAGGATTGTATCAAGTTTTTCATCTCTGGTGACTAGGTTGTCTGCTCTTTGCTTAACTTAAGTCGCCTCTTATGACACCCTCAGCATGATATGGTTCACCAACTTTAATTAAATTGGAAAGAAGTCAAAGATTATTATTTGAGATTATAAAATGAATCTATTTTCAAATTTATTTTGCATTATGCGTTAGGCATTATATATAATGCATTTACATTATAAATTAATATGGCTAATTGATATTTTACCTCGTACATAAGCTGTGTTCCTAAGTATCCGGGTAGAAATATTTGCATTGTCATAAGGCAAAGATACATCACCATGAACACCAAAGTCCCCATTGATGATGTCTTAAACAAATTAAAATGATTAGAATCAAATTCAAAACACCTTTATTTATACAGGGTCGAACGAAAACCCTATAGCCAGAACTAAATAACCAATAGGACACATACTACAGATGTAACTTTATCATCTGAAATGTAGTTATGAGATAGAGACAGAATAATATATAATAACGATAGATAGTTGGTTGTTTTTCGCCAAAACCTATGATTCATACAAAAAAATTGGTTCAGAAAAACTTGAATATCTCCCTAACATTTTTAGAAACACATTTTAAACACCCAACTGTTTCTTTTGACTAACCCCATGCCTTCACTTTGGATGACCTGTAGGTGATAGTTTCTGTAAATGTAGGGTTTTTTTTCACTGGGCTGTTATAAGTTGTTAAGTATGAAATTACTATCTAGCCTTCAAATAAATAAATTTTCATATGTGACCCTACTTAAGAAGTGTGGTCTAGCTAGCTACTACTACGAGATTAACTAGTAAATCAGGCAGGCTTAGTTGGCGGGTAGAGTAGAAAATAATGATTGAAAGATTTCAATATTGTGCTAAACAGGCTTCAAACTTGCCATTCCTTGCTTGCTTGCATATATCGGTGCCCATCCGAAACAAGACAATTCCAAGCATTAATCTGCTACATTCATAAGTTCTTAGTATTACAAGTGATTGTGTAGGAAACGGGTGGTATACGTCCCAAACTGACACTATATTATAAGTTACAAAACGGTCAAAGTCGACAATCAAAAGCATTTCGACTATTGAATTGGCAATTGTAAGGCAGATCGTAAGCTGGTAAATGCTTATTATTTTGTAAAAAATAAACAATAGGTATTAACCCCCGACGCAAAAATATAGGGTGTTATAAGTTTGACGTGTCTGTCTGTCTGTGGCACCGTAGCTCGCGAACGGATGAAGCGATTTCAATATAGTTTTTTTTTGTATGAAAGGTGAGTTACGGGCGAGTGTTCTTAGACATGAGTGTTCATATTTGATGAAAATCGGTTGAGCCGTTTAAAAGTTATGACGGGTGAAAGTGGGGAAGAATAACCGAATGTCTGCACATATAATCGAGTGGGGTCTCAAATGAAAGCGCATCACGTGCAATTTAACAAAATCTACATTATATTAAGTGATTAATATATATAATAAATAATTAATAAATGGTAATAAAATGGTAATAAAAATTAAATTAAAAATTTAAAAAAGGCCCCGACACTATAAAAACCTTTAAAAAGTAAAAAATAAATACATCGCGTTGGGGGACCAGGGGTCAGGTAATAAATAAGTGGGAGCGGTCCCCCAACGCGATGTATTTATTTAGTTTGGGTCCCAGGTATTAATGTTATTATTTATTGTTATCGTTAAATCTGGGTTGACGTGATACTAATATACTCGTACTATTGACACGGGCCTGGGCAAAGTAATCATCAGGAGAAGGGAGTGTGCTAAGTTCGATCTACAGTGCTTATTTGTGATGGTTGGGTTGGGTGTGATTTGTGGGGGCGTGTATTGTTCGGTTTGCAGAAATTTTCTGACAATACATTATTTTTAGTATATCTTTTTATTTCATATTTTTTTACATACCTATATTCTTAAAAAAACATTGTTATTCATAAAATATATATAAAATAATAGAAAACCCGTCGACAACGAGGTCGATGACCTAAGCTACCGACGGTTTAGGGCTCCAGAGAGAGGAACCTCCTCACGATCCTTGCCGAATCCAGGATCACTGCCTTTTGTATCAGGCCCTTAATCCAGCAACTCAGCGAGAGTTTCTTGAGATGTTGATCGAAACTCTTCGCGATAAGACGGTTTACTGAAACGACTTTCGGCACAATGATTGTTGAATCAACATGCCACGTTGCGGTAACCTCGTGTGCCAAATCGAGATACTTGGTGAGTTTCTCTTTCGGCTTTAACGAGGTTCTCGTCATGCGGGATAGTGACGTCAACAAGCATTGCCCGGCTCGCCAATCGGTCAATTATAACTATATCAGGCTTATTAGCGGGAATAGTCCTGTCAGTGATAATTGATCGATCCCAGTAAAGCGTGACATGACCATTGTCGAGAACTGGCGCAGGCTGGTATTGGTAGTAGGGCACATCAGTATCCACAAGACTATATTTAAGGGCAAGTTGTTGATGGACTATCTTGGCCACTTGCCACCATTATTATTATTATCTTCCAGTAAGTCTTGTCAAAGACTGTAAACACATAATTATCCACACAAAACACCTTGCAAACCACAATCATTAAAAAAGAGACTTACTATTAATAAACCGCACATAACCACGCAGATTATGATCGAAGCTACCCCAAATTGAAAGAACATTGTGGTGCTTATGAGTTTTTGAACTGTTGTATTGTACCTGAAAATTTGTAAATTTTTACATATCAGTTAAAAAGAGTGAATAAGGAAAATAATCCAGAAATATTTTTAACGTAAAGTTAACAAAAATGATTCTAACTGTTGAAAATGGCATTGAACGTAGTAGTTTCCAAGGTTTTGATTAGCCAATGTTATCACACTACTAAATTCAATAATTTATACAACTACTAGCTGACACGGCAATTCATATTTTCTCACCTTTTAAACCTTCCCTGGACTTACACGAATATTTCAAGACCAAAATTAGACCAAATCCGGCCAGCCGTTCTTGAGTTTTAGCGAGACTAACGAACAGCAATTCATTTTTATTTATAAATAAATAAATATCTTTGGACATTTCACACAACGCCATCTCGTCCCAAGCTAAGCAACTTAATGCTTGTGTTATGGTAATGAGATGGATGATAAACTACATAATATGCGTTGTTTTTGTAAATACATACATATTTTAGATAGAAAACACCCAGACCCGGAACAAATACTTGTAGGTCGTACAAATATTTCTTCCGTGCGGGAATCGAACCCGCGACATGCATGCATGAGTTGATCGCTCAACCACTCAGATAGATTACATTAAATGATTTACATTAAGTCTTTTAATCTGATCATTTGTTTTATCGGACTGGGCTCCATCAGAAGGCTCAAAGTCACCCAAAGGGCAAGGTAGAGGGCTATTCTCGGAGTTTCTCTGCGAGATCTAATCAGAAATGAGGAAATACCCAGGAGAACTAGAGTTACCGACGTTATCGACATGGCAATGGGCAGGGCACATAGCTCGCAGGACTGATGCCCGATGGGGCAGAAAAGTCCTCGAGTGGCGATCGCGTTCCGGAAAGCGCAGTGCTGGTAGGCCTCCCATACGGTGGACCGGCCGGTGGATGCGGACGGCTCAGGATTGGCCTAAATCCATGGGGGAGGCCTATGTCCAGCAGTGGACGTCTTGGCTGAATCCAGCTCCAACTCTGACTTTGAGCCTTCTGATGGAACCCGTAGTGAGCGACCACGTCTCTGTACCATATAAATATAAATATCCTTGGACATTTCACACAACGCCATCTCGTCCCAAGCTAAGCAATTTATTGCTTGTGTTATGGTAACGAGATGGATGATAAACTACTTATATAAATTTTTTTTGTAAATACATACATATTATAGATAGAAATGACACCCAGACTCCGAGCCAGTGCCTCTGGTTTAGACAAAGACACTTGCCCGACCCCGGAATCGAACCCGAGACCCGTTGATCCAAAGGCGGCACATCTAACCACTAGACCAACGAGGCAGTCAAATCATTACTGGCAACACAAGACTTAAGACTTTTGTCTTCAAATACTGATATTGTACTTACTCCAAAATAAGGTCGTAGTGTTTCAAATATCCCTTAAGTCTTTTGAGTTGTAAGTCATCCTGATCTTTCAATGGCAACTTTTTCTCGTTTTTGGATAACTTTAAGTTGAACAAATTATGCTTCAACATTTTCATCTGAGTAATATTGATCAACATAAGGCCCACCATAAAGGAGTCGATATTGACGTTGTACATCATGTGTCCATACATTCCAAACGATTGGTAAATGAACCAAAAAATATAATACTTCTGCCGAATTTCATCACTAAGAAAATAATATTTGCAAATCGGTAACTCCATCTGTGGCTGACTGAGAATTAAATTTAAAAATACTGGAACAAAAACTTGGCTCGCAAAAGTTATATTAGATAAAATAGTATACATCTTATAACACGATTTGTATTTAGAAGTATATTTTGAAAGTATTGCTTTGGTATCTTCATTATCCCCTTGAAATTCGTTGCTTTTAAATAAACATAGTATTTTCGTAATTTTATCGTGATTTAATAGAATCATCATTACTTTTGCCGTCACCACTATTTCTGTGAAATAAAATATTACTTCTTGTATCAATAACTCTATGATACGAGGCGTATAAAGTAAATTGAGAGTTAGGAGTATATTGTAAAATATTAATGTACTAAATAGATATATCACTGAATAATATCCATAGTACTTCATTGGATTCCTTCCTGCCCATATTCCGAAAACTTTCCAAGAAACGAAATTATTTTCAAATACGCTGTCCAACACCATTGTAGCTGAATACTGCCCAAGAAATATACCACATCTTGCCATCAATTTGCCCTTATTAAACATACGCAAATATCAAACATTTATCAAGTGCTTAATACTCATAGACCTATCTTTAAATTTTATGGGTTCTGTTTTATAAAAGGTTAATAGAAAATACTTGTACATTTCTAACTCTACGTTTGAGGGTGTAGGTAATATTAGGCTTGCTTTTCGCAAGCCTAATATTTTTTGTTAAATAAACGAAAATTGGCTTCCATTCTTTAAATTTCAATTTGTGGCAAGCCATTAGTTTTAGGTTTCTATTTTTTGATAATATCATGTGTGAGCACGAAACCTGGAAATTATTTTCTCAAATGTCAGTCTAAACATAAACTTTATTTAAGTACTCCATTTAGTATCTTTAATGTAAAATTGAAATAAAGATACAAGTACGGAATCCTAAAAGGGTGTTAATTTTCAATACTGCACTATTACAATATTCCTCGTAATACCTCATGATACCTGTCATTATGCCCTTATTAGAAAAAATACTCTGACATTATAAAGTATTAGATAATTAGATGTTCTAAAAGGGTTCACTGGTACTTCACAAAATTAATAAAAAGAGTGTTCATTTGTAAATGCGTAAATCATGTTGATCGAAGCTAGTAAGCTTCAGGGTGTTGGCAGGGTACATTTAGCTGAAGTCCGTAAGGTGACGGAATTTAGAATACATAATTTCACCACCGTATTCTATCGTCAGGGTGCCGTTAGACTGCAGAAACTGAAATAACAACCTAGCGGCATAAGAAAGAAATTAAAAGAGGTTAAGTAACGGGCTCCTCCCGTTACTTAACCTCTTTTAATTTCTTTCTCAACTTTTCCCAACTCAACCGTGGGTCATGTATATACTGACTAGTAGTAGTTAGTTATGATTTTATTCCTAAGATTTGTAGGTCTTTGTATGTCATTATATTATTAGCAATCTTGATTATTTGTGGCTAACGTGATTCTAATACTATTAGTTAATTGCATTATAATGTGCCAAATGTTTCTCAATATTATTTTTGCTTCATTAATGTTGTCGATCTTGGACATTTCTTATTAGAGTAAAAAATGAGTATGCTGTTTTCATGATCTGAAAAGAACAAAGTATAATTAAAAGAATCCGAAACATAACTAAGGCCACTCGAATTAACACAACTTTAAACAAAACACAATAAATCAAATTAATTCATCATCATTTTCATCATCATTTCAGCCAAAGGACGTCCACTGCTGGACATAGGCCTCCCCCAAGGATTTCCACAAAGGCCGGTCCTGGGCCGCCCGCATCCACTGCTTTCCGGCGATCTTAACCAGGTCGTCGGTCCACCGTGTGGGAGGCCTACCAGCACTGCGCCTTCCGGAACGCGGTCGCCACTCGAGGACTTTTCTGCCCCATCGGACGTCGGTCCTGCGAGCTATGTGCCCTGCCCACTGCCACTTAAGTTTGACAATCCGGTGGGCTATGTCGGTGACCCTGGTTTTCCTGCGTATCTCCTCATTTCTGATTCGATCTCGCAGGGAAACTCCGAGCATAGCCCTCTCCATTGCCCTTTGGGTGACTTTGAGCCTTCTGATGGAGCCCATAGTGAGCGACCACGTCTCAGTTCCATATGTCATCACTGGCAACACACATTGGTTGAAGACTTTTGTCTTCAGACACTGCGGTATTGTGGACGAGAAGATCTTTCGCAGCTTCCCGAACGCTGCCCAGCCGAGTTGGATCCGACGATTGACCTCTTTCTCGAAGTTGGACTTACCTAACTGGACAGTGTGTCCCAGGTAGATGTAATGGTCAACAACTTCGAGGGTAGAACCTCCGATGTTAACAGGAGTGGCTTGAACATGGATATTAGACATGATCTTCGTCTTCTCCATGTTCATCTTAAGGCCGACTCGTTCGGAGGCTCCACAGAGGCCATCGAGCATCGTAGTGAGGCCCTCCATGGTCTCAGCCATTACGACTATGTCGTCAGCGAATCGAAGGTGAGTGATGTACTCGCCGTTCACGTTAATGCCCAGCCCTTTCCAGTCCAGAACCTTGAAAACATCTTCCAGTGCAGCGGAGAACAGTTTCGGAGAGATAACGTCTCCCTGTCTAACACCTCGCTGCAACTGGATCGGTTTCGAGGTCTGGTCCTGGAGTCGGACTGACATGGTGGCGTTTTCATACAAGCACTTCAACACTTCGATATACCGATAGTCGACTTGGCACCTCTGGAGAGCCTGCAATACTGCCCACGTCTCGATCGAATCGAAGGCTTTCTCGTAGTCCACGAACGCCAGACAAAGTGGCAGGTTATACTTATATACTATAATTAATTCACGAGATATTAAATTAACCTTTTATTTTTCCTTGATATTATTAGTTTTTTTCTAGCAAATTAAATATCATTATTCAAATGATGCAAAAGAGATACAAAGGGATAGCGTTAAAAAATATTAAGAACCAAATAGGTACTTAAAAGTTTCATCACAATTGGGTTGCAACTATTCTAAGCTTATCGACCAACAGTTAAAATTAAATGTGGCTAGCTGAAAGCAAAATAACGAGGTATCTTAATTATCCAATTACGTAACTCACCGAAGTAAATGTGACCAATGATAAGGGGAATATCTTCAAACCTTTAATTACAATTGGAATTTTGGTTCGCTCCATAAAAAGTAGAAGGTTGCGTTTGAAATATTTTGATCTTGGTATCCATTCACATTTGTATGCCGCAAATGTTAATTCTTGACTCTACGGCAAACAAAAATGCGGTGTAATTTATAACACCCCAGATGTTGACCCTGACAATGACGTGACCACAAAGTACAATTTATAAAAGGATCATCCTTACAATTTTGCATGAATATAAAAAAACATTTTTTTATCAGCAACTTGATAAGATTGGGGAAGTTTTATATTCGGCCCTGTCCCACCACACGGGGTAAAATGTTTCATATCAAAAGGTTTCTTACTAATAAAGTTTTAATTGACTTTACGGCTGCATTAGGACCATAATAGACCATAACAGAGTTACAAAATACAATCTGTACCCCGGATGACATGCAAGATGATTAAAAAAATAGTACAAAACGCTAAAAAAAATTCCATAAACAATTATACTCTTAAACGTGATATAACGGTCTCGCTAACGAGGTAAAGACTTATTTTAAAATATTGAACAAGAAAAGACTCGGGTTTTCAACAACTGAGGTTTATATTATATCTAAAATTAATAATTACCCAGCTTTACAAACATACTCTTTCATACTGTGCTATTTATTACATCATAGCACATTTTCATGATGTGCTATGATGTAACGGGCTGAATATATTTAAATTAAAGAGTTATTATTATTTATTTTTTTATTTATCCTTGGACATTTCACACAACGCCATCTCGTCCCAAGCTAAGCAACTTAATGCTTGTGTTATGGTAACGAGATGGATGATAAACTACTTGTATACATTTTTTTTTAAAATACATACATATTATAGATAGAAATAACACCCAGACTCCGAGCCAGTGCCTCTGGTTTAGACAAAGACACTTGCCCGACCCCGGAATCGAACCCGGGACCCGTTGATCCAAAGGCGGCACATCTAACCACTAGACCAACGAGGCAGTCGAAAGAGTTAACGAGATGATATCTGTGTGATGACGGATACATAATACATAGTGTCACCACCCCATTTCATACTGAGGGTGTCGTAAGAGCCGAACAAGGCCGATAACCTAACCGCAGAGAAGGAAAACTTGATATGAAACCCCGTATGGCCAGCGTGGCACAGTTGGCTAATTACCCTCCATTTAACTGGAGGAGGCCTGACTCAGTACTGGGTCTTCTATTGGCTAAGTAGTAGTAGTAAAAGAAATATAACATTTATGAACCTTATGAGTAAGTTGTGATCCTAAAAATCCCGGTAGAAAGATCTGTATAGTCATGACAAATAGATACATCACCAAAAACACAAAAGTCTCCGTGGAAGAAGGCTGAAACAGAGTGAAGTATAAACTTAATCATTCATTAATCACAATATATTCCGTGTAGTGTCGCCATCCCATTTCATCCTGAGGGTGTCGTAAGAGCCGACAAAAGGAAATGATAAGGCCGGCAACCTAGCCGCAAGGGAAGGAAATCTTGATATGAAACCCTTTTTTTTTTTTCGCCCGGTTTAAAATTCTATATGGACTTCCTCGCCGGCCACGGGGATGGCCAGCGAGGGGAGTGTGGGACTCTCCCCCATAGTGGGGGCTTACCCACTAAACCTCCCCGGGGTGCTCCAACTCGCGTCCTGTTGCGGCATTGTGGGATCTGATGCAGAACCACGCCGCCGCTGATATGAAACCCTAAGCTAACCCCTCTAGCCTATGTGGCACAGTAGGCTAATAACCTTCCATGTAGTTGGAGGAAGCCAGACTCAACAGTGGGTTATTTATGGGCTAAGAAGTAATTTACTTCTTCAATGTGAAAGAAACTTCATCTGTCTGTTACTGATTTGGATGATTTATAAAGAAATGAGACTAATAAGAAGATGACGAAGGCTTATTCGTTGTCCGAAAATATAACTTAAATAATACAAAACATAAACGAATGTTTATCGTTATTATTGTTCTCTTGTATATAAAGTTACCATATTAAGTTTGGTAGAAATATATAGATAGATAATAAATTTGTATCCAACCGTTTCTGTATTATTAGTTAGGGTTTTATATTCAATAAAGCGACATCTATTAATAAATAAAGTTTGGGGTTAAGGTCGCGGGTAGCTGATGTTGATGCTACTGTTGATTTGTAAAGCGATTTGGTTCGTTTCACATCTATTGATTCTATTCTCATACCACGATAGGAAATTTATCAAAATAGCCTGATAGATATTTATACGAACCTTATATTTACTTGTGCTATCGTTTGCAAGTTAGACGCGTAGATACATTTCGGAAATTAATTTTTATTAACAAGTATATGGATATAACTCACCAAAAGTAAACCACACATAACAACACATATAATAGCAGAAGCTACGCCAAATTGTACAAACATTGTACCGCCTAACACCTCTTGAATAATGGCATTATATCTGGAACAAAGTACAATAATATTTTACAGTCTTGCTGAATATAATACTAGAAGCAAAACTTAATTACTGTGGAGAGCAAAGACAACTAATAATTTGTCAGCCTTTTTTGGGGGAAAGTGCTCTATTTTATGGCAGGAACCCCTCCCCTGGATTCGGATTCAAACCCGCACGCAACGTAGCGGGAATTAGGACTTAGGGGAGGCTGCTACTTGCTACTCCTATGTCCCACTTCATGAATCGAAGCATAGGCTCCATCAAGACTTGTGATCCCAGGCGCAGTGATCGAAACACGTGACACGGCGCCTACAAGGTAAACCTACGTTTTGACGCTGGACACGCTTATTGTATCCCTTCAGTTGCCTTTTAGGGACGAAAGGGTCATTAAGAACGAATAAAAATGAAATTATCGTGTAAAAAATTCAAGACTTACTCCAAAATAAGTTCATAGTGTCTTAGGTGTTTTTTCAATCTTCTTAATTGTAAAGCATCTTGATCACTCAATGGTAGCTTTTGTTCCTCAATAGACAATTTAAAATGTTCCATATTATATTTCAGCAACTTCAATTGACATATGCTCATCAACATAAGTCCAGCCATGAACGAATCGATGTTCACGTTATACATCATGTGTCCATACATCCCGAAAGACTGGTACATGAACCAATAAACGAAATAAGCTTGCCGGATCTCGTCACTCAAAAAGTAATATTTGCATATTGGCAATTCCTTTTCTGACTGATTTTGGCGCATCATATCCACAAATATTGGAACAAACACTTGGCTGCAAAAGGCAAGGTTTGATAAAACATAATAAAGCTTATAGCCAGTTCTGTAAATGGTTAGGTGGTGAAGAAATATAGCTTTTGTCGTTGTATTATCTCCTTTGAATTCATCGCACTCCAAATATTTGAACAACATTAATATTTTATCCCGTTTCAATAGAATCATTAGGACTTTTGCCGCAACTACCATTTCTGTGAAATAAAATATTACTTCACGTATAAGCAGCTCTATTGTTCGCGGGGTGTGGATCAAGTTTAATGTTAGTAATACATTGTAAGCTACGTAGTTCACAATCAAATATGGCGTCGAATAAAAAATGTAATATTTCAATGCATTCTTTCCTGGCCATATTCCAAAAAACATCCAGTGTACTAAATTGTACTTGAAAATATTGGATTGAGACATATTCCTCGCAACTGTACGCGCCGTAATGAACTGGCTTACAATGGTTGGATAAAACTCCTTAAAATTGTGTCGAAACTAATTACACTATTAGATGTATAATTTTATTTTTAACTGTCATTACATTCCGTCGTGAACTTATTAATTGAACCCACTATACGCTATCAGTTAGTTGGATTCATTTACACTGAAAAGTGTTCGTGCGACACACAAATTGCAGTGACTTTTTATTTATTTAATCAAAATCTGTTTTGTGTGTTTATTTGTAAATAATAAAAATAACTATGGGCTCTTTTAAAAGGATCAGTCACTCAAAGCGGAATGGAAAGGAGAGAGGCCGGCAAACCAGGGTTACTGACATATTCTACAAGACTGCTAATCCTTAGTGGCAGTAAATAATAATAATAAATATCCTTGGATATTTCACACAACGCCATCTCGTCCCAAGCTAAGCAACTTAATGCTTGTGTTATGGTAACGAGATGGATGATAAACTACTTATATACATTTTTTTTTGTAAATACATACAATATTATAGATAGAAATGACACCCAGACTCCGAGCCAGTGCCTCTGGTTTACACAAAGACACTTGCCTGACCCCTCAATAAATATTGCTGGTAAGCCTAATATCAAACCATCACTTAGATTTTTAAAGCCGCTAAGGGAGGTTATAAGAAACAAGGAACAGAGTTTCACCAGTCTGGAAAGGGATCCATTAGATTTTTTTAAGTACCTCTCGCGCGGCTAAAATCATGTCGGTATGAAACCCGTACTTATCTCGTCTTCTCGTATAGCATATGTTACTCAGGGATAATGAAGTAGGCCCCGTAATTGGAGGGGCCCGCCTCGGAGCTTCGGGCTTCACTAAACTAGGAGCGCCAAGGCCCCCAGGGTTGCGGCGCATGTTTCGCCATCCGAATCTCGTGGCCCTAGATCGCCGCCGGGTAGTGACAGATAACAAATAACATAAACAAAAACAGATAGTGTGGCAATCTAACGGTGAAAATTAGTTTTTTATATTTTATTCCTTTTAACCATTTTTTCTCATTTTTAACCCCCGGCGCAAAAGAGGGGTGTTATAAGTTTGACGTGTCTGTCTGTCTCTCGGTCTGTCTGTCTGTCTGTCTGTGGCTCCGTAGCTCGCGAACGGATGAAGCGATTTCAACACAGTTTTTTTTATGACAGGTGAGTTACGGGCGAGTGTTCTTAGACATGTTTGATCAAAATTGGTGGAGTCGTTTAAAAGTTACGGGGGGTGAAAGTTACATCGTAATAAGCGTGTACCTTTAAAAAGAATAAAATAAAAATTAAATTTAAAATTTAAATAAACCCCCGACACAAGGACCTAAGTTCCCTTTAAAAAGTAAAAAATAAAATAAAAAACATTGCGTTTTTATAGGGAACTTAGGTCCTTGTGTCGGGGGTTTATTTAAATTTTAAATTTTTCCTATAGGAAAGGATTTATACTGAAAACAACATAGAATATCAAGTAGACATAGTACCTTTACAATTCAAACTATACCGTTACGTTTGAGAAACAAAAAGCAAACACTTTAGGAAAATATTCTTGCGCACAGGGACAGGCTAAGTGACATCGGCGGAATTCCGCCGGCGTCGCATCGCTAATGCATCAGCCACTTAGCTTATAATATGCGACAAAAATGCACTATAACTTGGAAGTTACTACTCAGGCCTTAAATGACCCACTGCTGAGTCGGGTCGCCTCCAGCTTTATGGAGGGTAATTATCCTACTGTAATAGATTTAAAACGAACCATACCGCTTTGGACAGTGATAAAATGACAGTGGCGACATCTAGATACGGCAGCAGCTACCCGCGGCCTAAAACTACTACTACTACTTAGCCCATAAATGACCCACTGGTGAGTCGGGTCGCCTCCATCTTTATAGAGGGTAATTATCCTACTGTAATAGATTTAAAACGAACCATACCGCTTTGGACAGTGATAAAATGACAGTGGCGACATCTAGATACGGCAGCAGCTACCCGCGGCCTAAAACTACTACTACTTAGCCCATAAATGACCCACTGGTGAGTCGGGTTGCCTCCAGCTTTATAGAGGGTAATTATCGTACTGTAATAGATATAAAACGAACCATACCGCTTTGGACAGTGATAAAATGACAGTGGCGACATCTAGATACGGCAGCAGCTACCCGCGGCCTAAAACTACTACTACTTAGCCCATAAATGACCCACTGGTGAGTCGGGTTGCCTCCAGCTTTATGGAGGGTAATTATCCTACTGTAATAGTTATTATTAATAATTAGATGGAGTAGAGTAGCACGGGAGAGACAAGAATGGACAGAATTGGAGGAGGTTTTTACCGCTTTAGGCGGTCCTTACATAGAGTTTAATTAGCTTTGCTACATCTTTATATTTTATTTTGAAATTTAAATGCATGCACTTTTTATAATAATGTAAATAATATAGCATTAGTTAAGTTAAGGTTATTATGTAAGGAATCAAATAACAGTTTTAAAAAAAAATAGTTATACCCAACCATACCGCTTTAGACAGTTATAAATTGACAGCGACATCTATATACGACAGCAGCTACCCGCGTCCTAAAATTACTACTATTACTACTCAGCCCATAAATGACCCACTGATGAGTCGGACAGCCTCCAGCTTTATGGAGGGTAATTATCCTACTGTAATAGTTATAAAACGCACCATACCGCTTTAGACAGTTATAAATTGACAGCGACATCTAGATACGACAGCAGCTACCCGCGTCCTAAAACTACTACTACTACTACTTAGCCCATAAATGACCCACTGATGAGTCTGGTCGCCTCCAGCTTTATGGAGGGTAATTATCCTACTGTAATAGATTTAAAACGAACCATACCGCTTTGGACAGTGATAAAATGACAGTGGCGACATCTAGATACGGCAGCAGCTACCCGCGGCCTAAAACTACTACTACTTAGCCCATAAATGACCCACTGGTGAGTCGGGTCGCCTCCAGCTTTATGGAGGGTAATTATCCTACTGTAATAGATATAAAACGAACCATACCGCTTTAGACAGTTATAAATTGACAGCGACATCTATATACGACAGCAGCTACCCGCGTCCTAAAATTACTACTATTACTACTCAGCCCATAAATGACCCACTGATGAGTCGGGCTGCCTCCAGCTTTATGGAGGGTAATTATCCTACTGTAATAGTTATAAAACGCACCATACCGCTTTAGACAGTTATAAATTGACAGCGACATCTATATACGACAGCAGCTACCCGCGTCCTAAAATTACTACTATTACTACTCAGCCCATAAATGACCCACTGATGAGTCGGGCTGCCTCCAGCTTTATGGAGGGTAATTATCCTACTATAATAGTTATAAAACGCACCATACCGCTTTAGACAGTTATAAATTGACAGCGACATCTAGATACGACAGCAGCTACCCGCGTCCTAAAATTACTACTATTACTACTCAGCCCATAAATGACCCACTGATGGGTCTGGTCGTTTCCAGTTACATAGAGGATTATTAATTATTGCAAATAATTGGCCAGACGGGTTGGCACAGGATTTCGTTTCAAGTTTTCCTTCTCTTGCTAGATTATCGGCCTGTCATTACCTTTTCTCGGCTTTTACGGCAGCCTCAGCATGGAAATGGGATGGTGACACAATGTATTCTAAATCCGTCACCACACGGAATATGAAACGCGATAGGTATTTTGCCCCAGTTCCAACGCTAAACAGATTTATCGCATCGAAGTTTCAGGTGGCTACCAACTAGTGATTAGTCTTATTGTACTGCACTGGATGCTTTATTGTTTGCTGTTGCAGAATTGCAATATACATTTTCTGTTCAATACGTTGGCGCATGAGATATTATTGCCGTAATGAAATTTACGGCAAGAGAACAATTTAACATGGGATAAGGATATTATGGAAAACGTAATTGATATTATTTATTCCATAAACACTAACTGAAGTTATATGTACTTACATAAACACTAACTTAAGTAATAAAACATGACTAAAAATACCAATTAACCTAAAACTTAAATACTAAAATATATTATTTAAAGGAGTCCCTTTAGGCAAGGTTCCGAAGATACTGGCAGCGTCCCCCCTTTGAATCGCTAGACTGATTCTTTGTCCGAGGTAGCTACCAGCTCTTCGGTAACCTTTTTGCTATTTCCTTAAAAAGGCTTATAGCGCTAGGACCCCACGGACCAAGGGTCTCGACACCGAATGGGACAAATTCATATTCGGAGCCTAGACCCCTGTATTTGTATGCTTTTGCTTTGCTTTATAAACGTAATTTATATTTCTGACTGGTATAAACTTTGCGAGTCCGTGTGGTGTCGGATTTAGAATACATAAGGTCACCACCCCATTACATACTGAGGGTGTCATAAGAGCGAAAATTAAATGACAAGGCGGAAATCTAGCATGAGAAGGAAAACTTGAAACGAAACCCTGTGCCGACCCATCTGGCCAGCGTGGCGCAGTAGGCTAATTACCCTCCCTGCGATGGGCAAAGGCTTGACTAAGTAGCGGGTCATTTATGGGCTAAGTAGTAGTAGTAAACTTTGAAATGTATACCAGTTAATTAGTAGACTAAAAGAACTAGTCCGTGTGGTCACGGATTTAGAATACACAAGGTCACGAAATTTACATCCTGAGGTTTCGTAAGAGGCGACTAAAGGAACGTAAGATGCAAATCCACTAGCCGCAAGAGAAGAAAAACTTGAAACAAATGTTTTTTTTTTTTAATATTTACTAGACACAATAAAAAAACAAAAGTGAATAAAACAGAATGTAAGGTTACACTTTCATGTGTCTAAATGGCTGCATCTCAGCATGTTATTACAGTTCCCTGTTGAGCAAATTTTCAGCTACAGCCAGAGTGACGCGCGAACAGAAAAAGAATGAAAAAATACTGTGTTTATCTTAAAAATAGTAGATTACATGCGATAACTTTATATTCTTTATAAACTACATAATTCTAATAAATGATAGAAGGGGAAACCGTTTGAAGTCCACGGGCCAAAGTTCTTTTTTATCAGTGACATTCAACCTTTGACCCTAGGCTTGCGTGATGGAAAGCAACGCCAGGGTTTAAAACATAGCGGACAATTCAAGGAAATACCCCGTGGGGCACCGGCTCTCACATACACACTAAAATCTGCCACTATTGTGTAGGTCTAGAGATGAAACCCGTGGTAAAAGACCTAAACTTCTCAAGATAGGCGATGAAATTAGGGTGGTTAATACAAACCTTGCGCCAACCACGACGTGGCACAGTAGGCTAATTTCCCTCCATGATTATCCATGTACCATCTCAGTGATGGGTCGTTTATGGGTTGACACGACGAAAAACATAAATGTAACTAGAATATGCAATTGAGGAACAAACTGATCCACCAACTGATAGTAGGATTCACTTCAAAAGTTAACAAAAAGCTTCTCAGCAATAGGATTAGCAAAAATGGTATTGTTAATTTACGTATTGTTAAAAGTATAAGCAACTTCTAACAGCCCAGATTCTGATCTCATATTGAAATCAATCAGGACCTTTGCTCATCATATAGAAAATGTTAGGTTCAATGAGCATCTGAAAATTAGACTAAGCTAAATTTAACTCGCTTAAACTGATGACATACGAAACAGAGACGTGGTTGCTCACTATGGACTCCTACAGAAGGCTCAAAGTCACCCAAAGGGCAATGGAGAGGGCTATGCTCGGAATTTCCCTGCGAGATCGAATCAGAAATGAGGAGTTACGCAGGAAAACCAGGGTCACCGACATCGCCCACCGGATTGCCAAACTTAAGTGGCAGTGGACATAGCTCGCAGGACCGACGTCCGATGGGGCAGAAAAGTCCTCCAGTGGCGACAGACTTCCGGAAGGCGCAGTGCTGGTAGCCCTCCCACAGGATGGGCCGACGAAATTGTTAAAGTCGCCGGAAAGCAATGGATGCGGGCGGCCTAGGACCGGCCTTTGTGGAGATCCTTGGGGGAGGCCTATATCCAGCAGTCTTTTGGCTGAAATGATGATGGTGATGACAACATTTCACTCCGTATCATATAATTTAAATCAGGTCTAACATGTCTTCATCCCAAGCAGACTCCAACTATCCGCATTTAATCAACGCTAGGTTGAACCCAAGATAAATTATTCACATGCTCATGATGAATCAATCTCTTCCGTTTCATCCGCTACAAAGGTTTAATTTATAAGATACCTATGTGTGCGTTTTGTGTTTACCCTGACCAGCTTCAACACATACTTTCAAGAGGAAAATCCTTGTGTAGCGGTTGTTCTAATTTAAATATCCTAATCCGAGTTGTAGCTGTCTGTAATCAGTTGGAGAGGATAGCTGGATAGACGGGACACATAAATACTTTTGAACAAATTTACTGGACCGGTTGATTAAGCTTTTTCTTTAATATTAACTAGCGACCCGCCCCAGCTTTGCGCGGGTGCAATGATGAACATCTAAATTTATCAGTGTTCCTCTACAATGCTATACATGTATTATACTTAAAAACCTTCCTCTTGAATCACTCTGTCTTATAGAAAAAACCGCATCAAAATCCGTTGTGTAGTTTTAAATATTTAAGCATACCTACATAGGGACGGACAGACAACAGGGACTTTGTTTTATAATATGTAGTGATATGTAGTGATAGTGATATATACAATTTTTAAACTTTGGAAATTCTAATGGATGCCCGCTGCTACGCACCAACCGGGTTATGCGGGACTCCAAGGCACAGAAAGATGGTAATTTGCACTTCGACCCGCCAAAGGGTTTCGATTCCTCATTGGCACATGCTCCACGACCTTAAAGAGTTTTGGCCCTAAGATGTGGCCCCAAACCCACATAGAGGCACTTGCGGGTCATTGCACTCTCTCAGACGCCGACGATAGTGGAGCCCGATCCATGCAGCGCTCAGTTGCAATGACAGCCTGGCCTGCAAGCCTCGCCGCATCTCCGCTCCCGCTGTTGGCGAGGATTCCGAACCGCTGTTATTATAGGATAATTTGACAATAAGCATGCCATGTGGATTAAAAAAAGTGCCAGTAAGTCCAGAGAAGGGATACTAGACCAACTCATGTTGATGAGAAGATGAGGTTTACACAAAGGTATTTTGTGTCGAGAAGGATCTGCCCTTTACGAGTAGATAATGGGCGTTCATTGCTGATGACATGCTGAAACGATTAGCGTTTGGTTTTTAATGGAACTCCTCCTAAACGGCTGAACCGATTTGAATTATTTTTTGTATGCGTTTGGGTGGCAGCGAGGATGGTTCGGATTGACAAATTATCCCGACAGATGGCGCTGCAGTCAATAAACGAATATCATGCAGAATAAAGTCTGCCCGGTCAGCTAGTAACTTATAAAATTCGTACTGGTGATTACTGTAATGCGCTTGCAAAACTCTGCTATAAGAAGACACGTTACATTCTAATAGATGGCATGGTTTTAACCGAACGTAGGTAGCGAAGAGCAGTTACTTGTAGCATAAACATTGTGTTTAGTTATGACAGACAGTATATACGAATTAGGTTATGTTCCGTGTGGGGGACATCCGGGATTTAGAATACATAGTGTCATCACCCAATTCTATTATGAGGTTGTTGTAAAAGCCGACAAAATGATACGACAAGGTCGAAAGCCTAAAAGGGAAGCAAAACATGATACGAAACCCGCCACAGTAAGCCAATACCCTCTATGAGGAGGCCCGATTTATCAGTGGGTCATATATGAGTTAGTAGTAGTAGTAGAACAATTTAAGATTTAAACAGGCAGGTGTCTGTCTGGTGCGCGTAGTGGTCGGTCTACACCTAAGCACCGACCGAAGGGATTTAGTTTCAATCACGTTGTTGGCCGAGAGCTTGTGATTAATGCATACTAAACAGGGGACAAAAACCAGTTTACAGTTATTTCACTTTACAGCACATGATGGACTACACTTTTATGTTAGGCAGATAGCTTATGTAACCTAATATTATTGACACCACTTACTTTTTCGTCGACAATATTAAATGATAAGCCCGAAAACCTAGCCTAAACAGAAGGATTACTTGATACGAAACCTAGTGCCATCCGTCTGGCCAGCGTGGCACAGTAGGCTAATTACCCTGCCTGTGAAGAGAGGAGGCCCGACTCAGCAGTGGGTCATTTATGGGATGAGCAGTAGTTGTAGTAGTAAGTAATCCTCCTCTCCTAAAAACCTAGCAGAAAATAATAGTTACTTCTTACATAACAAAATGTTCAAATAAAGCCATCGTCATGTTATAATCATTCTATGGCAAGAATGCGTAATTATTAGATATTATAATGAACTAAAAGTTACGTATAAGATTTTGAAATTCTTCTTTTTCTTCTATTCTTTCTTGAAAACAGGTCCTACTTAAATAAAAAAAAATAGTTGTTCTTTTATTATTATAATTAATCATATGACATGGTGCAACACATCACCCATATGAAAGGGTTCTAGCATAGATTAGATTACATCAATTTTTTATATTACTTGTTTAGTTACGAGTTGTTGTCTGTTTTGTTGACCTATAAATAAATAAACCTGCTTCGCCCGCCAGTGCGGCAGCTCTTCAGATATAATTTTCATCGTTTCACACCATAAATTACACACTACTAAGTTGGGCACAAATTTTTTGTTAATACCACGCAGACGAAGTCGCAGGTAACAGCTAGTAGTCAATAAATAAAATGAAGTAAGTAATCCTCCTCTCCTACTAATACACTTATCTATTCAGAAGTAAGCTGATCCTTTTCTGAAAATAAGCAAACCGTTTTGCTTTTCGCTGAGACATTTTTATAAACACAAGTGGGCAAATACAACGTTGTTGATGACAAGTGACTGACTGGCGGGCAATTAGCGAGCTGGGCACGCCAACAAAACAAAAGGGCCTCTTAGTTTCACTTAATTAAAAACGAGGAAGCAGCCGTGGCGAGAGGCAGAGAAAAATGACCGCGGAATACCGTCTACAGCCATTCAGAACGTGTGAAAATGCGCTTCTGTGGAAACAGGAGTGTAAATGTATTAGTATCTCACTGACCTGAAAAATTGTGAACGGCAAAATTGGATTTGTGAACTCACAGATCAAAAGTTTTAGAGTATACTATAAATTAAAACTACTACTACTCAGCCCATAAATGACCCACTGCTGAGTCAGGCCTCCGCCTAATACATGGAGAGTAGTCTTACGTATTAAATTGGCTTTCTCTTGCGGCTAGGTTTTCGGCCTTGTCATTTCCTTTTGTCGGCTATCACAGCACCCTCAGGCGCCGTCCTATCACCATCGCTCGCGCGATCATGCGTCTGTCCGACAAAAATGATCGTGTGAACGTGCGATCAAACATACTGATTTCTACTGAACGTCCTATTGAAGGTCGTGCGATCATGCGATGCGACCAAATTGTTTAAACGCTTCGTATTGATCGGACGATGGTTGTCATATGGTTCGATTCCATGGATTCGTAAGATGATATTTGAAGAGAACATAATTAATAAATTGCGTGCTCATCCCATTGTTTGGAATAAATGGAGTGAAGACTATAAAAACAGGCTTAAAAATGACAAAGAGTGAGCTATTATTGCAATGAATTTGAATAAAATAAGAAGATCAAGTGAACATCTATACTAATATATAAAGCTGCAGAGTTTGTTTGTTTGTTTATTTGTTTGTTTGTTTGTTTGTTTGTTTGAACGCGCTAATCACAGGAACTACTGGTCCGATTTCAAAAAGTCTTTCAGTATTAGATAGTCCATTTATCGAGGAAGGTTATAGGCTATATTTTATTTTCAAAAGAATTAGGGATCCGTATGAAAATTGCGATTTTGTAAACCAAGGTGTAAAATCGAAAACCTATTTATGCGTGCGCTGCAAAAACTATTGACAATAGAACAAAATGATGTACTACGGATTTGTAGGTCTTATAAAGATCTACAAAAAAGTCCGTGAGAGCACATATCTAACTATCATAGTTTAGTAACAATAACCGATTTTATGTTCATAAAAAATATGCACGGGTTCGAAGCCCACGCGGGCGAAGCCGCGCGCAAAAGCTAGTATTTTAATAAAACTTACAATATTATTATTGATTGATAAAACTTACAATATTATTTTTAATCATCGCACGACCGTAATAGGACAAAAGTTTTCATATAGCGCGATCGGTTTCACCGCACGATAAAATCGCATCGCGACATCGCACGAGCGATGGCAATAGGACGGCGCCTCAGGATGAAATGGGATGGTGAAACTACGTATTCTAAAATATATCATCACACGGACTCAGCTCAATGTGCAGTGTTTTAGCCGTAATATTTAATCACCTTTATGGCAAAATATAAGTAAAAAAAAGTACGAAGGTTTGAGTTACTTAAAGGTGTTTTTAAAAAATATCTTGTTATTAGTAAATATCTTATGACATTGAGACGACATCACCCTTCTTAAAATGAGAAAACATGAAACCAAGAGTTTATATATTGAAATATTATTAAGCTTACACAAGGATGACTAATAAGGTAATTCAACGCATTGGTCAAAGATTTAAGTATTTTTTGTACCTCTGAATATTCCCATGCCCAGCCCAGTGGCGACGGGTTTTAAGGTACTCTTGGACAGGGGAAGAACAATTAGCGCCTAGACCTTCTCACTACAAACCAACGCAGACTTGACGCTGACAGAGTCGGCTCTGGGGCCACGGGGTTCACTCTTCATACTGGGGATATTTCCTTGCTTACTACATTAAAGGGTTCTAGTCTCAAGCTCAAAGGCGAGCACCTCCGATTACGGGGAACTATGACAGCCGCCCAAAAGATGGTAAGACACTTCAGGTCAAGATATTTTTCGCATTGATATACTCGTAATATCTCAAATCTTACAATTTTATCGTATACGTTTGTGTTGTACACAAGAAAAGCTCAGTACATAAAGTTAAAAAATAAACTCTTCGACCATTCAAAAGTGCTGCTAAGTTAGGCCAGAATAATTTTCCGGTATCCGGCGAGACGTAACGACACGATGCGAGCTCGTGCGACCTATGCTAGAAGCTATCATTAATTCTGCGATGCGCCTTTCGATATTATGGTATTTCGTTCATCCAACTAGTAAATGTGCTTCGGACTTGGATGTTTTATCGAGCTAAATAGGATATAATAGTGTTAAGAGCCGACAATAGGAGATCAAGGGTGATAACCTAGCCGCTTGAGAAGGAAAACTTGAACGCTGAGCCAACCCGTCTGGCCAGTGTGGCACAGTAGGCCAATTACCTTTCATGTAACTGGAGGAAGCCCGACTTAGCAGTGGGTCAAATATGGGCTCTATAGTTATTTTTTCCTTAATTTGTACATTTAAACCAGCTCCCCAATTTTGCATTAAAATTGTGCGCAGTTGTCTTAAGTTTATCGACTTCTTTATTAGATGCTGTGATTGTATACTCATATTTCTATACAATAAGTGTGCTTGTGATACCTCAATTAAATATATTTTACAGCATCGCATTTCTCTTATGGGGTTTATCTAATTTGGTGGTAGTGGTTCTTAAGTACAGCTATAAATAACACGATAAGTTACGGCGCAAGTTTATGTGTGCATAGTAATAATGTTCTTCAGTTTGCAAAAAAAAACATAAAGGTTGATCCTTTTTGAAATGTGACAGCAACTTTGTTATTACTTAGAAATGTTCCATAATTGAATTGCAGACAATCAACGAATTCAAGCTTTAACGATTTTCTAAGACGATTTGAATTAAGTACTTCTAAAGTGAAAAATTGAGCCACTACTAATCACAGATATGGAATTCGTTTTATATTTTTACTAAGTGTACCTATAGTAGAAAATTTTCAGATCATTATCATAAATGAGTGACTAGAGAGTTAGGCTTTGTGGCCATACTAGTTTAGCGCAGGGTTTCGTATCATGTTTTCTTTCACTTAGTTGTGAGATTATCTGTTCAACAAATAGTTTTATTATAAAATACGGTCAATAGTAGAAATGTATCACATTGTTCGTACCCGTATGGTGACGGATTTAGAATACTAGTATCACAACCCCATTATATCCTGAGGGTGTCGTAAAAGCCGACAAAGGAATGACAAGGGCGAAGAACTCGCCGCAAGAGAATAAAACTTGAAACAGAATCGTGTGCCAACCCGTGTGGCCAGCGTGGCCAATATGCCAATATGCCAGTATGCCAATTATCTTCCATGTAATGGGAGGAGGACCGTTCTACATTGCCATGAAAAAAGAAACATTTTATTCAGCTATTATGGCAACACTTAAAAAAAATTCAACGCAAAGATGTTAAGTTCAACCTTAATGTCTCTACACAAAGTTAAAATTGTTCATCTCTGGGGTCCAAATTGATACTCTTCAAGTCGTCTAGCTTATCAAAAGTTTAACATCAGTATGCATTAAATGGTCCGTGCGCGGCATCCAAGAATTAAATGCTGAAGAGATATGCCCCGAAGCCGTTCCCCAACAACCCCTGCAATTAAAACGCACCCGAAGGGTTGCATCGCTTTCCAAATTGCAAACACGTCCATTGTTTTAATCTACTCGGCTTCTGCCAGAATCTTTGATATAATCTGAAATGAGAGCCGCCAGTTTAATTTGATCTGCCCTCAGTTGATGATTACTTACTTCATGAACCATATGACGTTCCAAGTTTATCTGGTCAGGGAACTGGTGCAGAATCCGGGAATACTTGATTGAAATATTAATTACAAGAACTTTTATCATTGAATGGAATTTGTAGAATTACGCAGCTACGCCTGAATCAACATGTTGTAAAAGTATCCAATTATTTTTATGTGAAAGATTGTCAGTAACATTTTGTATTTTTACAGTTAATTGTAGAAGAGCTGAATTTTACATAACAGAATATGGAATTTCAATAAAAAGGGATAGAAGGCCACTGGACAAATAAAAAAAGAAATGTATAATCTCTTTGTACATAAGGAAAGTTCACTTCACTACACGAGTATTAATGTGCGGCAATAACAAATAAAAGTGGTGACGGATTAAGAATACACAATGTCACCAACCCATGCCATCCTGAGGGTGTCGTACGAGGCAACTAAATGAATGCAAGATAAAGAATCACCTAGTCGTAAAAGAAAGAATTCTTGATACATAACCTGTGCCAACGAGTCTTGCCAACATGGCACAGTAGTCTAACTTTCCTTCGATAATTTGGAAGAGGCCCAATTCTGTCGGCTCCAATGATGATGAAGATAATGATGATGATTTAAAAAAATACTAAGCAAAGCTAACCGGCCTTAAAGACGATCATTAGTGACATCACACGTCTTCTATTAAGAAATCATTACTCGATATCTAGAGCGGTATTATTCGAATATTAGCAAATGTTATGACTGTCGTCATCTGCTTCCAAATCGTTAGTATTGAAACTTGAAATTGATCGATTAAGTGGATATCATATCGATTTACTTACTACACGACTGCCATGTTGTGACGGATTTGTAGTGTGACCACCCCATTCCATCCTGAAGGTGTCATAAGACCCGACAAAAGGAAATGACAAGGCCGATAATCTGGGCGAAAAAGAAGGAAATTTTGATACAAAACAATTAGCTGGTCACCGTGGAACTGTAGTCTAATTATCTTCCATGTAACTGAATGAGGCCCGACTCAAATCCCCTATGACACTGGGTGGCACTCTTCGTCAGGCCTATTCCCGTGGGCCCAAATGGTATGGGTGACCCTGAGCCGGTATGGCCCTAACGGATATTGTAAGCCCCCTCACCACGGCAAGATAGCTCATCCAACGCCAAGTTGAGCGATCGACTGCTGCGCAGCATGTCGCGGGTTCGATCCCCGCACGGAAGAAATATTTGTACGACCTACAAGTATTTGTTCCGGGTCTGGGTGTTTTTCTATCTATAATATGTATGTATTTACGAAAAAAAATGTATATAAGTAGTTTATCATCCATCTCGTTACCATAATACAAGCATTTAGTTGCTTAGCTTGGGACGAGATGGCGTTGTGTGAAATAAATGTCCAAGGATATTTATTTTATTTATTACTAGTGGCCCGCCCCGGCTTCGCCCGTTCAAAGCGGGGGTTGGTTATACTTAAAAACCTTCCCCTTGAATCACGCTATCTATTAGAAAAAACCGCTTCAAAATCCGTTGTGTAGTTTTAAAGATTTATGCATACATAGGGACGGACAGAAGAATGCGACTTTGTTTTATACTATGTAGTGATGTTATTTCTACTTCTCGGCCCATAATATATGGTCCACAGCTGAGTCTGGCCTCCTCCAGTTACTTGGAGGGTAATTAGCCAACTGTGCCACGCTGCTCAGACGGTTTGGCACAGGGTTTCGTATCAAGTTTTCCTTCTTTTGTGCACAAGGTTTCGTGCCAATTTTTTCTTCCTTATTTTTTCCTCCTCCCAAGGTTATCAGCCTTGTCCTTTCCTTTTGTCGGGTCTCACGATACCCTCAGGTTGGAATCAGGTGGTTGCACTATGTATTCTCAATCCTCAATCAAATCAATCTCAAGTGTAATGACATGGTGACTCTATGTCATTACACAGTTAACTTCGACATTTATCAGAGTGATATTATAATGACTTCATTAATTTTGGTATAAACTTAGACACGTACCCGGAATCCAGAGATTAATTTTTAAAATCTTTACAAGTCTTTTTTAATCTCCAAATTTAGAAACCGAAAAACTGTTCAGAAAACGTGTTTGTAAACAACTTTCTTTACATGCTTTATCTTGAATCGTGAAAGTAACTACTCTACATATTACACGTCAGCTTTTATGACTCCTCTGTTCTCACAAGGTACCATAAGCGTACCTGTTTATTCCGGGATGTTTCTGAACTTTGACTGCGTATTTAGGAAACACATCTGCGAATATTTAAAATGCATGTGAAGGTGAACGACCGACTTAAATTCCTGGGCAAATTAAAGGTTTAAGGGTAGGATTTTAAACATTATTTTTAACAAAGACGTCTACAAAAAAAACATCGATTTACAACACAAGAAAAATACTGAAATGCGGATAATAAAATACACACGATAAATCTGTTCATAGAGGTTCTATTTATCACTACATAGTTTATAACAAAGTCGCTGTCGTGTGTGTCCGTCCCTATGTATGCTTAAATCTTTAAAACTACGCAACGGATTTTGATGCGTTTTTTTTTAATAGATAGAGTGATTTAAGAGGTAGGTTTTTATCTTTGTCATCATAGAACTCGTGCGAAGCCGGGGCGGGTCGCTAGTTTTATAATAAAATATTAATTAATTATTAATTTAGGCTATAAATTGTCGTGCAACTAGATCACACAAATAAGTACTTACTGGAATTCTGTCATATCTACCATACAAGTGAGCCTATTTAAATGAAAGAATAGTTGATATTTGTTGAAGAATAGCAGACGCCGTGTAACAATGAGATGATTACTATTAAAATTAAAATAGCTATTTCAATAAAATACACTGTTATGTAGATAATAGCGTATTTGTGTGTCCGTGTGGTGACGGATTTAGAATATATATTTTGGTTTCAACACCGTAAGAACAGATAAAAGTAAATTACAAGGCCGATAACCTAGCCGTAAGGAGGAAACCTTGACACGATACCCTGTGCTAACCCGTCTGGCCAGCGTGGCTCAGTAAGCTCATTACTCTCCTTGTAACTGGAGGCCGAACTAAACTGTGGGTCATCTATGAGCTGATTAATAGTACTAAAATTTTCAAAATCATATCACTTTTAACACAGTTTTGAATTATAATAATATGTTTTGGCTGTACCAAAGTATATTCTAATTCAGAGCATTTTTCGAGAATGCATTATTAACATTTTGGAAACACGCGTCTCAATGTTTCCGGAGCACGCACGCTCAGTAATGACCGAGCTCATTAACACTAACTGGAGAACCCTTGTCTAGCACAACACACAAGCAGGAACAACGAAGGCTCATAGTTTCTTTTTACTATACACAACGTAAACAAGCATAAAAACTAGCTCTGCTTTTTAAAAAAATAAGTTGATACCTACCACCAGTAGGTAGGAGTCACTTGAGCCTTTGCCGACTTGGGATTTTAATACGTATATTGGGACAAAAGGAACTTATCTCCTAATTTAGACATCAAGTACCCCGAGTGACAATTCCTATTGTTTTTTTATAATTCATTTTTTTAAGCACCTGGTAACCCTATATCGCGGGGGCTGTTTACAAACATGTAATTCACGAATACGTGTGACACTCACACTCAGAGAAAATGCCTCTGGTTTATACAGAGACACTTGCCCGATCCCAGAATCAAACCAGGAATCCGTGATCCAAACGCGGCACACCCAACCCTTGGACCAGCACATGTGTGATGTAGGTATACATAATTTATAAAACGAGTACTTTAAATAAATAATAAAGTGATATGAGAATAAAAGTTTCATACAAAATCATATTGGATACGACTATTATACTGAAGTTGGTAAAGGAAAACGTGTCGAGTCGTGAAACCAGAAAGGTTCAACTTTTGAATATTATGAAATAAAAGAAGTCCTTTAAAATATTTTGCTGTGAAATAAATTATTTAAACCTCATAATTAGAACCGGTTCCCGAGTTCCGTCATATTCGCTAATTGCTGCTCGTTTAAAAAGTGAGGCTCCCGCAATTAACCTACATCCTTTCAAACCTTTTTAAATATTTCAGGGTCTAGTATTGTCGCTTTTTCTAAAGATAAACGTCAATTACCGTTACATTGTCTGATATTATTAACTAAAATAATAATTTTGCTTGTGTGTGTAATCTTTATTTTCTTTTTTTACAGGTAAAATTCAATATGGTGCCTGTTCGTTGGGAACTAACCAGATTATATGGGGCTCCGAAGAACTTAGTAGCTGCGCCCTTATTTCCTTTTTTTTTTAAATGGTTAGCTTTTATATGTCCCCAGCCGGGGACGGGCCTTAAGTAAATGGGAATCCCGGTCGCAGGAAGATGGTAATTTGAATTTGAATCGCGACCGGTATACCCAGTAAAACCCACTACTAATTATTCTTCACGCGCCATCTGCTGATCGGGAAACTACATAAACTTTCTATGTAGCAGTGGCATGGTTGCGCCCTGCCTGATCTAACACCCAGACCCTCAAACTCGACAGACAGGGGAAAAATGCTCCGCGACCCTGGTGCGCAGTAAAGCCTTTACCATAGCCCTGGGGGGGGTAACCGGGTAATGTGGGACTTTTTTTTTTTTTTTTTTTTTTTTTTATTTGGTTCACAAAACTGATGTACAATCTTATATACACAAATGAATAAATACTTAGAGAAATACATATGATTGACATCTACTGGATGTGAACACTACATGCTTATACTAGTTAATAAATAATAGGTAATCTAATAGCTACATTTAAACACTTTTATAAATTAAAAATACAAGTGAAAAGCAAAAGAAAAAAAAAAGATTTAGCCTAAACTATTTTAGCTGCGATAACACGTCTAACTGAGGCCACAGAACCAGAAAATACATCTACTTCAGTCCGAATCGAGTTGGCGAAAGTAAACATACGACACAGAGGTGAATTTTGACCTACGTTAGTGCGCCTATAAGGTACTGAAAAGGTTTTCCGGTTAAGCAATCGACTACCATTTCGTGGAACACAATAATTAACTTTTTCCAAAAGCTCTGGTGAATCTACGAAACCATGAATTAATTTATATAGAAACATTATATCTAATATTTTTCTACGTGCATTTAATGATATCATTTTATAAAAACTTAACCTTGATTTATACGACAACAGTAATCGGCACTTGTTCTCTGAGAAACTTAAGTGATAGAGAAACCTTTTTTGGACACGTTCAATCCTGTCAGAGTGTACTTGATAGAAGGGATTCCAGACTGGGCTACAGTATTCCAGTATACTCCGAATAACGCTGTTGTAAATGGAAATAGTAAGAGAGGGTTCTTTGAAAATTTTCATCTCTCTCACCACGAATCCTGTTAACTTGGTTGCCTTGTTGATAATTGAATCCATATGAGTCCTAAAATCTAGTTTACTGTCCATTATCACGCCGAGATCTTTAATACTTTTAACTTCTTGTAGTTGAATATTATTGATTGTATAAGAAATTTGACAAGATTTATTTTTTCTGCTGAAATTAATAAAGTAGCACTTTTTTTGATTTAATGTCATGTTGTTGACTTGACACCAATTATAAATGTTATTTAAGTCTAGTTGTAGCTGAAATATATCCGATTCACTTTTAATGATGCGGTATACTTTTAAATCATCAGCATAAAACTTATAATTGGAATTGATTTTAGAATTCAAATCATTTATAAACACTAAAAATAACAATGGACCTAAATGTGATCCTTGAGGCACACCTGATGGTACGAAACATGGAACTGACTTGAACCCTTTAAGAAATACTATTTGGGATCGATTTTTTAAGTAAGATTCGCACCAGCGAAGCAAAGATCCATGTATTCCCATCTTCTCGAGCTTGTCCAACAACAAGTCATGATTTACTAAATCAAAAGCCTTTTTGAAATCTGTGTATACAGTGTGTACTTCTTGCCCAGTGTCTAGTGCCTCTGTCAGATAAGAAACGTATTCCACTAAATTAGATGTTGTAGATTTTTTTGAGCGAAAACCATGCTGATTATCATTAATCAGTTGTTTTATATGGTTATAGATTTTCTTTTGGACAAGGGATTCTATTACTTTACCACAGGCTGAGAGTATGGAAATTGGTCTATAATTTGAAACGTTTTCAATATTACCCGATTTAAAAATCGGTGTGATGTTTGCTATTTTCCAATGGTCCGGGAAAATACCCTCCGATAAGGAATGATTATATAATGAAGTAAGAGGACCAGCCAAATTGTCTGCACACTTTTTCAGAAAAATTGGTGGTATTGAGTCCGGCCCTGGTCCTTTATCACAGTTAAGGGAAATCAGGCAATCAGTAACTTCTTTGACATCGAGATTACAATTGCTGAATGTGTTACTATGAAGAAGATTAGATGATGTTGGAAATGTCACACCATTACTTGTCCCTTCATAAACAGATTTAAAAAATTCAGAAAACAAGTCACAGATTTCCTGACCACCCCTTGCTGTATGTAAGTTATTTAAATTCATTTTACTAGGAATGCAACTGTCAGCAGCTCGTTTGTTTTTGAGGTACTTCCACACGTGTTTAGGATTGTGCCGAAGAGCAGTCATTATGGTATTTTTAAAGTTAGAAAAGCATTCCTTTGACATAGCATTGCAGCGTAACCTTAGGCAATCAAAAGTAAGTTTATCCCTAGGATTTCCATATTTTTTGTAGCGTTTGTGATACTTCGCCTTCTCCTTAATAACCTTTAATAAAGATTTACTGTACCAGACAGGATAGCGCGCATCGCGTGGTTTCGTAAGTGGAGTATGCTTGCGGATGATTGGTGTGAGCTTGTCATAAAATACTTGCAACTTCTCATTAATGTTAGTTTTACCATACCATTCATTTGACCAGTTAATTTTTGATAGTTCTTGATTGACAGCATCATAATTACAGAGATAAAAATTTAAGTAAGGTTTTTTACTCATTATAACCGGAGTAATTTGTTTTGTTTTTAATACGACTTCTATAGCTGGATGGTGCGGGTCAATGGGTAGTAAGGGTCTAGATGCTTGGGATACTAGCACATCACTGCCGTTATTGACGAGGACTAAGTCGAGGGTGCGGTTGTAAGAATTTACAATGGAATTCCATTGATACATGTCGTTAAATGCCAGCATATCCTTAAGGTTATTTTCATGTATATTGTTCGACCCTTTGGGGACTAAAAGTCTAGATTCCGCGTCATATTCCCAAATAATGCTGCCCATATTAAAATCTCCTATTATTACATTAATAGAGTGAGGTTTACTCTTTTTATTTACCACTTCAGTAATATTATTAAAAAGAATATCTAAATAATCTTGTTTGATTGGAGGTGGTATATAAACTGCACAAATATTGATATTCAGGCCATTATCGCACTTAATACTAACCCACAACTCCTCGCTTTGTGACTCCCAGTTTAATCTTCGTAATACTTCATACTTTTCAAGTGTTGCAATAACGACACCACCGCCATCTTTTTTAAAGTTTGAAGACGTAGAAGACCTGTCCCGCCTAAATACCCTATAACGATTATCTAAAAATTCATGGTTTAAAACTGTTTCGTTTAGCCAACTTTCAGTCGTAATAATTATATCATAATCAAAACTTAAGGCAGCAATATATAATTCCTCAGTTTTGGTTCTTAGGCCTCGGACATTTTGGTAATATATTTTTAAATTGAATGTTAATACTACTTTTCTATAAGTCATGGTATATCTTTTTTCTAAATATCAAAAATTACATTGCTTTTATTGAATCGAAGTTCTTAATTACGAAGGACTTTGATGTTACATTTTTTCTGACCAATATGCGACCGTTCCTAACCCAAACGAAGTTATATTTCTTCTCTTTAGCAGCAATTCTTGTCGCCGCATGCAGTTTTTTATTTTCCAGTGATAGATTTTCAGATACGAAAATCGGTTTTTTATCACCGCTTATGCCGATATGACTGCAGTTTAACTTGTCGCTCATGTTCTTATTGTTGAAAACTCTTACAGCAGCTAGCAGATTATCTCTTATGCGAGGACTAGTTAGCTTAACAACAATGTTTCGTGGGCGATTTGAGTCCGGATTCATTTTCGCAACTCTGTGGAATGACTGGATCTCATTATCAGAAATTTCATTACCCACAACTTTTCCTAGTTGTTTTATTACCGTCAGCAGATTTTCAGACTTATGTTCAGGAATGCATTGAATCTCTATATTACTCTCACGTGCGATTTGGTCAATTTGATGTATTTTTAGTTCTAACTCCCTTACAAGTGCGCTTAGCTCCGTATTTTTATTATTAATTTCCGTGATTAATGAATTATTTCTTGAATTCAATTTTTGTTGCTCGTCATGTGCTTCCGACAGAAAAACTACAGACCCTTTAAACTCTTCAAATTCTTTACATATTAAAGAAAACTTCGAGGACAGTTCGTTTACATTTTTCTGGACGTTTGTTAATGTAGATTCAAACTTTGATATCATAGCCTGCTGATTGTCAAATTTCTTAATCATTTCATTGCGCATCTCACGAATTTCTGAAAGGATTGCATCTTTATGGCTTATTTCTCCATGATAATGCTTTGGAGAAGCTATTGACCGTTCACCAGGCATAGTGAGGACGTCAACGACAACTCTAGCATTCCCCTGGTCACACAGGCTAGACTGTCCCAATGTCGGTAAGTCTGGTGAAGTATGCACTGATGACGGTTGCGCATTACCCTTATTATGAATTGGAGTATTGGTATTATCTAATTTCGGGCGGCTAGCAACGCACTTAGGGCAAATCCATTTCGTTCTAGGCATTACCGATTCATCGTATTTCACACATTCCAAGTGATACTGTAGCGTGCATTTGTTGGCAGAACATTTTATTCTTTTGTGTGTCACAAGAATTGTACTGTTACATCCGCCGCATATCATTTTGAATAAAAATCAACGAAGAAAAAAGTACAAAAAGGCAAATTTATAAACACCGTGTTCACAAAAACTCGGGGCCGCTGCCAGGATTCGATCTCAGGTGCTCTTGAGATCGGACGGCTACTCACACGAATGTGCCGTACGCTCAATAATACTTAGTGCTGAATTCGTAGAGTGTACCTTTTCCCTTGACAGTTATTATGTTCAAGCTATTGACATAACTTAAAAAGTTTCGCAGTTACCCACACACTATTTATTACGTGATTTAACTATGCCACAATCTTGCTGTTTTTTGTATATTTTACGTTACAAAACGAGCACTGATCACTCTGCAATCACTGTCACTTAAACTTTGCACTATTGTTTCCAGTCTACATTAAATTTCGATGGTTACAGTTTATTATTTATAGTAAATATGATTATTTATTTGCGGAGTAAGATTATAACTATTAACGTACCCACAAAACTTTTGAATTAACGTACCCACAAAACTTTTGATTTCGGTGCGCGAAAAGATGGCAGTTTGTACACCAACCAAACCTTGACGATTTGATGGAGAGCTTTTGATGCGTCCCAACTCAACAAAGCCGCAGCAAGGGACGCACGCCATCAAATCCTAATCTAACGCAGCGCTCAGCTGCTACTAGTTATGGCATCCCTAACCTCCAAGTCTGGCTGAGCCTCCGTTTTCACTGATGTCGGGTGATCCAAATCGATTGGTTCACAGCACTCTACCATCGCCTGGTGTTTCTCAGCAGTTTGAAGCTCCTTGGGCAACTCTAAGGTCAAGGTAACGTAATTACTGATTTTATTTAAATTTTCCGTGTAGTGACGGATTTAGAAAACATTATTTTGCAACCATATTACATCCCGAGTGTGTCGTAAGGGCTGACAAAAGGAATTAAGATGGCTGATAACCTAGCCGGAAAAGAAGGAAAACTTTAAAAGGTACCCTATGGTCAACCGTCTGGCCAGCATGGCACAGCTAATTACCATCCCATGATATCTATCATGATGTAACAGAAAATATGATAAAAATAGTGTCCATGGAGTTTCTTGCCTGTTCCTCTCCAAAGGATCTTCGTTTTTGGATATTGGAACAAGCAACTAGCTTCTTAACTTCACTTTGGACATTTCTAAAACACCAGTAAATAGGTTCAATTGCAAATAAAAAAGTTTTGAGTTTTGAGTTGAGTATTGAGTTACAACAATGGGTCATATTATGAACTGAGTACTAGTAGTAGTAGTCACTATCATTACATAGTATAAAATGAAGTCGCTGTCGTCTGTCCGTCCATATGTATGCTTAAATCTTTAAAACTACGCAACGGATTTTGAAGCGGTTTCTTTTAATAGATAGAGTGATTCAAGAAGAAGGTTTTTTAGTATATCACTAGTGGCCCGCCCCGGCTTCGCCCGTGAAAAGCGGAGGCGGGTTATACATATAAACCTTCCCCTTGAATCACTCCATCTATTAAAAAAAATCGCTTCAAAATCCGTTGCGTAGTTTTAAAGATTTATGCATACATAGGGACGGACACAAGAATGCGACTTTGTTTTATACTATGTAGTGATAGTGAAATGCATGATGCATTCAGCAGATGCATGCAGCAGATGTTCATCATTGTATCCGTGCGGAAGCAGGGGCGGGTCGCTAGTTAATTTATAAAGATAAATGTCTTAATACTCGTATAACAGATTTTTGTATTTTGGTTAAATACTTTTATTTAAGTAATAATTTTATTGGGAATACTAGCTTTTGGGCGCGGCTTTGCTCGCGTGGACTTCGAACCCGTGCTTATCTCTATGCATTTTTTTTTATGAATATAAAAGTGGTTATTGTGACTAAACTATGATAGTTAGATATGTGCTCTCCCGGACTTTTTTGTAGATTTTAATAAGACCTACAAACTCGTAGTACTTCATTTTGTTCTATTGTCAATAGTTTTTGCAGCGCACGCATAAATAGGTTTTCGATTTTACACCTTGGTTTACAAAATTGCAATTTTCATACGGATCCCTAATGCTTAAGAAAATAAAATATAGCCTATAACCTTCCTCGATAAATGGACTATCTAACACTGAAAGATTTTTTGAAATCGGACCAGTAGTTCCTGAGATTAGCGCGTTCAAACAAACAAACAAACAAACATACAAACAAACAAACAAACTCTGCAGCTTTATATATTAGTACAGATAATGATAAAAATCTGTAATCATGTCCCGGCTCATGCCGTTGATTGCCAAACGTCACCTCACTAATTGCATCTCGTTTATATCAAGTATCCTGCAATTAACGTAGCTGCAATTAAAACCGCCATCTTTCATCATCATCATCATCATCATTTCAGCCAAAAGACGTCCACTGCTGGACATAGGCCTCCCCCAAGGATTTCCACAAAGGCAAGTCCTGGGCCGCCCGCATCCACTGCTTTCCGGCGATCTTAACCAGGTCGTCGGTCCACCGTGTGGGAGGCCTACCAGCAATGCGCCTTCCGGAACGCAGTCGCCACTCGAGGACTTTTCTGCCCCATCGGACGTCGGTCCTGCGAGCTATGTGCCCTGCCCACTGCCTCTTAAGTTTGACAATCATCGCCTTCTTTAAGTTAAAAATATTGCAGATATGTACTACAGTACAACGCTCTGACAAGCTTAGCACTAGTGCGAAGCTTGTCAGAGCGTATTTTACGAAAAAGTGACTGATCGAGATTGTAAGTTTTTTTAAGTTTAATGGATTAGTACTAGGGCAAGTTTCCGCTTACAAGTTTTTTTTTAGAATAGAATAGAAATAGTATAGTTGGTCTAGTGGTCAGATGTGCCGCCTTTGGATCAACGGGTCCCGGGTTCGATTCCGGGGTCGGGCCAGTGTCTTTGTCTAAACCAGAGGCACTGGCTCGGAGTCTGGGTGTCATTTCTATCTATAATATGTATGTATTTACAAAAAAAATGTATATAAGTAGTTTATCATCCATCTCGTTACCATAACACAAGCATTAAGTTGCTTAACTTGGGACGAGATGGCGTTGTGTGAAATGTCCAAGGATATTTATTATTATTTATTATTATTAAGTGCGGAAAGGCTGTCATTGCAAAGAGTTCCGACAAATGTCTACCCGAGCCGAGGCGCAGCCAAAGGCGAGGGTTGACAGTCAGAACAAGTTGCAATGACGGTTCCGCACGTGTACTGAACGACTATTTTAAATAGAGTTGCGAAAAAGTGAAGCAATTTTATAAAATAATAAAAACACAATAAACTCAACTAACTAATCATTTCTGAAAAATGGTGCCGACCGTAGAATATAAGCAGAGATTTTTTTTCTTCACCCATTCTGGTAGGCAAAAGGAACAATGCCCATACAGCCAAGTCTTCAGTAGATTTTTTTATTGATATGAATTGAAATTTAATGAGATGAAATGAAACTCATTCAATCAAATCATTAAATCTGATATTGAAACAAATTAGTACGTAGTTTCTCTTTAGAAATATACGTATTTGCATGAATCATAAAAACTTCTATGATTTTTTTTAGTAAAAATTTCATGGTTGATTTTCCTTAAAATAGACATTATTTTGACAGTTGGGAAAGAGAACGCACTAGTGCGGGAATGGTAAAAAAAAGCACGCGTGTGTAATAACCCACTTCCCGAACGCTATACGTCCCTGCTGTTAACGACGCGCTCAATATTTCATTACACTTAGGCCGCATCTGCGTATGCGCAGCTAGTTTTAACTATGTATACTTATTTATTAGTTTGTATGAATGCGTTCTCAGTGACGCGGTCACAGGTTGCGACCAGTTCTCAGCCGATCGCTGGCCGATGCGCACGGCTACATTTTGTAATTGCTAAATAAAAATAATTAAGTGTTTTCGGTATTCGCGAGTCTTCTTTTCTTCGGATGTTCCACCCTACAGATCCCTGAAGCCCAACGCTTTGTGTACGAACCAGCACCGACCACTATCAGTGGTCTTCGAGCCAGATTGATGTTCCACACACCGACAGTTCCACGAACCAGGCAAGCAAAAAAGCTTCAGGAACAAAAAGAATTCCGGGAACATCAGAGAAAAATGGAAAGTAGTCACGAAAATGAAACGGAATCGTTAAAGTTAGTGAAAAACGTACCACAGCGCTTGCGAATGCCGGGTAGTAGTATAAAATCGGAGCCGCTACCTCACACCGCCAAATATGAAACCGCTAAATCGATCGCGTCATGTTCTAGAAAGTCGTCGAAAGAATCTAGAAAGAAGCAATTAATTTTGGAAGCCGAGCAACAAAAAGCCAAAATTCAGCTCGAACTAATTGATCGGAATTTGGAAGCTAGGTTGGCTGAACTCAGCGACGAGGAGGATCAACAAATGTTATACAGTTCACAAATCGATGGAAAGGAGCCTCCTCGAAGCGATATAGAGGACTGGGTGGAATACCAGACTAGCATTAAAGAACCACTAACGGAGCAGCAAGCCCCCGACCATGGAACGCAAACGGGCGAGCTGTACCAGCAGAAACCGGTGTCTGAGTCTAAGCAGTTGCCACAAGCTTCGGGACCATTACAGCCTGCCGCATCACCTGTGCACGGCTCGCTGCACGGTCCAGCACCGGCAACGCTCGAGGGCACCGTGTCTGTGCTGAACAACACGGTTCACATGCTGGCTAGTGCTCTGAAGGATATTTCGTCCTCTAGTGCAACTAATCTACCTCAATCAACTCTGCTCAGTCGCATGAGCACGTCTAAAGATTTACCCGAATTTTCTGGTGACCTAATAGATTGGCTGCAATTCAAACAAGCGTACGACGAGTCGACGGCGTTATGTATGTTTACGCCGCAAGAAAATCTCTGGAGGCTCAGAAGGTGCCTACGGGGAGCGGCAAAAGAAGCAGTTGCCGCATTGTTCATAAGTGCCACGTCGCCAAACAAAGTAATGTCGACACTGGAACTCCGCTTTGGTAACCCTGATGGCATCATATACAGAATACTGCAGGACATTAAAAAGCTCCAACCTTTACATGAAGAATATCACAAAGATATAGTCACATTTTCAATTAAGGTGCAAAACGTAGTGGAAGCTGTGCAAGCAGTGGGCCGCGAGGAGTACCTGCAGGGCGTGAACATTGTGTCCCTCATATTGTCCAAGTTCCCGACAGTACTTATTTCCAAGTGGTCTGACTACAGTTTCAAACCCATAACCGAAGGCAAGAAACCCAGGTTAGTGATTTTGTCCGACTTCTTAAATGATGAAGCCATAAAGATTTCCACTACTGCAAGTATGTTCACCATACACCAGAGTGACCGTCCTAAACATAAAGCGAACATTGGTTATACACCCACACAGACCGTACTTGTTCAAGCTGAAGACCGTAACGCGAATTGTTTGTTTTGCCGCATAGCAGCTCATAGAATCACAGATTGCAAACAATTTAAGAAAGCACTACGTAAAGTACGGTGGCAATTTATTAAGAAAAACGGCCTGTGCTACAAATGTTTAGTTACAAAACACGATCGTAACACCTGCACGGCCCCTGTGTGTGACAAAGACGGCTGCAATGCAAGTCATCATCGTCTCCTGCATTATACACCGAGTATACGAGAGAGTAGCCGCACTGTTAATAACTCATCGGTGGCGATACCTACAACTATAGATACCAACGTACAACGTCAACTGAACGAGTCTACGACGGCACAGGAGACAATAACGCACATAGACACCAGTGATCGTAAAGTGTTATTAAAAGTGTTACCTATTTGTGTGCATGGACCTAAAGGTACTATCAATGCTACTGCGCTGCTCGACGATGGATCAAGCGTGTCTCTGATAAGCGCCAGTCTCGCCGACCGTGTAGGATTACACGGACGCCGCGAGATCTTATCAGTACGTGGAGCGTGGAGCGATAACAAACTGGTATGCGAATCTACAGTAATGAATGTAAATATTGTTGGTAAATATGACGATAGGGTTCATAACATAAGAATGCGTTGTGTTAGAGAATTAAACTTACCTGTTCAAAATTTGTCTATAGTTGATTGTAATAGCTATTCTCACCTGTTTGATCTTAAAGATAAATTGTGTACCTGTGATTCTAAACCTGAAATATTAATAGGACAAGATAATTTTGAATTGTTATTGCCTTTGAAAATCATGTTAGGTAAACCTAATGAGCCGTCCGCTACACTTACCCCCCTTGGATGGTGCGTGCACGGTAAAGTATGCGTGCCGCGGAGTTCTGCCGCTTTCACTACCGCTGTTACTGCCGGTACCGCTGCCACAGCAACCACTGGCCGGGATGCTGGCTGCTCGGAAGCTACCTTGACCATCACGGACGCTGAAGTGGTAAGTTCCCCCCTACAGGACAACAGCTTGATGTGGGAAATCCATGAAGAAGTTCGGCGCTTCTTTGCCGTGGATACTATGGGTGTGTGGGGCAGGCCGCGTCAGAATGCTAATGATGTGCGCGCCGTCAGCCAGCTGGAGGAATCAGCGATGTTAATAGACGGACGTTGGTACGTAAACTTACCTTGGAAGGATTCTGGTTGCACCCTGCCAGACTCCTACCCTAATGCTCTGAAAAGGTTAAAGGGTATTGAGAGGCGAATGGGTATTGATACAAACTTTGCTACTAGATACAGGGACCGAGTTGATCATTTACTGGAGAATGATTATGCTCGGGAACTCAAGGAGACGGCTGTGTCACCGCATACGTGGTACCTGCCACATTTTGGTGTTGATAATCCCAACAAAAGTAAACTTCGTCTGGTTTTCGACGCTGCAGGTAAAGTAAATGGTTCTTGTTTAAACGACTATTTGCTCACAGGACCCGACTTACTGTCATCACTGCTTGGTATTATGCTGCGCTTTAGAGAAAATAAAGTCGCAGTAACGGGTGACATCAAGGACATGTTCTTAAGGGTCAAGGTCCACGCCGAAGATCAGCACGCCTTAAGGTTTCTGTGGAGGCGCAGCCCTACAGAAAATATTAAAACGTATGTAATGACGTCATTAATATTTGGAGCTAATTGTTCACCGTTCATTGCACAGTTCATTAAGAACAAAAATGCACAGAGGTATGAGTCATCGTTTCCAGCCGCCGTGAATGCCATACGCACGTCACATTATATGGACGACTACATAGATAGTCTACCGGATGAAAACTCTGCCAGCGAAATGGTAAAAAACATTACCAACATACACAGAGCTGGCGGGTTTGAGATCCGAAACTGGACGAGCAACAGTGTCGCGGTCTTGAACGGCATAACAAAGGAAACCTTGGGTTCAGCGGCCGTAAAGTTCAAAATCGGTCAGCAGTATGAAGGTGAGCGAACGCTTGGACTTATTTGGTTTCCTGCAGAAGACGAGCTTGGTTTCGACGTGTCACTGAAGCGCATCCCTGAAAACATTATTCAGGGCAAAGAACGACCAACGAAACGGCTCATGCTAAGGGTTATAATGTCAATTTTTGACGTTCTCGGATTTCTTTCACCTTTCACTATACAGGGCAAAATCATGTTGCAAGACACCTGGCGTTTAAATATTGGATGGGACGATCTTATTCCCGACAGTATTTATGACAAGTGGGTGCAATGGATCGATTTACTTAAGATGATAGACAACATTCGCATTCCTAGGTGTCACGCGCTGACTGAATGCTCCAAACAGGTGTGCGAGAGCGAGACGGCACAACCGGCGGGGAGCTCGCCCGACTCCTCTTCCCCCACTAGCACGCAGGCACCGCTCAGTGCTACGTCAGGTGCTACTACGGGCTACAAAACCGTAGCGTCTCCTAACAGTGCTACGAGTTCTGCCACGAATGCGTTTGACTATAGTAAGTTACAATTGCATATTTTTAGCGACGCATCAACCAAAGCCTTGTGTTCAGTTGCATACTGGCGCTGGGAATCACAGGGTAAAATCTATGTTTCTTTTGTTAGCAGTAAAACAAGAGTTTTACCTGTAAAATCGATCACAGTTCCAAGATCGGAACTTCAAGCGGCATTGCTAGCCGCGCGTTTGGCTAACACAATTGTGAGGGAACATAGATTACCTGTAGCGCGCCGCTTCTTTTGGTGTGACTCAACGACTGTTCTACACTGGATTCGAAACAATACGCGCAATTATAAAGCGTATGAAGCGAACCGCCTGGGCGAGATCGACGAATTGACACTCGTTGACGAATGGAAATATGTTCCGTCCAAACTCAACGTAGCCGATTTGGCCACAAGGGAGAAATTTGACCCCGCGTTGTATTCGGAGTGGTTAAATGGTCCAAATTTTCTACATCTCGATATCGAAATGTGGCCGAGAGATGTCATCCGACCGGAACTAGATGACACAGATGCGGAAGTAATAGCTGTAGTACAGTATACTTCTGCTCACTTACCGGTGCCTGATGCCACAAGGTTTTCTTCTTGGCTACGTCTCTTGAGAGCCACAGCTACTGTTTTAATTTTCATTAATAGATTAAAATGTCTTTCCGACCGCGGCTATAGCGTACAGATGATGGAGCGTGCTGAGTTGTTACTTTTAAAACACGCCCAAGCGGAGTCCTTCGCTGAAGAGATTGCTGCCATTAAAAAGGGTAAGCCGTTGGCTAAAAGTAGTAGGTTAGTTACTGTCTCACCATATCTTGACGAGCACGGTTTACTTCGTGTGGATGGCCGCATCGATGCTGCTGCTGAAGTCACCTTGGATGTGAAGAGACCTATAATATTAGACGGTCGACACCATATGGCGAGGTTGATTGTTCGACACTACCACACGAGGGCAGCACATGCGAACCAAGAAACAGTAGTCAACCAGATCAGACAAAAATACTGGTTGCTGAGACTAAGACCTACCGTGAAGACTGTTGTGTCGCAATGTATGTTGTGCCGCATGAAGAAGTGCCAGCCTCAAGTTCCTCGCATGGGTGACTTGCCCCGGGCTCGCATGGCGCACCATCAACGACCCTTCTCTTACTGCGGTTTGGACCTGTTTGGGCCGATGGAAGTATCCGTTGGCAGACGCCGAGAAAAGCGATATGGTGTTTTATTTACCTGTTTGACGGTGCGTGCAGTCCATGTCGAGACCGTTCACTCCCTAACGTCAGACTCGCTTATCATGGCGCTGCGTCGAATGGCGGCGAGACGTGGTTGGCCGCGTCACCTTTATTCTGATAATGGGACCAACCTACGAGGCGCTGAAAAGGAACTCCGGCAGTCTATGCTGGACCTTGACATAGAAGCCTTAAAAGACGTCGGTGTCAACAATGGAATGGACTGGTCTTTTATCCCTCCCGCCAGTCCCCATTGGGGTGGGGCATGGGAGAGGCTGATACGAAGTGTTAAGACCTCGCTTAAGGTGGTTTTGGCCGAGCGTGCACCAAGGGATGAAGTTTTGAATACATTACTAGCTGAGGTTGAAAATCTAGTAAACAGTCGTCCCTTGATGCATGTTTCGGTCGAACCGGGTGGGGTTGAGACGCTTACCCCAAACCATTTCCTCTTAGGTATGTCATCTAATTTACCAATCCACGGTGCCTTCGAGAATTCTGACTTGACCCTTCGGAAGCAGTGGCGCACAAGTCAACGATTGGCCGACATGTTTTGGAACAGGTGGGTAAAAGAAATTTTACCGGATCTATTACCTAGAACGAAATGGCAAGCAGAACAAAAGCCGCTGCAAGTAGGCGACCTTGTTTTGGTGGTGGACCCAAACTCCCCTCGCAACTCGTGGCCAAAGGGACTCATCACTGCGGTGCTCCCAGGTAAGGATGGGCGAGTTAGGTTGGTTGAGGTGAAGGTGGGTTCCGGGACATGGCGTCGATCCGCGGCGCGCGTCGCTCCTATCTCTCTGAGTGAGTAGTGCTGAGACAGCACTAGGGGTGGGAAGTGTTAACGACGCGCTCAATATTTCATTACACTTAGGCCGCATCTGCGTATGCGCAGCTAGTTTTAACTATGTATACTTATTTATTAGTTTGTATGAATGCGTTCTCAGTGACGCGGTCACAGGTTGCGACCAGTTCTCAGCCGATCGCTGGCCGATGCGCACGGCTACATTTTGTAATTGCTAAATAAAAATAATTAAGTGTTTTCGGTATTCGCGAGTCTTCTTTTCTTCGGATGTTCCACCCTACAGATCCCTGAAGCCCAACGCTTTGTGTACGAACCAGCACCGACCACTATCACCTGCAATATGCCACTTTTTGAGCAACTGTATTAAAAATGCTTCATTGTATAAACCAATTATGGTGTTCACAATCGTCAACGGATACATACGTTTTAGAACACTACTACCAGGTCGGAACGCGGCACCAACCGAGAAAACCTGGCGGAAGAAACTCGGAGGGCTTGTCTTTTTTTATAAACGCACTACATACGAGTAGTATAAAACAAAGTCGCATTCTTCTGTCCGTCCCTATGTATGCATAAATCTTTAAAACTACGCAACGGATTTTGAAGCGGTTTTTTTTAATAGATAGAGTAATTCAAGGGGAAGGTTTATATGTATAACCCACCCCTGCTTTGCACTGGCGAAGCCGGGGCGGGCCACTAGTTTTTTATAAACGCCATATTACAATGACCTTGTACATAAAACTAACTAGTTTCGTTCGGTTCCGAAAGGCGCTCAACTGAAATATGAATTTTATAATAAAAAAAATTATATAGAATTTATAGAATAATAAAAAACTGATATCACAAGTCTTGAATCCAGTGAGCCGACCAACCCCAAACAGCGACACCTGTTCACAAGCATAACGGATCTCCTCAACCATATCAAAGGGAAGTTGCCGACCCGCCACACGTCGCTACCACTGTCCGAAGTATATTAGTGAGCATGACAACTCACAGGATTGACGTCCAATAATTAATTAAGTTAAATTCATATATTCATTTCCAGTAAGCTTGCCGTTTTGAATCCAAACTAGCAAAAGTACATTTTAAACGGAATTGCCTGCACTATGTATACCTGCATCGCAACGTTTACAAACATTAAATTCAAGAACAAAAATTACGCCCAGACTCAGAGCAAGTGCCCTGGTTTACACAAAGACACTTGCCCGGCCCCGAAATCGAACCCGGGACCTCGTGATCCAAAGACGGCACATCCCAATATGGCACAAAAGTTTTATTTAACATCCATGCATACACAGAAGCAAGAAAATACGCAATGGTATCTACTGCTACTACTATTCAGCCTATAAATGCTAACTGGTCAATTGGGCCTCCCCCATTTACGTGGAGGGTAATTAGCAAGCTGTACCACGTGGGCCAGCTGGGTTGGCAGAGTGTTTTGAATCAAGTTTTGCTATCTCTTGTGGTTAGGTTATCGGCCTTGTCATTTCATTTTGCGATACCCTCAGGATGGAATGGGATGGCGAGGCTATATATTAGACATATTTTTATTGAGGTATCTTTTAAAACTGGTGACTTAAAAGTATTTAATTTATGTTACATAATTTTCTTACATACATCTTTCTCAGTTATCTAAAACTCCAGAATGTTAATGTTAGATGACAAATATAATAGTTTCATCGATTTTTACATGCGTTATTTAGTTTCAAGATGCTAAGGCATATTAGAAGTAATACTTAGTGTAATAGTAGGTAACGAAATGTTATAGAAACTCATCGTCACGGTATTAATAAACTCACAATTTGGTATAATAGTCCACCTCAATATTTTTCTTTTTATAAGTCCTCGAAGAAAAGACAAAATTCATAATAAAATAATTATAAATTTATTAGCTAATATAATATATAACTTCTCAACAAACAATGATCTGTTAATTTGTTTATGATTAATGATGTTCCCATGAATTAATAAAATGTTTCCCTAGATTAAGCGAATTTGCTCGATTCATTAATTTACTTGTTATGTTAATCAAAAGATTTTCATAATTAATATTTAGATGTTGCTGTAGATTTTCAGCAATGGTCAATACCAATTTATATTTATATATTTACATTAATCTTACGACACCTATAAGATGGAATGGGGTAGCGACTTCTTCTTCTTCTTCATTTGGCTTTTGGCTTCCATGGTTATACCGATGATTTTGCCAATGACATCATCTGTCTGTTGTGTTGAAAAAGTTCGAGTAATTATGAAAGTTAAATTAATTGGTCACCACACGGGCAATTTATATCTGTCATAGTCTCGGTCGTTTATTTGAGGGAGGCGAGAAATGGTATAATAAACGTTATAATTTATTCATTAATAGTTGAATATAAACATAACATTGTCGTTTCATCTGACATCTTTTTCGGTAAATTTTATTAACAACTAGCGAGCCGCCCCGGCTTCGCACATGTATTATACATAAAAACCTCCCGCTTGAATCACTCTATCTATTAAAAAAAACCGCTTCAAAATCCGTTGCGTAGTTTTAAAGATTTAAGCATACATAGGGACGGACAGCCGACAGCGACTTTGTTTTATAATATGTAGTGATAGTGATAGTGATGATAGTGATAGTGAAGTGATAGTGATATTTACACCGTTCACATACAAATATTCACATATTTGTATGTGAACGGTGACGATATCTATGATGGATAATTTAGTAAGTTGTACCATAAATTGGTTATGTATTTTATGGCTAACTGGCTGTTATCTGTGCCTTCATCCGAGATGTTACAGAGATGTAACTATTAATATGTAACCCAACGTAGGGTGGGACGCCTCCCTGCTAGATGGAGCGGCGATCTGCGACGGGCAGCCGGCAGCAACTGGATGCATAGAACCGAAGACCGGGTTCAGTGGCGAGCCATGGGGGTGGCCTACGTCCAGCAGTGGACTGAAATAGGCTGATGATGAACTATTTATATAATGCTGCATACAACGAAATTTATACAATATATATTTGTGTTTTGGGCAAAGTATTTGCGGTAAAAGTTGTTTTTAAAATAAAACTTATTTATTATAATTTAACAAATGATATATTTCAAACTATTTTTTCTAACGCCATTTTCTCTTGTCTACAGGGAAAAATGTCACATACAGTACTGAGGACCATTGTCCCATTCACGAGCTCATCTGTTACTTTAGCGTTTAGTGATGGGCTACACATACAATTTTGCGTAATAGAAAATCGATAAACTGATTTTGTATTATATTACTTGAAACAAGCAGCAAGTAGAATTTGTTCAAGTGTGAATTCAGGTAACATATCAATACTATTTTTTTTCTATTACTAACTTGATACTGATGCTAAAATAAAAATAAATAAATCTGCCGTATTATGCCATATTAGGTGAAGAATAATGGCTCATTACATGAATATGGAGACCGAAACTGCTCCAAACTATACATTCATTACGTTTATGTAATTTTCGATACATTAAGTAAAAACAAAACACTATTTAATTGCAGTTCCAGTACGGTCAGGGCCAAAGTCTCTTTAAAAAACATTATTTACATTACTGTGGTTTATCAGTTAGGTTAACAATATATTGATATAGTCATCTTGTTTATTGTGGCAAATACAATGACAAAAATTGCATATTTATAAGTTTTAAACTCAGCCGCCAATACAAGTTGTATGAAAGGATGGAAGGATGGATGCATATATCAAGCGGTGACTCAGTCGAGTCCAAACTCATGGAGAGAGACTTTCTTATGCCTCTTCCTCTTCAGATCTGCCTCTTGCGTTCCTTTACTCGCCTCTCACGACACCCTCAGTGTTTTCTTTATCCTTCAGTACACACCGCTAGCAAAGTTATCGATATGAAGTCTGCGCAACATTACCCTGTAATAAGGCGCGTTTTTACTCAACATGATGAGCACGGAAACAATGATTTTGCTCTTGACTAGATAAATAAGATGTCCGCCCTGACGAGGGTAATACCATTATCGTTTTTATGGATATACTTGGCTAGTTTTCCACCTGCCTGCCTTTACATAAGACCTTTGCATACAGATAACGTGACTTGATTTCACGTTTTCCTCAAATACTCGTATGTTTTGGACAAACATGTTTTTATTAATGTTAGATCTGAATACCACTATTACTCAAACCATAATTTGACCCACTGTTGAGCCGGGCCTTCTCCAGCCACATGGAGGGTAATTAGCCTACTGTCAAGTTTTCCTTCTCTTGCCTTGACATTTCCTTTTGTCGGCTCTTACGACAACCTGAGGATAGAATGGGGTGGTGACACAGGGTATTCTTAAACCGTCACCACGCGGACACAGATCTGACTACTAGGATTAATTTCATGCTGTATTTTTGGTAATTTACGGCATATTACCGGTGTTTTCTATACCCAAATGTTTCCAATGGATTACAATGGATTGCCTTGTGTAGTCAATAGCACTTCAGATTTATTTGGGCTTTAGGAGTGTTTGCTGTTTTAGGACAACATCATTATTTAACAAAGACAGAGGGTTTATCAGGTCACGTAAGTAGGGCACATGTTTAAATTCCTCACCATGTACTATATGGGTAATCAAATTAAACTAAAACTATTAGTACGCGTAATAATAATCCATATAAAGCCAATAATATCCATTTGTTTCCATTGATGAAAAACGAATAAAAATTGTGCTCGCACACGTCCTTCCGCCGCGTGCAAACGATGATTTACTAGCAATCCTTGGATTTATGGACCAACCCGCCCCTCCTACCGACTTCAATGAATAATAAATCGAAGATCTTTTCCGATATTATTGATACTTCGGGTTTCTTCACGTGATGTATGTTCGGGTGAGAATTGGAACCCTTTTATTAAAACATATATTACAGGACGCGTCCCGTCGTTGACACTGAATAATACGCTCCTTGTTGCTACTATTCTTTGCGAAGTTCTCTCTTATTTCGGATTTTATTACTCGAGGATTATAAATGGCGTTGTCTGGTCTCCTGTGGATATTCTCCGGTCCATAAATACTTCGCCTTTATGATGTTTTCTTGTAAGTGCTAGCCTAATTTTCTGTATCGTGGAGCACATGTGGCATAAATTAAATTACGTAGTACTTGGCTGATCTTTGTTTACTGTTGAATTCGAATGATTATGTAACTGTTTATGAATTTTTACTTTAGGATTATAATCCTGGGTACCAACCATAGTAATAAGTTTATTTGTATAGTTAGTTACTTTAAAGTTTATCTTACTTAGTTCGATGTGAAATTTTATACTTATCAGACTCTTATATTGATAAAAAAAGTGTGGTCGTATTTGTAAAGCAGGAAAAGAAGTTGACAAAATCAAAATCAAAATGTTTTTATTCGAATAAATTCTTACGAATGCTTTCAAATAGTCAAAAAAAAATACTCTAAATAAAAATTAAAAAAAATATATATAAGAATAATTTATCATTTAGTTTTTACCACCGGTTCGGAATGCCATTCCATAGAGAAGAGCCGGCAAGAAACTCCATGGTTGCTCTTTGACGCTGACGGGACAAAGGTCCGCCCTGCCACCCTCTTCTTCGTTCTTTTGGTTAACTCCTGCCGCCTTCCATAATAGTGGACTAATGTTAGCAGTAATGCACAGGTTACGTAAGTTTGGCAGCAGCAATGTGGCAACTCCTTAAGCAGTACCAGCGCAGGCAAACCAGACTAGGCATCGAAGAAGCTATGCTAGTGGGAACCCACAGTGTCCAGAAACGGCGCCGTGGCAGCTCTGAGTGGCAATAGAGCAGGAACACGCGTCTTAACGTTCCCGACGGTTTTCCAGTACAACAATTCGCAGTTGTGCAGCGAAAACAAAATATAAGATTAGGTACCTTAATTTTTTTGTACATCTATACTAATATATAAAGCTGCAGAGTTTGTTTGTTTGTTTGAACGCGCTAATCTCAGGAACTTCTTGTCCGATTTCAAAAATTCTTTCAGTGTTAGATAGTCCATTTATCGAGGAAGGTTATGGGCTATATTTTATTTTCAAAGGAATTAGGGATCCGTATGAAAATTGCGATTTTGTAACCCAAAGTGTAAAATCGAAAACCTATTTATGCGTGCGCTGCAAAAACGATTGACAATAGAACAAAATGATGTACTACGGGTTTGTAGGTCTTATAAAGATCTACAAAAAAGTCCGCAAGAGCACATATCTAACTATCATAGTTTAGTCACAATAACCAAAAATGCAAAGAGATAAGCACGGGTTCGAAGACCACGCGAGCGAAGCCGCGCTCAAAAGCTAGTAATTAATATTGAGTAAAGATAAGTACCGATCGCATTCGGCGCAACCAAAACCAACCTACTTAAAATCACCTATTGCATTGCATAATTTCGCTGTAGTGATAATAAATTATAAATATCAGTTTTTTTCATACTGTTCATATACTCTGTTTCAGTAGCATGTAAATATAATTTTTTAAACAATTTTTTTTTTTTTTTAAATTAGTTATTCATTCCGACAAATAAAGTTGTTTACCTGTATATAAAACACAGCCGCATAGGATGCTATGAGCACTGATTAGAGAGGACCGTTGTGGTTCTGTGGTTGCTATTGCGAACCGTATTGCTAGCTGCTAATACTGTGTTATACACGAACTTCCGTAAAACATTGAAGTATACATGGAATAGGTACATAAAAGTTAATTTAAAAAAAATTACAATATTTATTGAATACTAGTGGCCGCCCAGTTGTTGAAATTCGATCATAATTAATGTAAAGCATGGTTCTCTAAATATAGTTGGATTCTCATTTTGACCACAGACTTTAACAATATAGAAGAGTATATAGATGTGTGTGTCAAATACATGGTACTGTATGTAATATTTTTAATTGTTTTTTAGTGTTTTTATAAATCTAAATCTAAACTAGCGACCCGCCCCGGCTTCGCACGGGTGCAATGATGAACCTCTAAATTTATAAGGGTTTCTCTACAATATTATGGATGTATTGTACATATAAACCTTCCTCTTGAATCACTCTATGTATTAAAAAAAACCGCATCAAAATGCGTTGCGTAGTTTTAAAGATTTAAGCATACATAGGGACGGACAGACGACAGCGACTTTGTTTTATAATATGTAGTGATGGAGATTTATATTTTTTCCATATCTTAAAATGTTGACTTGAGAAATTGAATATTGAAGAATATTTTCCGTGTGTTAACGGGTGCGTGTGTTTTCCGTGTGTGTTTATGACACTTATTCCATCCTGAGGGAGTCATACGAGCCGACAAAAGGAAATGAGGAGGCCGAATACCTAGCTGCAAGAGAAGGAGTCTGCCCAACGTAGCACAGTTGGCTAATTACCCTCCATGTAGCTGGAGGTGCATGTGTTTTTCTCTTAAGTTAACGCTTACAATATTTATAATTATATCAACCAGCATATTGTCCATCAAAGGAGTCGTTAGACTTCAGGGCCATACCAGGAAAGAATTTAGCTACAAATAAAAGACTTTGATGTTAACATTTGTCCAGCATTGATAATTTTAGCTTTAACTAGCTTTTGCGCGCGGCTTCGCCCGCGTTGGCTTTGAACCCGCGTATCTCTATGCATTTTTTTTAAGAACATAAAATCGGTTATTGTGACTAAACTATGATAGTTAGATATGTGCTCTCGCGACTTTTTGTAGATTTTTATAAGATCTACAAACCAGTAGTACATCATTTTGTTCTATTGTCAATAGTTTTTGCAGGGCAAATAGGTTCTCGATTTTACACCTTGGTTTACATAATCGCAATTTTCATACGGATCCCTAATTCTTTTGAAAATAAAATATAGCCTATAACCTTCCTAGATAAATGGACTATCTAACACTGAAAGATTTTTTGAAATCGGTCCAGTAGTTCCTGAGATTAGCGCGTTCAAACAAACAAACAAACAAACTCTGCAGCTTTATATATTAGTATAGATAGATTATTTGGAAGAAGGTCGAATATAATTCTATAACAGATTTAAAATCAAAAGCTATATAAAGTCAATAACTGTAACACTCTGACTTTTGAAATAAATACATACGACTAAACGCTTCCAGACGCTGTAGCCCCGTAACCTCATTTATCGGGTCCAGTGATCGTGAGCTAGCTCACTGAAGGGAATAGGTCTCCTATTTATCTAAAGAGTCAACTAAGCTTGGAGCATATTAGTTACGGCCAGTGATTTCAATTAATGCTTGAACTACGATTTGAAACTTGAAGTCTCTTGGTACTTGATAGTAAAGGTGGTATTGAGGTGAGGTCAAGGTGAGTATTAAAAAGAAACATTTTTGTTTTTAAACTGCCTTAAACAACGAGACGATACTGATAAACGTTGTAAGTATTCTTTAATTTATGGTCCAAATAAAAAAAAAGGAAAATATCTGCTCGTCCTAGTAATCCTGTGTAGTGTTATTCCTTAGTTTGTAATCATGGGCGTAACTATTAACGATATTCATGATTCCCGAATCAAATATATCAACTATTTAGTATCTACTATTTAGACAGCCAATGCATTAAAGCATACGCCCATATTATACTTCTGTTTATCTTTTAACTTGCATCAATCTATTTGTTTAACAATCTAATAAAAGTTTGAGACTACAAAGATACTCTCACAAAGCTATTGAACAAGTCCCTTTACCCAATGTTTTAAAGATACACGATCTCTTGGAGCAGTACAGAGAAAAGGCTTTGGGTTGATCTGTTCGACTAAAAGTTCTCAACAACTGTTCAAACATTTTGCGGTGGGACATACAGCATTCTCCTTTCAATGGTCTTTGTGCTCAATGCATTAATACGATTGTTTTAAGCCCCTATCCGATTGTTGTACGATTCCTGTATTGGTGTTTCCATTGCTTATATAAAGTGGTATTTTAAAAAGTAAACTAAAGTAAATGAACAAGACCGTGGTTTAATCCGTTCGGATATTAATAATTTAAAGATGTCTTAGTATATCGCGATTATAAACTTAAATTGAACACATGTTAACGGATTTATCGCGTGTATTTTACATCATTTAATTTCCGAGGTTTTGAAAGTTTTGTGGCAGTCGTGGTTACGGGAGAGACTTGATGACAGTTATCTTTAAAAGTAGAAATATGTCATTTCAATAGATAAGGTGGTTGGCAAGTTCTACATGCTTGGAATCCACTAATTAAATTAATCAAATCTTAAGCTCAACACTCATCTGCAAGACCTCTGGATACAGTGAGCGATTGAAACGTCGGGAATTACGTTATGTAAAATACACGCGATAAATTATTTCAAGATAAACTAAACAAATATTAAATTATGTTATTCAAAATTAAAGGTTTTAACCCTGTTAGTATTAAAAACATTTTCTAGAGTTAAATGCCTATTAATTTGGATGTTATTGACGTACAAGTACTCGTAAATTACCTATATAATGCTTCAAAGCAATTGAATAGATAGTAAGCATAACAAAATTACAGTTTATAACATGAAGCCTTTGAATAATTCACTCGAGGAAATTAAGTAAAATCATTTCATTAATTTGGAACAGACACCGTTCACAGTTTTGACATTCACAAAGTTACAACAAAGGAATACTTTAGATCAAAATAATTGGCCAGTACATCTGGAAAACAATGTATCAGTTTTAAAATTGCTTTCTGACTGTCTGCGGAAATCTCCATTAAATATCCGGCTGTTCAGAATTTTGCATAAAATGTGAATATTTAACTGTATGTAACCAATACGGCAACCAATACCATAGTGAGGGTTTCGTAAGACCCGACAAAATAAGGGAAACAGACGCAAGAGAAGGAATCCTTGATGCGAAACCCTATGCCAACCCATTTGGCCAGTGTGCCTCCGCAGTATTACACTCCATGTGATCACAGAAGGCACCAAGACATTACAAGACCGACTCAGTAGTCGGTCTTGTAATAGCAATATATATATATATATATATATTTATAGCAATAGATATATATTTATAGCAATAGATATATATTTATAATTACACATAATAGTCAAATTGTATGCTATGTGTTTTGGAAAGCCTATCATTTCTTTTAAGGTACTTCAAATGGATATTGAAATACGGTAAAAGACATATTGCGAATGTGAACAAAAGTGACTTTATCTAACAACTTGCTCGGGTGGTCGTCTTGAGAAATACGCCAAGATCAGGGGCCGCTCGCGTCTGTGATGTATTTCTCTCGGGGGATTAGAAACAGAAGTACTGCCCCGTGAAGACTCGACTAAGTTTCGATAGTTGTAGTATTGATTATACATATTGGGTTAAATAACTATTTTCAAATAGTTATGCAAAAAGTATCAAGCACATTTGATTTGTCAAATAAAATTATTGCAAGATTTTTTCCCATTTTTTTTCGGTTTACGCTAGGTGGAACCTAATACGCGTAAGTTTCATCTTTGAAAGATACAAATAGATTGCGGCAGTTAATGTATTTCAAAACGACTGTTAAGTTAAATTGTATACGTTCATTAACGATTAACCAAACACTAGCAAACATATTTGCGTAAATAGATGGCACAGTAATCGTGCTGTCATGCATATAATTAAACAAAATTTAACACGCTCACCAAAAGGGTGTGAACACTAATAAATCTAATTGAACAACTTCATTATACGACCAAAATTAATATTAACGGTCCTCTATTGTGCCATCGCTAATGAGATCCATTCAAATTAATATCAACGAGTTTAATTTTAAGCATCTCTATGCCTATGCCATATGATTGGACAATATTATTAAAAAAATATCGCCTTTTTAATTTTTGTTGGTTTAATTTGATTTGGCTAGCAGTATTTACACAGCCACATAGTCGGATATTAAAAGTCCTACTGTACTGTAGGTACGGTAGAATTAATAAGCAAAAAAAAAACACTAAAATATTACAACATTTAAACTCAAACGAATTCACAAATCATATAATATTGCATGACCCATAAATGACTGCTCAGCCCACTGCTGAATCGGTCCTCCTCCCATTACAAGGAGGGTTTATTAGCCTACTTTTCCACACTAGCCAGACGGGTTGGCACAGGATTTCGTTTCAAGTTTTTCTTCTTTTACGGCTAGGTTTTCGGCCTTCTCATTTGACTGTCTCGTTGGTCTAGTGGTTAGATGTGCCGCCTTTGGATCAACGGGTCCCGGGTTCGATTCCGGGGTCGGGCAAGTGTGTAAACCAGAGGCACTGGCTCGGAGTCTGGGTGTCATTTCTATCTATAATATGTATGTATTTACAAAAAAAAAATGAATGTAAGTAGTTTATCATCCATCTCGTTACCATAACACAAGCATTAAGTTGCTTAGCTTGGGACGAGATGGCGTTGTGTGAAATGTCCAAGGATACATATTTATTTATTTATTATTTTGTCGGCTCATACGACACCCTCATGATGGAATGGGGTGGTGACACTATTCCAAACAGACAGAAACTGTCGTCTACAGTAGAACTATGGATCAATAAAAAAAATTGTTTTAAATGTTTTATCACAGTTTTTATACATAGAATTGGTTTACGTTTAACCTTAATCTCGCGTGATGGACAGCAAATATCAGGCCTAAGATGGTACACTCTTGCTTAGAAGGTAGCAGGGAAAATCTGCTACAGTATATTGCGCAAAGGTGGTAAAGAAGCCAAGAAAAAGTTTTTGATATTCTCACGCTTGTAGTCAGTTCGTATAATACAGTGACATCAGGTGTGTAGGCGCAAACAATCACGTTTCATCAACAATGTGGCTGTGGAAGAAGTTTATTCTTTTTTCCGAAAACAGTAGTGTTCAAACTAAGTACTATGCTTTATCATTTATTAACGTGAATACTGAAAATGGCTGAAAAATAGTTATTATCATCATCAAAATTACAGCCAATAAATGAATCACTACTGAGAGATTTAGAATACAGAGTGTACCATAATACACCATCACATACCATTATTTATATTTATTTATTTATTTATAAATGACCCACTGCTGAGTCAGGCCTCCTCTCATCACAGGGAGGGTAATTAGCCTACTGTGCCACGCTGGCCAGACGGGTTGGCACAGGGTTTCGTATCAAGAGTGTCCTTCTCTTCCGGAAGGTTTTCAGCTTTGTCATTTCCTTTTGTCGGCTCTTACGACACCCTCAGGATGGAATGTGATGGTGTATTATGGTGGGAAATTAGCCTAAATTCATGAAGGGAAATTAACCTTCTGTGCTGCGCTGATTGTACGGGTTAGGGTTTGTTTTAAACCCCCGTAAATGGAGAGGAGCTCAAGCGTATACATATTACTATCTCTCTGACTACATCACTACATAGTATAAAACAAAGTCGCATTTTTCTGTCCGTCCCTATGTATGCATAAATCTTTAAAACTACGCAACGGATTTTGAAGCGGTTTTTTTTAATAGATAGAGTAATTCAAGAGGAAGGTTTATAGGTATAATATAATTGCACCCGCGCGAAGCCGGGGCGGGTCGCTAGTTGTTTAATATTTTTCTGTCAAACAAACAAAAAATCGTGTGCCTGAATTCGTGTTTGGAGCTATCAGGAGCATATAGCAAATTTTGAAAAGTTTTGTACGTGTGGCAATATCAATAACCCACACCATCCTGAGGGTGTCGTTAGAAGCGGTTAAAGGAAGTCAAGAGGCAGACAAACTAGCCGTAAGAGATGGAAAACTTGATACAAACCCTGTACCAACCCGTTTTACCAGCGTGGCACAGTAGGCTAATTTCTCGTTGGTCTAGTGGTCAGATGTGCCGCCTTTGGATCAACGGGTCCCGGGTTCGATTCCGGGGTCGGGTCAGTGTCTTAGTCTAAACCAGAGCATCATTTCTATCCATAATATGTGTGTATTTACAAAAAAAAATGTATATAAGTAGTTTATCATCCATCTCGTTACCATAACACAAGCATTAAGTTGCTTAACTTGGGACGAGATGGCGTTGTGTGAAATGTCCATGGATGTCCAAGGATATTTATAATGATGATGACGGTCAATGTTTTGATCATGTAAAATTATATGAAATGTTTTGTACATCTAAAATTATATGAAACCGTTATTTGTGTACTAAACAATCGTTACGTAATGTCCCAACTAAAATTGTTTCCAGCGTAAGCATATTATTCGAATATTAAGGTGTTAATGGCAACATTAGCTTGCCAGCTGTTTGCTAATGAGTCGGTCCGAATATCTTGCTTCCTTAGATAAGATTTGGGAAATGTATTCAAGATACAACTTTTGCAAGAAATTCAACACTTCACTATCATCACTACATATTATAAAACAAAGTCGCTTTCGTCTGTCCGTCCCTATGTATGCTTAAATCTTTAAAACTACGCAACGGATTTTGAAGCTTGTTTTTTTAAAAGATAGAGTGATTCAAGAGCAAGGTTAATCTGTATAGTACATACTTACTATACAGATTAACATACTTATTATAGTATAGTAACACTGATAAATTGAGAGGTTCATCATTGCATCCGTGCGAAGCTGGGGCGGTTCGCTAGTTAAGATATAAATACTACTGTTGCTGCCATATATGGCCCACTGCTGGTTCAGGCCTCCCACTACATTAGGGTAATTACCCACTGGGCCACGCTGACCAGTCGGGCTAGCACAGGGTTTCGTTTCGAGTTTTCCTTCTCTTGCGGCTAGATTTTCGGCCTTGTCATTTCCTTTTGCCGGCTCTTACTACACCCTCAGGATGGAATGAGGTGGTGACAATATGTATTCTAAATCCGTCACCACACAGAGTTATATACAATGTAATAATGATTTTTATAGAGGCGTTTATCTGGAAAACTTGCTCTGGAAAAATATAAATCTTTACGCTCCTACCCAAGGGAGCGGAGTAGTATTCGTTATGTCAACGAACCGGGTAAACGGGAAAGTCGCTTTAAGCACAGGTCCGGGATCCACGCAGAACCACTATTAAAAGCTACTAAATTAATTTAATTTTCTAAAAATGCTTGTGATAAATTTTAAAATTTTCCGATAATTATTGGCTTGAATAGTCTCCTGGGCCTTTGTGTAATACATTATATCGGCAGGTTAAGTGGTATAGCCAAATTACCTTGATAAACGGTTTCTAAGCGAAGCCTTAAGGTTTCACGATCTTTGCATATACCAGGAAATGGTTTCTTGACGTACCGCGACCACGGACACTGCAAAGTGTCTGAAACGTTGGGATTTAAATGAAAGAACACGATCAGAACCGTCAAAAAACCATATCGGTTTTTTAATTTTACTTTCCACGCCGTGTCGCTAGTTGCGATCTATACGTAATGTCGTGTTTGAGGAGACTGAACGTACGGGGTTCCACAATTCTGGAGGCATTGGCCCGCCTTGTTTAGTCGAGCAGGGCAAAGGTCTGTAGTAAAAATTAAGTAGTACGATTTTTAAATCCGTAAAAATGGCAATTCCAATATAAAATTCACAATCAAAATTATAAAATTGACGTGACTGTTGAGTCAGTACAAAAACATATTGCAATATGTTTTCTGTATAAAATAGTCATTGAAAAAAGATACGCTTTTAAAATATGCATGTTTCCAAATTGGGTTACCAGATTTATTCAGGGCATCGGCTGTGTTAAATTCTGGCAAATAAACTTTATTTTACAACTGTATGTTATGTATGCTCCATGTATGTTGATTATGTGGTGCCGGATTTAGAATACATAGTGTCAACATCCCATTCCATCCCGAGGGTGTCGTTAGAGCCGACAAAAGGAGATGACAAGGCTGAAAACCTAGACGTAAGGGAAGGAAAACTTGAAACGAATCCATGTGCCTACCTGTCTGGGCAGACATTAGGCTAATTACCCTCCCTGTGATGGGAGGATATCTGACTCAGTAGTGGGTCATCTACTTTTTTTTTAATTTAGAGAATTTTTTTTTGACTATTTGAAAGCATTCGTAAGAATTTATTCGAATAAAAACCATTTTGATTTTGATTTTGAGTACCTGTAAAGGCTGTCCATTACGCTTGACGACACGGTTGGCGCAGTGGTTGAGTGATCGACTGCTGCGCAGCATGTCGCGGGTTCGATCCCCGCACGGATGAAATATTTGAACGAACTACTAGTATTTGTTCCGGGTCTGGGTGTTTTCTATCTATAATATGTATGTATTTACAAAAAGAAAATGTATATAAGTAGTTTATCATCCATCTCGTTACCAAAACACAAGCATTAAGTTGCTTAGCTTGGGACGAGATGGCGTTGTGTGAAATATCCATGGATATTTATTTATTTATAATATATTGACGCTGTTTTCCTTTTCTTGATAGCCATGTTATGAGCCGTCATTTTCGACAACCTTAGGGTGGAATGGGAAGGCGACACGTTGTATTCTAAATCTGTTACCACACGGTCCTTTTTATTAGTAGCTGGCTTAAACACCAAACACAAAATATATTCTCTCCTATGTATTCTTTTGTAGGCTCTTACAACAACCTCAGGACGGAATGAGAAGGGGACACGATGTATTCTAACATTTACATTTTTAACCCCTCTCTCCCCCTTGGTGCGGTTTAAAGGCCGCTGCATACGTGATGGGTTTTTATACGAACGGGACGGGACGGGATTTATTGCAAGCATCGTTTTGATACAAAATGTATATAAAATCGTCGCCAACGATGTTTAGCACGTCCCGTGAGTGCCACGTTCCCGTCCCGTCCGTGAAATATGCACTTTCATATACATTTTGTATCAAAACGATGTTTGCAATAATTCCCGTCCCGTCCGTATAAAAACCCGTCACGTATGCAGCGGCCTTAAGACTACTAACCCCATTAAAATCAAGTGTATGTTTTAGCACCTGCAAAGATTCTTACACTCAAAGGTAACCGGATTAGAAATCACGCGAAAAAATAAATACACGTGATATTTTACTATAACCCCTTACCCCCTTGTGATATTTCGTGATTTTTGCCGAACCCTCCCCGCCCCTTTTGAACCTCACATGATTAATGGACAGCCCCTAACAATAGCTCTCAAATGGAAAATACATAAATAATACAAATCACCATTACATTTTAATCAAATTGTTCCGTTTTTGCATACGAAATCAGCCATACATTTTTTCAGAAAATGAACATTGCACTCTAAGTGGGGAACTGAATTAGTATTCTCTTTGAACCAACTATGCAAATGGACTGCATATTTACCCTTGGGAGCTTAACGTGTCTATGCAAAAAATTTAATTCATTTACACCACAACATTGATATGCATGGCTGCGCAGATAGTTCGTCTGCGTTCTGAAAATATTTAAAGCAAGAAGGTCGTTGACCGAATCTATTGGCATTTAAGAATTACACTTATCTCTCTGATTTGACTGCCTCGTTGGTCTAGTGGTTAGATGTTCCGCCTTTGGATCAACGAGTCCCGGGTTCGATTCCGGGGTCGGGCAAGTGTCTTTGTCTAAACCAGAGGCACTGGCTCGGAGTCTGGGTGTCATTTATATCTATAATATGTATGTATTTACAAAAAAAAAAATTTATAAGTATAAGTAGTTTATCATCCATCTCGTTACCATAACACAAGCATTAAGTTGCTTAGCTTGGGACGAGATGGCGTTGTGTGAAATGTCCAAGGATATTTATCTCTATTTCCTTTACTACTTCTACTTCTCTGCCCATAAATCCACTGCTGAGTCGGGCCTCCCCCACTACAGGTTATTAGCCTACAGTGCCACGCTCGCCAGACGGGTTGGCACAGGGTTTCGTATCAAGTTTACCATGTATTCTAAATCCGTCATCAAACGGACTATTTCCTTTACTATATCTTAATCCTCAGTGGAATATTTCAGGGCATAATTTATCTTTATGTAATATAATTCTACTGTAAGTGTGTATGTCACTGAACGTCACCTAAACGGCTGGGCCGATTTGATGCGTTTGGGTGAACAAATCATCCCGACAGATGGCGCTGTAGTCGGTAAACGAAAATCATGCAGGACAACGTCTGCCCGGCCACCTAGTGTCAGCAGCAGTGGGTCTTTTATGTGCTGACAGCCCATAAAAGACCCACTGCTGAGTCAGGCCTCCTCAAAAGACATGGAGGGTAATTAGCCTACTTAGCCACGCTGGGCAGACGGGTTGGCACAAGGTTTAGAAAAGATCAGAAACGCGAGAAAAACCAAAATATACTACATCGCTATAGCGGTATTTACGATGCAATTAGCCCTGATAAATAAATCCTCGTCAATAATTACTACTACTAGTGACAGAAGGAACTCGAGAGTCTAGCCTCAAGAGAAGAAACCTTGACATTGCCTTCACCAAACAAATGTCACAATGGGGGAAAGTTCACGCATCAACAACCAATTTTGTGGGTGTCGCCACTGTTCTCCATCGATGACTGCCGACGACACACAAAATTCGGCTGCGAGCTTTGTAGCCATTACATAACACCGTCCATCTGGTCAGCGTAGCACAGTAAGCTTCATTACCACGCTTTTATTAGCTTGACATGTTTAAAACAAAATCTCTAAACATTCACAAATTTCAAAAAAGTTATTATGGCTTATAAAATACTCCACGCTTAATTATCTTTTTCTTCTTATTCTGATATTGTGAACGTAGTAGTAACATATAAAATGATCCTCAGACTCGATATCTAGCACCCCACGCTTTATCACTTTATTTGATTTTTTGTTATAGCTTAACATTCATTTTAATATTGTTCTAAATTTAATTATGATAAAACTGATTGTTAGATTTTATATTGCAGTAACACAAACTCTCATAGACTTAAAAATTATTATCTACTAGCGACCCGGCCCGGCTTCGCACGGGTGCAATTATGCATGTATTATACATATAAACTTTCCTCTCGAATCACGCTATCTATTAAAAAAAACCGCTTCAAAATCCGTTGCGTAGGTTTAAATATTTAAGCATACATAGGGACGGACAGACGACAGCGACTTTGTTTTATACTATGTAGTGATAGTGATTCGATTGCTATTAGAGCGTGTTTTTTATTTTTCTTAATAAACTTGAGGGAGGCTCGACCCGATAGAATCGACTGTCCACCATCTAAAAGGCGCATAAAACAACAAAAGAAAGCGGCTACAATAAGTCATTTACAAGAGACTGCTCAATCCTTGCTATTTAGTGGTTCATTTCGATTCCACGATTTCCCGACCTTTGTTCATTCCCTCTTTTTGCCTAAAGGATGTTCGGTGAATTGCAAATCCGTTCGGTTCAGTCGACTTCAAGGGAATGGCTGGCCCGAGACTGAGTAAATATTTAATGCATATTTCATGGAGACCCGACGTTTACTTTGTAAGAGATCGGAGAAAACAACCTCGACGGCGCAAAGTCACTTCTAAAGTGCTCTTTGTAAAGAAAGTGTGCGAAGTTGTAAGATGGTATTTCTTTAAAAATGACCTAAGTACAAGTATTTAGAGAGTAAGTATTATGACGATCAAAGTGGATTATAAACTGCTTGCATGTACTGGGCGATTCTGGAACGGAACATAACAACTGTGTAAAACTGTGTTCTAAATCCGTTACCACAAGGTCAATTTTTACTTTAAAGCGTAAACATCAATTATTTATGAGGGTAAACAATAGCACTACCATTAAAAAAAATCTCTTGATTCGTACCGCCGATAAAAGTAGCTTGAGACTGTGCCAGCATGAGTTTTTTAATACAATTAGTGGTTTAAGTCCTCTATTTAGGTTTTTAATTCCTGTTTTTAAAATACTTTGTTATCTATAATAGTTACATGTAAATCAGGAGCTGTTTACAAAAATGTAATTCACGAAAACAAATAGCAGCCGGACTCAGAGCAAGTACCTCTTACCTACACAAAGTTTAATTACACATCGATATTGAACACTTTTTAACGGATTTATCGCGTGTATTTTAAATTATTTAATTCCAAAAGTTACGAATAATTTGCAGCTATTCTGGCCACAGACTGGCTGACAGATGTCTTTAAAAGTAAAAAGAAAAAGTAAAATCTGTCACTTATTAGCTGATCCGGCAAACTTCGTGGTGCAGCCGTTCTCGAGTTTTAGCGACACTAACGAACAGCAATTCATTTTTATTTATATAGAAGATAGACTAGCTGACCCGACAGACGTTGTCCTGTCTTAACTGTTTTATGTTTTCTCACCTTTTAAACGTTCCCTGGACTTCCACAAATATTTCAAAACCAAAATTAGCCGGTCCAGCCATTCTCGAGTTTTAGCGAGACTAACAATCATCAATTATTTTTTGTTTATATTTAAAGAAGATAGATATAGAAGATAATTTTGTTTTGTTTTGCTTGTAATAATCCATGTCATACTAGTATGTAAGACATGGATCTTTCAAGTTTCAATCTCTTCAAACTACCCAGTGAATATAAGGCCATACAGCGATATTTAGGCTGTAGACAGATGATCGCACAGCTCAGCCGTTTGGTAATGACCGCTCAAAGTCCGTTCATAATGTACACAGGCCCTAACGACCGGCCCATTTCAATACGTCCTAATGTCTGCTCATATCACTTATCTTCATGTTGTATTGCCGCTAAATATTTGTATTAGTAAATGATGTGAAATACATTTAATAACCTTCTTCTATTCAGTGTTCTATTCAGTTCTATTCTTCTAAAATTCTTCTATTCAGTGGCTTTTCTATGATCATTATTTTTAGTATACAGTTATATTTTTTTGTTTAAAGCTTTATTCTATTAATTGAATTAAAACTAATGTAATATTAAATTTAGTGAATTAGGCTGGTATACTCGTATATTTTAAGGCTTTTAGCAATAAATAGAAGTTAACATTTTTTGGACACTGATATTTTATCCAGTATCAATTTAAGGTTTAACGGACGTCAAATAGTTTTTGGGTGATTTTGAGTTAATCGCTATTATTTCGGGATCTACGCCACACGCTTTTGACAATAGAATATAGCAGGTTTGCGGCCTTGGTGTTGCAAACATTCATATCTGTTTACCACTAAGATCGTATACAAAAATTATACATTATCAAAGGGTGTGATAAAACTGGAATTAGTGTGAAAAAAATAAAACCAGAAATCTGTGCATTGATTAATGTTTTCCTTAACTAAAGTGTGTTAGCGATGTACACTGTCGAGTAACAAGTGTATCCCTTATCAATTGTCACTGAGGGTGTTATTAATTTATCTTGTCACATAATAATATTAATTTCTTGTCAATGCACGGATGGGATGGACAAGTAGATTATTTTCAAGACATTATATAAATGTCCGTATGGTGACGGATTTAGTATACACAATGTCACCAACCCATACCGTGTGGAGGGTGTCGTAAGAGGCGACTAAAACACGCTAACACTAAAACAACGCAAAAGGCAGATAGGTGATCTGATATCTGATCTGAGGCGAGCCGAAAGAGAAGGAAAACTTGATACAAACCCTGTGCCAACCCGTCTTGCCAGCGTGGCACAGTAGGCTAATTTCGTCCATGAATTTTGAGGAGGCCCGACTCAGTAGTGGGTTATTTATGGGCTGAAACGACGATATCTCTATATATAAAAATGAATAGCTGTTCGTTAGTCTCGCTAAAACTCTAAAACGGCTGGAGCGATTTGGCTAATTTTGGTCTTGAAATATTCGTGTGAGTCCAGGGAAGGTTTAAGAGTCTAGAGAAAACATTGATATTGTAAGTAAAATAATAAAAACAACAATTTTATTTTCCCATACAAACTGTTACCTGTCACGTCGGGATGTTCGTCCCGACGGTTCGCTATTTTTGGCATAATTACTTTTTTTCTTTTTTAATTACATTAAATAAGGGATTGGAATCGATAAGAAAAGGCGGTATATTAATTTATTACCTATTAATTATTGCAATTCGAATTCAATATTCATAGTTCAGACAGGACAACGTCTGTCAGGTCAGCTAGTATATATATAAAAATGTACTAAATATAATCTACTGTCAGTATGCTGTAAGTATGCGTATAAAATGTGTAAATGTGCTGTATAAACGACGTGTATCCTTTATCTATTAATTGGTAATGTCTCAGTATTGAAAACCGTACGGTTCAGTTCCCCAGTTTGACCATTTATCTAAATAATAGCTGAAACTAAATAAGTTCAACAACAAAAAGAAAAAAATACCTGAAAATAAGTTGTTCTGCTCATCGGGTCGAAGGCGAACCCAACCAATGAGAGCTCTTTATAGCTCAAGGCACCTCAATGTTATATTATGAGGATATTATTTGCAATGCTGTAAAAAGACGCGTGTTGTAAGAATCAACAAAACCCAGCATGGTAGGATCTAATGGTCCGCCCGGCTAGCTACCACCCTCACATCTAAGTACAGCAAGCAGTTTTACTGTGTGTATTATGTGAGACACGGTACCCGACAGGGCATTTCCTTGAAACCTGCTTCATCTTAGACCCTGGCGTTGCATTCTATAACGCAAGACTATGGTCAAAGGCATTCAAGTAACTGGTAAAAAATAAGAATAATAACTATATTATTAGGCGGTAACAAACGAGCCGCGGAGCAATTCCCCCCATTTCTTTCTTTCTTCTTTCTTTCAAATGTCTGCGTCCGGAATCCCACATAGTTACCTCAGCTAGTCCCCAACAGCCGAGGATCCATAAGGATTTCTAAACAAAAAAGATATCAAAAAAGCGGTAACAAACGAAAACATCAAAAGGAAGCATTCATAAAATGTAGCAGTTAATAAAATAAAATTACTTTGCTACAATTTACAGTAAATAATTATTATCTTATCAAATATTCAAAGTTTCCATATCAATCTAACAGCAGATGTTGGCTCACAAGAAGGGATTGGATCGGTACTTAGCTTAAACCTAACAAATTAGAAGGGACGATTTAGGCGTACGCACCTGCCGCCTTGCATTTGCAAATATTAGCTGGTACATATATTTTCAGAGAATATTGTGTATGAACGCCATTATTTTCAATGTCATACATTCTCATGCTTAAAATAACTTTTCTCAAATAATGAAATTTATTTGTTGCTAGCATAACGAGGTCTACACGTGCTATAAATCACTTTATTTTCGCATTTTTATGATAAAACATTATGTGGCAATTACAATAAATACTGTTTACTTCAAAAAAGTATTTGCCGTTCTTTCGAGTTATAAGTGCTGCTGTAAACCCAGACAGACATATTATACATTTAAGAACAAAAAACTAACTTCATTTTATGCATTCGCAAAAAAGCGAATATTAGGGAACAAAGAACCATTTAATTTTAAAGTTCAAACAAATACGAACTAAAAAAAAGGATTTTACAAAATCTAATATTTTTTTCTCGTGTCACGGTGTTTGTTATTGAACTCCTCCAAAATGGCTGGACCGATTTTGATGAAACTCAAACTCAAAAGGAACTTTATTTACGTAGGTTTTATCACAAAACTCTTATACATCGTCATATTTATAATTACCATTAGGTGGTAGTCTCCACACACACCTATCAGTCGTTATACCTACATTCACACCTGAAATTTTATATTCTCATTTGGTAGGTCTGCGAATCGAATTGGACAACTGTTTTTCATCCCTAAAATGCTAAGGGTGGTTGACCCCTTAATTATTATTTTTTTACTTTTAAGAATACTCTTTATTGTTCTTTTTATGATACAGCATACAAAAATACATAATCCCAAAATGTTCACCCCTCTACCATCAACCCCTAATTTTTAATGGCGGAACAAAGTTTGCCGGGTCAGCTAGTCTATTTATAAAATGATGAAGCTAAACAGTCAGAAGCATTAAAGAAACAACTGAATTAAGACCTTAATCTTGTTGTTATTGGTTAAATAATGCCAGCACTGCGATTACTAGTAAATAGTTTCAACTTTTGGACCTTTTAGACCTTTCTGCCTCGTCTGTAATTTGAGCTATCTGCTCCGTCGATTGCCACTTCAGTTGGGTTATCTTGTAAGCTATGTCGTATTCCTGGTTCACCTGCGTATGTCCTAATTTCTGATTCGATTTTGTAGGAAACACCGAGATAGCCCTCTCCATTGCACTTCGATTGACTTCGAGCCTTTTATTGGAGCCCATAGTCGGCGACTATCTCTTGCACTGGCAACACACTTTGATCGAAGACCTTTGTCTTCAAGCACTGCGGTATTGTGAATGAGAAGATCATTCGCAGCTTCAATAACACTGCCCAAACGAAGTGGATCCGACGGTGGATCTCTCACTCTCTCAAATAATATTCGAAGGATGCTTTAATACCGCGTGTTTTCAGGTTTCACTGGCTAAGTCCCTAATACAATTCCGAATAATTCCATTTAACGGCTCAGTGCCTCTGGCCCTTACGTACTTTTGCTCTTTTATTTATTACTTGCACTGCGAACGTGCTCAACGCGAATTTGTTTTCATAATATTTCGAGCGAGCGCCGCTTCAGCATTATGTGTTGTCCTAAACAGTCTAAACTGAACTCTGTACATTGGTTATAAGGTCCACTTTGGAGCGAATGACGTTTTAAATATGTACGTTTGTTTCTTTATTTACTTTATGACGACGTTTTATAATATTCTACGCTTCGTGCGATGTGACAAACGCGTTCATCCGTTACGTAATACATACTGTTTTGGAATCATGAAAAGTGGCATTGCTTGCCGCTTTTAAGTTTCTGATAAGATGTAGCTTACTATTTAAATGTTTAGTAACTATTGAGAGGTCTTGATGATGTTAATATATGCTTAACAATCAATGCAAAAAAGAATAATATAAAACATGTCATTAGAGAAAATAGTTTTAAAATAGCAGCTTAAACCGTGGTCAAACGTAATTGGAGCTTGCCTACACTTTTACATGTACTATGTGGGGAAAAGCTGCTTTTTCCCTCTTTATATCTGTATGCTTAAAATGTTTCAAGGTTGTGGTAACAGTAATAAGTTTGGCAAAATACTGGCCATTAAACAAAGGAAAATTTTACATAAAAGTGTGCTAATGCATAAGCCAACAAATTGGAGAAACCCTGACCAAACCGTGGCCAAAAAATGTAAAACTGACCCACTATCACAAGCCCATAAAATGACCCACTTCTGAGTCGGGCCTCCTCCAACTACATAGAGGCTAATTAGCCTACTGTGCCTCGCTGTTCAGACGAGTTGGCACAGGGTTTCGTTTCAAGTTTTCCTTCTCTTGCGGCTAGGTTTTCGGCCTTGCCACTTATGTCGGCTCTTACGGCACCCTTAGGCTGGAATGGGGTGGTGACGCTATGTAATCGTCTTAAATAACTTTTCATATTTATTAATTAATGTTTAGTGCAACTGACAACCAACACAGAAGACTTTTACCTTTTCAAAGATTCTTGTCACCTACATAAATTCTGTTAAACAAACGCACAGCTTACAGGCTGCAGATAAGGGCTCCGGAAATTGCCTTAGAGTAGGTACCGAGTGGCTTTGCTAGTGGCAAAGGCAAGTGGGTGATGGATTGCTACCTCGCATGACCAGGTAATTGTTACTTGAAGTTGCCACCCCCGGCTCGCGTGACGACACACGGCATTTAAAACAAATCGGACCCTTACTATTGAGAGTTCATGGGGAGTTTATTGAGCTGAACGCATTTCAATTTAGATGTACTCTGATCAGAATTGAATGGGGTGGTCACTCTATGTATTCTAAATCCGTCAGCACGCGGACTATTCCATCCTGAGGGTATCGTAAGAGCCGACAAAAGAAAATGACCTAACCGCAAGAGAAGGATAACTTGATAAGCAAGTCTGTGCCAACCCGTCTGGCGGGCGTGGCGCAGTAGGCTAATTGCCCTCCATGTAACTGGAGGAGGCACGACTCAGTTGTGGGTCATCTATGCGCTGAGTAGTAGTAGTAGATCAGAATTGTGCCATGAAAATACTAAACAATAAAAAATATTGATACAGATTACTTACGATGGATAAAATATTGATACTAATTACTTAGAATCGATAACCTTGTCGATCTGTAAAACAACAACAAAAAATATGTATAATTGTGTTGTGACTGCCTCGTTGGTCTAGTGGTTAGATGAGCCGCCTTTGGATCAACGGGTCCCGGGTTCGATTCCGGGGTCGGGCAAGTGTCTTTGTGTAAACCAGAGGCACTGGCTCGGAGTCTGGGTGTCATTTCTATCTATAATATGTATGTATTTACAAAAAAAAAAAATGTATATAAGTAGTTTATCATCCATCTCGTTACCATAACACAAGCATTAAGTTGCTTAACTTGGGACGAGATGGCGTTGTGTGAAATGTCCAAGGATATTTATTTATTATTATTTATTTATTATTTAAACAACACACATAACCAACCCATGACACATAACATTTCTAACAGGGTGTGTGGGTCTTTACAGAAAATTAAAAAATAAACGAACGCAATCTATCATCAGGTTAAGTAGCGTCTGAGTCTGCTTGATGTTGAATATTCTTTTAATTACCGGTTGTTCGACTAGACGGATCGCGGAGGGCAGACTGCAATCGGTCCATGTAAATACTGGTAGTTAGCAGAGTCAGGCCAGTTGCCGACACCAATGAACTTTGGAAAAAGGTGGGGAACATAGTACCTATAATATTGATAAATTAAGACGCCTGTGGACCGACGACCTGATTAAGGTCGCCGGAAAGCAGTGGATGCGGGCGGCCCAGGACCGGCCTTTGTGGAGATCCCTGGGGGAGGCCTATGTCCAGCAGTGGACATCTTTTGGCTGAAATGATGATGATGAAGACGCCTTTAGAGTGTATATATATGTCGCAGATTTAGATGGATTTTAATCCACATAGTCGTCCTTGGTGTCCGCCATCTTGATTAGGTATCAATATCAGTGCGCACACCCGACGCAGGCGCTGTCTCGAGAGAAAGTGGACGACTCGACTGACTGAACGCTTATGACGCAGATATGACGTATACCCACAGGATTGTCAAACTTAAGTTGTCTACTTCACTTTGGACAAAAACCACAGAGATTCGATGTCAATAGTACAGTGTTGCCACTTGAATAAATTAAAATAAATTTGAAATATTACCGTGTACGAATCGATCTCTGACGTATATATTTTAAACTAGCTGACCCGACAGACGTTGTACTGTCTGAACTATGAATATTGAATTCGAATTGGAATAATTAATAATAAATTAATATACCGCCTTTTCTTATCGATTCCAATCCCTTATTTAATGTAATTAAAAAAGAAAAAAAAGCAATTATGCTAACAATAGCGAACCGTCAGGACGAACGTCAAATGTTTGACAGGTAACAGTTTGTATGGGAAAATAAAATTGTTGTTTTTATTATTTTACTTACAATATCAATGTTTTCTCTAGACTCTTAAACCTTCCCTGGACTCACACGAATATTTCAAGATCAAAATTAGCCAAATCGCTCCAGCCGTTTTCGAGTTTTAGCGAGACTAACGAACAGCTATTCATTTTTATATTAGAGATTATATCAGTTTACAATTCATTTCCAAGTCCATGTGAGCGTAGTTTACGCATGCTTGCGGCTAGTTCTGATCAGTGCATGTATGAGGCTTGTACCGCTCTAAACGGGATTACACGATTATACTGCATGAATGAACTCGTAATATTATTACGGTATTTTACGCAGGCAAAATTACTTAAATAATTTAATTGCTTTCAATATCATAAACTTACCATTACTTTTTCCGTGTGGTGACGGATTTAGAATACATTGTGTCACCACCCCATTTCATCCTGCGGGTGTCATAAGAGCCGACAATAGGAAATGACACGGCCGAAAACACAGCCGAATAAATGACCCACTACTGAGTTGGGCCTCCTCCAATTACATGGAAGGTAATTAGCATACCGGACGGACTGGCACAGGGTTTCGTATTGTTGAAGTATCACCTTCATGGATTCAACACAGCACAGGCTGTTTGTAAATATATTGTTTGAATATTTGTCAAGTTTATTCTATTGTCTTGTGTACTCCATTATCTTGTTATGTCGTGTTGTTTTACCATTTTATATATTTTATTTATTATACTTACTACGAAGCTTCCACCGTGTTTTGCATACTCTGCCATGACCCCCTAACAAGGGTTATGGCCCAGAAGACACTCATTGAATACTGGTAGTGTGATGTATAATAAATAAAAGTACAATCGGCGAAAAAATGTATAATCTACGTATAGAACTATTGTTGGGAGATAACTACGATAGTTGGAAAATACAGGTAGAGGCATTGTTAACAAGATACGATTACTGGGAGTATGTAAGTGGAGAAAAGCCAAAGCCGAAGGATGATGATGCTGCAAAATTATCATGGGATATTGCGGATAGAAAAGCAAAATCTGAGTTGATATTGGCATTGGATCCGAGCGTAGTTCGTCATGTTAAAAAGGTGACAACGGCACGAGATGTTTGGCTGAAGTTAGAGAGTTTGTTCGCATCACGAGGCCCTGCGAAGAAAGCAACCTTGATGAAAAGGCTCATGTTGCAGAAAATGAGCGAAAATCAAAAGGTGGGCGAACATCTCGATTATTTTTTCGAAGCTGTCGAGAAACTCGAGGACATGGGCATTGTAATTCATGACGATTTACTAGCGATAATGCTATTATATAGTCTGCCGGCTAGTTATGAAAATTTTAGATGCGCCATTGAGTCTAGGGACGAGCTTCCGAAGCCTGAACAACTGAGGGTGAAAATCTTGGAAGAGTACAATTCAAGAGGAAACACCGATGTTGAAAGTAAAGAAGGCGTTATGTATATAAATAAACATCAGAAGAAGGGGCATAAAGCTGGAGATGGCAAAAATGTTAAATATAAATGTTTTAAATGCCATACATATGGACATAAGGCTTCAGAATGTAAGAAGAAGAAGGGAAGTACTGTCGAAACCGGGTGTGTAGAGTCATACGATCGTGAAAAGTGTGAATATTCTGAAACTTTAACCAGTGTTGAAATTTCAGATAGCCGTGCTGTTGATATCAAAAGTCGACATGAGTGGATTTTTGATAGCGGCTGCACTTCTCATATGTGCAATGACGAGGCAAGGTTTGATGAGGTACTACCATCGAGTCAAAAGTTAAAATTAGCCACCGAATCTATGACGACCGTGCAAGGTAAGGGTATAGTTAAGATATTAGCATGCAATGATGAGGGTACGCGTAAAATTCAATTTGCAGATACGTTATTAGTTCCCGATTTACGTAATAGTCTCATTTCGATCACCAAACTCACTGAAAGAGGCTGTAAGGTCATTTTTGAACGTGACGTTGCGTATGCCATCAAAAATGGTGAGGTAAAGCTAACCGCTGATCGGCGAGGAGATTTATATTATTTGAGGGAGGCCGATGTTTCAGCATCAGCAGTAACTGCGAATAATGTGGATCTGTATGGATGGCACGAGCGTATGGGTCATTTGAATGCGAGGGATCTTATGAAGGTACTGAAGAAATCAGGCATAGGCCCATCTAAGGCCAAGATTGACTTGCGCGATTGTGACGTGTGTGCTAAGGGAAAAATGATTTCGTTGCCTTTTGTGAAGTCCAGAAAACCCTGTAATGATAACCTAGAAATAGTGTATTCCGATGTTGTCGGGCCAATGAGAGCTCAATCGAACGGAGGCAACAAATATTTTGTCACTTTTATAGACGACTGTACTCGTTGGTGTGAAGTATTTATGATACGAAATAAAAATGACGTATTGTCAAAATTCAAAATTTATAAATGTCATGTCGAAAACTTGACAGGCAGGAAAATAAAAACATTTCAAACGGATAACGGTACGGAATACAAAAATAAAATATTTGATGAATTTTTACTAACCAATGGAATTCAAAGGCGTTTTACAACTCCGTACACGCCGCAAAGTAATGGTGTTGCGGAACGGATGAACCGTACTTTACTCGAAACAGCAAGATGCATGATTTTATCGTCAGGAATGCCAGCAAGCTTTTGGGCAGAAGCAGTAGCCACTGCATGTTATTTACGTAACAGATGTCCAACAAGCAGTTTAAATGGGGGGATTCCTTATGAGAAATGGTTCGAAAAACCTATGAACGTAAGTTACTTGAAAGTTTTTGGTACCAAAGTTCATGTTTTAAATAAAGAACCAAGAAAAGATAAATTTGCTTCACAAAGTGTTGTTGGTTATTTTGTAGGATATCCAGCCGAATCTAACGGTTACAAGATATGGATACCAGAGAGTAAAAAGTTCATCGTGTCAAGGGATGTCAGATTTCAAGAAGGCAAGAAATATCTTGACAGTGAAAGCAAGACATCGTATCAGCCCCTTCTTGAGTCACAGTGTGATAAGGATACTGTGAGGAAGACTGTTGAATTTCCATTGGAGGTAAAGTCAGATGTACCATTAAATCCAACTGAATTAATTCAAAGAGATGTGTCATTGAGTCAAGAACCGAGTCAAGAACCGTCGACTACACCAATTGTAGAGCCGTGGACATTGCGTGAGGTGCCAAGTACACCAGTGACATCAAATGAGCTACCGACGACACCAAGTACAGAAGGTATGGAAGATACAGAGATTGGTGGAAGGAGGGTAACTCTGAAACGTGGTCCTGGAAGACCTAAGATTGAGAGAGGACACATAGGACGACCTCGAAAAATCTACAATATGGTCGAAGTATCAGAAAATAGCGAGGGTGAATCTTCAGTGGACGAATTCGTGGATACTGATGATTTTGCTGGGGCTATTGAAACCTCATTGAAGGATGCTTTATCAAGTGACGAGAAGAGTCAGTGGGAGGAAGCAATTCTGTCCGAAATACGGAGCTTGGTGAAAAATGACACATGGAAAATTGTTAAGAAACCATTTGACCGCAATGTTGTAGGATGTCGGTATGTACTGACGACGAAGCTTAATGTCGACAAAACTGAGAAAAAGAAGGCGAGACTTGTCGCAAAAGGATATAGTCAACAACCTGGCCTTGATTATCACAGGACATTCGCACCAGTTGCAAGGATAGCAACAGTACGTTTGTTGGTCGCATTAGCTGTTGAAATGGAAATGGACATCGATCAATTAGACATTAGTACGGCATATTTGAATGGTGATCTGAACGAAGATATTTATATGAAAGTCCCAGAGCTGCTAAAAGAAAGTTTAGAAAAACTTGTAAAAGTTGACGGTCGTAACAGTACGACCGGTAAGAGAGCAGCGAAGATGCTTGAAGAAATGAGAGAAGGTGGAAACACCTGTCTTTTAAAAAAAATCTCTGTACGGCCTAAAGCAAGCCGGACGACAGTGGAATGTGAAACTAGACACGAAACTGAAAGAGTTAGGTTTAAAACCAACTGTAAATGAGCCCTGCTTATACCACAGGCGAAATAAGGATGGATCTGATATTTTTGTAGTCATTTACGTAGATGATATATTAATAGCTTCACAAAAGAGATTTTATATTGACAATTTCAAGCATGAACTAGCAAAAAGGTTTGAGTTGAAAGATTTTGGCCATGCAACTTTTTGCCTTGGGATTGATATTAAGAAAAATAATGGGCGTTATTATCTGTCACAAGAGAAATATATCAATGATATATTGAAGAAATTTGGCATGGAGAATTGTAAATGTGTCAAGACTCCTATGGAAACAGGAAAACCAGTTCTGAGCGAGAATAAAAAGGAGGAGGGGAAGATATTTCCCTATAGAGAGCTTATAGGATCGCTCATGTACTTAAGCGTGGCAACAAGGCCAGACATAGCAAATGCTACGGCTAAACTGGCACAGTTTGCCGAGAATCCTAACGAAACGCATTGGAGAGCCGCTAAGAGGATTCTACGCTATTTAAAAGGTACTATAAGTTATAGTTTGGTATATAAACAAACTGGGTTATGCATTCATGGCTATGCGGATGCGGACTGGGGAAGTTGTACACATGATCGTCGATCATTTACGGGATATGTATTCGTTTTAGGGGGTGCGGGTATCTCGTGGGCTTCACAAAAGCAACGCATCGTAGCAACATCGACTTGTGAGGCTGAGTTCGTGAGTTTGGCTGAGGCCATGAAAGAGGCTATGTACCTAAATAGTCTGTTGAACGAATTAGGTCTACACAATTTTTCTAAGGTAAGAATGCATGCTGATAACTTAAGTGCCATTTGCCTAGCCGAAGATAACGGTGTTTATCATGCGAAGAGCAAGCACATTGATATACGTCACTTCTTCGTTAGAGATGTGCTGCGAGAAAATAAAGCGATAACTTTGGAACATTTGGCAACTGATAAGATGTTGGCAGATATTCTCACCAAGCCTTTGCCCCGCGTGAGACACGAATCTTTGTCGAATGAATTAGGTTTGTGTGTGCGGACTTAATTAGTTTTTTTAAGGCGTTGAGTCCATGAGTTGAAGGGGGTGTGTTGAAGTATCACCTTCATGGATTCAACACAGCACAGGCTGTTTGTAAATATATTGTTTGAATATTTGTCAAGTTTATTCTATTGTCTTGTGTACTCCATTATCTTGTTATGTCGTGTTGTTTTACCATTTTATATATTTTATTTATTATACTTACTACGAAGCTTCCACCGTGTTTTGCATACTCTGCCATGACCCCCTAACACGTATCAAATTTTCTTTCTCCTGTTGCAAATTTATCGGCTTTGTCATTCCCTTTTGTCGGCTCTTACGACACCCTCAGGATGGGATGGGATGGTGATACTGTGTATTTTAAATCCCGGAATCAGACGGATAGTTTTTTCTATACACTTCACGTTATTGTAACTACACAAAATAGGACCGCAAAGTAAAACAACTTCGACAAGCTCTCTGAGTTTGTCGTCGCGTTCGAAACTGGTGGTAAAATTTGTGAGTATCCATTGTATCATAAACAAAATAAATTAATTGACTTTGTCTTTAAAAAACAGTTCAAAGTAAATCAAAGTTGCATGCAGCAACAAATTCAACTCTATGTTTTACAATGTACTACAAGAATTTAATCTCGCTTAATTTACTGGTGTCAAATTAACTGCTGAATTAATTTGAAGCTACGGGCTTAACTTGAACTAGGTACAGGTTTGAATATTGAGGAGGAACTATGTTAGAGTTTCTCGCGATAGTTCAAGGAATTGTAGGTGCTAATGAAATATCTTGCAGGGTGTACTATAATGATCGTGCTGGGCATTAAATGAATGTGATAAATTTATCTGCACAAAATATATTATGGAAATCTTTGATATTAGATTTGAGGGAAATACCGGGCGCTAAAAAGTAAGTATTTTATAAATAGCTTGAAAATGATATCTGTCGTTTCAGCCTATAAACAACTCACTATTAATTACGTCTCTAATTTTTTGGATGAAATTCGGAAACTCTATCACGTTCCCCGTTATAAGGGTTTTGTTTTCTTTTGAGACTACACCATCCCACTCAGTTGTTTTTAAAATAACGGGCACAAGATAGGTTTCCTATATATTCTTCTCGCAAACAAAAAAGGCTGCTCATTTTTTAAAATGCGTAACACATAAGTAACAGATTAATTATTAAAATCAGAAACAATATATAAAAGGAAAAAGGACACAAGCGACACGTGGTCGCTGACTATGGGTTCTATCATAAGGCTCAAAGTCACCCAAAGCGCATAGGAGAGGGCTACGCTTAGAGAATAGAATAGAATACTCTTTATTGTACACCAATAATTATAAAAGGTTAACATAGCATTAGATTTAAATAACAAAGAAATGTACAATGGGCGGTCTTATCGCACTAGGCGATTTCTTCCAGACAACCTTTGAGTTGACCAGAGAGATGGACCAGATTTACCGACATAACCCACAGGATTGTCAAACTTCTCAAGTTTCTCAAGTTCTCTACTTCTCTTAACTTGTCCATGCTTCTCCACCCGATGGGGCAGAGAAGCCCTTAAGTGGCGTGTTCTAGAAAACGCAGTACTGGTAGTTCTCTTATATGGTGAGCCCACGACAAACCAAGGATGCGGTGTCTCAGGACGAGCTGTCGTAGAAATTCTTGGGAGAGGCTTGCAGCAGCTCTGTCTTGTGACTGAAATAATGAAAATGATATTTACTGCAGTTTACCTAAATGGAGTTTACGTTACTACATTTAGGTGTACTGCAGAAAATAAAATGAAGTCAAATGCAATAAAGGTTACTGACCGGCGAGGTGTACAATAACAAGCCCACCTCCGCCTTTTACTGTGAAATCTACTAAATGCAATCGGAGCGATTCTGTTATCGTGTAATAATGCTTAATTGAAAAATAATAGAGGTAACCGCCCCTTAGAGTGCAGAACCCTAAAAAAATACACGCAACCTATCACTTATTGAGGATAAGCGACGACTGCCTCGTTGGTCTAGTGGTTAGATGTGCCGCCTTTGGATCAACGGGTCCCGGGTTCGATTCCGGGGTCGGGCAAGTGTCTTTGTCTAAGCCAGAGGCACTGGCTCGGAGTCTGGGTGTCATTTCTATCTATAATATGTATGTATTTACAAAAAAAAAATGTATATAAGTAGTTTATCATCCATCTCGTTACCATAACACAAGCATTAAGTTGCTTAGCTTGGGACGAGATGGCGTTGTGTGAAATGTCCAAGGATATTTATTTATTTACCCTTGAACCTTGGAATGAAAGGAGTGGCAAAACAGCTGAACTCATTACCACAAAATAAGTAAGTACATTATCTATACTTCCTATACTAATATATAAAGCTGCAGAGTTTGTTTGTTTGTTTGAACACGCTAATCTCCGGAACTACTGGTCCGATTTCAAAAAATCTTTCAGTGTTAGATAGTCCATTTATCGAGGAAGGCTATATTTTATTTTCAAAAGAATTAGGGATCCGTATGAAAATTGCTATTTTGTAACCCAAGGTGTAAAATCGAAAACCTATTTAATTTGCGTGCGCTGCATAAAGTATTGACAATAGAACAAAATGATGTACTACGAAAGAAAAATATCAGTATTTACACGAATTTATGATCTGCTTTCCACGATTTATATATTACTAGAGTTTTTTGTAGATCTTAATAAGACCTACCAACGTAGGTCTTATTAAGATCTACAAAAAACTCTGCGGCACATATCTAACTATCATAGTTTAGTCACAATAACAACTTTTATGTTCATAAAAAATATGCATAGAGATAAGCACGGGTTCGAAGTCCACGCGGGCGAAGCCGCGCGCAAAAGCTAGTAATATATAAATCGCGGAAAGCAGATCATAAATTCGTGTAAATACTGATATTTTTCTTTTACCCAAATCAATGTAAAATTGGAAAAAGGCTAAGGAGAAACAGGACAATAAGTATCTTATTCTACAGTCAAATGCTATCATATTTAGTATTTGAAAAATAACCATTTATAGTCCGGGGTCCCCCGTACATTGATTTCACTTGATTACTATCAAGCTAATTTTTCGTGAGTAGCTTCATTTTCATGAGACGCCCAACATTTTCTTGTCGACAACTCATGACTGTGGTAGCTAACAGAGGTAGCAAGGGTGAAATATGTTGATTTTATGATTCTAAAAAAATTATTACTAACCGGGTGCTTTTTGGTATATCTGATGATAATTATCTAAATTATTCGAAAATGTATTTGTCCTACAAAATGTATGGTTTGATCAAAGAGTCCTCCACCTCCAATATGTATGGATAACGAGGTCATAAAAAGTGATTACTAACCAGCTGGTTTTTTTTTATTTACTTAATAAATATGTATATTATTTAACCGTCATATTGTCCTACAAGTTGCGTGGTACGTTATCCCGGTCCTACACTCAAAAGTTGTTCTACAGATCATAGAAAAAAAATTATTACTATCAAGCTGAATCTTTGTGAATAGCTTTGTTCTGATGAGACGCCCAACATTTTCTTGTCGACATCTCTTGATTGTGGTAGCTAACAGAGGTAGCAAAGGTTAAATATGTTGATTTAATGATTCTAAAAAAATTATTACTAACCGGGTGATTTTTGGTATATCTGATGAGAATTATCCAAATTATTCGAAAATGTATTTGTCCTACAAAATGTATGGTTTGATCAAAGAGTCCTCCACTTCCAATATGTATCGATAACGAGGTCATCAAAAATTATTACTAACCAGCTGGTTTTTATTTATTTACTTAGTAAATATTTATATTATTTAACCGTCATATTGTTCTACAAGTTACGTGGTACGTTATCCCGGTCCTACACTCAGAAATTGGTAATACCACAAGACCCATTTTGTCATCACTAACTGTAGGTCACCAATTTTACATGATAGGTTAGTATTCTCTGCCCAAATGATACAATGTCCTACAAAAAAACAGGTATGTATCATGAGTCCGACAGAAATTGTCATTTTTCGTTTTCCTACTTATAACTTATGATACAGTGAAAACATCTTTTTTATTAACTTAAATAACTTTTTTTTTACTAAAGTAGTACAAAAAAATTATTATTTACTTAAAAAAAATGTATATTCATCAGATTCATCTGATAAATTTTCAGTATCATCACTGTCATTTTCATCTATTTCATTTTCCTCGTCTTCTGGCTCACACGTCATTACAGAGACAGAAGACGAGGAAAATGAAATAGATGAAAATGACAGTGACGATACTGAAAATTTATCAGATGAATCTGATGAATTTTTTTTTTTATATGTAAATAATTATTTTTTTGTACTACTTAAGAAAAATAATTTATCTATATAAAAAAAAAGACGTTTTCACTGTATCATCACTACATAGTATAAAACAAAGTCGCTGTCGTCTGTCCGTCCCTATGTATGCTTAAAACTTGAAAACTACGCAACGGATTTTGAAGCGGTTTTCTTTAATAGATAGAGTGATTCAAGATGAAGGTTTATATGTATAATACATGCACCCGTGCGAAGCCGGTTCGGGTCGCTAGTAAGTTATAAGTAGGAAAACGAAAAAATTACAATTTTTGTCGGACTCGTGTTACATACCTGTTTTCTTGTAGGACATTGTATCATTTGGGCAGAGAATACACTAACCTATCATGTAAAATTATTGTCCTACAGTTAGTGATGACAAAATGGGTCTTGTGGTTTTAACAACTTTTGAGCGTAGGACCGGGATAACGTACCACGCAACTTGTAGGACAATATGACGGTTAAATAATATAAATATTTACTAAGTAAATTAAAAAAAACCAGCTGGTTAGTAATCACTTTTTATGACCTCGTTATCCATACATATTGGAGGTGGAGGACTCTTTGATCAAACCATACATTTTGTAGGACAAATACATTTTCGAATAATTTAGATCATTATCATCAGATATACCAAAAAGCACCCGGTTAGTAATAAATTTTTTTGAATCATAAAATCAACATATTTCACCCTTGCTACCTCTGTTAGCTACCACAACCAAGAGTTGTCGACAAGAAAATGTTGGGCGTCTCATGAAAATGAAGCTACTCACGAAAAATTAGCTTGATAGTAATCAAGTGAAAACAATGTACCGGGGATCCCGGACTATTAGAAAATATTGCAAAAAATCCTTTATTGCTTCGTAAATGAAATTGTTTTTACCTGATAAAAATTTGCCACGACTTTCCTGTTCTACATTTAAATTAGAATATAATTTATGTGGAGCAATCGAAACAGAAATTAAACGTATATTCTGCGAGTCCCTTAATCAAATAAAGTGACAAAATTAATCTCGCGATACCCTCCGTCCCCTGTCCGGTCTAAACCAATTTCATAAAATAACACATCACGTATTTGGCTGGCTATAATGGGAACGAATATACATTTTTGTTTGCCTTTTTAATTTTCTATATTCAAAGCAAATTGATTCTCGATTTGATTGGAGCTCTATCTTACTAATATTATAAACGTGAAAGTTTGTAAGTATGGATGGATGGATGGATGGATGTTTGTTACTCTTTCACGTAAAAACTACTGAATGGATTTTAATGAAACTTTCCAATAATATAGCTTATACATCAGAATAACAAATAGGCTACAAGTTATTATGTGAATTGCAACAATATAAACAAGTCGAATTCAAAATTTCTAATTGTCAAATTTTCGACCATATTAAACTATAGACAACATAACGTTTCGCTGTCAGTTGCGTTTTGTTAAAGTAGGTTTTATATGGACGGGATAAAAATCTCAGGTATCCTATGTCCAACTTTCTTTTTGTTTTAAATATATATAATGCGGAACAAAGTTCGCTGGGTCAGCTAGTGAAGAAATAAAATTTAAGCATAAGTATCAAGACGTGTATTTAGGCGCAAAGGCAGACCAGGCAGACGAGGTGGTGTGTCGGGCAGGGGTCGCGTTACCTATCACCCCCGTAACTGTTTCTTAACCGTGCGAATTGGTCTATAAACTTCGCTGTCGCGATGTAGGTACGGTACACTTCGGTAATACTCGCATTTTGTAGGCGATATTTCTTGATGTTGATAGTTCAGATTTTTTGGATAAATGGTGTAAAGTGTGCTAGTCTGCTAGTCGCTACATGTATAAGACTTTGTTATATCAAACAGTTTTATATTCATACTGACATCTGCAACCTCGCCTGCGTTGATTTTAAATTGGGTTAGTTCTAAATCGTAGCCTAGTAGGCTATTCTGGCCGACCTGTGCCACAGACAGAGGCCGGAGAAAAGTAGGCGACTCTACGCCCACCTCCTGCTCCTACCATAGAGGCATAGAGGATTTGAACACATACTTATAAACATTCAACAGGACTTATCGCGCACAGAATTATTACCTCTGCGGTCTGCAGTCAGCTCGCGACCACGGCCATTGTAACATGGTCGAAACGTCGAGCAAAAACAAGTAATAATTCTGTGCGCGATAAGTCCCGTTGAATGTTTATAAGTATGAAAGTCTCAATGTCTAAGGGCGTCCCAATAGACAGTCGGTATCGGGTATCTCGTCGGGGCTACACAGTGGGATTTGTTTACGCGAACCTGTGACGCCCCAAGCGTGTCTTGTGAGGGTATACCGCTGGGGTTTTAGTGGGTAGAAGAGTAGCTTCCGGAGTCCCACATAATCGCCGGCCCCACCGCCGACGGACAGCGATTAGCATTAAGCATTTTCCCCGAACAAAAAAAGTGGGATTTGGAAAACAACGAGTGAGATATGTGCTACATCTATTTATTCATCTTGTCATTTTCATTATCATAATACCAGTAGGATGAAAGAACGTTGTGATATCAGTGACGGATTTAGAATACAGAATGTCACCAACCTACACTATCTTGAGAATGGTGTAGGTTGTAAGAAGCGACTCAAGGTACACAAGAGACAGATCACCTATATGAGAAGAAAACCTCAATACAAACCTGTGCCCACACGTATTGGCAGCGAGACACAGTAAGCCTACTTTGGAATTTGGAGGCATTAATTTGTAGGAGGGCTGAGTGGGTTATTCATGGACTGAAACGACGATAACGTTGGGATTTGATTATTTTTTAGGGTCAGTACTATTCCCATAAACTAACTTTGATGTTGAGGCTATAAAAAGGGTGGGCGGTGTTTAGGAAAGGAAGTTTTCGACCAATTTATCTATAACTAGTGACCCGCCCGGCGTCGCACGCGTGATAAATCTTCCTCTGGAATCACTCTATCTATTAAAAAAAAACTCTTCAAAATCCGTTGCGTAGTTTTAAAGATTTAAGATAGGGACGGACAAACGACAGCGACTTTGTTTTATACTTTGTAGTGATAGTGAAAGGCAATACCTACTAAGCGACAAAATAACGCAAAAGGAGTTGTAAAGATGATTGGAATCGTCAGATTTTTCTGCGTTGTTTAGTCTAGGTTTCAGAGCTCTACGGTGGTTTATGTCGCTTAGATATTACGCTTGATGGTTTATTTGAACTCCATTGCCTATCAAGCGTCGATTAAAAAAATGAATGTTTTTCTCAATGTCCTTTATAGAATCGTAAACGATGTAATTTATTTAAATTAAGTTAAAGAGACGGAGTATAGAATGCTATATTCTTTAATTATGCAAAATAATACTTTAAATCAAAAACATTACACACACCCTACCAGTAGTTATATAACATACATGCATTTAATACTCTTCTGTTTTTTGTTAAAGTATGTGATCAAAGTGAGAAAAGAACTTTATTATAAAATGATTAAGGTCGAATTTAAACCGCTAGCTAGCTAGTATTATGATAGATAGTCGGTTAAAAAGAGAACGGAAGAAGTTTTTTGATTACCTTTGCATTACTTACGGGCTCCAATGTAAAACTCACATAAAATTTTCCAACTTGATAACTTTTTCATAGTTTTGTCTCTTCATTCCCAGTATTTAATTTAATAAATTATAGGAATGGAAACTACTTCGTACCTACTACAATTTGTCGAAAGGTTTTTGTTATATAAATAGTATTTATATAAAACATAAAACATTTGAGTCCGAGCAGATATCATTTCTGTACTTGGAATCTTTACACAACAAATAATATAAATAAATAAAATTAATGGACAATTTAAACACTATGTCGGGAGTGGCTATGTTTGTTCTAAATAACTTTTAAAGTGGTTTAGGCGCAAAGGGATGATCATCCAGCCAGATGAGGTGTTGTGTCTGGCTAGGGGTCGCAGCACCTATCTTAACCTTGCGAATTGCTCTTGAAATTTCGCTATCGCGGTGTAGAACTTTTTCGTAATTATCGCATTTGTAGGCGATATTTCTTGATGCAATTAGTTCAGATATTTCTGGTAAATTGTGTAAAGTATGTAGCATGTTGGTCGCTACAGTGGTATATTAGCCATCATACACGATACCCGAAATAAGGACCATTTTTTAACTGAATTCTCTTATAAAATATGTTGTTAAAAATCCTTTAGATACTTTGTATACAACAAATAGGTCAAGCTCAAAGTGTCGTATCCACAAGATAAAACTGGATCGAAGCAGATTGGGTCGGTTTTTTATAGCATAAGAGTGTAATGAGTCGTCTCAGCGACTCGATTGGCCATCCCCCGGTCCTCCCGGGCGATTCACTTGACTTTATATTCTTTTAAGCTTTTCTATATCCCTTTTAAGAAAGGTTCCCTAGCTAGGTAGACGTATGTTTGTAAGTGGAGTATCCTGGTATGCTCGTAATATTATATCAATATAATATTAAATACATTAGAGAAAACACGTTTTACTTCTTCTTCTTCTTCGGTTATGGCGAACACATTTTAGACAATATTTGTTTGACAATTGAAACATGAGAGCTTTAAAATCGTCATCGGACGTAACTGGCCAGTATACTACTATTGCGTAAATTTATTAATAGCCATTTACATTTTCAACGGTCCTCAAATAGGAGAAGGCAGTCATAATCGAAATCAAACCGAAATGTATTTTAATCGATTAAATTCTTTCAAATGCTTACAAATAGTCAAAAATAATAACAAAAACATTAACATTATAAAAGAAATAATTTAAAATATTTAATCATTTAGTATTTACTACTGGTTTGGTTTGGAATGAAATTCCATAGCGAAGAGCCGGGAAGAAACTCCATGGTTTGTCTTTTAACTAAAAGGGTTACAATGATGGTTGTATAATACTGCCAGATTAGTGACAGCAATTCGGTGGTAAGTATTTTTATTCGTATGGCTTTCAGATTGGCCCCATGGAAATTGAAATTAGTTCAGTCGTTTGCTATAAACTTGAAATAAGAAAGAAAGAAAAAAATATCTGCTTTTTTCAAAAAGGGATTATGCACATCATATTTTAAAATTTAGTATAGCATCGTTTTGTTTTTAATATTAGGTACCTGCATCACTAACAGGATTGATGGATCACAAAGGTGAAAAATTTAGAATCCATAGTGTCACCACCCCATTTCATCCTGAGGGTCTCGTAAGAGCCGACAAAAGGAAATGGCGAAAACCTAGCCACAAGAAAAAGAAAACTTGATACGAAACCCTATGCTAACTAATTACCCTCCATGTATTTGCAGATGGCCAGCAGTGGGTCATTTATGGGCTAAGAGGTAGTTTATTCTATAGATGAATTTAATTATTGGGCATGTTACATGTTAAATCGATCTCATTTAATAAATGGACTATACTATATTTTTGTAGTTGTTTTGTAGTAGTATATTTCGTGTGGTAACTGATTAAGGGTCTCCGCGCATTATGCGGCCAGGCCGCGCGGCCATGTCGCTGCGGCCAACTAATTCTTGTACGATGTATATAGCTGCGCGCATTACGCGGCCAGGCCGCGCGGCCAAGTTTTGGTCGCGCGGTCAACGAAAAACATCGCGTCACATACGCGGCCTATTGGCCGCCGCGACCAATCCGCGCATTATGCGGCTAGGCCGCGAGACTGGCCGCGCGGCCTGGCCACCTAAACGCGCGGGGGCCCTTAGAATACACATTGTCACCAACCCATACCATACCGAGGGTGTCCTAAAAGGCGACTAAGGGAACGCAAGAGGCAGATCACATAGCCGCAAGAGAAGGAAAAATTGATATAAAGCCTGTGCCAACCCGTCTTGCCAGCGTGGCGCAGTAGGCTAATTTCCCTCCATGAACTTGGAAGAGGCACGACTCAGTAGTAGGTGACTCATTGGCTGTAACGACGACTATATTTTTCAACGGAATCCCAAGAATTTACATTTAGGCGTATCTCTGTAAGGGTTCTAGAACAAAGGTAAAATAAGCATAACTTTTTTAAGCCGCCATTAATTTGAAACGTCCACCGAATGAATTCATAGTAGGCGGCAAGACAGCGTGAAATTCTCTCAGGATTGCTCTAGCCTCATTGTTCATAGCGGGTGAGTAAAAAATTTAACTGTCATCTAATTTTTAGTACAGTTCCGTTATGGGAGTTCGTCAAGCGGAGTAAGCGACTGTTGATGTATTCATAACGGTTTGTAAAAATATAAGCCACTACTAAACTAAATTTACTCCAGGAAAGTTAGCCCCTATCTCTCATACCAACAATGTTGTAATAGTATATTTAAAATTTGTATTTTGACTTTTAATTTAGTTTTAATATTAGGGGTTTAGAGGCCGATTTCGACAAATGTATTTGTTATGGGCAATAACGGCCTGGCTTTTTAAATAATAGTATTTTTGAGTCGTTTTCTGGACTTTCGTTATTAAGCAGCCGTGGCTAGCCAGAATTTTGTAGCTTATTTTCATTTGTGGCTAGATTTTATGTTCATTAAGAAATTAGGCAGCTGTTTGACTCTATCAATACCAAATGGGTGTGTGATTTTACATCCTTCACTGCCATCAGTACTATCACTGTTTATAGCATATATCAGGTATAAAATAAACGAACATTTTAATTCATCAAATAATGTTAACCAACTTCAAACAACTATCTGTTTAAATTTTTGGGTGTTTAGTGCTGTTTAGTTTTTATTTCCGTGTGGTAGCGGAGTAAGAATACTACCACCCCATATCTTCCCGTGGGTGTCGTAGAAGGGGACTAAGGGACAACAGACGTTAGGCAGCAGCGACGTTCTGTACAAAAACACCATCCGTACTGCGATCGCCAAGCGTGGCGATTATGGCAACCCCCCCCCCCCCAATGGTGCACACAATTGTGGACCGAAGACCTGGTTAAGGTCGCCGGAAAGCAGTGGATGCGGGCGGCCCAGGACCGGCCTTTGTGGAGATCCTTGGGGGAGGCCTATGTCCAGCAGTGGACGTCTCTTGGCTGAAATGATGATGATGAAAATGAGTTTTTATTTTTGTTTAGTTTAATTTTGAAGTTTTCAGAAGTCTTTTAGTTTTTCTTTAGATTTTTCTTCTCAGTTGATAAACGACCCACTGCTGAGTCGGGCCTCTTCCAACCTACATGGAGAGTAATCCTTTCAACAAGGTTTCCTTCTCTTGCGGCTAGGTTTTCCTTGTCACTTCCTTCTGTCGGCTCTCACGACACCCTTATGCTGCAATGGGGTAGTGACACTATATATTCTAAATCTGCACCACACGGATTATTAAATAAATAAATAATAAATAAATAAATATCCTTGAACATTTCACACAACGCCATCTTGTCCCAAGCTAAGCAACTTAATGCTTGTGTTATGGTAACGAGATGGATGATAAACTACTTATATACATTTTTTTTGTAAATACATACATATTATAGATAGAAATGACACCCAGACTCCGAGCCAGTGCCTCTGGTTTAGACAAAGACACTGGCCCGACCCCGGAATCGAACCCGGGACCCGTTGATCCAAAGGCGGCACATCTGACCACTAGACCAACGAGGCAGTCAATTTTTTTGCACTAATATTATATTATTAGTGCAAATAAATGTGTATTATTTACTGACCTAGCCTATTTTCCGTTTTCGCACTATTTTCGCGCGGGTCTACTAGCAAATATTTATTTAAAAATAATTTGTAACTTTGTGCGTAACGTAAATGTAATTTATGTTTCTGTGCGTACATAAATAAATAAATGCTTCGTAAATGTTTCTTGCCAATCTCTGTACGTCGCTTATTTCTTGTTTTCTATGAAACTACCAATCCAATTTCGATAACATTTCTGGAATCAATGTCAAACATTATTTTTTAAATCTGTTTTATAAGACGACTTTATACATTAGCAAACATAAATAACGAATACAACTTTCTCCGTTTGAAAGTCGATTAAAAAGATAGCTATATTTATTGACATACAGAAATAATTATATGATATAAATAAATAATAAATAGCATATAAATATATTTGTTGTTATATTATAATATTTTAATCACGTTACAAATGGAATGAAGTCGCTTTGTTCTATTTTATGAAGTAAAGGAATTACTATACATTTTCAACCCCTACCCCATTAGGAAAGTTTTAATTCTGTTTTGTTTAATATAAAGTGCAGTAAATTATTACGCATTAAAGGGTAGGCTAATAATGCCAACTGCCTCGCTTATGGTGGCTGTAGAAATTAATAGCAGGTAGTGTTGGGAAAACGTGTCTTACCAGATCGATATCGATATGTTTTATAATATGAATATAGAAGGAATCCCTCAGAATACAACATTAAATCTATATCTACTTAAAAATGAATGCTTATTTGTATGTCCTTAACATAATCGTAAACTATGCATGAGTAATACAACACTTTGTACTGTGGGAGAACTATATTTCAACAAAAAAAAAACAAAGCTTAACTAGGGTCTCGGCGGTAACGAAACCATAGTGCGATTCAGAAAATGGTAAGCGACATCTAGTGACATACGGAAAGCAACTTATTAATTAAATGAATATTCATTCTGCCGGCCAAGGACTATATGAAGTCCTTAAAAACGTGTTACACATAAGAAAATAAAACAAATGGGAAATACACAATAAAACACAAGAGAAACAAATGGTAAAGTTCAGAGTTGAGGTGCTTCGCACTCTACAGGCAGAGGACACAATTTAGCTAGGGGACGTTTAGTCAGATGATCTTTAAATTTTAAAGTTACCACACGGGTAATCCCATCTTTACCTGGATGCTTCTCAATAACGCGTCCCAAAAGCCACTTGCCAGGAGGCAATCGTTCCTCTTTGACTAAAACAATTGTACCTAACTCTATATCAGGTTGTTGTTTGTTCCACTTATATCGATGCTGTAAGGTAGTTAAGTACTCAGACTGCCAACGTCGCCAGAGCGTTTGCAGCATCCGTTGAACAAGCTGCCATCGGTTAAGGTAAGTTATGGGTGTACTATCTAAATTCTCTTCAGGTACGACAATAGGGGGCTCCCCTATGAGAAAATGGCCTGGAGTTAATGGAGGTTCACTTAAGGAAGAATCAATTAAAGTAAAAGGACGCGAGTTTACACATGCTTCTACTTGCGTGAGGAGAGTATAAAACTCATTGAAGGTAAGGCAACTTTGACCAATAACACGTTTTAGGTGTCCCTTTATAGATTTTACGCCGGACTCCCATAGCCCGCCGAAGTGTGGAGCTCCGGGAGGGATGAAGTGCCAGGTAGTGTGGTCATTAGCAAGTAATTCTGATATCTCGCGAACTAAATCACTCTTGGAGTTTCGAAATTGGATCGCTATTTCCTTGGAGGCACCTTGGAAGTTGGTTCCACAATCACTGTACATGTCTTTACAGTGCCCCCGACGTGCAGAGAAGCGCTTAAAAGCTGCCATAAAAGCGGCAGTGCTCAAATTTTCGACCAACTCCAAGTGAATGGCTTTTGTGACGGTACAAACAAATAGACTAATGTAAGCTTTACTAGTGCGAGTACATCGACCAGGGTACAATTTTAAGGAGAAGGGTCCCGCGAGGTCCACTCCGCTGGATAGAAATGGACGTGATGGTTGGACTCGGTATGACGGCAAGTTTCCCATAAAAGGAGGTCTTGGCGCGGCCCTTTGCTTAAAACATGGAATACATTTTCGGATAACACTCTTAACAAGCCTTTTGGCACCAATTATACAATATCTTAAGTTTAATATATTAAAAGTTAGTTGAAAACCACCATGTAAGGTTCTAGAGTGAGCATCGATAACAATAAGTTTACTGAAAGGACAATGACTTGAAAGGATAATTGGTGATTTGAAATCAAAACTTACCTGGGCATTAGCCAGACGGCCACCAACTCTTAATATATTTTGGTCATCAATAAATGGATGTAGCGAAAACAATAGACTCGACTTTGGTATAGGTTTACCTGCAGATAATAGCTCAATCTCAATTTGAAAGACACGCTGTGACAAACGAACACACAAATTACGTGCATTTAGCAATTCGCTCGCAGTTAAAAAGCTTGACCAGTTTGTAGCAGATTTTGAAGCTTTATCCTTACACCTTTGCACAAATCTCAAACAATAAGCAGTAATACGTATTAACTTTGTGAAACTGGAATAGCGATTTAAATGTGAGTGTGATTCATCATTTGAATTGTTAGTAGTGATGTGAGAAGCAACTTTAGTCTTAGATTCTAACGTAGTATCAGGCAAATTACAATCAGAATAAACAAATTCAGAATTAGTACTTAAAAACTGCGGGCCTACCCACCATAGTGTCGACTCTTTCAGATCATTTGGACTCATGCCGCGCGAAGCTAAGTCCGCTGGGTTATCACACGACTTGACATGATGCCATTGATTACTGTTAGTAACATTCAAAATCTCAGTGGTACGGTTTGCAACAAAAGTTGTCCACGAATTGGGATGTTTGCGCAACCAAGCCAAAACTATGGTAGAATCAGTCCACGCGTAAATATTACTGTTGTCAGTTGGTATGCTGGTTTTAACATCGAATAACATCTTAGCTAACAGTACTGCGCCGCAGAGCTCTAAGCGAGGGATCGAGACCTGCTTAACTGGAGCAACTTTTGATTTTGCAGCAATAAGCCGCATTGTGATAGCATTATCGTCTAGAACTCTGAGGTACACAACACAAGCATAGGCAGCACAAGAGGCATCACAAAACCCATGAATCTCAATCTTAAAATTTGCAGGTAACAAGCCAAGCCACCGAGGGAGCTGTATAATATCCATGCGTTTTATGTTGTCGTGAAAGGTACACCATTCTTTAAGTAAATTATCCGGTAAAACATCGTCCCAGCCTAGGCCAGCTAACCATAACCTTTGCATAAAAATCTTCAACACGACAACTACAGGTGCTAACCAACCTAGTGGGTCGAATGTTTTAGCGATAATGGATAACACTGTTCTTTTAGTAACGGTATCAAGAGAATCAATTGACATTTTCAATTCGAAATTATCACTGTGTGGATTCCAAGCAATGCCCAAAGCTTTAATAGCATCATTTATTTGTATATTAACAACAGATTGTGTAGATTGATCAGTACTTGGAATCTGAGACATCACTCGTGCACTATTTGACGACCATTTATGTAGTAAAAATCCACCTCTCCGTAGTAACTCAGTTATTTGTCGCTGGAGACTAATCGTGTCATCTTCTGTGGATGTCCCGGACATCAGATCGTCCATGTAGAAATCTGTTTTTAACAATGGCGCGGCAATAGGGAACTCTTCCTTCTCATCATCTGACAGCTGGTGCAACGTTCTGATAGCAAGGTAAGGCGCACAAGATGTTCCATAAGTGACGGTAAGTAATCTATATTCTTTAATTGCTTCATCGGATCTCTCTCTCCATACGATTCTTTGATATTCCGCGTCATTGCGATCAATTAATATCTGTCTATACATTTGTTGTATGTCAGCTACTAAACAAATTCTGTGTGTTCTCCAACGTGTTACTAAATCTCTTGTATCTTGTTGCAGGGGCGGACCAATCATCAGCTCATCATTCAAGGACTTTTCTGTTCCAGGTTTGGCGCTACCATCGAAGACTACTCGGAGCTTCGTGCTAGTGCTGGATTCCTTCAGGACGGCGTGATGAGGTAAGTAGTATTTATTCTTAGTGTTACTTTCCTTTTCAGGTATAACTTCCATGTGACCTTGTGATTCATACTGCCTCAAGAATTTGTAGTATTCTTCCTTAAAATCAGGTTTGTGTTTGAATTTCTTCTCCATTTGTGATAAACGATTAAGCGCTATACCCTTTGTGTCACCTAGGTCGGTCTCCTTCTTAAAAGGTAAGCGGACCATGTAACGACCCTCAGCGTTCCGAGTGTGAGTTTCCTTATAATACTCTTCACACTGAGTTTCCAATTGAGTGAGAGGTCTCTTGACTTGTGTGTGATCTTCTAGTTCCCAGAATCTCCTGAGCAACTGGTCTATCTCTAACTTTGTATGTGAGACAGCAACAACATGTGAACGTGAGGTACCATTACCTACTTGTCCTGAAATCAACCATCCAAGACGAGAGTTGAGTGCAATCATTGCGTTGTGTCTGTGCAGACCTTCTAGCATAAGTTGTGAGTGTACTTCAGCGCCCAGCAAGATATCTATACATCCTGGCTTGTGAAATAGTGGATCAGCAAGGTTCATCGTACTTAGAAGAGGCCAAGAATCCATAGACACTTCATGTGCAGGCAGCAGTGACGTCAATCGTTTGAGTACAAACGCTTGTGTGGTAAATCGGTGTGCATAATCATAAATAGAGTGAAATTCAAGATTAACCATCGCCTTTGTTGTTATTGCAGTTTCATTAGAAATTCCTGTGATTTTACCATTGACCACCATACGGTCAAGATTCAGCAGTTGGGCAGTAGCTTCAGTCATAAGTGACGCCTGCGATCCTGGATCAATCAAGGCTCTAAGTTGGTGAGGAGCTCCATTTTTGGCGATAACAATAATACGGGCTGTAGCTAAAATAACTTGGTGTACATTACTTGTTTCAGCTTTCAAGGTGACAGCCTCGTGTGTTTCTGGCTCACTCTGTATTACAGCTACAGTTGTCTTGGCTGGGTTTGTATAATGCAAGAGTGTGTGATGGCGTCGGCCACATTTTCTACAACTTGTGCTCTGCCTGCATTGATTCACTGAATGACCCTTAACCAAACAATTAAAACACATGTTATTTTTCTTTACGAAGTCATGACGTTGTGGTATATCTAAATTGGAAAATTCTTTGCAGTGGCATATGTAATGTTTTTGGGAACAAAAAGTGCAAGTGCTTTCAACTTCAGTGGCGAATGATTTGAAGGTAGTAGATTTTGTTTGAGTAGGAGATGGTTTCACTGAATCTCTCTTTGGCGTGTCTTTTCTAGTGCTGGTGACAAATTCTAAGGCTCTAAAACGACTTTCTAGGTGTTCTGCTAAAGTATCAAACTTAGGAATGTCTCGTGATGAACCAAGGGTGTGTTCCCAAAGTTTGCGAGTTTCTATATCAAGTTTAGAGACAACTATGTGCACTACAATAGCATTCCACTTGTCTTCAATATTCATATTGTCTATGGAATTTAAGCATTCACGCGTGGTGTCTAAAAGACCTTTTACCGTAGTAGCAGACTCATTAGTCAGCTTGTGTTGACCAAGAAAACGATTCAGGATGTGATCTACAATTATCCTCTTGTTCTCATAACGATTCTCAAGTGTCTCCCAGGCTTTATCATAATTAGCAGCGGTAAGTGTGAAGTGTTTCAATAGTTGCTCAGCCTCACCCGAAATACTGGACTTTAAATAATGGTGTTTCTCAATCTTTGACAGTTTCGTATCATTGTGAATTAGGGATGTGAAGACGTCGCGAAAACTGAACCAGTCTGTGTAGTTACCGGAAAACTTCGGTATATTGATAGGCGGTAACCTCGCTTTGTGCACTATTTCAGCAGATTCGCTGGGACATGTGGCCGAAGCTGTAGTAGTTTTAGACTGCTGTGACTGTCGCTCCTGATCGGACATCTCGGTCAAGAACTCTTTGATTGCAGTTTTAAACTCAAGATATATCTCTTCGGTCGCATCAAAATTCGCAATAGGATCAAACTTGCTTTTTTCCAATAAATCACTCGTAACTGTCTTTAAGATCTCGTCGTGCTGTTTATTATACGCTTCCCAATATTCGGTTAATAAGTCTAATCTTGTTTCTAAATAACCTCTAGTATAACGAGGCCTTGAAGTCTTCTTTGTGTTAGAATACAACTTTGCAATCCGTTCACTCAATAGTCTTTGTGCGGCACACAACTGAGACATGTTTACAATTTCAATATTACTTCGAAAAAATTACAAGTCCAAAATAGGTTAGAATTTTCTAAGTCCTAAATGACAAAGTTCACTGAAGCTAACTTTTCTAAGTCCACACAAGAGGTAACTTTTCTAAGTCTCAGAAAGAGATTTTTATTTCAAAGTCCTAAAGATATAATTTTTCTAAGTGTTTTTAACGTTAACTGTGTTTAACCGAATTTCACTGAGAATTTTACTAAGTTCCTAACACACTTTAAATGTCCACAATCTTACCAGAGTCCAGTCCGAGTCACTTACCACACTTCACTTTTTACGCTCACTGAATTTACTTACTAGCACTAACACTTTAGGTCCGGTTCCGAAGGACCAATGAGTAATACAACACTTTGTACTGTGGGAGAACTATATTTCAACAAAAAAAAACAAAGCTTAACTAGGGTCTCGGCGGTAACGAAACCATAGTGCGATTCAGAAAATGGTAAGCGACATCTAGTGACATACGGAAAGCAACTTATTAATTAAATGAATATTCAATGCATTTGATCATGTGATTATCTTCAAAAAAGTGGTGTTCCGCACAAAAAAAATATGAAATATAAGTAATGTCGTTCCTTCAAATTTATTTTAGTTAGTGGCGTAGCAACGCACGTATGGTGTATTATACATATTACAGTTAGTGTTGAATAAAATTTAAGTAAATAATAAATCTTTTATATTCCGGTGATTAAATAGAAGAAAAAACCTATTCAGAAAAAGCCAATGAAGGCGACATTTTTTTGTACACTATCTATAGTATATAGCATTTAAGTATATGGCATGAATTAACAACTTTCTTGGCATCGTCATGTACGATTGTTAGGAATATTAGTAAGTTCGACCAGGGCTATCTACTGTTGCACAGTTTCTGATTGGATGAGAGTTGCTCTTAGCGCTGTTTAAAATACATCTAGAAGAGTCAGACATAACAATTGTTTGTTGTATGTGCATGTCTCTTGGATATTCTGACTTCGCATCATCGATACATCTTTCGCTCCTTCCTAAGCCTCGTTCTTTAGGGACTTGCTCGTAGGCGGGGGATTTCCGGGTGCTCGGTCGGCTTGCTAATATAGCCATCCTCACTCGGGGCGCTGTCGCCGTCCGGTCTGGCGCAAAACTCATTAAAATTACACCCCGGCACAAAAGCAAACGCGGTATAGGCATATGCCGTCGAAACTGGGCCTTTCAGTGCCAATTTGAATCGCTAATTACAGAATATTTTATACTTAAGTGACTATGCTCTTATTATCGGCCGGCGGTTGAGCCCGAGGCAGAATTTTACTGACCTCTATTATTGCGGAAAGTAAATTTCTAACGTTCTGTTGCAAAACATAAAGGTTGTAAATTTCTAATGTGTGTGTTACTTACTTGTTGTGTGTTTGTGACAATAAAAATACATAATATCGAATGTGTTATTTACTTACACATGACAATACAAACACATAGATGTGTTAAGTGCGCTTAATATGAGTCACATCAATCATAAGAAAGGTCTACTAACAGATTTATAATATCATTCCGTACAGTTTTGTTTTTTATTTATCGTATTCTTACAAAAAAGTACAAAATTTCATTTAGGGTGTCGTAAGAACCGACAAGAAGAAAAAATGGTCAAGCCGAGAACCTAGCTGCAAGAGACGGTAAACTTGATGATTACCCAGAGTAGGCTATTTACCCTCCAAGTAATAGAGGAAGCACAATTCAGCAGTGAATCATATTTCATGGGCTAAGCAGGGGCTGAAGTTACAAAAAAGATGAGACAGCGGGATTTTTTGCTATAATATCTAGTGGCATTACTTATCACATGCGTATGAATGAGTAAATTATGACAATGATTAGGATTGCCAAAATTAATTGAGACGCGGAGGACAGATGGTATGGTTACGCTGGAAGACGATAGATGGTTTGACCAGCATTTGTGGAAGTTTTTAGGGAATACCCATGACCACTTCTTATACTTTATTTCTTTTTTCATTTTACAGACTTCTTTCTTTTTGGCGTACACTTCAGGAAATTTTGAGCATAATGATTCGTTCGATTCCGTGTGGTGACGGATTTAGAAAACATGGTGTCACCACCCCATTCCATCCTGAGGTAAGAGTCGACCAAATAAATTGACAAGGCCAGGTTTTCGGCCGCATGAGAAGGAAAGCTTGATACGATACCCTGTGCCAACCCGTCTGGCCAGCGTGGCAGTAGGTTAATTACCCTCCTTATAACTGGAGGATTCCCAACTCAGCAGTGGGTCAAATAAGGGCTGCCTTGTTGGTCTAGGGGTTAGATATACCGCCTTTGGATCAACGGGTCCCGAGTTCGATTCCGGTCGGGCAAGTGTTATCTGTGTGGTAGCGGAGTAAGAATACTACCACCCCATATCTTCCCGTGGGTGTCGTAGAAGGCGACTAAGGGACAACAGACGTTGGGCAGCAGCGACGCTCTGTTCAAAACACACCATCCATCACTGCGATCGCCAACCCGCCTGCCAAGCGTGGCGATTATGGCAAACCCCCCCCATAAATGAATGGATACAAACAGGAAAACGGCCCCCAGTCCCCGGCAGCCCCACTATTCCTTCGGCCACGGTAGCAGCCAAGGTAACGGTGGGGCAGGGGGTGCGAACAATCTCCGGCAGAGATCCGGCTACCACAAAAAACGACGGCTGCACCTGGCAACATATAACACACGGACACTGCGGACTGACGAGAAGATCGTAGAACTCGAGGAAGAGTTGAGCAAGTTGCGATGGGATATAGTGGGGTTGTCTGAAGTCCGAAGAGAGGGAGAGGACACGATAACCCTCAAATCCGGCAACTTGCTCTACTTCCGGGAGGGCGACCAACAGTCCCAAGGTGGTGTTGGGTTTATCGTCCACAAGTCCCTTGTGAACAACGTTGTTAAAATCGAGAGTGTGTCGACCAGGGTGGCGTACCTTATACTCAGAATAACCAAGCGTTATTCGCTGAAGGTCATACAGGTATACGCACCGACCTCGGCACACCCCGACGAAGCGGTGGAGACAATGTATGAGGACATTTCCTCGGCCATACATGGCTCTAGAACGCACTACACCGTTGTCATGGGGGATTTTAACGCGAAACTGGGCAAGCGGAGCGGAGATGAGCTGCAAGTGGGGCAATTTGGGTTTGGACACCGGAACCAACGGGGCCAGACTTTGGCTGGTTTTCTGGAGAAGGAGGGACTCTATATGATGAATTCCTTTTACAAAAAACCAGAACAGAGGAAATGGACCTGGTTGAGTCCGGATGGCACCACAAAAAACGAGATAGACTTCATCATGTCGACGGAAAAGCACATATTCAATGATGTCTCCGTGATCAATATGGTCAAAACCGGAAGCGATCACCGCTTAGTACGAGGCACATTGAATATCGACGTTAAGCTTGAAAGGTCGCGCCTGGTGAGGTCTACGCTGCGTCCCGTGCCAGTTCAAATTCAAAACCCGGAGAGCTTTCAGCTCGAACTGCAAAACCGCTTTATAAGCCTAGGCGTTGACGTGGACGATTATAATGACGGGTTCGTGGAGACTGTCCGCAAAGTTGGGTCGAAGTTCTGTGAGACCCAACGCCTGAAAACGGCCAAAAAGCTCTCGGACCTCACCCTAAATCTCATGGACGAGCGACGGAAAATGGTTCTGCAGTCTACAGATGATGCGACGCAGCTTCGGATGCTCAATAGACAGATATCAAAGTCCCTGAAGCGTGATATACGCCGATTCAACACGAATCGTGTTGAAGAGGCTATTGAACGTAACAGGGGCTCCAAGGTTTTTGCCAGGGATCTGTCTATTGGGCAAAGCCAGCTCGTCAGGCTGAAGACTGATGACGGCAGGATCGTCACGTCGAAGTCCGAGATTTTGGGTGAGGTCGAGAGTTTCTATGGACAACTGTACAAGTCTACACAGGAACCCGTCATAAATCTAGCAGACGACCCACGAGCTAGATTAACCCGGCACTACACAGAAGACCTCCCGGACGTCAGCCTGTGTGAGATCGGGATGGCTCTCGAGCAACTTAAAAACAACAAGGCGGCGGGTGATGACGGAATTACCGCAGAACTTCTGAAGGCGGGTGGAGAACCGATCCTTAGGGCCCTTCAGAAGTTATTCAATTCCGTCATACTCGAAGGACGAACGCCAAAGGCATGGAACAGAAGTGTGGTGGTGCTGTTCTTCAAGAAGGGAGATAACACCTTATTGAAGAACTACAGACCCATCTCACTTCTGAGCCATATCTACAAGTTGTTCTCGAGGGTCATCACGAATCGACTCGCGTGCAGGCTTGACGATTCCCAGCCTCCCGAACAAGCCGGTTTCCGAAAAGGCTTCAGTACCGTAGACCATATTTTAACGCTACGGCAGGTTATACAGAAGACCGAGGAGTATAACCTGCCACTTTGTCTGGCGTTCGTGGACTACGAGAAAGCCTTCGATTCGATCGAGACGTGGGCAGTATTGCAGGCTCTCCAGAGGTGCCAAGTCGACTATCGGTACATCGAAGTGTTGAAGTGCTTGTATGAAAACGCCACCATGTCAGTCCGACTCCAGGACCAGACCTCGAAACCGATCCAGTTGCAGCGAGGTGTTAGACAGGGAGACGTTATCTCTCCGAAACTGTTCTCCGCTGCACTGGAAGATGTTTTCAAGGTTCTGGACTGGAAAGGGCTGGGCATTAACGTGAACGGCGAGTACATCACTCACCTTCGATTCGCTGACGACATAGTCGTAATGGCTGAGACCATGGAGGGCCTCACTACGATGCTCGATGGCCTCTGTGGAGCCTCCGAACGAGTCGGCCTTAAGATGAACATGGAGAAGACGAAGATCATGTCTAATATCCATGTTCAAGCCACTCCTGTTAACATCGGAGGTTCTACCCTCGAAGTTGTTGACCATTACATTTACCTGGGACACACTGTCCAGTTAGGTAAGTCCAACTTCGAGAAAGAGGTCAATCGTCGGATCCAACTCGGCTGGGCAGCGTTCGGGAAGCTGCGAAAGATCTTCTCGTCCACAATACCGCAGTGTCTGAAGACAAAAGTCTTCAACCAATGTGTGTTGCCAGTGATGACATATGGAACAGAGACGTGGTCGCTCACTATGGGCTCCATCAGAAGGCTCAAAGTCACCCAAAGGGCAATGGAGAGGGCTATGCTCGGAGTTTCCCTGCGAGATCGAATCAGAAATGAAGAGATACGCAGGAAAACCAGGGTCACCGACATAGCCCACCGGATTGCCAAACTTAAGTGGCAGTGGGCAGGGCACATAGCTCGCAGGACCGACGCCCGATGGGGCAGAAAAGTCCTCGAGTGGCGACCGCGTTCCGGAAGGCGCAGTGCTGGTAGGCCTCCCACACGGTGGACCGACGACCTGGTTAAGATCGCCGGAAAGCAGTGGATGCGGGCGGCCCAGGACCGGCCTTTGTGGAAATCCTTGGGGGAGGCCTATGTCCAGCAGTGGACGTCCTTTGGCTGAAATGATGATGATGATGATGATGAAGTGTCTTTGTCTAAACCAGAGGCACTTGCTCTGAGTCTGGGTGTCATTTGTGTTCGTGAATTATATGTTTGCAAACTGCCCCCGCGACACAGGTTATACATAGTGCAGGGGTTTCGTTTATTTTAAAACTAAGGCTTCGCACGGGTGCAATTAATTGCATACATTATACATATAAACCTTCATCTTGAATCACTCTATCTATTAAAAAAAACGCTGCAAAATCCGTGGCGTAGTTTTAAAGATTTAAGCATACATAGAGACGGACAGACGACAGCGACTTTGTTTTATACTATGTAGTGATAGAAAAGAAAGAAAAGAAAAGTAGACTCTAATCTACTTTTCTTTTCTTCACTTTTTTGAGAGAATCACCCTGTCTCCCTCTAGGGAGACAGTGGTGATTCTCTCAACCTGTGATTGTAGTCCTGGCAGTATAGCTCTTTCGATATTCTCGTCTATAAGAACAATTTCGTGGAATGTTATAAAGGAAATCAACTCGGCCAATATTTAACAATCAATCCAAGCCGCGTAGCTTTGGTGCAGCGCTTTGGCAATCGACTCGTCTACTGCACCGGTATTGCGAACGTAATAAACCGCCTCACCGCAAGATTATTTCCACTTGAACCTCTACGGATGTGTGAGAATTTTTGGCGCCAGCTGTTTGGCGAATGACTCAGTATACTCCGAATGGATAACGTGGTAAAAACGGTGGTAAAATAAGGTGGTAAAATGGGGTGGTAAATCAATGGTTACTGCAAATAATTCCAAACATTGCAATTTAAAATAGTATAGATAGATAGATGAAATCTTTATTGTACACAAGAGAAATATACAGAACACACCATAAGCAACAATTTGTAAATAAATGCGATTTCTTACAGACAAAAAAACAGAACTCCGTGTGGTGACGGATTTAGAATACATAGTGTAGTAATCTAGCCGTACGAGAAGGAAACATTTATACGAAACCCTGTGCCAACCCGTCTCGTCTAGCCAGCGTGCCTCGTCATTTTCTTCTATCGACTCTTACGACACCCTCAGGGTGGAATGGAATGGTGACACCATGTATTCTTAATCCGACACCACACGGAAATAAGTTCACCATTTCAAGTTGTTCATTTCATTAATTCATTAGTTCGTTTACGAAACTAAATATGTATTCAAGAACGAATTAGTTACGGCAAATTCTTCCTCGTTTGTTGTCAGGGTCACACACGTAAGGGTGGGTGTGACACACGTAAGGGTGGACCTTTAACAGTGGACGTCGCCGAAGCATCGCTTGTTCCCATGAAAATGTTTGAATACATCATCATTGCTGACAGCGCAGGTCTGTGGACCGGGAATTACGTTATTTAATGTTCCACTACGCTTTCGTGATTATACTCGTTATATTCATTTCATGATATCCATAATTTTGTATTAATCCTTATCACACTAATTACTACTCAAAAATAGCATGGGACGGAGAGGGCACGGAAATACAGGAGAGGGGTGAACACAACTATTATACTCTACTTGTACACTACTAGTTGTAGTACTAGTAAATATTAGTACTACAACTTTACAAGAGGCTTCATTCTATTTTATTCTATTTGACATAATCTGACTAAAAATATATGATATGACAATTTATAGGACCTTGATTCAAATATGAAAATGCTACATTTAACATTTTTCCACTTAAATAGAATGAGTTTTGCGGCTAGTAGCTCAAAGCGTATGTTTACTGACAATAGAAATTATTCCGCCATAGTATTATGTGGATATTAAAAATCCGCGTCGAGTTGTGACGTTGAGTGATGCGCCTCGGGTGTCTCATTGTCTGGCGACAGAAAGAGATTGCACAATATAGAGAGTAGCCTACCATGAATCGTGAAACATCATTGAAAACAGAGTTTTTATTTTAACAAATTAAGATTCATTTTACCACATGGTAAAGCGTTATTCTGAAGAGTAAACAAGTATACAAAGGTCTCTCTTATTATTTTTCTTTACCTTTATATCAGTCAATAACAATTAGCTTCATAATTTTAAGGAAAGGTAAGTATTGTTATATTTATATTTTATCTAACAATGGTTGAATGGTTAACTAACAATGGTTAACTATGTGTAAAAATATGCTACAGTACCCGTTCGTGTGGTACCGGATTTAGAATATATAGTGTCACTACCGTTCCATCCTGCAGGCGCCGTAAGAGGCGACTAAAGGAAGTGCCAAGGCTGATAACCTTTTTTTTTTTTTTTTGCCCGGGGTAAAATCCTTTATGGACTATCCCTGCCAGCCTGGAGATGGCCAACAGGGGGTGTGTGGGAGTCCCCTCCGCCTCTGTCAGGAGACGGAGTCATACCCACTAAACGTCCCCGGGGTGTACCGTCCCGCGCTTGCTGCCCCGTGGGCCCTGACTGTCTCCACGGGGAAGGCTGATAACCTAGCTGTAATAGAAGGAAATCTTGAAACAAAATCCTGTGCCAACTTGTCTGGCCAGCGTGGCACAGCAGGCTAATTTTTCTCCTTGTATTTAGACGAGGCCCGACTCACCAGTGGGTCTTTTATGGACAGCGATGGTGGTAGTGGTGGGAGATGTGCTACAGCTGAATGCCATGCACATAGCGCAACATTCATCAGCATTCAGGTAAGTACTTGACGCTAACACGAGATTCTAGAAAATTCTCATAGTGCATAGTGACGACAACGCCAACACTGAGAAGATTCAAATAAATTTGATGATTCCCTCGCAAAATTTCAACGTCATTTCAAACTTCTAGACGAGCTCACCTTCTGAATAAAATTAAAGTCAGTAAAATGCATGAGGGCCGCGGGTAAATTCGGAATTATAATAAAAACGCTCACTGCGCAATATGTGAGTAAGGCACTTAAATGCGTCAGCATAAAGATAATAGGAAAAAGTTAAATGATGTCGATGTGGAAAGAACTCCCCGCCGCGACTGCGTGCCGTTATAAAAGTTGAATTTATGGCTCAGAATTATTCCAGACTTTTCCCTAATTTTGCTACTTTTCCTTCTACGAACAGGTGCATAGGAATAAGTGTCTACCAGATGCAGTTGGAGTTTTATTGAGTTGTGGACTTAGATTTGTTGGCAAATGTCCAATGTTATTAGTAGTTTGGATGGTTTCACTTTGGAATTCTTGACTACTTTGGAAATGCCTCGTTGGTCTAGGGGTCAGATGTGCCGCCTTTGGATCAACGGGTCCCGGGTTCGATTCCGGGGTCGGGCAGTCTCTTTGTCCAAACCAGAGGCACTTGTGTGTGTGTTCGTGAATCATATGTTTGTAAACTGCCCCACGACACAGGTTAGAACTAGAGAAGGGGCTTCGTTTAAAAAAAAAAATTCTATTCTACTATTTACGATGAGTCGGTACTATCAATGACGTAAAAACTGACAGTTGGTCTAACCAAATACCGTTTATTAACAAGGTTTTTTCAACTCGTGGGCTTACTTTTATAAATTAACACACCAATTTCAACAAATTCGAATGTACCAAATATTATAAATAATTTCTGAAAAATGCATTTGAATTCATATGTTTCATTTTCATAGCTTCAAACAAGACGACACGACAAGAAAACATTCAGTTGTACTAACAGTAAAACTCATACACGTCCTGAAAATTTCCACCAAAACTCCAGTTAAACTCTTAATTATTTCCGTTTGTAAACCGCAAACATTCATCTAATTAGCCACAGACTCCATTATTTGTCAGTTCCCACACGTTGCTCCTCAAATATTTGCCTCTTAATGAGAAACTTGACTTCCCTCGCTATCATCCAGTTTTCTGCTGCAATAAAACTATTCCATTCTTATTTTCTTTTAAATATTAAATCTCATCATAATTTTAATATAATTTTCCTCACGTACTAACTGCACTACTTGTAATATGCTGCCCACAAATGTTCCACTGCTGAGACGGGCCTCTTCTAGTTATATAATAAATAATAAATATCCTTTTTTTAATAAATATCCTTGGACATTTCACACAACGCCATCTCGTCCCAAGTTAAGCAACTTAATGCTTGTGTTATGGTAACGAGATGGATGATAAACTACTTATATACATTTTTTTTTTTGTAAATACATACATATTATAGATAAAATATGGAGGATAACCAACCCACACTATCCTGAGGGTGTCTTAAGAGGCGACTAAAGGATCGTAAGAGGCAGATCACCTAGCCGTATGAGGAGGAAAACTGATACAAACCCTCTGCCAACCCATCTTGCCAGGCTAATTACTCTACATGAATTTGGAGGAGGCCCGACTCAGTAGTGGGTCATTTAAGGGATGAAACGACGAAAATCCTACGCTGGCCAGACGGGTTGGCGTTTCAAGTTATCCTTCTCTTGTGGCGAGATTACCGGCCTTGTTATTTGTTTTTGTCGGCCTTTACGCACCCTCAGGATAAAATAGGTTGGTAAGACTATTATATTCTAAATTCATCACCATACGGAGACTAAACTAAACTCAGTATATACACACAGTAATTCAAACGGTAAATGTTTTTCCATATTCCTACAAAATATATGAAGAAATCTAATAGCGGTGCATTAGTAGTGAATAGTGATATGAAAAATTCATTAGCTGCCTGAAGATCGCTTCCGAAGACATTATCGCCCGCGTTGGTATCTCCTTCATCCATCATTCAGACACTTGGCACTGCCATTTCACTATACGGGACACCTCATATTGCCACAGACAATATATTATCGTTTATACTTTATATTTTAAGACAGATAATAAAAAAAGAATTGAACCAAGTTTCATTAGTACCTAAGTTTATATGTTGCCTTTTGATATTAAAACTTTTGTCAAGATTGATTATGCTGACTTAGTGTTTCGCGGTTATTATCCATCAGAAGGCTCAAAGTCACCCAAAGGGCAATGGAGAGGGCTATGCTCGGAGTTTCCCTGCGAGATCGAATGACATGAGAAGATACGCAGGCAAACCAGGGTCACCGACATAGCCCACAGGATTGCCAAACTTAAGTAGCAGTGGGCAGGGCACATTCTGCGCAAGACAGACGCCCGATAGGGCAGAAAAGTCCTCGAGTGGCGACCGCGTTCCGGAAAGAACAGTGCTGGTTGGCCTCCCGCACGGTGGGCCGATGACCTTGTTAAGGTCGCTGGAAAACGATGAATGCTGTCCAGGTCCGGCCTTTGTATAAAACCTTGGGGGAGGCCTATGTCCAGCAGTTGACGTCTTTTAGCTGAAATAATGATGATGATGAAATGATATGCATTGAAATTCTTCTTCTTAACTTAACTTAAAAAACTTCTTATCTAATTTATCGCGTTTATTTTACATTATAAAATAAATATGTTCCTACATTTCGAATGCTTTGCAGCAATCGGTCACGGGAGTGACTAAATGACAGTTGTTAAAAAAGCATAAATAAATAGTTAATTATACTGCCTATAATTTTTTAATTGCTAGCGTTCCCTGTTCGCAGAAATTGCTCACGGTGTCCAGAGGTCTTGCTGAGGTGAATGTTGAGTATGAAATTTGATCAATTTAATGACTGGATCCCAAGGAGGCGGTACAGAACTTTTTTTATCTTAATATATTTTTATTTGACGAACAAATCATTTTAAATCCTACTTAATTCTAAATAAGACTTAACAACTATTTATTCTATCGTGTGCACGACTGTTGAACATTATCACCAAGGCTTATCTTTGCCTCACAATGAACCAATACAGGGTATTCTTATCTATTCTATAGGACAATGTGTGTTCATAATTATTGGCCGATAAAAATACATCACATAGAGGCCAACGGTCAGCTGAAAGTGATGTTGATGATTCTTTGCCTTACAGCCATACGGAAATAAAATGATTTAGAGCAAAATTTCTCTCGTTATCAGTGGGCAGGGTTGGTTGATTTACACGGTGCTTGATCGCGAACCACAAATCAGAAGGGATACTTTGATTCTACTATCTACTATTGAGACCATAAATAACCCACTGCTGTCGGGCCTCTTGTAATTGCGTGGAGGGTTTAACCCTTTTTTTTTTGTTCGCCCGGGGTAAAATCCTTTATGGACTTCCTCGCCGGCCACGGGGATGGCCAGCGAGGGGAGTGTGGAACTCTCCCACATGGGGGCCTACCAACTAAACCTCCCCGGGGTGCTCCAACTCGCGTCCTGTTGCGGCATTGTGGGATCTGATGCAGAACCACGCCGCCGCAGACGAGGGTTTAACCCTGTGCCAACCCGTCTGGCCTACGTGACACAGCAGGCTGATTCCTCTCCATGTAATTAGAGGAGGCCTGACCCAGCATTGGGTCTTTTACGTGCTGAGAAGTAAGTATAACAACGTTTGTCGGTTGAGCTAGTATAGTAAAAAAATGACTAGCGATTTAAAACAATAAGTAATTTTTCAACAAGCAAATCATGGTAACCTTTCCGTTATCTTACGACTGTTGAAAATAATCACCAACGCTTATCTTGGCCTCACAATGAAACAAAACAACGAGCCTGAACAAAGGAACAAATTCGATAAACAACCTTTTCACTTCAGTAGCTCAAACATGTAGGTTTTGCCCACTGAAAACAGTGGACAAAATGCGATTTTGTCCACTGAGTGAGACAAAGTAACTTTTTAATTCTAATTCGAAACATTGACACTATCTCTTTCCCGCCAATAGAAAAGAGAGAGAGACAAAGACCAAGTGGCCAGTACCAACAGCTCCGATTTTTCTTCTTCTTCTTCATTTAGGTTTTGGCTTCCATCGTTATACCGATGATTTTGCCAATGACAAGTATGTTGTGTTAGAAATTTAAAGAAATAAGAATTTAAAAAATTGAAAGTTAGTTTAATTGGTTATAAGTTGCGTTAGAGTTATGAAGTTAAATGTTAGCAGGTAGCGCTATAGAAAACAATACAAAGCATTAAAGTACAGATTATAAATATTAAATTATTATTAATTTTTTTATGGGAACTATATTTGATTAAATACAAACTAGACGTACTTTTAACAGTTCGATTGGATGAAAGGAGTTCGTTATGGGGTTACTCCGATTTTTAATTCGACCTCAAAGACAAACACGTTCGGAATTTCGTACTAACTAAAGAAATTTAGCAAAAATGATAATTATAGCTTTTATTGTAATTCATTGAATTTTTTACTTATTGTTGTATTTAAACTAAAATAAGTATTTACTGCTTAAAAAATTGATATTTAACTTAAAAATATTTAATTATAGTTTCAAAAATGTTACGTAATACATTTCATTTCCTATAGTGTTCTCGCTGCTGAAGTGAAAAGTTATGTGTGTTACACGAGGGCAAAATTTTTCGCATCTCGTGCCTTTGAATCCCTCGCAGCACTCAGGAATCAACTTTAGAATCACTCGCTACGCTCGTGATTCAATCATTGATTCCTTCGCTTACTCGGGATTCAATATCAGCACTCGCAGCAAAAAACGACTTTGCTCTCTTGTTGCACAAATAACTATTTAAACATTTCGGGAACATAGATTACGTATTTGCGTGGAAAATTTGGCAGACGAACGTTATAAATAAGCATTCAATTGGATTAAATCTGTCATTTGAAAGGGAATAGAAATAAAATAGTTTTATTCAATTATTTTTCATGCAATATTGCCTTTTCCCGCGGTTACACTCGCTCGTATTTCCAAACTGTTCAATTCTACTTTCATTTTCTTTAATAATAACATCCCTTTCGATATTTAGCTAGTTCTTAGCCCCTAAATTACCCACTGCTGAGTCGGGCCTCCTCCAACTACGTGGAGGGTAATAAGTCTACTGTGCCCCGCTGGCCAGACGGGTTGGCACAGGGCTTAGTATCAAGAGTTTTCCTAATCTTGCGGCTGGGTTTTCTTGTGATTTGTTATTGTCGGCTCTTACGACACCCTTAGGTTGAAATGGGGTGGTGACACAATGTATTCTTAAACCGTTACCACACAGACACGATAGTCATCATGAAATTCCAATCAAACTCACATTTTTAAAGGAATTCCTTTAAACCCGTGACTTACTTTAAAAGAAAGGAAATGAAAAAAATACCAACTTTCCCTTAAAACAGCTTTTGTATCACTGGTACGCAGTAATTATTAATGTTGATATAACTTCGCCGAAACCTGTCCTTTTCCATTAATCTTTTTCCACTGAAATCGAAAATTGGGAGAAATGTTGAGAAAAAAGCGACCACTTTATCCAAGGAAGAAAACAATTTGCGAACGTTAACGTCGAGTCCACTTAGTTTTCAATACTATCTACTAATAAGAACCATACCAACCAGGTTTTTTTTTTCATTTCTTTTTAATGAAATAAAACCTCTGCACTTGGTATAACTTGTATCGCGGGGGCAGTTTACAAACATGTAATTCACGATTAAAGAAACTTGCCCGACCTCAGAATCGAACCCGAGACCCGGGCAGCACATCTAACCCCTAGACCAACGACAACATGTGACTTGACGCAGTAAACATTATATTGCGGCTCATAAGACAACCAATGCAAAAAAATAAATATAATTTATGTATTCACGTTGATTGCGACTAGTTAACTAACTCTGAGTCATGCCGCGTGGTATGGCTCTCTATAGCCCTCTGGAGTACTTCTAAAGGACTTCAGGTAAAAATTTTTTTTTAATGGTCGCGAACTTTACATAACGTGAGAAATGAGCAATGCACTGAGAACTGAAAAAAAAACAACACTGAGAGTGCATTCCATCCTGAGGATGTCGTAAGAGCCGAAGAGACGAAGATTTCTAGTTGGTTGGTTTTTAAAAGCGCCACTATTATTATTATTACTAGCTGACCCGGCGAACTTTGTTCCGCATTATAAATATTTAAAACAAAAAGAAAGTTGGACATAGGATACCTGAGATTTTTATCCCGTCCGTATAAAACCTACTTTAACAAAACGCAACTGACAGCGAAACGTTATGTTGTCTATAGTTTAATATGGCCGAAAATTTGACAATTAGAAATTTTGAATTCGACTTGTTTATATTGTTGTAATTCACATAATATCTTTATAACTTGTAGCCTATGTGTTATTCTGATGTATAAGCTATATTATTGTAAAGTTTCATTAAAATCCATTCAGTAGTTTTTACGTGAAAGAGTAACAAACATCCATCCATCCATCCATCCATCCATACTTACAAACTTTCACGTTTATAATATTAGTAAGATAGAAAAAATATGGTTCTGAAAAACGCCGATTGTTCCCTCATAATTCAAGATAGAAAACCATTTTAAACACAGAACTGTTTCTTTTTATCAGCTCTATGCCTTCCCTTCAGGTAGCTTTAGGATTTTTGTTACACCTTGTATAAAAAATGCCTATTTATTGACGCTACATAACCGAAATTTTCTTGGTAGGTTGACGTTGTCTTACCGCCACTTATTGTTTTTTATCACTTAAGTAAATTATATCAAAACCAAACAAAACATAATGTAATGTCAAAACAAAACATAATGTGGTGCTTGTTTAAATTTCTATTCAAACCAGAAAAAATAAAAGAGTCACATTTTACGTAATATATGTTATTATTATACAAAATAGACTATAAAGGTACAAAATGATAATCATATTATAATTATTTGAGTTTGTTTATACGAAACAAAAGCAAATTAGATATACACAAATAAACAACATGATTATCTTTAAAAAGGTTGCCGCATGTATTTCATACAGCGTATGTATTAGCATTTGGCGGATTTCTAATTCACAGTGTCAGCAACCCATACGATCCCGAGGGTGTCGTAAAGGCAACTAAGGGAACGCAACAGTTAGATCACCTAGCCGCTAGAGAAGAACGACTTGATACAAACCCTGTGCCAACCTTGCCAGCGTGGCATAGTAGGCTAATTTCCCTCCATCAATTTGGAGGAGGCCTCATTCAGTAGTGGGCTATTCATGATCTGAAACGATGTATTAGGATTATAGTAAAGTTTTAACTTCAAATTAATGCGAGTATGTATCATACGTGAATACATAGGAGAGAATATATTTTGTGTTTAAACGAGCTACTAATAAAAAGGTCCGTGTAGTAACATATTTAGAATACATCGTGTCACCTTCTCATTCCATCCTGAGGTTGTCGTAAGAGCCGCCAAAGAATACATAGGAGAGAATACATTTTGTGTTTGGTGTTTCAGCCAGCTACTAATAAAAAGGACCGTGTGGTAACAGATTTAGAATACAAGGTGTCGCCTTCCCATTCCACCCTAAGGTTGTCGAAAATGACGGCTGATAACCTGACTAGCAAGAGAAGGAAAACAGCGTCAATATATTATAAATAAATAAATAATAAATATCCTTGGACATTTCACACAACGCCATCTCGTCCCAAGCTAAGCAACTTAATGCTTGTGTTATGATAAACTACTTATATACATTTTCTTTTTGTAAATATATACATATTATAGATAGAAAACACCCAGACCCGGAACAAATACTTGTAGTTCGTTCAAATATTTCATCCGTGCGGGGATCGAACCCGCGACATGCTGCGCAGCAGTCAATCGCTCAACCTCCTCCACGTAACTGGAGGAGGCCCGACTCAGCAGTGGGTTTAATAGGGGCTAAATAGTAGATAAAAAGGACAATGCCAACTTTCCCTATCAACGCGTTTGGCATTCCAAGAATGCGTTGTCCCATTAATTATTCTGTTGAAGGGTACTGCATGCCAGTATTCCTCGTCTTATGAATTTATTACTCTAATAAAAATACTCCGTTCCTCGGAAAAAAGACAATTATTAAGTAACTAGCGACCCGTACCGGCTTCGCACGGGTGCAATTATATTATACATATAAACCTTCCTCTTGAATTACTCTATCTATTAAAAAAAACCGTTTCAAAATTCGTTGCGTAGTTTTAAAGATTTATTTAAGCTTATAACTACATCAGAATAACACATAGGCTACAAGTTATAAAGATATTATGTGAATTACAACAATATAAACAAGTCGAATTAGAAATTTCTAATTGTCAAATTTTCGACCATATTAAACTATAGACAACATAACGTTTCGCTGTCAGTTGCATTGCAGTTGCGTTAATTAAAGTAGGTTTTATACGGACGGGATAAAAATCTCAGGTATCCTATGTCCAACTTTCTTATATAATGCGGAACAAAGTTCGCCGGGTCAGCTAGTTGGATATAAAGGTATTCAAAATAAGAATTAAAATGATTTGTGTTCACTTTATTAACGTCGTGTATGCTACGGCGCGTTTATAAATGTAAATATTATCTCCAACTTTTCAACTATCGGTATAATAGATACATTTTATGTAAACAGATAAACTCGAATAATAAACAAAAGGAAACAATAACCGTATATTGCATCCCAAAAACATTTGCGACTGGCCAATTTATCTGGCAATTAACAACGCCCGCAAACAAATTGTACCCTTTATCAGCGTAAACAGCGATATTGGCGAATAGATAAAACTGAAATAAAGACATAATTCAAAGTATGGTAGGAGACAGTCAAAGGGTGTTTCATTTCAAACGTAGGGATGGCTCGTTTCTGAAAACTGATGGTGGACGCCAGAACTTTAAGCTGGTGACACACATACTTAATTACAAGTTAAAAGGTTGTCCGGAAGAAATCGCTTAGTGCGACAAGACCGCCCATTGTTCATTAATTTTTGTATTTGTCTGATACCATGTTAATCTTTTTATTATTTTTCTCAGCTCATAAAGGACCCACTGCTGAGTCGGGCCTCTACCAACTACATGGAGGGTAGTGGCCCGACAAATAAGCCTACTGTGCTGTGTTTTCCTTGGTGTACAATAAAAAGTATTATATTCTTTATTTTATATTCGTTAGCACAAGATTAATTTTAAGTAGTAGTAAATTTAATTTTATAAACTGTGTTTTTTTTATTTCCACCGCTTCACGTGCCATCCCAAAATAGTGACCCAGTAGAGAGTATTGTTGGTATATGGAGCAAAATCCAGAGGTTTGGTACAGCCTCCAGTATATGCTCCACGATAGCTGATATATTGACATGTCTGTTTTTGACAACGCGTGTCAAAAATATATAAAAAGTCTGTCTGGTGACGGATTTAGCATACATAATGTCACCACACCATTCCATCTTGAGGGTGTCGTAAGGCTAAAGACCTAGCCATAAGAGAAGGAAAACTTCATAAGAAACCCTGTGCGGGTTACGGGTTACGTCTGGCGACCGAAGCACAGTAGGCTGATTCCCCTCCATGTATTTGGAGGAGGCCCGACTCAGCAGTGGACCGTGTATGGCTGAGTAGTAGTATACAAATTGAGTCTAAAGCTATAACTTACAGTTGTGTTGCATATGGTTAAAACAGTTTGGTGAAGCTATGATTCCTATTTTAAAATATATAATCCTTTTTCTCCCTTATCCACATCCTTGGTGCTCCATATTAATTAATGTCGTATTCAAAGGCGACGAAGACAAATGTTGGGACCGCCGTAATGTATTTTTCCTGGCTTTTCCCGGATGAAACAAATGATAATCGGGAAAGAATGAAGTCAACATTAATGAGTTGTAATTAATTGTAGTGGGTCGTAAGGGTAAATGTGCGGTGCGGCGTGATAAGTGGCGATTCTTACGGGTTGAAAAGATAGGACAGGGATTCGGTGATGGTGAGTTTTTGTCTTTCAATTTTTATCTTAGACGACACGGTTGGCGCAGTGGTTGAGCGATCGACTGCTGCGCAGCATGTGGTTCGATTCCCGCACCTACAAGTATTTGTTCCGGGTCTGGGTGTTTTTCTATCTTTAATTTACAGTATGTAGGTATTTACAAAAAAAATGTATATAAGTAGTTTATCATCCATCTCGTTATCATAACACAAGCATTAAGTTGCTTAGCTTGGGGCGAGAAGGCGAGGTGTGAAATGTCAAAAAGAAAAAAAAACATCTGACCGGTAACGACTTGGAGACGGTCTATCGTGACAAGAGGACGGGCGTTATAAGTAGTACCTGGTCTAACCATATAGCAGGTGGTGCCACAAGATAGCTCCCAGAGGGCAGACGGCCATAGCTCCATGCAAATTTGGGTCATTTATGGGCTGAATTGGTGATGATTGGCTGGTCAGCGAGGCTTTGATTTCCCTTGTTAATCAATATCAGTGTTAGGTAATTAGCCTCAGAATCAGCCTCAGAATCAATAAATAAAAAACCTTAACTGGGACAAAAAAAAGACGTATTAAAAAAAATGTTTTTCATATTTTAAACCTTCCCTGGACTTACACGAATATTTCAAAACCAAAATTAGCCAAATCGGTCCAGCCGTTCTCGAGTTTTAGTGAGACTAACGAACAGAAATTAATTTTTATTTATATAGATAGGTAGAAATACTTGGATATCGATGTATAGATAAGTAGGCCGAGGGACTAGCATTTAAAAAAACAACACTCCATATAAACACTTTGAATAACTTTATATTAATGGGATGAAATACGTTCTACCGTTTAAAAAATATATAGAATTTAATATAAATTTTAACGACCGTACAGGGTATCGTTAATGAACATTTAAATTAATTATTCAGTAACGAGGAAGATACCGTCTTTATGTAATACATATCTCATTTACAATATTAGGAACCTTTTACCGGGCTGATATATGTGCAAAATGAAATCACGTATTTATACAAGGAAATACAGCAATACAAAAGAAATCATCCCAAAATAAAATTGATAAATTGTTTTCTAATGGAAATTTCGAAATCAAATGTTCACATCTCCAAGCAAAGCACTCTTGTGAGCCTAAATGTGATTATCGATATAAATTCTACTACGAATTTCTTTGTTAAATGAGATTACACTTCTAAACTCTTGGAAAAATGGACAGATTTTGATATTTATTACGATAGAAAAGTGTGTAACAGGCTATATTTGAAGGAAATCTGTTGAGCTGTCGTGCATTGCGTCACTTCCCATTTAAGGGTCTTGTAAAAGCAGACTAATGGAAATCACAACACAGTAAACCTAACCACAAGAGAAGTAAAGCTCAGTAAGATTATTTCCCTCCATACAAATGGAGGAGGCCCGAATTAGAAGTGCGTTTTTATGGGCTTATTGATGATGATGGATCCTATGAACCATATTTGTAACATATATTTTATGTATACTAGCGGCCCGGCAAACGTTGTTCTGCCAAATAAACATAGCTATTAAAAATTGGGATTGATCTTTTTTTTTTTTTTTTTTTTTTTTATTTAAGTTCAAAAAACATATCGCAGAGTTTATTCGATCATATAAAACTAGAACCAGAGAAGCCTTTGATGGCTTATATATGGCTAGTGAGTTCGGAAATTTTATATTTCTATTTTAATATTAAGAAGCAATTAGGCCACCCATTCATAAAACTTAAAAGACGCTATTTTAGTGAAGGAAAAAATTCGACTTTATATTAAAATATTAATTTGTACTATATAATATGACGTTACAAATGTCTTTTAACTTTATATGAATAAGAGTGTAGGATAGTAAGTTTTGCATTGAAAGAGATATGTTAAATTATATACCCATTACAATTAGAGGGGTGAAAATTTAGGGTTGTATGTATTTTTGTGTATCATAAATCTAGCTAGAGCTGTATCATATATACATAAAGGTCTAAACAATTTAGAGTACGTAGAGTCACCCCAGCCGACAAAAGGAAATGAAAACAAGGCCGATAAGCTAGCCGCAACAGAAGGAAAACTTGAAACGAAAGTCTGGCTGGGTAGTAGTAAATAACGTAACTGCTGCGCGGCATGTCGCGGGTTCGATTCCCGCACGGAAGAAATATTTGTACGACCTACAAATATTTGTTCCGGGTCTGGGTGTTTTCTATCTAAAAAATGTATGTATGTATTTACAAAAAAAAAATGTATTTAAGTAGTTTATCATGCATCTCGTTACCATAGCACAAGCATTAAGTTGCTTAGCTTGGGACGAGATGGCGTTGTGTGAAATGTCCAAAGGATATTTATATAATAAAGGATATTAACGTTTGCTTCGTGTAGGATTTAAAGAACAAAATATTTAAAATAATACAAAATCTTACAAATATTTGTTGAGTTACGGTGTTCTGCTAAACTACTGAACCGATATCAATACAATTTTTATGGGACCAGTCAGAAAACAATACCAATAAATCAGTCAGTCAATAAAATCAGTCTTTCTCCTGACCAAGACTGCTGCAAAGCATTCGAAACGTGGGCATTAACGTATTATACACGCGATAGATCCATTTAATATTTCAATAAAAAAATACTTCTTTTTTAAAGTCGGTTGAAACTATACTTTTCCACAGCGAGGAAGTTTTAAACTAGATGCTCTAAGAACTCGTATAATGAACTCCTCATACTAATCAAGTGTTCTCATGCAATATGGACTACAATAGGATTTCAGTTGTGAACTTTGTTATGGGGAGACCAAGATTGAAGATTTCCCATCGGGCATACGCCAGTTTGAAGTTTCTAGACTACATCGTGTTTCCTATGCCTAATAAGTATACACATATCATTTTATAGCCGGCGGTGTGGTGACGTATTACATAGTGTCACCACCCCATTCCGTCGTGAGGGTGTCCTAAGATTCGACAAAAGGAAAAGACTGAATGTATTTACAAAAAAAAAAAAATATATGAGTAGTTTATCATCCATCTCGTTACCATAACACAAGCATTAATTTGCTTAGCTTGGGACGAGATGGCGTTGCGTGAGATGGAATGTCCAAGGATATTATTTATTTATTTATACCGATTATGAGAAACTACGGGAGCTACTCGTCTACCTACTTAAGCCCCAAGGGTATACACTGACACGACACACTTGGGGCGCCACAGATACACGGTGACGCACACTGTAACTTAACCCACACATGGCCCATTGATGACTCATGCCTCCTAATAAGAGGTGGATAATAAGGAAGATACTTACCCTACTATGCCACGCTGTTCATATGGGTTGGCACAGGGTTTCGTATCAAGTTTTCCTTTTCTGTCGGCTCTTGCAACACCCTCAGGGTGGAATTGAGTTGAGATAACGTGTAATTTTAATCATCACACGGACAATAATTGCTTCTAATCTAGTAAGTATGAAATCTAGGCGAGTGAACCTAAAACCTAGATTTTTACAAAAATTGCATGTTTTATAATGGAACAAAATTTACGTAACGTAGATACTTTTGTCTAATAATAATAAAGATAAATGAGATAAAAAATAAAGATACAAGAAATATTATTCTTGTGAATTAAATGTGGACCATTGTTATTTTCATTTTAATTAAACCTGAAAAAATGTTAATGTTGATGAACAAACACGCTATGAAAAATTTAAATCAACATCTCGCGGAAAAAATGCGTTTATTCTGTTAAATGTAAGCATAAACAGAGGTGCGCAAATAATTTCGCCACAAGCTTTATGTTAAAAAAAGGAAATATTAATCTAAAAGGATCCACAGTCAGACGGAAGTAAAACAGCGTGGGCAAACATAAAATTGAATATTACAAGTGAATCACGAAATTCTCTTCAGTAATTTAAACAAAGCCGTAGATGCAGGGGCAGACGACTTAATTTCGGTGGGAGACAGAGAAAAATGTTATGCAAATTTGTACACCGTATTTTTTCTTCCATTAACCTTCCGGACGGGATTGTAGCGGGAAGGAACGCCCGGAACGAACAAAAACACGCTTTTATTTGAAACTGTAATTAGGAAATTAACGAGTCAGGCTTGGGAAAAAACAAATGATCTTTTCTGAGGTTCATGGACCTACAACTTTATGAACGAGATTTGTTAAGAACTTTTTACCCCAATCGATCAGCGGATAGTCCGTGTGGTGACGCATTTTGAATACATAGTGTCACCGTCCCATTCCACCCTGAGGGTGTCGTAAGAGTCGACAAAAGGAAAAGGCAAGACCGTAAGAGAAGGAAAACTTGATGCAAACCCTGTGCCAACTTATCTTGGCAGCGTCCCACAATAGGCTAAGAACATTTAATTATAATTTTATGTTCGTCAAATAAATGTAACTTAGACATAATAAATTTGCTTTAGACCTTGAGAGGTGCCTACAGATAATACAATCGCAAAAATGAACGAATTTACTGCTATTACCAAATAAGTAGGCAATATTAATATTACGGGACTTCACTACATAGTATAAAACAAAGTCGCTGTCGTCTGTCCATTCCTATGTATGCATAAATCTTTAAAACTACGCAACGGATTTTGAAGCGGTTTTTTTTAATAGATAGAGTGATTCAAGAGGAAGGTTTATATGCACCCATGCGAAGCCGGGGCGGGTCGCTAGTTATTAATAATAAATTCGTTAAAACGTTCCATGTGGCGACGGTTGTAGAATACATAGTGTCACCACCCCATTTCATCCTGAGGGTGTCGTAAAAGCCGACTAAAGGAAATGATACGGCTGAAAACGTAGCCGCAAGAGAAGGAAAACTTGATACGAAACCCTCTGCCAACCCATTTGGCCAGCGTGGGACAGTAGGCCAATTACCCTACATGTAGCTGGAGGAGGCCCGACTCAGCAGTGGGTGGCAGAAATAGTATTAGTATTCACAATAATGAATACTCTGTTTATTTATCTATTGTACTGTTTCTGGATTAATACTGACAAAAAAACTTTTATCAAATAACTGAGCTATTTTAAGAGCTTTCGTTTCTTTTTGTTATGATTTTCATTAGATTTTTTTTAAGTTCCACCTAAAGCTGTATTTAGTCGTCAAATGAAAACAAAAATGTACTAAACTTGATTTGTATTTAAGGTAAAATTGTGCCGAATAAACCATATTTCTTTCTTTCATTTGTGAATGCAAGTTTGACGGATACAAGCGAAAGCTACTTGTGTAGAAACACAGTTTGAAAGCTTGTTTACATTTTGAGTCTAGACGCTAACGATGAAAATTAAAACAAAACCAAGTTAACTTTCCAAAAAGTAAAATTAGCTATCCGAACAAATAAGTGCTGTAAATAATCCTCAAACTAATAGGCACTGGGAGATAACAAAGCATTGCGTTGGATAAAGAAACTGTAATAAATAGACAGGGGTTACATTTTTACAAGGGCTGGGGAGATAAGGGTTTTGTTAGCAGATAGAGACATCAGTAATACGAATGGTTATATTATGAGTTCATTTGAGTAATCTGGCAGTACGAGGATACGGATTAAGAATACCTTGTGGCAACACCCCATTATATCCTGAGTGTGTCGTAAGAGACGACGAAAGGAAATGCCAAGGCCGTTAACGCAAGACAAGGAAAATTGATACGAAACCCTTTTTTATTTTATTTTTTTGTTGTTCGCCCGGGGTAAAATCCTTTATGAACTTCCTCGCCGGCCACGCGGATGGCCAGCGAGGGGAGTGTGGGACTCTCCCCCATAGTGGGGGCCTACCCACTAAACCTCCCCGGGTTGCTCCAACTCGCGTCCTGTTGCGGCATTGTGGGATCTGATGCAGAACTACGCCGCCGCAGACGAGGAGGCCCTCCTCCTCTCCTCAGGCTCCTTACGAGCACTCGACGTCGCTTCCCCTCAGATCCCGTGTGGGGCGAGACATCCCGTACCCCGCCCCGGGATCTCCTATGTTTTGATACGAAATCCTGTGCCAACCCGTCTGGCCAGCGTGTCGCAGTAGGCTTATTACCCTCCATGTGACTAGAGGAGGCGCGACTCAATAGTCGGTTATTTAAATGTACTCAGCATTTAAATAACCGACTACTGAGTAGCTTGTTGAAAAACAACTAAGCCAAATTAAAATATTAAAAAACTAGCGGACCCGACAGACTTCGCCCTGACAAAAAGATAGCGGTATTAAAGTGCAATTTGACTCTTTGACATTAGCAACACACCTACATTGCTTAGACAACAGTGAGCGGTTGTCATTTAATATGAACTTTATACAATAGCAATAAAGCTCAAATTGTCTCTACATTTTAGTTAGAAAACGTTTGTATGGGAAAAAGGAAAAGGCTGTTTTTTGGGGGTTTCCGGCAATTATTCGTACAAATATAATATTTTTTCTCGCCGTAAAAACCATCCTTGAACTCTAACGAACATTTCAAAAAAAGAATTGGCTAAATTGGTCCAGGGGTTGTTGAGTTATGCGGTTACCAACACATTTTGCGATTCATTTTTATATTTTAAGATGTAATATTATTTATAAGCAGCCAGCAAAGTTAAAAATACCAACAAAATTAGGTTAAGGGCCAGGTCAAGAGAGAAAGGTTATTTTGGTTCAAATCGATGCAATCCCGCATATACCCTTAACACGCCATTTATTGATTAAATGACTGCTAAAAAGAGAGGATATTAGATTGATGTTATGAATACATCCCAGACACATAACCTTAAATAAATTTGTCCATCTAATGAGAAAACCAGGATCATCTTTTTGTATTGGAACCAGATGACATAGAAACGCTTTTCATATTTTAATTTACCGCGATTTAAGAATAGCACTGGGACTGATATAATTTTTGCCGGTCCTCTATCAGACAGAATAATTATATGTTCAAGATGGTTTTAATTCCCTCAAGACAATAGATTATAGACAATATAGTTGCTCAATAAAAAGACTAATAATGACTTGGCGGGAATTCTGAAAAAAAGCGTTACCTTGCCGCGCCAGTTTTGGCTTAAGCTTTCATTTGAAGACAGGCTTTCCATGTAAAATAGTCTAGATCTTCTACGCCACTGCGCATACCGACTGTTCCGAAAAATAAAGACCTATCTGCAATACTGCTTTGAAACCATTTAGAACATTATATTTTATATAGCGACCCGCCCCAGCTTCGCACGGGTGCAATTATGCATGTATTATACGTATAAACCTTCCTCTTGAATCAAACTATCTATTAAAAATAACCGCTTCAAAATCCGTTGCGTAGTTTTAAAGATTTAAGCATACACAGGGACCGACGGACGACAGCGACATTGTTTTATATTATGTAGTGATATGAAGAATAGAAAAAATGGTTTCAAAGCAGTATTGTAGATAGGTCTTTAATCTTCGGAACAGTCGAATTACCTCCTTTGACATCACTATCACTACATAGTATAAAACAAATGTATAAATCTTTAAAACTACGCAAGCTACTATGAAGCGGTTTTTTTTTAATAAATAGAGTGATTCAAGGGGAAGGTTTATATGTATAACCCCCCCCCCCTTTGCACGGGTGAAGCCGGGGCGGGCCACTAGTTTTAAATAAAGGCACTACTCAGCCCATAAATGGCCCACTGCCTCCCATCACAGATAGTGTAATTAGCCTTTTGTGCCACGCTGGCCAGATGGGTTAGCACAGGGTTCCGTTTCAAGTTTTCCTTCTCTTATGGCTAGGTTTTCGGTCTTGTCATTTCCTTTTGTTGGCTCTTACGTCAATGCCAGGATGAAATGGGGTGGTGACATTATGTACCTATACTGACACGGACTAAATAAATGTATATCAATACAAATCTTACTAATATTATAAACGTGAAAGTTTGTAAGTATGGATGGATGGATGGATGGATGGATGGATGTTTGTTACTCTTTCACGTAAAAACTACTGAATGGATTTTAATGAAACTTTACAATAATATAGCTTATACATCAGAATAACACATAGGCTACAAGTTATAAAGATATTATGTGAATTACAACAATGTAAACAAGTCGAATTCAAAATTTCTAATTGACAAATTTTCGGCCATATTAAACTATAGACTATAGACAACATAACGTTTCGCTGTCAGTTGCGTTTTGTTAAAGTAGGTTTTATACGGACGGGATAAAAATCTCAGGTATCCTATGTCCAACTTTCTTTTTGTTTTAAATATTTATAATGCGGAACAAAGTTCGCCGGGTCAACTAGTATTATAATATGATAATTGAAAATGACTGAATTTAAATATTCATCCATTCTTTTGAAGCAATTGTTAAAAAGTTGAAATATATCACGTCAAAAATCTTTATTTACCTAAAATAAAAACTACTTAGACCGTCGCGGGTAGCAGCTGGAATAAAATACTTAACTTGACTTTTAAAAGTGCTTCTTCAAAATAAATTTAAATAGTTAAATAAATAAATATCCTTGGACATTTCACACAACGCCATCTCGTCCCAAGCTAAGCAACTTAATGCTTGTGTTATGGTAACGAGATGGATGATAAACTACTAATATACTTTTTTTTTGTAAGACATACATATTATACGAGTAGATAGAAAACACCCAGACCCGGAACAAATACTTGTAGGTCGTACAAATATTTCTTCCGTGCGGGTATCGAACCCGCGACATGCTGCGCAGCAGTCGATCGCTCAACCTACTTAAGTTACATAATATACTTATGTTACAATATCTGGTACGTTACACATTCGCGCACTAGCCCAAAAACGTCGTCCACGTGTCATAAAGGAAATTAGTTTTATATTCATTTAACTACAACGTGTAGTTTTATCGCATGCCTTTATGCACCATAACCCTCTGTTCTAATTATCTCCAAACACAAGCTCTATTAATAGAGCGACATTAATTTTATACGACCTTTGTTTACCCCTTTTCCTCTACCCTTTATAGGGGCGCAGTGAGATTAAATTGACGGTATAGTATGTAGCAAACTGTATATAAGAATGTGTAGCTTAATGCAGTGCAACGCCGTGTCGTCTGGATGTTGAAATGGAACAAATATTGTAACATAAGGAAATGACATGGTCGAAACCTACGCCGCAAGAGAAGGAAAACTTGATACGAAACCCTTTTTTTTTGTTGTCGCTGGGGAAATGCTTTATGCATACCACCGCCCCCCGGGGGAGAGGTCGGTGATTATGTGGGACTCCGACAAGGGTCGTCTACCCAAGAGTCGTCTACCCTCTAAAACCCCAGCGGTATACCCTCACACGGCACGCCCGGGGCGCCACAAGTTTGATACGAAACCCTGTGCCAACTCTTCTGGCCAGCGTGGCACGGTAGGCTAAAATTACTCTACATACACGACAATGGGAGGCAGCCCGACTCAGCAGCGGGTCATTTAAGGGCTGAGTAGTGGGGTAAGGAAAAAAGTGGCGGTACAGATACTGTATGTAAAAAGACAGAGGTAATTTATGTTGTTGCAATCATTTGGTGAACAAGAAAAATAAGCAAAGAGAAACCAAGATACATCTACAAAATATTTTTACTGTATTATTTACGTACTACTTATACATTGGCGCAGTGGTTGAGCGATCGACTGCTGCGCAGCATGTCGCGGGTTCGATTCCCGCACGGAAGAAATATTTGTACGACCTACAAGTATTTGTTCCGGGTCTGGGTGTTTTCTATATAAAATATGTATGTATTTACAAACAAAAAGTATATAAGTAGTTTATCATCCATCTCGTTACCATAGCACAAGCATTAAGTTGCTTAGCTTGGGACGAGATGGCGTTGTGTGAAATGTCCAAGGATATTTATTTATTTATTTACCTTCATGAATTTGGAGGACTACCACTTATATTGTAATCACTTTTGTTGGGTAATTGAAGTCTTAACTTCATAGGTGTTTGTCCCTACTTACTGATTTGACCCTTACCTTACATTTTTTAACTATATGACTTATAATCATATTAAAAAAATGGCGGTCTTTAAGTACCATACCTAAAATAATTATATCTTCGATTTCCTTCCATACTTTAAAATATAAACATCCTATTTTTATTTTCCTACATGTTATAAACGCGAAAATTTGTAAGTATGGATGGATTCATGGATAGATGTCTGTTACTCTTTCACGTAAAAACTACGGAATGGATTTTAATTAAACTTAACAATTAGCTTAAACATCAGAATGACACATAATATTACAATTTATAAAGAAAATGTGTGATTTGTCTAAAATATTACAATAAGTATCAAGTAAGTAGAAAAAATAAATAAAAAATCCCTTACCACGCGGGTAAACCGCGGGGCGCAGCGATAGGCTCTATGCCCCTACTTTAGATGACCCTAAGGGCCTTTGTTATATCCTGTATATTGCCAAACGTCTTACGAAAATTACGAGCGCCCCAACGCGAATGGGAACTAAAAATACGTCACAGACGTTGGCATGACTTATTTCTTGGGAAGACTGCCTGCGAGCACAAAGTAATTAGGTACAGAGCTTAGGCTACATACGACGAGCGCTTGAGCAACGCCCACAAGACATCGCTCACATCATGATATCTCGGAACACGCGGGACAGTGCGAGCGCGAGTGCCTGTCGCTATAAAAGAGCGTCTTGATCTTTTTGTGTAAAAATCTAGCAGCAAAGAAATAGTTATTATAATTTGGTTTATGGATGTTCCATTCAAACAATCAATCAAACAACTAGATTGCCGCTATCACGATATTTTTTCGGATACTACTACTAGTCTTCACAAAGGCCACAAGTTACCCACTAGTGAGTCAGGCCTCTTCCAAATAAATGCTATGCCACGCTGGCTAAACTGGCTGAACCCACGGTTTCATATCAAGTTTTCCTTCTCTTGCGGCTTGGTTTACGGCCTTGTTATTTCCCTTTGTTGGCTCCTACGACATCCTCAGGATGGAATGGGGTGGTGACACTATGTATTATATCCCCACATGGATATTTCTCGTTTAAGCCAGAGTTATTAACGCCACCCCTGACCGTAGGTATGACAAGGGAGGTAAATACAAAAGCTTGAGTTCTGTACCAAATTATTTTGTGCTCTAAGTCTTAACATCCTGTAAGTCGTAGCCTTCAAGTTTAAGATGCGAAAGAAAATGGAGCCAGATGTGATAGAATTCGATAGCAACACATGCCAATTATGGCAACCACTAAAATTGTTTTGTTGATCAAAATAGGTAAACTAACATTAAATACCCAATACATTTAAATGTGATGAATGTGTCGCTGGAATAAGGTTTGGTCGTCAAATTATATAAATGGGTGTGTTTTATTTTTAATTTGATATTTGCTTTTGGTGATTCTGCTTGGAAACCAAGACCGAAAATGTTAAGAAAACTGATAAGCATAACCTTTATTGTTAGTGATATCTTGAAATATTACGAGCTAATTTAGAACATTATAACTATTATTATTTTAGGTATACATTTTCTTTACTCAAGTTTTCACTCGCTTATGAGTAATTTCGAACAATAATTTCTACGCCGACCTACCTAAACCTAAACGGAAATTTCATTAAGAATTCTCAATTCTAGGAGTTGGGCTGATCGTTTATTATGTATTTCAGTTAATTTAATACTTAAAGCTTACTTGGGTAACATATTCATTCAGTTAAAAATATATTATCTATTTAAATAAAAATGAATTGCTGTTCGTTAGTCTCGTTAAAACAAATTAAATATTCGTGGATGTCCAGGGAAGGTTTAAAAGGTGAGATTATTTATTGATTCTGAGGCGTTACGAAGTTTGCCGGGTCAGCTGGTAATAATATAATTATTTAGCAAATGTGCGTTTTTCTATAAATAGCCAAATCGGTAGACTAAATGATGTTAAGTTATAATTATCATCATTTAGTCTACCGATGTTTTTGTGTGTTCAAAAAATTCTTTAGTAGTAGTTATATCACGTATTATATTTCCGAATATTAGGATAGCCATTAACTGCCAGTAATTAAAACATTTTATTTTGCCTTCCGCATTTTTAGATACGTCGTCCTATCAAAGGTTATTGGCAATTAATACACACACGTAATTTCGCACATTAATAGTAATATTACATTCTTGTAATTACTAAAAACCATGCTCTAAAATACTTCGTTAATGATCATGAACCTAACCGACCTCTTAATTGAATAATTGTCGAATAAATAAATTAGCAACGCATTTGTGATATTAAAAATGATGTAAACTGAATATTTATGTCGATGTAATATCAATTATCAAATTAAAACAATTAAAATGCTATAAAATAACAATTGCTAATTGATTTAAAGTAAGTTGAAGATTAATTAAACTACTTCGTATTTTAAACTATGTAGCTTCGAAGCGATCATAGTAGCTAGAAATATAGAAGCTTGTGGAATAAGATCTATCCATTAATATTTTACTAGAAAAAAACATACGTTTAATAGATACTCCCTGTATAATAGTATAATTTATGTTATACAAGACGATACAAACTAGAAATAAAAACTCACTTAATTAAAATAGATTTGACTACAAATAATAACAAATCACTGAGTGTCAAGATACTGCCTGCTGAGGTTTGGTATGTTGCTCTACAGAGAATAGCTGGCAAGAAAATGTGTAGTTGCTTTAATTCAATTTATCAACTTTGGCATATTGATGGTTTCAATTTTCCGTGTGGTGACATATTTAGAATACACAACTTCACCAACCCATAGCATCCTAAGGGTGTCGTAAGACGCGACCGCCAGTGGTAGACCATCTAGCCGCCAGAGAAGGAACACCTGATACCATCCCTGTAGCTGGCACAGGGATGTTATCAGGATCGCCTTGCCAGTGTGGCACAGTAGGCTTATTTCCCTCCATGAAGTTGGAGGAGTCCCGAGCGGGACATTATGGACTGACACGGCAAAATTTGGTTACAAATACTTGTTCTTCTTTTCTTTTACATAAATTGTACTAAGTAATGTAGCTTTACGTGGGCGTTTGACGAACATGTGATTCACGTACAGAAGTGAATTCACCGACCCTGGAATCCAAACGGAGAACAGTGATTCATATGCAGCGCTTGCAACCTTTAGAGTAAGCGACGGATTGTGTGAATTTGTACGAAAGTTTTTGTTTTTATTATGAATGTAGATATGAATGTAGATACGACCGATAAGAGTAAATGGAAACTATCACCTAGCGTGGGACAAGGAGCAAAAGATGATGATGGTAGTTTTAAATACAATGATTTAAAAGAGTTTTGTGTGAGTTTTGGACATGGTTATTTTGTGGGTCTGGGAATTCGCCTGTTCAATAAAATTACCGGAAACTGTTATGGATTGGTCGTTCTAATTAAAGTCCGGTCTAATTAAAAAAGTACTATCAAGTTAATGACTATCTATCAGATAGTGACGCATGGGATTAACGTCGGCTGTGATTATGGTATAGCTCTGGTCTTTCAGCCATTATATTAGTAACGTTTTATGGTGACCCTGGTTTTCCTGCGTATCTCCTCATTTCTGATTCGATCTCGCAGGGAAACTCCGAGCATAGTCATCTCCATTGCCCTTTGGGTAACTTTGAGCCTTCTGATGGAGCCCATACATGTATAACTAAAGATGCTTTGTAACAAGAGGGCAACAAATTAATGCACGTTTCGATAAATATTTTAAAGTAATAAATTATTTCGCAAATGACTTAATCTCAAATAGAAATCGGGGATACAAATAAAACACGCGAATATATTACATAGATAATGAGGGTCATTACATTACAAATTAAATTCCAATCATCTAAATTGTAGCATTATGTCAACTATCAAGTGTTGCATCTTGAGGACGACGTAATCCTGCATATAAATTGGCGTTAAGAGCAATGCTTCTGCGTAAGATTGCAATGTGTTTCTAATAGGAAATAATGATACGATGAGTAAGTTTCTTTATACATAGTCTTGGAACAAAATATGGAGGTTGTAGCTGACACGATAGTGCGGTATGGGATGATTTCAAAGCCCAACTCTGAGCTTGGGGTGGGCAAAACCCAAGGGCCCGTTCGAGCAGTCGGGGATCGCCGTATAGTGGTTACGTCGAAACGCTTATTTTCGTCGTTCCGCGTCCTGGAGTCCCACCCAACCCGACTAACCCCTTAAGGCTGGGTATCCTTGCAGATATACAACTTTAAAAAACCGGTTTAGTAATGTCTGGATCAGCAGGCTATTGGTTTGGTGACAAAGGTTTTAATACCTGACCAACCCTTCAAAATTGAACGGTACAGATGACACAGGACTCCAGGCATCAATGGCTCAGTGTAAATACAGTAATTTGCTAAATGGGGGTAAGACTGGTTGACCCTAATGTAATTGGGATAAAAGTAATGGTGGCACTTCACTTCGTTATCTCTACTATAATAAAAAAACAGCTATGTGTTGATGGAACACTTTTTAGAGACAAGCAGATACGGTGTTGCACATTAATAACCGAATTGCCATGTGGAGTGCTAGCATAAGCTATTATTAAATTATACAGAGTATATCAAAAGCCCATACCATACCAAAAGGATGGACATATAGATATACTAGTTGAGGATGTCGTCTAACAATAATATTAGGTGACGTATCTACCTAATTATAAAAACAATCAAAATACGGCCTCGCTATAAGCCTGTATTAGGTGATATGGAATCTAAAATATGATAAAAATGAATATTAATATTTGCAAATTTATTTAGTGTATTACATTGTTCTCATGTAACGAGTCCTCCATATACTTAGAGGCTAAAGACTGGGCAAGTGTCTTTGTGTAAACCAGGCGCACTGTCTCTGAGTCCGGGTGTCATTTTTGTTCGTGAATTTCATTAAAAAAAATAGAATAAAAAAAATGTTTGGAGCTATGGCGTCTTGGTAACAATCAAGAATTTTAATTAAAACTATAATATAAGCAATTTCTGATCAAACTATTGGATGTTTTTCTTATTCTAATACCTTGCAAAATTCGTGGGTCATATTTTATTTTAACTGTTAGCAAATATTCATTGGAAATATTTTTTCTTATACAACCTTGCTCTACATTATCATCGAGAATTGCTAAAATAGAATTGACACGAGTATAATATAATATTATCATATTTTATTATTAATTTTCTGCAATATTATCTAAAAAGGGTAACGATATTTTTGAAGAATAATATTTAATGGACTCTTGCTTCTATTTGTACATTAGTTTGATATCTAATGTACAAATAAAAGCATATTAAGCTTGATATATTGCTTTATGTTATTTTGTCAATACATATTTACACCAAAATCAGAGCAATGTCAAAAAATTATGATGTCTTAGGTTTTCACGATCTTTACACATTGCAGGAAATGATATCTTTACGGTTATGATCGTTTTATTTTATTTTATTCCCAACGTTTCAGACAACGTACGTAATGAGATAATTTCCTGCAAATTGTCAAAAAATGTTAGCAATGAAATTGCAATTTTGTAATGTAATAAATTTTTATCGCTTATGATAAGCCATAATCATTGTCTATGGATCCCGTTGAAAATATGATGCAAGCATCATATTTTCAACAGAGCAGAGGAAGCAGTGAGTTCCCTCCACTGCCTACACCATCGTTCGTTTTAGCCCATGAATGGCCCACTACTGAATCGGCCCTCCTCCAAATTCAATTTGGGAAATTAGGTATTGCGGTTAGATGATCTACCTCTTGCGTTCCCTAGTCACCTCTTAAGATACCCTCGGGATGGTATGAGTTGGTGACACTGTGTATTCTAAATCTGTTACCAAACGTTTCCTACACTCTATTTCCCTTTTAGAAGTTACGGTTTCTAAATAACAAAAGCTCTACACACGAACTCTAGCAATAAAATGTCTTTTAAAATCAACAAGAATAAAAGTAAAAAAAAAATCAACTGACCTTTCTTTGGGCAATTTCATTATCAAGTGAAAACTGATGCTACCATTATCCCCAATAAAGGCGACGAAGATATATAACTATATCCCCAATAATAGACTTAGCAACAATTCATGAAATGTACGGAACAGAACTAACCAGTCTTAGGCGCAACAGTGTAAAGGAAATACTAGACAGGCGTTTCCTGTTGGTGCAAATCTTATTATGGACATACTAATTATATAAGACCATCGTTCGTTCGTTTCAGCCCATGAATTACCCACTACTGAGTCGGGCCTCCTCCAAATTCATGGAGGAAAATTAGCCTACTGTGCCACGCTGGGAAGACGGGTTGGCACAGGGTTTGTATCAAGTTTTCCTTCTCTTGCGGCAAAGCGATTTGCCTCTTGCGTCCTCTTAGTCACCTCTTACGACACCTTCGGGATGATATGGGTTGGTGACACTGCGTATTTCTGCTATAGTTAGAGCATATTTACCGGTTATATCCCTGAACAAGAATGGTGCAAAGATGAATGTTCTTAGTGCAGTAAAACATATTTGTTGTAGAATACTTGTTGGGATCGTTCCACCTCTGAAATTCCTAAATAGGCGATAGTTGCCGTCACAGCCTTGGTTGTGTCTCCAGTGTTTAAATCAAATCAAATCAAAATGTTTTTTATTCGTATAAATTCTTACGAATGTTTTCAAATAGTCGAAAATTTTAAGTTAATAAGATTAATAATTTAGTTTTTACCACCGGTTCGGAATGCCATTCCACAGAGAAGAGCCGCGAGAAACTCCATGGCTGCTCTTTTAAATAAAAGGGTTACAATGATGGTGGAACAAACAAGTCTGACAGAATAAATCTATTCATCTGTTCTTTCGTTGCATTGGGGGTATCTCATGTTTGATATTTATATTCTCGTCTTATCCCCTTGTTTCTTCTTCCTTCATTCCTTCATATACCGACTTACTCCACTGTCAGAAAACTTGAACGGCCGTAGGCGATCCCAAACGTCCCGAACAATTGTTCACTAATTTGTTCCTACTTGATCCTTGTCAGTTTAGAAACAAGGATGTGACTTCGAGAATTTTATCTAACCTTGACATTGAGCCATGCTAAGCCAGAATGTTTATTAACGCTTTCATAAAAAAGATTTAATAGAAAACCTGATTGTTCAGGTGAAGCGAACTAGATGTATGACTTTAGCCGGTTAAGTATTACATCTGCTTACCTCATTGACATTTTTATAGAGTTCAAACCAATCCTAGTCGAGCTCAATAGTAACATTATATCACTTTAATGGAGATTAAATAATATCCTTGGACATTTCACACAACGCCATATCGTCCCAAGCTAAGCAACTTAATACTTGTGTTATGGTAACGAGATGGATGATAAACTACTTATACATATACATATATTTTTTTGTAAATACATACAGATTAGAGATAGAAAACACCCAGACCCGGAAAAAATACTTGTAGGTCGTACAAATATTTCTTGCGTGCGGGGTATGTATATTAAAAATAGATGTGTTCGGACGCGTGGATTGTTTATTTTTTTATTAGTTTGTCCAGTGTCTGGTTGAGGTGTGTTTGGAATTTTTGTTTTGACATTATTAAAGCCATTATAAGATAAAAGTTGGCCAAAGTAGTATTTAATATTTTAATTTAAAATAGTATTTAAACATAATGGCATGAGAGATTAAGAAATACAATACGAAGCAAAGAAGATTTAATTATATATGTAAACATCTTAAAATCGAATTCTGTAGACTCATTGACTTAATATTATGATCGGGGTTAAATTAAATCGACACAACAGCGACGATCAAAGTTGCAAGAGTCACAAGAAAGTCTTCAGAGCTTGAAATATAAAAATTAAAATTTGTATCTACAAATATCCGGATATGTCGGATAAGATATTTTGTATTTTAACTATCGTAATGTTTTTACACAAACTACCGGATACACAAATTTATCAAATAACTATATAAATTATTTTATTTTTTAAATTCTTTCTTTGTTTGCGGTCTATATCTTTGAAAGATTATGTCAGACCTTTATTACTCTCTCATACAGTTTAACTGCTACTTATTCTTTAGCACATTAATTAATAGGGTGTACAATGTAGTAGCTGGCAGAGATAAAGGTATACTTTTATAAGGATTCGTGTAATTGTATCAGTGACTATAATCATTTTAATTCAGTCTTCACTATCACTACATAGTATAAAACAAAGTCTCATTCTTCTGTCCGTCCCTATGTATGCATAAATCTTTAAAACTACGCAACGGATTTTGAAGCGGTTTTTTTTAATAGATAGAGTGTTTCAAGGGGAATGTTTATATGTATAACCCACCCCCGCTTTGCACGAGCGAAGCCGGGGCGGGCCACTATTAATTTATAAAGGTAATTCCGTGTGGTGACGGATTTAGAATACATAGTGTCGTTACCCCATTTTATCTTGAGGGTGTCATAAGACCCGACAATGTGAAATGAGGCCGTACACCTGGCTGCAAGAGAAGGAAAACTTGATACGGAACCTTATGCCAACGCGTCTGGCCAGCGTGTCACAGTAACCTACTGTACATTATGTAGTTCCCCTTTATGTAGTTGGAGGGAGCCCAACTCGGCAGTGGGTCATTTACGGGCTGAGAAGTATTGGTAATATAAAGGCAGCTGTTTTAGCATATTTCTTTTGTTACGCCATTAAACCGTAGAATTTGTCCTTTTTCTTTTTAAACGAAAGCCCTGTTCCCTATACATGTCATAACCCGAAATCGAACCGGAGACGCGTGATTCAATGGCGGCACATGCAACTCCTAAGCCTAAAAAGCAGTCTAAAACAATGTTTTGGCCAGGACCCGGTGTCTTGCAATATTGGTATTTGCCGTTACATATTTTATTTTAGTTTAGTCTCCGTTTGGTGACTGATTTAGAATACGCAGTGTCACCAACCCATACCATCCCGAGGGTGTCGTAAGAGGCGACTAAGGGAACGCAAGAGGCCTAGCTGCAAGAGAAGGAAAACTTGATACGACATTGTGCCAACCCATCTTGCCAGCGTGGCACAGTAGGCTAATTTCACTCCATGAATTTGGAGGAGGCCCGACTCAGTAGTGGGTGTAACATTCGTGGGCTGTAACGATGACGACGATGATTTGATGATGTCTTTCCTTTTCACGATCTTTACACATTCCAGGAAATGATCTTCACGGTTATGACCGTTTTATTTTATTCCCAACGTTTCAGACACATAATTGACACGGTTGGCGCAGTGGTTGAGCGATCGACTGCTGCGCAGCATGTCGCGGGTTCGATTCCCGCACGGAAGAAATATTTGTACGACCTACAAGTGTGTGGGTGTTTTCTATCTATAAGAAGTATGTATTTACACAAAAAAAAAATATAAGTAGTTTATCATCCATCTCGTTACCTTATCACAAGCATTAAGTTGCTTAGCTTGGGGCGAGATGGCGTTGTGTGAAATTTCCAAGGATATTTATTTATTTACTACTAGTGACCCGCCCCGGCTTCGCACGGCATGTATTATACATAAAAACCTTCCTCTTGAATCACTCTGTCTATTAAAAAAACCGCTTCAAAATCCGTAGCGTAGTTTTAAAGATTTAAGCATACATAGGGACGGACAGACGACAGCGACTTTATTTTATACTATGTAGTGATAGTGATGCAGTGTCCGTGGTCGCGGGAAAATAAAACGATCATAACCGTGAAGAGATAATTTCCTGCGACGATGATTTGTTTTAGCAACAGCTACCTATAGCCACTATAAACACACTAGTTCCTTGTAATGAACATGGTGTAAGCACGATCGGGGAACTATCTGGAGGCGCGAAAGCCAGTGGCATCTGACACATCCAATTAACAAGGCATCCGGGATCCGGCGTTGTCTAGGAGTGTGCGTCTATTCCTATGTCATTTCGGGTTCTTGAATTTGCTAGCGGTAATTAGAACTTCGTATAATTTCCGAGAGTGCTAGAGTTAATTAGGTCTAGGATTTTGTGTGATAATTCAAAATTCTGGTGAAACTTTCTGAAATTACGAGGTTATATTATCTTTGTCTTAATGGATTTTGAATACACAATGTCACCAACCCGCACTATCTTGTTGGTGTCATAAAAAATATTATATTTATCTCCTTAGTTGCTCCTTATATCATTAGCTACCTATCAGTGAAAGTCTTGTAAATATCTATTCACCCGTTCCAGAGATTAGACGGAACAAACAGACAGACACAAATTAAAAAAAAATAGTTATTTTGGTCTATGTATACATACTTACGCATTTAGTCAAAAGTGGTTATTTTATTATTACAAACAGACACTCCAATTTTATTTATTTGTGTAGATTTTTCTCCATACCGGCAGTAGCTTAAATTTTAACGTTTAATGGTATAATGATTGCTAATATTTTTAATTGTACCTACTCAGGCGAACACTTTATACAAAAATATGTTTCGTTATTCAAATAATATGCGAATTATTATAAATTTGTTTTGATTAGACCCTGCTGAATCGATAATATCGTATTCAAACAAAAATCCCGCTTCATTAAGCGATGACTCGCTTAAACCGTAACATGTCACGACAGACACAAAAAAGGGAATCAAGTTCAAAAACTTTATTAAAAACGTCTTTAAAGACTAAACGCCGGAGCTACAGTAAACATAAAACCTAAACAGTAGCTTCAATTGGCATGCTTTCAAAGAGAGTTTAATCATCATCATCATCATTTCAGCTAAAAGACGTCCACTGCTGGACATAGGCCTCCCCCAAGGATCTCCACAAAGGCCGTTCCTTAATGCTTACATTAGAGTTTAATGTTTACTTAAAAATATTAAAACTCTGAACGACTTCCGAAGCATTTCAAATATTTCAAAGTAAATAAAACAAATTCGTATGTTACGTCAAAGACAGCTTATAAAATAATGGGGTTTAAATATGAAACTTCCGTGATAGATTTAAACTACATAATGTCACCAACCCATTAAACTAACGTTTTAACTTTATGACAACTCAGCATATAAATTATACGTTCTTGTGTTCTTGGTGTAAGAATAAAAAAAAACCTTTTTAAACCTTTTTAATCATTCCACCATATATTAGTAAAACTCACATCAGTTTTTAATTTTCTCGCGAATAAATAGATAGAAGCGCGGATGACTTTGTTATAAAGTAAAATATGTAGAGATACCATGAATTAAGGCGTGTGTGTCTGGTTTGTGACGTTAGTGCGAAGTTGACGTTCTTAGGTTTCCGCAATTATTTAACAAATCAATGTTTATATGTAAATGATGCCACCAGATAGCAATATAAGCGACACTTCAGCTGTGAGAATTTATAGTAATATATTGATCTCTAGATAACCATTAAAGCAAAGTAACATTGAAATATATAAATACATTATGCAGGAGTCATGAAACCAAAAAGGTACATAGTCGCAAGTTGATTTACTGCTTTATAAACACATTTTATAAGTCCTGTGCCGAAGTAATATTTCAGCGAGCGTATCACCCAGAAGAGATCTACTGATATACGTAAAAGTAATTCCGTCGCTTAAGAGTTGCGTCTGACATGATTGATCGATGATCGAGCAAACGACAAATTCACTTCGTCTTCTAAATAGAGAACTTTAAGGGAAATATTGTGGAAAACGTTAACCGACTTTTGGTTTTGTTTGGTTTTCTTTTGATTTATGTTCTTTAATGGTTAAGGAATTAAAAGTAAACCGATGTTTTTATTTAAGGTGAATGTTCCAGGGTAGCCCGCGAATGACTTTGAGCTTGAAAAAGTTTTTCTTGCACCTTTATGAGCTTGGAGGGTTGTACTGATGATTTTGATGATTATAATTCTATAACTACATACGTCTTACAGCCGCGAATAACATTTTAATCAACATACAACCTAGCACTGACCTGCAAATTGCAAAAAACGTAAGAAAATTTGAATTTTGCGGGCTACCCTGGAACATTCACCTTAAAGATACGCAAATCATACAGGTATTTTTTTGTTGACTGATATTTTCTATGAAGTATTTAAAACTCTCTTCGTTTGGCTAAGTTTGTATGCCTTACTATTATTACTGCTTTTAAGTTAATCGTTACTGAGGACGACCACATTATAAAGATCTTTACTCTGATCGATCATATTAGGATAGTAATTTGATGCTGCCTCCTATAAACTTTAGCTTAAGCATATAATGGTAAAAAATCTCATGGGAAGCATACATTGTGTATTCAAAAAACATAGTTTCGCCAAAAACGATAATAATTGAAATCCATCACAAAATGTGTAAATTCTATTGCGTCGGACGGAAGTGGCAATAGATATTATTTGACGTCTATATAGATTTTATCCTCCCAGATTTATCACGCCAAAATGTGACCCTGTCATAGATCCGTGGCAATTATGATTACTTGACTGCATTTGTTTAATTTATGTTTCAAGTGAATAAAAGCTAAATAAATGCCATCAAACATTATCAGGACATCATACATGACTACTAAGGAATTGAGGAAGTCGGGGAATCTTTACAATGTAGATTATTTTCCTTTATTTGCAACATGAATCGTATAAAGAAGATCCCTTTACTACATTTCCTTATCGCAGTGACAAATAGGAGTAGGAGATTATTAAAAAAAAAAAATTAACGAAAAAGTAATACTTTTTGTTTTGTAGTTTAAACTGAAGCTTTTGAACGTTTATCTTGACCATCCCAGCTACTACTACCAGTTGGGCCTCCGCCAAGTATAGGGGGGAAATCAGCTGACTGTGCCACGCCAACCAAGTGGGTTAACATATAATTTTGCCAGGTTTAATATTAATTAAAAACATATTATAGGCATCCTTAGTTTAGCAGTTAAAGCCCACATTCATGGCAGCTGGATGATATTTTAACGTTTCTACATTCCATTGAAGCTAGTTACGCCGTTTGTGTATTCATTCGATTATTGTGCTATAAACTAAGTAGTTGGCAATGAGGGCTGTCTTCTATAAAATTGTGTTTTGATATTGTATTGACAATAATTATTAAACTACTACTACTCAGCCCATAAAAAAACCCACTGCTGAGTCGGGCCTCCTCCAATCACACGGGGGTAATTAGCCTACTCTGCCAGGCTGGCCAGACGGATTGGCACAGGGTTTGTGTCAAGTTTTCCTTCTCTTGGGACGAGGAGATCTGCCTCTTACGTTCCATTAGTCGCCTCTTACGACACCCTCAGGATGAAACGGGGTGATGACACTATGTATTCTAAATCCGTCACCACACGGAATTATTATACAGGCTGTACCAAACTCCCTATAACTATATAACTCGAGGACATGGAGCTTATAAAAAGAAGCAGTTTCGTATTTAAAACGTTTTTCTATCTTTAAGTATGACGGAGATATAGACGGTTTTCGAAACCAGTTTTTTTTCATACAACATACGTTCCACTGAAAATCTAGCAACCAGTTATTGGTATTATCCTACAAGTTTAGTTTATCTGTTTTAATTTCTAAAATGTAATGAAAAATCGATCCTTTGATCGATCCATTCGAAGTTTAAAGCCATAAGCTTTAAACTTCGAACAGTGCTATGTTTTTCAAACTAGGTAAATGACTATTGTTTCCAACAACGATTACAATAGTACCCGATGGTGTTTTTTACTAATATTAAGTACTAGCGACCCGCCCCGGCTATATTATACCTATAAACCTTCCTCTTGAATTACTCTACCTATTTAAAAAAACCGCTTCGACGACGAGGGACGGACAGAAGAATGCGACTTTGTTTTATATTATATTTTATTTTATGTAGTGATTAATAATGTACCTGGAATGGCAGTGGGCAGTAGATGAGTAGTTGAGTGGAGATCGCGACTCAGCAAGCAAAGTTTTTTACCTCCTACCAGAAGGGTCTCCAAAACTATAGTGGTTTTGAACCCAATACTGAGTTGGGTTTCTTCCAATTTCATGGAGGGTAAGTGGCATACTGTGCCACGCTGGCCAGAGATGTCGTGACAGGGTTTCCTATACAATTCCCTTTGCTTGGGGCTTGGTTTTCGGCTTTGTAATTCCCTTTTGTCGGTTCTTATGACACCCTTAGGATGAAATTGTGGGACCTATTGTGGGACAGGGGCCGTAAGCTGATAATGGTAAATATAAATATGACGATTTACAAGACTTTTGTGATAAAACCTACGTAAATAAAGTTCGTTTTGAGTTTGAAATGGGGTAGATTGTGTATCTACTTGTAATAGCAAAAATTCCATTCCACGTGTACAATTTAAGACATTTAATGGAATGTAGAATATACGTTTAGCATAAAAGCTTCTACCAGTAGCATCCGCACTTTCTGCTTGTTGTACAGAAGCGTTGTCTCTCACTATGGACTTATTTAAAAGGCTTAAAGTCACCCAAAGGGCAACGAGAGTGCTATGCACGGAGTTTCACTGCGAGATCGAATCAGAAATGAGGACATACGCAGGAGTTACTCCGTAGCTCACAGGATCGCCATACTTAAGTGACAGTGGACACGGCATAGCTTGCAAGACAGCGGATGATGGGGCACAAAAGTCTTCGTAAAGCAATCTTGTTCCAGAAAGCGCGGTGATGTTAGATCTGTTACACGATCTAATAACCCCGCCGCACATGCTCACACTCGCATTGGCTGCGTGAGAGTAGCAGTATTTAAAATCTATGGCGCAGTACCAAACTCCGCATGTACGCGAGTGCGTCGACACGTGAGGGCAAATGCGGAGCTTGGTACTGCGCCATAGGCTCGTGACTGGCTGTCATCCTGTGTGAGTGTGAGCATCTGCGGCGGGGCTTACACATCGGAAAACGACGGAGGCGTAATTCTAGCTGTGGATGTTTTTGGCTGAAATTATGATGATGATAGCATGCAACTGGTGGTATGTTGACCTGATAACATTTAGGTACGTAAAAAATTGGTCTTTTAACTTTTTTTTCCCAACCAATTGAATTAAAGGTTGGTGAAGTACACTTGTAATGACATATTGATGAAATAAGTATCATCTAATTGAACGGGTTTGTAAACATGAGAGACGTGAGAACCACTTGATATGCATTAAATGTTGGTATTATAAGTGCAAAATCAACTTGTAAATTTTTAAAAGTACGTCTGTTAGGAACCTAACATAACATACGATGATAAATTTTCGGAAAATATACCTTTTTTAAAGAGGTGTTAATTTATAATTAACTTTTTATACGAAAATTAAGGGACGTGGTCGCTCACTATGGGCTCCATAAGAAGGCTCAAAGTCACCCAAAGGGCAATGGAGAAGGCTATGCTCGGAGTTTCCCTGCGAGATCGAATCAGAAATGAGGAGATACGCAGGAAAACCAGGGTCACCGATATAGCCCACCGGATAGCCAAACTTAAGTGGCAGTGGGCAGGGTACATAGCTCACAGGACCGACGCCCGGTGGGGCAGAAAAGTCCTCGAGTCGCAACCGCGCTCGGGAAGGCGCAGTGCTGGTAGGCCTTCCACACGGTGGACCGACGACCTGGTTAAGGTCGCTGGAAAGCAGTGGATGCGGGCGACCCAGGACCGGCCTTTGTGGAGATCCTTGGGGGAGGCCTATGTCCAGCAGTGGACGTTTTTGGCTGAAATGATGATGATGATGATGATACCTTTTTAGAGGGGTGTTATATTTAACTTTTATATGAAAATTTATGACCAAAGAACCTTCATGTGTAAAAACACCTGACGGTGTGTTTATAAACGTCACTAGAATACACATAATTACTCATTATAAGATAGGCATAGAAATAAAGAAAAAAATCGTGTTTTTGTTTTTTGTCTGTTAATTTTTGGTCGAGTTACCACCACCGGTTGGCACATGGTTTCGTTTCAAGATTTCCTTCTCTTACGGCTAAGTTATCGGCCTTGCTAGGTCCATTTGTCAGCTCTTACGACACCCTCAGTATGGAACGGGGTGTTGACACTATGTATTCTAAATCCGTCACCACACGGACAGCTACAAGCTTACTACAACAGGAAGCAAATTAAGAACAAAAAAACAGGCCAGAGGGGCCTCCATAAGCTATAGAATATCGGCCTTGTTATTTCCCTTTGGTGGTTTTTACGACACCCTCAGGATGGAACGGGGTGGTGACACTATGTTTTCTAAATCTGTCACCACACGGACAACGACAAGCTTACTACTACAGAAAAAAATCCCTGGCCACATAAGCCTGCATAAGCTGGAGGATATCGGCCATTTTATTTCCCTTTCTCACATCTTATGACACCCTCAGGAGGTGACACTATGTATTCTAAATCCGTCACCACACGGAACGATTGCTATAAAAACTATTAATTTCACTTGGCGCCATGTTTGTATCTGGTAATTTTGTATGTATGTCTATTCGTGTGTAATATTATACTTAGTGTAAGCTTCAAGTTTCTAATTGATTTGGATAAGCCATTAAGCCACGTTGATGGATGCGACGCATGTTTACTCAGCCTCCTTATACTAGGTTAGTTACGTCTCTCTGAATCAAATTTATTTCATGCGCATGATTATTATTTTAGAATCATATCAAAAGCGTGAAAACCGACATCTTTCCCCGTGCACGGGGGTGGGGCGGTGTTGTTTGGATTTTGTTATATTTTTTATAGTATACTAGTGGCCCGCCCCGGCTTCGCCCGTGAAAAGCGGGGTGTGTGTTATACATATAAACCTTCCTCGTGAACCACTCTATCTAATAAAAAAAACCGCTTCTAAATTCGTTGCGTAGTTTTAAAGATTTAAGCATACATAGGGATGGACAGAAAACATCGACTTTGTTTTATACTTTACTAGCGACCCGCTCCGGCTTCGCACGGGTGCATTGATGAACCTCCAAATTTATCAGTGTTTCTCTACAATATTATGGATGTATTATACTTAAAAACCTTCCTCTTGAATCACTCTATCTATTAAAAGAAACCGCTCCAACATCCGTTGCGTAGTTTTAAAGATTTAAGCATACATAGGGACGGACAGACGACAGCGACTTTGTTTTATACTATGTAGTGATAGTGATAGTGAAGTGATAGTGATTTATTTCATGAGAATTATTTCTCTTACATCTACTCATTCCATAAATGGCTCACTGCTGATTTGGGACCCCTCAAGTTATATGGAGGGTAATAAGCCTACTCTGCCTCTGTTCCGGGTCTGGGTGTTTTCTATCTATAATATGTATGTATTTACAAAAAAAAAGTATATTAAGTAGTTTATCATCCATATCGTTACCATAACACAAGCATTAAGTTGCTTAGCTTGGGACGAGATGGCGTTGTGCGAAATGTCCAATAATATTTATATTTATTTATATTCTCTTGCGGCTAGGTTTTCGGCTATGTCATTTCTTTTTGTCGCTTCTTACGACACCCTCAGGATGGATGGTGACACTATGTATTCTAAATCCATCACCACACGGAAAACTACAAGCTTATCACTACAGGAAGCAAACCGGAGAAGGCCTACGCCCAAGATGGGGTTCCGATTAGTGGCATAGAAGAAGTAGACTTACAAACTTTAAAAAAATATTGCTTAAGTTTTATTGACTGCCTTGTTGGTCTAGGGGTTACATGCGCCCCCCTTCGACTGTGCTGCCACCTTGTCGTGGTGAGGGGGCTTGAGTGCCTCAATGATCCGTGGGGCCATACCGGCCAGGGCCTCCCATGCCGGGCAGGCCCACGGGGAGAGGTGAGACGAAGAGCGGCAGCCAGCGCCGCAGTGGACTGGGGCTCCAGGGACTCCTCTGTCCTCAGAGTTGCCCCGCCAGTCCTGGAACGCTGCGGTGCACCAACGCCCTTGGGTTGTCGCTAACCCGAGGGCTGACGGGCCTCCTTCTGCGAGTCCGTTATGTCGCAGAAGGGGGCTGGGGCGGGTCGCAAAGGAGGGAGCTCCGGCTGACCCGCGCCGCGGACGGAGGCAGGGGTGGAGGGGGGTCGTGACGATGCGAATCCCTTCTGCCCTCGCCTGAGAGGCCGGTGGTGGGTTGGGGGAACCGCCACCGACGAAAGCCCCGATGACTGAGGGCGTCCCTGTGTCCCGGGACGCCCTCTCTGACAGTCGCTTGCCTGTTGCGGGCACCACGCCGGGGCGTCACAGTAGAATGCGTTTACGCGACCTTGTGGCGCCCCAAGCGCATCGTGTGAGGGTATACCGCTAGGGTTTTAGTGGGTAGACGACGCTTGGGTAGACGACCCTTGTCGGAGTCCCACATAATCACCGACCTCTCCCCAGGGGGCGGTGGTAATTTATGGTGGTAAATTTGTATTCGTGAAATTCATGTTTGTAAACTGCCCCCGCGATACAGGTTATAACTAGGTATCGTTTAAAAAAAAATAGTAAATCTCATTTGCCGCTCGAAGCAGCACTGGGCTGTTCTATTGGGGAAGTATCTTTTTGAAGTGAAACTTCTTTAGGCGCATGAGGAGTAAATGTATATTATATGTATATAGATGCAACGCAATTTAGAGTCATAGAGATGTGCAACGTTTTGCGTCACGAAGATATGCATCGTTTTTTAGGCTAATTCATTTAAAGGTTAGGAAGTTTTAATATTTACAAATAACATGTGGCATTTTAATTTGCAACCTGTCATTTAATATACAATAATAATAAATTCTCCTTTCTAAATTTCAATTTAAATAAAAATATTATAAGTTTCACATGACATATGTACTTTGTACGCGAACACTTTTTATTTTTTTATTATCAGCCAAATAACACCGTCCTTTGTTGGTGTAGTGTTCCTGCCCGTGAGTAAGGTCGCCAGAGTTTCATTAGGGGAAGCATGGTGCTGGTAGTGGAAGTAAAGCTGGTTAACTCACAGCCTCTCTGGTGTTGCAGGCGGTGATCACTTACTATCAGACAACCCGGTAGTTTGCCTCACTCTTCTAATAAAAAAACAAAGATTGACAGATTTAATCTCCCAAGAGCCATTTGTGTTGCTAATACAAATAACTTATTAATCTTTAATCTGTCGTGGACCAAATAACATACGATTATTGCGTCAAAAATTAACATACAACCATCGTAATTCAAGCAGGCATCTTGTCGTCTCGATTCTTCCTTGATAATTTGATAAATCGATCGACTTAAACGTATGCTATAAAAATACCAAAACGTCGGAATGTGATATTTGGAACATGATTATTCATAAAAATAAGTTCTTGAACTAGCACGACTTTGCAATAACCTAAATAACCATGATGCCACTAATATTCCGATATTTTTTATTGTTCTTTTGTTTATGATCATTTCGATTACAAATGAATCTGGGAATGAATCTGTACATTTCCCGTCTAGTGACAGCTTTAGAATACATAGTTTCACCACCTTATTCCATCCTGAGGGTGTCGTAAGAGCCGAGTTAAGTAAATTAAAAGCCAGAAAACCTAGCCGTAAGGAAAACTGGATACAAATCCGTGGCCAACCCGTCTGGCACAGTAGGCAAAACCCCTCATATAGTTGGAGGAAGCCCGACGCAACAGTGGGTCATGTGTGGCTTAATGTAATTAATCTACCGCAAGATTTTTCGATATCAATACAGAGTGTCCCAAAAAATAGTGTCAAGCGGAAGTCCAGAGATAGAGCACCCCTTGGGGTACCCAAATCACTCCCATGTATGTTCTGCGATTTTTCATAGTTTTCGTGTTATAATATTTTTTCTGTATTTTTGACCTAAAGAACTTAAATTCTTTTTTTTTAAATCGACGACTTTTTAATTTTTTTCTTTCTCTAGATTTATCATCTTGAGTTGTACTTATAAGCACAAAATAATCAGCTTCACAACTTTGACCAAAATTATGAAAATTTTGGTGTAAATCCAATTATTAAGAATTCAGAAATTAATAATAATAATAATTGTACAAAATGGATGTAAGCCACGGTCTCGGGGTACTAAAGAACTCCTTCTTATTGACATGACTATTTGCCAACAAGTCCGTCGAGTCAAAAAAAATATTTCCATGGCCTGGATAGACTATAAAAAGGCGTATGATTCGGTGCCTCATTCATGGCTAAGTAGAGTACTGGATTTGTACCGTCTCCATCCAAATCTATGCTCTTTTCTTAGCGTATGCATGAGCCAGTGGACCACACGTCTCTGTCTGCCAGACATGGCGGGGTTTTCTGACTCCACAGGCTTATTAAGGATAAAGCGTGGAATTTTTCAAGGTGACAGCCTGAGTCCCTTGTGGTTCTGCCTAGCTATGAATCCATTAAGTACGCTACTAATGGATTCAAAGATAGGCTACCGACTCCGCAGAGATGGTGAGGTCATATCACATCTTTTATACATGGATGACCTCAAGTTGTATGCACCAAAGAAATCTGATTTGGTATCATTATTAAAGATCACAGAAAACTTTAGTAAGGATATTAAAATGGAGTTTGGTGTCGACAAATGTGCGGCCATTCATGTACAGAGGGGCAGAGTTGTAACTTCGGAAGAATTACAACTCTCTGAAAATATGTCACTCAGATGTCTCTCGGAGTCGGAAACCTATAGGTACCTTGGAATGGCAGAAGGACTAGGTATAGCTGACAAGGAGATAAAACAGTCATTGACAGCATGTTTCTTAAGCCGCCTTACAAAAGTACTGAAAAGTCTTCTGTCTGGAGGTAAGAAGGCGTGCGCTGTCAATGGTTGGGTTATGCCTGCACTTGCTTACTCGTTTGGCATTCTAAGGTGGACTCAGTCTGAGTTAGACGCCTTGGATAGAAAGGTTCGTCGACAATTGACCTTATATCGAATGCACCACCCCCGTTCGTCTGTTATGAGGTTGTATATCCCACGGAAATGTGGGGGACGTGGTTATTTAAACGTCAAAAACCTACATAACCGCGAGGTATGCAATCTGCGGGAATACTTCCTACAGTCAACCGAGGATGTGCACCGAGATGTGGCCAATGTTGACAATTCTTTCACACCTTTATCCTTGGCAAAACAGAATTGGCGCAAGCCCCAGGTGTTAAGCATTTCGGACCGCACGACTATATGGAAGAGCAAGGAGTTACACGGAAGGTTCTACAAGGCTCTCACTGGGCCGGACGTAGACCAACTCGCTTCTGTGGCTTGGCTACGCTTCAGTAACCTCTTCGGGGAGACTGAAGGGTTTGCCTGTGCAATTATGGACGAAGTTATCATGACGAATAACTACCGGAGACATATCCAAAAGGATGGGACTGCCGACATTTGTCGAGCCTGTCATCGTCCAGGAGAGTCCATTAGGCATATCGTCTCTGGCTGTTCTCGTCTTGCTAACGGAGAATACTTGCACAGACACAACCAAGTGGCCAAGATAGTCCATCAACAACTTGCCCTTAAATATAGTCTTGTGGATACTGAAGTGCCCTACTACCAATACCAGCCTGCGCCAGTTCTCGACAATGGTCATGTCACGCTCTACTGGGATCGATCAATTATCACTGACAGGACTATTCCCGCTAATAAGCCTGATATAGTGATAATTGACCGATTGGCGAGCCGGGCAATGCTTGTTGACGTCACTATCCCGCATGACGAGAACCTCGTTAAAGCCGAAAAAGATAAACTCACCAAGTATCTCGATTTGGCACACGAGGTTACCGCAATGTGGCATGTTGATTCAACAATCATTGTGCCGATAGTCGTTTCAGTAAACGGTCTTATTGCGAAGAGTTTCGACCAACATCTCAAGAAACTCTCGCTGAGTTGCTGGATTAAGGGCCTGATACAAAAGGCAGTCATCCTGGATTCGGCAAGGATCGTGAGGAGGTTCCTCTCTCTGGAGCCCTGAACCGTCGGTAGCTTAGGTCATCGACCTCGTTGTCGACGGGTTTTCTATTGTTTTATATATATTTTTTGAATAACAATGTTTTTTTAAGAATATGTGTAAAAAAATATGAAATAAAAAGATATACTGAGAATAAATAATAATAATACTACGATTACCTAGGCAACCGCCTGTCAACGTGCACGTCAAAGCTGAAAATTTACCGAAAAATATTTTAAAATGTGTTCATTTATCATTAAAAATGTGCAATTATCGTTTATTTATACACACAAACCAATCTGGGATACCTGCCGTAATAATTTTTTGAACTGCAATGAGCCAACATACACGACGAAATCCACAAAGACAATGCCGTTTGCGTGCTGCCTACGGGACTGCCAGCGCACGACTTACACCACAGTCCAGTTCGTCACCAAGTTCCGAAGACGAATACCACACGCCGCCAGTTACCGCGGCCTCGAGTGATGATACTGGATCTCCTGTGCCCCCTGCACCGCGGTGCTCTGCGCGCAGGGGTCGCCCGCTACCGGCCAGCTTGATGTCAACGGAGCAGATTGCAACGTCGATGACCTCCGCTACCGGTGGTTCAGTGCGCCGCATGCGATGGTCTCAAGAATTAAATGAGAATGTCATGCGAGCGTATTATAGGGCGACAGAGGGGGGAACCAACCTCACTGCCTACCGTTCCAGAATGTTTGCCTTGTTTCAGGACCTTAACCCAGGAACGACGCTTACTGTACAACGGCTGTCGGACCAAGTGCGTGCTATCCAGCGGCTTCAGCTGCTCGCACAGCCCGTACTTGATCGTCTACGCTTGGAAACATTATCTTCTCGTCCTGTTGTTCGTACACAGCCTGACCCGGCGATATCGGCTATTGCTGTTCAGCCGGATGCACCGTTACTCGCGCCAGCGGAATTGGTGCAGAGCGAGGAGGTAAATGTTAACAACCAGTATAATGAGCAATTAAGAAGGGCTTTGGATGATGCGATTCTGGAATACCGCGATGTCCGTCCATCCGATCGACCGCGCTTACCTCGTTTGCCCATGACTAAACACAATTTGGCTCTTACATCAATTCTTGACAAAATTTTACCATCCTATTTTAATACAACCGAAAATTTAACCGAAACGCACTCAATTCTATACTGCGGTGCAGTTGCCGTTTGTCGAGTAGGCGGAGTTAGGTTCCCAAACCTTAACAGGCCTATCCCACAAACAACGACTACCCCAGCATGGCAGTATAGAATTGAGAAGAGAATTAATGCAGCCAGAACTATAATAGCAAAATTATTAACATTTAGATCCGGCAATAATCGTCCAAGAGTCATGCGTTTCGTACATCAAGCTTTTGAGGGGACTGGGATCAGACCCCAAGAATATACTGCTTCGGTTACGGAACGCATGGACTTTTATAAACAAAAAGTACAGGCATGGGCAAAACGCATAGAGCGCTTCTTGAAGCGCTCTGATAGATATAATCAGAATCGCCTCTTCCAAAGTGATGCGAAGAAGGTATATCGAAACTGGGAGCAAAATAGTCGGCAAATGAGTCCTGGTGTGACCCCTGACCCTGTCGGAATGTACTCATTCTGGCAGGATATTTGGTCACAACCAGTTATACACTCCGAAGGCGAATGGATGAGTGTTGTTAGACGCGCATGTGAACCTATCACAGCCATGGGGCCAATTAATGTTGACGAAGCTGACATAGCTCGTGCACTTAGTTCGGCCCCAAACTGGAAAAGTTCGGGACCGGACAGTCTACACAATTTCTGGCTGAAACGGTTCCACAGTTCACACGTGCGTCTGGCAACACAATTCCAAAACGCTATTGCAACTGGATCTTTGCCTACGTTTTTGACTACCGGTGTCACATACCTCCTTTACAAATCTGGTAGTACCTCGGAACCGAAAAACTATCGACCAATTACTTGCTTGCCGACTACCTACAAGCTGCTTACCTCCATTTTAAAATTCAAAATTATGGAGCACATTTTGGCTAATAATATTATGGCACCTGTACAAAATGGATGTAAGCCACGGTCTCGGGGTACTAAAGAACTCCTTCTTATTGACATGACTATTTGCCAACAAGTCCGTCGAGTCAAAAAAAATATTTCCATGGCCTGGATAGACTATAAAAAGGCGTATGATTCGGTGCCTCATTCATGGCTAAGTAGAGTACTGGATTTGTACCGTCTCCATCCAAATCTATGCTCTTTTCTTAGAGTATGCATGAGCCAGTGGACCACACGTCTCTGTCTGCCAGACATGGCGGGGTTTTCTGACTCCACAGGCTTATTAAGGATAAAGCGTGGAATTTTTCAAGGTGACAGCCTGAGTCCCTTGTGGTTCTGCCTAGCTATGAATCCATTAAGTACGCTACTAATGGATTCAACGATAGGCTACCGACTCCGCAGAGATGGTGAGGTCATATCACATCTTTTATACATGGATGACCTCAAGTTGTATGCACCAAAGAAATCTGATTTGGTATCATTATTAAAGATCACAGAAAACTTTAGTAAGGATATTAAAATGGAGTTTGGTGTCGACAAATGTGCGGCCATTCATGTACAGAGGGGCAGAGTTGTAACTTCGGAAGAATTACAACTCTCTGAAAATATGTCACTCAGATGTCTCTCGGAGTCGAAAACCTATAGGTACCTTGGAATGGCAGAAGGACTAGGTATAGCTGACAAGGAGATAAAACAGTCATTGACAGCATGTTTCTTAAGCCGCCTTACAAAAGTACTGAAAAGTCTTCTGTCTGGAGGTAATAAGGCGCGCGCTGTCAATGGTTGGGTTATGCCTGCACTTGCTTACTCGTTTGGCATTCTAAGGTGGACTCAGTCTGAGTTAGACACCTTGGATAGAAAGGTTCGTCGACAATTGACCTTATATCGAATGCACCACCCCCGTTCGTCTGTTATGAGGTTGTATATCCCACGGAAATGTGGGGGACGTGGTTATTTAAACGTCAAAAACCTACATAACCGCGAGGTATGCAATCTGCGGGAATACTTCCTACAGTCAACCGAGGATGTGCACCGAGATGTGGCCAATGTTGACAATTCCTTCACACCTTTATCCTTGGCAAAACAGAATTGGCGCAAGCCCCAGGTGTTAAGCATTTCGGACCGCACGACTATATGGAAGAGCAAGGAGTTACACGGAAGGTTCTACAAGGCTCTCACTGGGCCGGACGTAGACCAACTCGCTTCTGTGGCTTGGCTACGCTTCAGTAACCTCTTCGGGGAGACTGAAGGGTTTGCCTGTGCAATTATGGACGAAGTTATCATGACGAATAACTACCGGAGACATATCCTAAAGGATGGGACTGCCGACATTTGTCGAGCCTGTCATCGTCCAGGAGAGTCCATTAGGCATATCGTCTCTGGCTGTTCTCGTCTTGCTAACGGAGAATACTTGCACAGACACAACCAAGTGGCCAAGATAGTCCATCAACAACTTGCCCTTAAATATAGTCTTGTGGATACTGAAGTGCCCTACTACCAATACCAGCCTGCGCCAGTTCTCGACAATGGTCATGTCACGCTCTACTGGGATCGATCAATTATCACTGACAGGACTATTCCCGCTAATAAGCCTGATATAGTGATAATTGACCGATTGGCGAGCCGGGCAATGCTTGTTGACGTCACTATCCCGCATGACGAGAACCTCGTTAAAGCCGAAAAAGATAAACTCACCAAGTATCTCGATTTGGCACACGAGGTTACCGCAATGTGGCATGTTGATTCAACAATCATTGTGCCGATAGTCGTTTCAGTAAACGGTCTTATTGCGAAGAGTTTCGACCAACATCTCAAGAAACTCTCGCTGAGTTGCTGGATTAAGGGCCTGATACAAAAGGCAGTCATCCTGGATTCGGCAAGGATCGTGAGGAGGTTCCTCTCTCTGGAGCCCTGAACCGTCGGTAGCTTAGGTCATCGACCTCGTTGTCGACGGGTTTTCTATTGTTTTATATATATTTTTTGAATAACAATGTTTTTTTAAGAATATGTGTAAAAAAATATGAAATAAAAAGATATACTGAGAATAAATAATAATAATACTACGATTACCTAGGCAACCGCCTGTCAACGTGCACGTCAAAGCTGAAAATTTACCGAAAAATATTTTAAAATGTGTTCATTTATCATTAAAAATGTGCAATTATCGTTTATTTATACACACAAACCAATCTGGGATACCTGCCGTAATAATTTTTTGAACTGCAATGAGCCAACATACACGACGAAATCCACAAAGACAATGCCGTTTGCGTGCTGCCTACGGGACTGCCAGCGCACGACTTACACCACAGTCCAGTTCGTCACCAAGTTCCGAAGACGAATACCACACGCCGCCAGTTACCGCGGCCTCGAGTGATGATACTGGATCTCCTGTGCCCCCTGCACCGCGGTGCTCTGCGCGCAGGGGTCGCCCGCTACCGGCCAGCTTGATGTCAACGGAGCAGATTGCAACGTCGATGACCTCCGCTACCGGTGGTTCAGTGCGCCGCATGCGATGGTCTCAAGAATTAAATGAGAATGTCATGCGAGCGTATTATAGGGCGACAGAGGGGGGAACCAACCTCACTGCCTACCGTTCCAGAATGTTTGCCTTGTTTCAGGACCTTAACCCAGGAACGACGCTTACTGTACAACGGCTGTCGGACCAAGTGCGTGCTATCCAGCGGCTTCAGCTGCTCGCACAGCCCGTACTTGATCGTCTACGCTTGGAAACATTATCTTCTCGTCCTGTTGTTCGTACACAGCCTGACCCGGCGATATCGGCTATTGCTGTTCAGCCGGATGCACCGTTACTCGCGCCAGCGGAATTGGTGCAGAGCGAGGAGGTAAATGTTAACAACCAGTATAATGAGCAATTAAGAAGGGCTTTGGATGATGCGATTCTGGAATACCGCGATGTCCGTCCATCCGATCGACCGCGCTTACCTCGTTTGCCCATGACTAAACACAATTTGGCTCTTACATCAATTCTTGACAAAATTTTACCATCCTATTTTAATACAACCGAAAATTTAACCGAAACGCACTCAATTCTATACTGCGGTGCAGTTGCCGTTTGTCGAGTAGGCGGAGTTAGGTTCCCAAACCTTAACAGGCCTATCCCACAAACAACGACTACCCCAGCATGGCAGTATAGAATTGAGAAGAGAATTAATGCAGCCAGAACTATAATAGCAAAATTATTAACATTTAGATCCGGCAATAATCGTCCAAGAGTCATGCGTTTCGTACATCAAGCTTTTGAGGGGACTGGGATCAGACCCCAAGAATATACTGCTTCGGTTACGGAACGCATGGACTTTTATAAACAAAAAGTACAGGCATGGGCAAAACGCATAGAGCGCTTCTTGAAGCGCTCTGATAGATATAATCAGAATCGCCTCTTCCAAAGTGATGCGAAGAAGGTATATCGAAACTGGGAGCAAAATAGTCGGCAAATGAGTCCTGGTGTGACCCCTGACCCTGTCGGAATGTACTCATTCTGGCAGGATATTTGGTCACAACCAGTTATACACTCCGAAGGCGAATGGATGAGTGTTGTTAGACGCGCATGTGAACCTATCACAGCCATGGGGCCAATTAATGTTGACGAAGCTGACATAGCTCGTGCACTTAGTTCGGCCCCAAACTGGAAAAGTTCGGGACCGGACAGTCTACACAATTTCTGGCTGAAACGGTTCCACAGTTCACACGTGCGTCTGGCAACACAATTCCAAAACGCTATTGCAACTGGATCTTTGCCTACGTTTTTGACTACCGGTGTCACATACCTCCTTTACAAATCTGGTAGTACCTCGGAACCGAAAAACTATCGACCAATTACTTGCTTGCCGACTACCTACAAGCTGCTTACCTCCATTTTAAAATTCAAAATTATGGAGCACATTTTGGCTAATAATATTATGGCACCTGTACAAAATGGATGTAAGCCACGGTCTCGGGGTACTAAAGAACTCCTTCTTATTGACATGACTATTTGCCAACAAGTCCGTCGAGTCAAAAAAAATATTTCCATGGCCTGGATAGACTATAAAAAGGCGTATGATTCGGTGCCTCATTCATGGCTAAGTAGAGTACTGGATTTGTACCGTCTCCATCCAAATCTATGCTCTTTTCTTAGAGTATGCATGAGCCAGTGGACCACACGTCTCTGTCTGCCAGACATGGCGGGGTTTTCTGACTCCACAGGCTTATTAAGGATAAAGCGTGGAATTTTTCAAGGTGACAGCCTGAGTCCCTTGTGGTTCTGCCTAGCTATGAATCCATTAAGTACGCTACTAATGGATTCAACGATAGGCTACCGACTCCGCAGAGATGGTGAGGTCATATCACATCTTTTATACATGGATGACCTCAAGTTGTATGCACCAAAGAAATCTGATTTGGTATCATTATTAAAGATCACAGAAAACTTTAGTAAGGATATTAAAATGGAGTTTGGTGTCGACAAATGTGCGGCCATTCATGTACAGAGGGGCAGAGTTGTAACTTCGGAAGAATTACAACTCTCTGAAAATATGTCACTCAGATGTCTCTCGGAGTCGAAAACCTATAGGTACCTTGGAATGGCAGAAGGACTAGGTATAGCTGACAAGGAGATAAAACAGTCATTGACAGCATGTTTCTTAAGCCGCCTTACAAAAGTACTGAAAAGTCTTCTGTCTGGAGGTAATAAGGCGCGCGCTGTCAATGGTTGGGTTATGCCTGCACTTGCTTACTCGTTTGGCATTCTAAGGTGGACTCAGTCTGAGTTAGACACCTTGGATAGAAAGGTTCGTCGACAATTGACCTTATATCGAATGCACCACCCCCGTTCGTCTGTTATGAGGTTGTATATCCCACGGAAATGTGGGGGACGTGGTTATTTAAACGTCAAAAACCTACATAACCGCGAGGTATGCAATCTGCGGGAATACTTCCTACAGTCAACCGAGGATGTGCACCGAGATGTGGCCAATGTTGACAATTCCTTCACACCTTTATCCTTGGCAAAACAGAATTGGCGCAAGCCCCAGGTGTTAAGCATTTCGGACCGCACGACTATATGGAAGAGCAAGGAGTTACACGGAAGGTTCTACAAGGCTCTCACTGGGCCGGACGTAGACCAACTCGCTTCTGTGGCTTGGCTACGCTTCAGTAACCTCTTCGGGGAGACTGAAGGGTTTGCCTGTGCAATTATGGACGAAGTTATCATGACGAATAACTACCGGAGACATATCCAAAAGGATGGGACTGCCGACATTTGTCGAGCCTGTCATCGTCCAGGAGAGTCCATTAGGCATATCGTCTCTGGCTGTTCTCGTCTTGCTAACGGAGAATACTTGCACAGACACAACCAAGTGGCCAAGATAGTCCATCAACAACTTGCCCTTAAATATAGTCTTGTGGATACTGAAGTGCCCTACTACCAATACCAGCCTGCGCCAGTTCTCGACAATGGTCATGTCACGCTCTACTGGGATCGATCAATTATCACTGACAGGACTATTCCCGCTAATAAGCCTGATATAGTGATAATTGACCGATTGGCGAGCCGGGCAATGCTTGTTGACGTCACTATCCCGCATGACGAGAACCTCGTTAAAGCCGAAAAAGATAAACTCACCAAGTATCTCGATTTGGCACACGAGGTTACCGCAATGTGGCATGTTGATTCAACAATCATTGTGCCGATAGTCGTTTCAGTAAACGGTCTTATTGCGAAGAGTTTCGACCAACATCTCAAGAAACTCTCGCTGAGTTGCTGGATTAAGGGCCTGATACAAAAGGCAGTCATCCTGGATTCGGCAAGGATCGTGAGGAGGTTCCTCTCTCTGGAGCCCTGAACCGTCGGTAGCTTAGGTCATCGACCTCGTTGTCGACGGGTTTTCTATTATTTTATATATATTTTTTGAATAACAATGTTTTTTTTAAGAATATATGTAAAAAAATATGAAATAAAAAGATATACTGAATAATAATAATAATAATAACCTAGGCAACCGCCTGTCAACGTGCACGTCAACAGAAATTTTTCCGAAATATATTTTAAAATGTGTTTATTAATCATAAAAAATGTGCTAATATCGTATATATATACATACAAACAACTTTGGGAAATATGCCGTAATAATTTTTTGAACTGCAATGAGCCAATCTACAAGACGAAACCCACCAAGACGATGCCGTTTGCGTGCTGCCTATGGGACTGCCAGCGCACGACTAACACCACAGTCCAGTTCGTCATCGTCGTCAGAAGACGAGTACCACACGCCGCCTGTCACCGCGGCTTCTAGTGACGACGCTGGATCTCCAGTGCCTCCTACAGCGCAACGTTCTGCGCGTAGGGGTCGCCCGCTGCCGGCAAGCTTGAGGTCCACGGAGCACACTGCAACGTCGATGGCCTCCGCTACCGGTGGTTCAGTGCGCCGCATGAGATGGTCTCAAGAATTAAATGAGAATGTCATGCGAGCGTATTATGGGGCGACAGAGGGGGGAACCAACCTCACTGCCTACCGTTCCAGAATGTTTGCCTTGTTTCAGGACCTTAACCCAGGAACGACAGTTACTGTACAACGGCTCTCGGACCAAGTGCGTGCTATCCAGCGGCTTCAGCTGCTCGCACAGCCCGTACTTGATCGTCTACGCCTGGAAACATTATCTTCTCGCCCTGTTGTTCGCCCGCAACCTGACCCGGCGGTATCGGCTATTGCTATACAGCCGGATCCACCGTTACTCGCGCCAGCGGAATTGGTGCAGAATGAGGAGGTAAATGTTAACAACCAGTATGATGAGCAATTAAGGAGGGCTTTGGATGACGCGATTCTGGTATACCGCGATGTCCCTGCATCTGATCGACCGCGGTTACCACGTTTGCCCATGAACAAACATATTCTGGCTTTAACTTCCGTTCTCAACACATTTTTACAATCCCATTTTGATAAATCAGAAAACTTGACAGAAACGCATTCAATCCTATATTGCGGTGCTGTCGCCGTTTGTAGAGTAGGTGGTGTTAGGTTCCCAAACCAAAACAGGCTTACTACACAAATGGAGACTATCCCAGCATGGCAACATAGAATTGAGTTGCGAATTAACACAGCCAGAACAATTATTGCCAAATTATATGCATATAAAAATGGTAATAGTCGTCCAAGGGTCATGCGTTTCGTACATCAGGCATTCAATGGGACTGGGGTCAGACCCCAAGACTATAATGCCTGGATTACGGAACGCATTGACTTTTACAAACAAAAGGTACAAGCATGGGCAAAACGGATACGACGCTTCAAGGAGCGCTCCAATAGATACAAACAGAATCGCCTCTTCCAAAGTGATGCAAAGAAGGTATATCGAAACTGGGAGCAAAATAGTCGGCAAATCAGTCTTGGTGTGACCCCGGATCCAGTCAGAATGTATACATTTTGGCAGGATATCTGGGCACAACCAATTAATCACACTGAAGGCGATTGGATGACTATTGTTAGGCGTTCATGTGAACATATCACGGCCATGGAACAAGTGATTATCAGCCAGGCAGATATAGCCCGTGCAGTCCGTCTGGCTCCAAACTGGAAGAGCCCGGGACCAGATGGCCTGTACAATTTCTGGCTTAAACGGTTCCACAGCTCACATGAACGTCTGGCAACACAATTCCAAAACGCTATTTCATCAAAAACTTTGCCTACATTTTTGACTAACGGCGTCACATACCTTCTTTACAAATCCGGTAGTACCTAGGAACCGAAAAACTATCGACCTATAACTTGCTTGCCTACCACCTACAAGCTGCTTACTTCCATTTTAAAATTCAAAATTATGGATCACATTTTGGCTAATAATATCATGGCCACCGCACAAAATGGATGTAAGCCACGGTCTCGGGGTACTAAAGAACTCCTCCTTAGTGACATGACTATTTGCCAACAAGTTCGTCGAGTCAAGAAAAATATTTCCATGGCCTGGATAGACTACAAAAAGGCGTATGATTCGGTGCCTCATTCATGGCTAAGTAGAGTACTAGATTTGTACCGTCTCCATCCAAATCTATGCTCTTTTCTTAGCGTATGCATGAGCCAGTGGACCACACGTCTCTGTCTGCCAGACATGGCGGGGTTTTCTGACTCCACAGGCTTATTAAGGATAAAGCGTGGAATTTTTCAAGGTGACAGCCTGAGTCCCTTGTGGTTCTGCCTAGCTATGAATCCATTAAGCACGCTACTAATGGATTCAAAGATAGGCTACCGACTCCGCAGAGATGGTGAAGTCATATCACATCTTTTATACATGGATGACCTCAAATTGTATGCACCAAAGAAATCTGATTTAGTATCATTATTAAAGATCACAGAAAACTTTAGTAATGATATTAAAATGGAGTTTGGTGTCGACAAATGTGCGGCCATTCATGTACAGAGGGGCAGAGTTGTAACTTCGGAAGAATTACAACTCTCTGAAAATATGTCATTCAGATGTCTCTCGGAGTCGGAAACCTATAGGTACCTTGGAATGGCAGAAGGACTAGGTATAGCTGACAAGGAGATAAAACAGGCATTGACAACATGTTTCTTCAGCCGCCTTACAAAAGTACTTAAAAGTCTTTTATCTGGCGGTAATAAGGTTCGTGCTGTCAATGGTTGGGTTATGCCTGCACTTGCTTACTCGTTTGGCATTCTAAGGTGGACTCAGACTGAGTTAGACGCCTTGGATAGAAGGGTACGTCGACAATTTACCTTATATCGAATGCACCACCCCCGTTCGTCTGTTATGAGGTTGTATATCCCACGGAAATGTGGGGGACGTGGTTTTTTAAACGTCAAAACTCTACATAACCGCGAGGTATGCAATCTGCGGGAATACTTCCTACAGTCAACCGAGGATGTGCACCGAGATATGGCCAATGTTGACAATTCCTTCACACCTTTATCCTTGGCAAAACAGAATTGGCGCAAGCCCCAGGTGTTAAGCATTTCGGACCGCACGACTATATGGAAAAGCAAGGAGTTACACGGAAGGTTCTACAAGGCTCTCACTGGGCCGGACGTAGACCAACTCGCTTCTGTGGCTTGGCTACGCTTCAGTAATCTCTTCGGGGAGACTGAAGGGTTTGCATGTGCAATTATGGACGAAGTTATCATGACGAATAACTACCGGAGACATATCCTAAAGGATGGGACTGCCGACATCTGTCGAGCCTGTCATCGTCCAGGAGAGTCCATTAGGCATATTGTCTCTGGCTGTTCTCGTCTTGCTAACGGAGAATACTTGCACAGACACAACCAAGTGGCCAAGATAGTCCATCAACAACTTGCCCTTAAATATAGTCTTGTGGATACTGAAGTGCCCTACTACCAATACCAGCCTGCGCCAGTTCTCGACAATGGTCATGTCACGCTTTACTGGGATCGATCGATTATCACTGACAGGACTATTCTCGCTAATAAGCCTGATATAGTGATAATTGACCGATTGGCGAGCCGGGCAATGCTTGTTGACGTCACTATCCCGCATGACGAGAACCTCGTTAAAGCCGAAAAAGAGAAACTCACCAAGTATCTCGATTTGGCTCACGAGGTTACCGCAATGTGGCATGTTGATTCAACAATCATTGTGCCGATAGTTGTTTCAGTAAACGGTCTTATTGCGAAGAGTTTCGACCAACACCTCAAGAAACTCTCGCTGGGTTGCTGGATTAAGGGCCTGATTCAAAAGGCTGTCATACTGGACTCGGCAAGGATCGTGAGGAGGTTCCTCTCTCTGGAGCCCTGAACCGTCGGTAGCTTAGGTCATCGACCTCGTTTTCGACGGTTTTTGTCTATTTTTATGTATATTTTTTTTAAAACATTTTGTATTTTTTTAAAATATATGTAAAAATATGAAATAAAGAGACATGGTAAATAATAATAATAATGTTTTATTTCAGATAAATTAAGATTAAGAAAAAACATTAAGAAAAAACATGTCATGAAAACTCTGAAAAATCGCAGAACATACATGAGGGTGATTCGGGTACTCCAAGGGGTGCTCTAACTCTGGACTTCCGTTTGACAATATTTTTGGGACATCCTGTATATACAATGTCTTTGCACCATTGCAATTCAGCTACAAGAAACCTTTTCACATAAGGACATCATAGTAATCTAAGCATGTAGCCAAGTAGCTTTCGTAACACGCATATTGGTAGAAAGGAGACGAAATTTTTTTACATAATATTTCGTGAATCGCGTTAAGCGTACAAAACGCCATAAAACCAAGATTATGAAGAATATACACAAATACATGGGATTGACAGGACCTGTCAACGTCAATGCCAAACATTTGTCTTTTTTTTTAAAGCGTTGGTTGAACATCCCTTGGGTCTATGGCCTAATTATTTGGCCAACTACCAGTATTATGAAAGAGTAATTATTATCTGTCCTGTTATTGTCATCTCGTGGGGCTAATAGTAATTGTTATGTTAAACAATTCCAGTCCAGTTCCAGATTCCAGTTTCTGTTTCATTTTCGTATATCGTCCGCCGTGAATGTTAGGCTGACAATAGGGATCAATGGTTTAGGTTAGAAGTCGTATTTTCATGCAATAGAAAGGAGATTTCTTTTATGTTAACGATTTCAAAGACTGACACGTTATAGAAAATAATGAAAGGCATATATAAAAGTTGTCCAGTCAAGCTTCAACCTCATTCCACTACTTAAGAAGATCAATGAAGTTAATAGACAATGAATATAGTATCGTATCAAATAACAAAGCTATCAATTTCCTAAATTTATTAAAAAAAACGACAGTAATTATATGTTTATTTTTTATCTAAACCTCAACCTAGAAAAGCACCCCTGCTGAGTCAGGCCACTCCGAGTTCATGCATGTCATCCGTCTGGTGACGAATGACATGCAAGACGCAATAGTGTGTTGCTAGTGATGACATATGGAACAGAGACGTGGTCGCTCACTATGGGCTCTATCAGGCCCAAAGTCACTCAAAGGGCAATGGAGAGGGCTATGCTCGGAGTTTCCCTGCGAGATCGAATGAGGAGATACGCAGGCAAACCAGGGTCACTGACATAACCCACCGGATTGCCAAACTTAAGTGGCAGTGGGCAGTGTACATAACTCGCAGGACCGACGCCCGATGGGGCAGAAAAGTCCTCGAGCTGCTACCGCGTTCCGGAAGGCGCAGTGCTGGTAGGCCTCCCACACGGTGGACCGATGACCTGGTTAAGGAAAGCAATGGATGCGGGCGGCCGAGGACCTGCTTTTGTGGAGATCCTTGGGGGAGGCCTATGTCCAGCAGTGGACGTCTTTTGGCTGAAATGATGATGATGATGATGTTTCGTTCTTTTTTCATTATTAAAGTTCGGTTTAAAAATGACACCATTTCATCCTGATGGTGTCGTAGGAGCCGACAAAAGGAAATGACGACGCCGAAAAGCCACAAGAGACCGAAACTTTGAAACGAAACACTGTGCCAACCCGTCTGGCTAGCGTGGCGCAGTAGGCTAATTACCCTGTGATGAGAGGAGGCCCGACGTAGCAGCAGTGGGTCATTTATGGGCTGAGTAGTAACAGTAGTAAAAAGAAACGACTCTCTGTCTAAAATCAACAAACCGTGTTATTATTCTAAGTTATCTATGTCCTTTTTAGAAGACTAAAACTTCTTAGTTAGCCAAATAGTAGTAAAAGGAATTATGAGTCATCCGTATTTTAGTAGTTGACTCTTGAAATATGCGATTCTAGATGGGCCGCTCTCCTTACTTAGATGTCATTTTGTTATTTACAAACCAGACAAAGGAATGTTGAGCCGGATTAAAATAAACCAAAAACTGTTTTATATTTGGATTGAGTGTTGGCAAAGTACCATTTTTAAAAATGATAAAAACGGTTAAATACACCAAATTGATCAAAAAATTGTAAAAAGGTTTTTTTAGCTGAATTGTAAAACATAACATTCAGCGAAAAAAAACCTTTTCACATTAATTGACATCATAATTATCTGCCTAAAATTATCGGCATAACCAAAGCTTCCCGTGTAGGGACGGGGCAGAATATAAAACGTCCCCACTTCCAGATCCCTAGGCTCTAATGGTCCGCCCGGATAGCTACCCCCCTCACATCTAAGTCCGGCGCCAAGCCTGCTCCATTTTAGACCCTGGCGTCGGGTCAAAGGCATTCAAGCCACTCATAAAAAAAAAACAATTGCCGTCTTTTAATCTAGTAGGTCCACCTATACTCAAAAGTCTAGTTAGTCCAGTCAGAATAAACCAAAACCAAAAATATGTAAACTGACTTCAAAACAAACACGTAAAAGCGAAAAACAAACAACCATTTCAAGTCGGTTCCCATAATTTATTTAAAAAATAATCAAAGATATTTTATCCAGTTGGTACATTTTACACAACTCGGTATGTTTGTGTTCGAACAATACATATATTAACGCCTACGATATTGCCTGTTTTGAATTTTGCTCTAGTTTTGAGTTGTTTTTATTGTCGTCGCTTGTTTTCGTATCCTTCATACATTATTCCAAATGTTATTTTTGACATCAGGGTCGAACGTCTTAATTAATGACATGCAAAATAACATCCTTGTGTTTATCACATTCAATGATAATACCTAAAAAGGTGTATTGCGTATTTTATCAAACCAACTTAATAGTTATTACATACTTTTAAAACTTCCACTAGTTGCAGATTTTGAAGAGGCAACCAAAGAAACGTGCTAGCCGCAGGAGAAGGAAAACTGCTAATAAGTAGTAGAATACCTAGTTCTATGCTAACGATCGGCCCTTGCAGCTGAAAGGAAATAGGGGTCTAGTATAAGATCTATTCTATATCTAAGAGTGATGTTATTTGGATGCCGCATTCTGTCAGGTGGAGATCCATCTCCAGTTGGATAACTTCCAGTAGTGAAGTTATGCGTTATACCAAATCTCTCCTAATCAATAGCTGACAGTGTTCTCAGTTTGGGTCAGAAACATCTACACACTTTTAACAAACTTATTTGACTTCTCAATTCGGTTGTAAGTTTTTTTTTGTTACATAATAAGTTCTACATTGATAAATTGATTCGTGATTTTCTAATATTATTGGTTCCGGAGAAATTTTCTCAAAATCGGTATATAAGTTTGAATTAAAACTTATAAAAAATTATCAACAAATTTGTATCATGGCAACATGTAACATCCATGTTTACATAAAAATAAAAGCTTTTTGACAAAAACTTATCGTAATAAAGTTAGCGTCGGTATTAGGCACCGACTTCAAAGGGTTATTATTATTAGTTATTTTTCGCCTATTTTGAAGCCTGTGCAGTTTTTGTTATTTTTTTCAAAGACAGCAGGGACTTTACTTGGGTGTATACTTAGCCACATCTTCACTTCAATAGTCACCAATAAGGTTTATAGAGCGTTAAAAGTACCGCAATGAGTACGCAACATCTGTTCCGAACTCGATAAAATAAAAGCATGTTAACGAAGAAAAGACAGCATTTTATTTAAAAAAAAAACTCGATACCGCAAATTCTTTGGATTACTCACATCTTCTTTTTTGATGCAAGGTTTGTCACAATGCAGCATAATTACCAGTAAAACCAACTTAACATATTGCTTATGTGTAATTACATAATATCGCTATAACAAACTTTACAAAGGCGATTTTTTCACTAATTTATATGTTTTACTGTAACTCCCTTTAATCCTGCTGTAAAAAAACACTGACTAATTTGTGATTTAGCACAATATAATAGAAACCAATGTACTCTTATTAAAAAAACGTGCAATATAATGTAAAGACTAGCATTTTTATCCATCTCTACTGTGGTTTCTATACAGGCTATAACAAAAGACCAATAGCTATACAAAATTAGGATATATATAGGTATTTTAAAGAAGCAGGTATGTGCTTAAATTATATTTTTATCTTGAAGTATGAGCGTGAAAATATCGTTTTTCTAAACGAGATTTGTATTCTCGTAAAAACCATGAACTACCTATCCTTATTATAATCTTAGAAGACTTAAACTTCAAGAAAAAAACGTTTTCGAATTATGAGTAGCACCATCGACTTTTTTAATATGTATCTTTTTTAGTAAGATGTTCTTACATGCTGTATATTATGATTAAGTAATATGTCACATCGGAAAACAGAATCGTCGACATTAAAAAAAAAACATTAACAACAAAAATAAAGATCTTTTTTCATGAATTTAACACTACTACACTGATATTTAATAAAAAAACATATTTATCATGTGCAAATTTTGGGTGTGTTCTGAACATTATAAAATAATTTATTCCCGTTCGAAATTTTACTTAAAGTTTATTTTTCAACAAGTTAAACAATTGTTAACTAACAAAATATTCTCAAAATACCGTCTTAATTGCAAATTTTTTATTTATTTTTGAGATTTTAATCAGCTCAATTATTTTAATCAGTGGTTTCTGTCGCACTACAATACATACATAATAATATCTTCTACTAAACTTGTTCTTCTGGTCAACATTTATAGTGAGTCTTCGACTGAGGTCATCGGATTTCAACGGCCTTGCGCGGTCGCCGACCAACATGACACTACGACCCACGACATTTGGAACATCGCGATGTTACAAATTAACATCCAATTCATAACAAGAGTTATATCAAACACGTAAGGCAGCATTTTGATTAAATAAAATTGTTCGGTATTTAAATACGCATTAAGCTTGTTTTGATATTAAATAACAGGCACCTTTTCGTTACAAAATAGAGCAATACGAGTATACAATTCCAGTCTCGAATGTTCAATTTTCAAATCGTTTGTTTGAATTTGTCTGCATTATCAACTCGATATTTCGAATGTGCCGTCAATTTTTCTCCGTTCAAATAACTGCATCACAAATTACGATTATGATCATGACTGCTGAGTTTATCGATTTCTTTTTTTTATTTATTTTAGCGAGAATATGGCTTCTTCAATACCGTTCGCTTACTGTACATTGTATGAGTACATGATAAACGAGTTATAGAAGAAATATAGGTACTTTAATGGCCTTGTCACAATCGACAACTGATAAATTACATTGAACAGTAAAAGAAAATTTGACCTCGAATTCCGAAGCTCTGCCTATAAATGACCCACTGAGTTTGGGTATTTTCAGAATGGTCAGACAAACTGTAGTTGTCTTGGTTCTATTACTCTTTTGCCCATACATATCTCCACTCCTTATTCTCCTTTGATGATATCATTGCGTTGGAATGTGTTGGTGGGATACTATTTTGGTTATCACCTATAAAACTATCACTTATGTCAACTATACCATAGCTTTAGGTGATATCTATTTAAAACCCCTTAAAAGGATTTTATATATAAGATAGTTCGCAAGATACATTTTCATTAAACTAAAGTCAAAGCTCTGTTTTGAGCGGATCTATCTATCTATATAAATAAAAATGAATTGCTGTTCGTTAGTCTCGCTAAAACTCAAGAACGACTGGACCGATTTGGCTAATTTTGGTCATGAAATATTCGTAAAAGTCCAGGGAAGGTTTAAAAGGTTTTGCAACATTCTGGAATTATTACACAGGTTTTTTATTTATTGATTCTGAGGCGGTACGAAGTTTGCCTGGTCAGCTAGTAAATAAAATCAATATTTCCCACAGAGAGTCACGGATAAAAGCTAGTCTTCAAAAAGAATAAGTAATATTTTTTTTTTAATATTACTAAAGTAATATCAGTCCATGTGGTGAAGAATTTGGAATAAACAATGTCACCAACCCATACCATTCTAAGTTTGTCGTAAGAGGCGACTATAGTCCGCCACCTCACCTTTCCGCAAAGAAGGAAAACCAGCTAATTACCCTCAGTGAATTTGGAGGAGACCCATCTCAGTAGTGGGTAATTTATGAGCTGAAATAACAATTTAAATACAAAAATAGATAGGTATGTGATCTTTATTGTGCACTAATCATCTACTTATTATAAAACAAAGTCGCTGTCGTCTGTCCGTCCCTATGTATGCTGAAATCTTTAAAACTACGCAACGGATTTTTAAGCGGTTTTTTTAATAGATGGAGTGATTCAAGAGGACGGTTTCTATGTGTATTACATGCATAAGTGCACCCGTGCGAAGCCGGGGCGGGTCGCTAGTAAAACATAAAGTAAATATAAAATTCCTTTTAATAAACGAGCAATTTCTTTCTGACAACCAAGACATGGACATAAGTGAAAAAAGATATGATTAAAATATGATTACCAGCATCAGTGAATCGCATGTCCTGCAATCATGTATACTGTAACAAAATCTATATAGCTTCTCGTATATGGTCAGAGAAGCAGGTATCATCATCATCTCCATTTCAGCCAAGAGATGTTTGCTCCATGGCCTCCTCCGTCAGTCGGTCCTGAGCCGCCCATTCAACGCTTTCCGGCGACCTTAACCAGGTCATCGGTCCACCGTGTGGGAGGCCACTCGAGGACCTTTCTGCCCCATCTGGCGTCAGTCCTGCAAGTTATGTGCATCTGAAGTAAGTATACAGCTAATCGATAGAAGCAGTTGTGCTTAAAAGATTTTTCTATCTTCAAGTATGAGTGAATGTGTAATGAATAGAGATGGATGGATTGTGTGAATGAGATTCCGATAGAGACAATGAGACGCCGATAGGAGTGTATGGAGACCACCCCCACAGGACAAATGTCAAGAGATGATAAGCTACTGAAACTAACATCAACTTACATGAATAAAGTTCCATTTGAATTTGAATTACTTCCCTAGTTTTAGCACTTTCGTCAAACTTTCGACAAGAAATTTACAAAATAAAATAAGTTTTTTTTTTTACTACAATTTACATCGTACATATAGAGTAGTATTGTTGATCCTTTGGTTTCTGTTACTCCCAGTATGTCCATCAATACTAATAAAAATTAATTATCGCTTCCGATGTGAAAACGTATATGAGAAAAGAGTTACTTTCTAATTTTAAAATCAAGTTTGGATTTACGTGACACTTTTTAGTTTATTGGCATTCATAAAAAATATACACACAACATTACGCGTATATAAAAATACACGTGTAGGAACCGCATATATTAAAAAAACTGGCAAAAACGGCCGATGACATCATTACGTAACACTTTTGATTAACTCTGTATTAGGATAATATATCGTCCACTGGAAAATTTAATTAATCCGAATAAATAACAAATATACTGAGCCACACATCCTGTTTATTATAAGGTTATTTATGAATAATTTGTCAAGAAAGTGTGGTTTTTCTAATGTCATAATTTGGAATTTGTTCGGAATGTAAATAATTAAGAATGTCTATTAATTAATGTCTCGATCTGCATACGTAAAAACTAAAACTGTTAACATGGTGAAAAGAAATACTACACTATAGATTTTACAAATGTGTATGTTGTAAATTATGTGTGTTAGTTTTGGAAAATTATAGAAGCATGCCATTGTAGATTGTTAACAGAGAATTTACAATAGACATATATTGTGTCAATAAAATATCTGTGTTTGATTTTATAAGTTTAATCAGCCCATAAATATCCTGGCTTTCTCCAATTTTACGAAGGGAATTAGAATATTGTGCCAGGCTGTCTAGCCAGGTGTCTAGCAATAACATTGACACAGGGTCTCATCTCATTTTTCTTTTCTTCTGGATATTTTACCCTTTGGTTAGTCCTTTAGCCGTTTTTAATTAAACATATACAATAACCAAAGCCTTTAGAGCCATTTAAAATATATTTGAAATGATTACACGCCAATACTGTTTGTAAAAAATAAAAATATTTAGAATACAAACCCTACTCCATCCTGAAGGTGTCGTAAGAACCGACATATGGAAATAACAACAATGACAAATATCTTACCTACAAGAGATAGAAAACTTCATACGGTATCTTGTAACAACCCGTCTAGCCAGCGTGGCACATACCCTGAGGAGGCTCCACTCAGCAGTGGGTCATGTATGGACTTATTTACTTTATTTACTTTATTTATTTATTTTATTTTATTTTATTTATTTTATTTATTTCATTTATTTTATTTTATTTAGCAGTAGTAGGGTTCCCTTTTAATTATGATATTCATTCCAGTAAGTTTGAATCCTATTGGTGTCGACAAGGGCAAAAAGTAACCATTTTATATAAAAAAAGCAAAGTCTAGTGAGATAGATATAATGCCAACTTTTTACCCTCATATCACACATTAGCTATTAACGGAATATTAAGTGCACGGTTATATGTCAATACTTCTAGCCTTTATAACAAAAATAGCATCCATTCGTCTGATTAATACTCACAAAATCTGGCACACAATCAATGATTGATAGCTCGTAACAAATGAATGTTTGGGTGAATTTATTTTGCTATGCGGTTGAAAAGTTACGTTACGGTAACTAACTTTTACTGTTACTGTAGGTTCAAAAGTTATAATTATCACGCAAACATGTGATTGATAATTTATTTTTAGCTGCAATCATTAGAGTATTGATTGATAATTTATTGTAGCTGCAATCATTAGAGTATTGATTGACCTAATGAAATTTGGAACAAATATTATCATATTGCATTCTTTACATGTGTTCGCACAAAACGTGAAAGCAGTCGTTCGTTTTGCGTGTGGTGACGGATTTAGAAGACATAGTGTCACCACCCCATTCCATCCTGAGGGTATCGTAAGAACCAGAGACAAAAGGAAATATGTCCGATAACCTAGCCACAAGGGAGGAAAACTTGATATGAAATCCTTTTTTGATTTTTTTCGTCAGGATCCTCCTCATGGATTCTCGACCGTTTAGGGATTGGCCGGGTTATGTGGGTCTCCCGGGGCGCGTGGAGATGTTAATAAATAAATAAATGTAAATGGAGAAGGCCCGACTCAACAGTGGAGCATCTTTTGAAATGTTCAATTCCTTGGTGCTCGAGTTATCATGCTCACTTTAAGACTCATGGCAGTGGTGGCGTCCTGCGGCGGGTCGTTCTCTTCCCTGCAATATGGTTGACGAGGGCGATGGCTGCCGCATGCGTCATGCTTGTGAACAGGTGCCGTTGCTGGGGGTCGATTGGCTTGGGCATTACAAGGTTACTGTTGTCGACTAGAACTGGCTGATGTTTGGCCCTTTGGAACTATTGCGCGAGTTTTCCCTCACAAATCTCTCTTATAGCCAGTCTTGTACCCAAATGGCGGTCTAAAAAGAGCAACTACAGAGTTTCTTGCCGGCTCTCCTCTGTAGAGTTGCATTCCAAACCGGTGGTAGATGGTAAATAATTAATTTTAAATGGTAAATTTTCAATTTTATTTTTTTGTTTGACCTGTCAAAGGAGCTCTAATGAGCCGAGAGAGATTAAATGAGTTTTGATTTTGTTTTTGATTATAGGCTGAGTGGTAGCAGTACCGGGTGTAGCACAAAATTGGAATTAAATAATAAATAAATAAATATCCTTGGACATTTCACACAACGCCATCTCGTCCCAAGCTAAGCAACTTAATGCTTGTGTTATGGTAACGAGATGGATGATAAACTACTTATATACTTTTTTTTTTTGTAAATACATACATGTTATACATAGAATTGAATTGTTAAGGAGCAGTGCTATGTTTACATTTCTTCGTTTCTTATGGATTATGGAGGGAAATTAGCCCACTATGTCACGCTGGCAAGACGGATTGGCACAGGGCTTGTATCAAGTTTTCCTTCTTTCGTGGCTAGGTGATCTGACTTTTGAGGTCCTTTAGTCGACTCTTAATAGACCCTCAGGTTGGTAAGTAGTTGTATTCTAAATCCTTCACCAAACGGAATTCTTTGTCTACATATGGTATAAGTTTAAGGATTTGAAACAATATTTGTAGAATCATCAATTACATTAAAAAAAATTGTTAAGAGCCTCTAAAGCTAAATTAGAGGCTCTTAACAATTTTTTTTCAGCCTAGCTTATTATTAACTTCTTATAAAGGCTAATAGTTTAAGTGCATCAAGTGTTCTTTAATTTGACACAATTTGATAGAAAATCCGACCGTTAGGAGATGGTAATGTGAGCACTCTTGCCTTTAGATCAATGTGATGATGAGATCTTATACCGTTAACTATTGTCGATTGTATAAAGAATGATTGACCGTATCGATGACCGTATCGATGATCGGTAAAAGTGGCCAAGTAGCGGAATCCTTGTGCTCATAAGCAGCTCACATGAATAGGATGTAAATTTTAAATAAAATTATGTAGACACTGTTTATACAGAGTTGATATGACAGAGGGGCATTAAATTACACTACGTATACTGTGATTAGTATGAATTATTCGAAACGGTACAAAAAAAATACACGTGATTTTTCATGGGGGGTGGAGGGGTAGTCTTAAACCTCACCAGGTATCACCAAGGGGGAGGGAGGGGTTAAAAAATGATATTAAACATCACGTGATTAATGGACAGCCCCTAAGGTTAATATACGATGCGTTAGGCATAAACATCTGTTAGGAAAGATACATCATGTTCAAATGAGGCAAACATTTTAAAAATTATTTGCGGCTAAACTATTGCTCCAATTTAATTGATTTTTGGTACAGAGCCCGGAAATGATACCTAGTATAGGCAAAATATGCCCCTATGTCGTATCAACCCTGTATAGAGAACATGAATCAAATATGTCCAGGATTCGTTTATTTTTTCTATCATGCTGGTAATTCACGTGGTATTCGTATGCGGTATCTTTAAGGTGGATGCTCCAGGGTTACCCGCGACATTCAAATTTCGCGGATAACCCTGGAGCGGATGAACATTTGATTCGCGGCTGTAAGACGTATGTAGTTACAGAGTTATAATCATCAAACTCATCAATACAACCCTCCAAGCTTATAACGGTGCAAGAATGACTTTGACGTTGAAAAAGTTTTTCTTGCACCTTTATGAGTTGGAGGGTTGTATTGATGATTTTGATGATTATACTCGTAATTCTATAACTACTTAAGTCTTACAGCCTCGAATAACATTTTAATCAACATACAACCTAGCACTGCCCTGAAAATTGCAAAAAACGTAAGAACATTTGAATTTCGCGAGCTACCCTGGAACATTCACCTTAAGCGCGACTCTTGTTTGCTATTTTGCACGCGTGTGTGTGTGTTGTTTTACAAATCGACGTACACATAGTCCTTAATGTCAAATATGACAGCGGTTGCGTTTGACTATTACTCGCCCATAAATGACCCACTGGTGAGTCGGGCCAACTCCCATTACATGAAGGGTAATTAGACTACTACTGCTATTAGAGTTTCGTTTCAAGTATTCCTTCTCTTTCGGCTAGATATGTTTCCTTCTCATTCTTTCGTCGGCTCTTAACAGACCAGGATGCAATTGGGGGCGATTCTAAATCCGTCACTACATGGACAAAACGTAACACTAATATCACCTTTATTAAACAAGCCCAGCGAATTCTATAGAGAGATATTTGACTGTTTCTAAAAATATATTTCCTGTATGATGTTGCTTATGGCTTGATAAACGGTTGGGCCAATTTTAATTATTATAGTTCCGGTTGGAAATATTTACTTCTGATAACATCGAGATCATCTTTTACCTTTAACCAATAGCTGGGATTAGATAAATATATGTTACTTTTTTTTCAATGCAATGCATTGACTATAATGTAAGAGCCTATATAAGAGCGACGCGCCCCGGTTTCGCACGGTTGCAATGGACATTTAAATCATCATCAGTGTTTCTCTACAATATTATGCATGTATTCTTGATGATCCTCTTGAATCACTCGATGTATTAAAAAAAATCGCTTCATAATCGGTTGTGTAGTTTTAAAGATTTAAGCATACAAAGGGACGGACAGACGACGGCGACTTTGTTTCATACTATGTAGTGATGATGGTGATATACCCTGTACCGCGGGAAATCTTTACAAACATATAATTCACGAACAAAATCAATCAAAATCAAAATATTTTTTTTTATTCGAATAAATTCTTGGTTCGTGAATTATATGTTTGTAAAGATGTGAGTGAGCATGTGATACAAGTGAGTGTATAATATATATTATACACTCACTTGTATCACATGCTCACTCACACAGTCCATCCATCTCTTTTTGGCATATCTTTCTTTCTAAGACCTATATTCAGTATTGTTTCGACACAATACTGCCTAGCCGATGAGGGAGTCCACACTACGGTTTTTTATGATATGACTAGAGATCAATCGAAACTAACCGGCCTATTTGCGTAATCGTTACTAAAACGCAATTTAAAATTATTTCCTTGACACGATTCCAAGCTTTTCAGCAGACTGCGGGTTTGACCTTATTGATATTCGCAAAGAATCCGAGGAATGCGGTGGCGATTAATTCAGTTCGGTCTTCGGGCGGATGTCGCGTCCGCGGCACTGGCGTCAAGCGCAGGCGCCAACGAAAACCGCGGCGCGCCGCCTGCGCATAAAATATAACGTAGCCTGTTGCACCCCAACTCGGTGTAAACATCGTAAAAAGATTTGAGCCGAGAGACCGCCCAATTTTATTATTTTATTTTTAAACTTTCGCGATTTGAACACATAATTAAAAAAGTATTGTAGTAGGCTCTAATTTTATCATAAATTTGAGGTAAATAAACTACGCAGCCCATATATGACCCACTGCTGAGTTGGGCCTCCTCCCATTACATGGAAGGTAAATAGCCTACCGTGCTACGCTGGCCGGGTTTCTTTTAAAGTTTTCCTTCTCTGACGGCTAAGTATTTGGCCTTGTTATTTCCTTTTGTCAGCTCTTACAACACCCTCAGGATGGAATGGGGCGGTGACATTATGTATTTTTAACCCGTCACCAATAAATTTACATTGTTTTATAATAGCCACTACAGTAGTAGATATTTTGAGTAAATAAGATTTTAATTGTGACCAGTTTCTTAAAGTGATTGATTATTTCGTCACACTAAAACGCATATTATGTTCTCAAATGTTTTAATGTAGATTTCGATCTGGTATCATTTTCGAAAGTCATACTCATTTTCTTTAGTTTATTATTTATTGGTGATGTGACTTATCTTAGTTTTATTTTTAATTAATGTTTTATTTAAATCATTGACCTCCCCGTAGTTTTTCTAACAGTGTAATTGTATTGTTCCCTTCCACGGTACTTGTAGATAAACGAGCTATTACAATTATGAAAAAAAACCACCAAAACAAACTGGCAAAAGTTTTTTTATACTTACATTTTTATTCGTATGACATGATAATTATAAATGTACAACTCTCGGACTGTTCAACCAGCCGTTCTACTATACCATGTCAACAGCTTACACAAACACTACATTCCGTAAAACCAGATATTTTTATTAATTTCCAATAACATAAATTCTCAAAAATTAACATTATCCGTCGGCACTAAAAGAATTATTTTTAAAACCAAATCAACGTTTATTAAAATAACTTACTGGCTGGCCGAAAATTAAAATAATCCTGTTTTAACTAAATAGAACATAATTCCGTCCAAAACGTGTATGAATACATTCAAAACAAATAGATGTAAATAATAAAAATAAAGCTTAAAAAGATCCTATCCGTGTGGTGAAGGATTTAGAATACATAGTTCCACCCCCCTATTCCATCCTGAGGGTGTTGTAAGAGCCGACAAAAGGAAATGACACGGTCGAAAACCTAGCGGCAGGAGAAGGAACCCTTGATACGAAACGCTGAGCCAACCCAATAGCCCACTGTATACCACTGTCGCCCAATAGGTCAATAGCCTACAGTGCCATGCTGACCAGAAAGCATGGCACAGTAGGCTAATGACCCTCCCTGTGATGGGAGGTGGCTCGACACAGCAGTTGGTTATGGGCTAAGAAGTAATGTGTCTTCACCTCATTTAATACGGAGGGTGCCATAAAAGCCAGCTAAGGAAAAAGGTAACCCAGAAAACATTTTCGTCAGAGAAACCCCGTGCCAACGCCTCTGGCTTGCCAATATAGTAACCTAAATTCCCTGGTCAGGGAGCATGATCCAGGTCTCAGAGAGCGCAACTCTTGGCTATAAATGGCTCTTGGCTCTTGGCTGACTGCCTCGTTGGTCTAGTGGTTAGATGTGCCGCCTTTGGATCAACGGGTCCCGGGTTCGATTCCGGGGTCGGGCAAGTGTCTTTGTCTAAACCAGAGGCACTGGCTCGGAGTCTGGGTGTCATTTCTATCTATAATATGTATGTATTTACAAAAAAAAATGTATATAAGTAGTTTATCATCCATCTCGTTACCATAACACAAGCATTAAGTTGCTTAGCTTGGGACGAGATGGCGTTGTGTGAAATGTCCAAGGATATTTATTATTATTATCACTACATAGTATAAAACAAAGTCGCATTCTTCTGTCCGTCCCTATGTATGCATAAATCTTTAAAACTACGCAACGGATTTTGAAGCGGTTTTTTTTAATAGATAGAGTGATTCAAGGGGAAGGTTTATATGTATAACCCACCCCCGCTTTGCACGGGCGAAGCCGGGGCGGGCCACTAGTTTATTATAAAGCAGGGCAGCTACCATCTTCTCGCACCCAGGAGTAATTCATAACCCAGCTAGTCCCCAACGGCCGGGTGTCTTTGAATATGTGTTTATGTATGTCAGAGCCGGTATCCGACAAGGCATTTCCATGAATTGCCTGCTCCAATTTAGACCCCGTCGTTGCTTTCCATCACGCAAGCCTAGGGTCAAAGGCACTTAAGTCATTGAAAAAAAACCACGGCATAATACATAGCTTACTTCTCTCCATCTCTCTCTCTCTGCGTCGTATTCCTGAGCGTCCTGTCTTTCCTGTCTTTGGCGGTGTTCTCTCAATATAAGGATGAAAATACTGAGTTGATGATGAAGAAGGCGGTAGGACACTACATTGCTAATATTATATTTTTTAACTAGTGGCCCGCCCCGGCTTCGCCCGTGCAAAGCGGGGGTGGGTTATACATATAAACCTTTCCCTCGAATCACTCTATCTATTAAAACAAACCGCTTCAAAATCCGTTGCGTAGTTTTAAAGATTTATGCATACATAGGGACGGACAGAAGAATGCGACTTTGTTTTATACTATGTAGTGATAGTGATTAATAAATCTGGATCTTCATGAACCTGCAGTGTCATGTTACCGCATTAAAATTCCCCAAAACAAGAGGTTAAAGGGCTTTTGACGTCAATACCCTCTCACAGGCTGGTTACTTTGTAAGCGCACTTCAGAATGATATAGCACATTTCGAGAAAGCGTTCAAATAACCTCCTTATATACCCGACCTTATGTTGGGACGATGTTAACTGGACTTTTTGATATTATATCATATATCAGAGTATGGAAGGCAATTGACCTTAATAACAAGCTACGTCTGAATCAGATGTTTGTTGGATCGCTGAACATTATTAAAATAACTTAAGTGCCAATGTGGCTTGCTCTCTCAAATCTGACTTATCAGTCTTTGTATACTGAAATGGCGATTTAAAAAAGCGACAAAAGAACCCTGTACATCGAACCGGTGGTAAATAGTAAAGGAAAAATGGAAGTGCGATTCATATATGTATAATACAAGTCCTTAGTCGAAGACTTAGCATAGCATAGGCTCTGTCACACGAGAGAGGTGAGACGTAAAAAAAAAAGAAAATTGACGTGTCAGACAAGGTCAGAGCCAACTTGAATAAATAGATTTATGATTTTATTACCTCCTTGAAGCTTCGGAGGGCGCATAAAGGCGTCGGTTCCTGCTTGCCTGTTTGAACGTATATGATAGTCAAAGTCAACGTCAGATCATTTATTTTGTATAAGACACAATGTACACTTACAAATTTTTGTTGGTCCAGGGGTTGGATGTGGGCCCCCCTGAACCGTGCTGCCACCTTGTTGTGGTGAGAGGGCTTGCGTACCTTTAGGATTTGTTGGGGCCATACCCGCTAAGGGTCACGGCGGCAGAGCCGCCGCCGCAACTGAGCGTCGCGTGGATCGGGCGGCGCCGAACGGAGGCACGTGCAATTTCCTATACGTGCCTCTCGAGTGGTTCAAAGCGGGTTCAAAGATGGCCCCACTGCTGCGAAGAATTGGCAAGAAACTCGTAAGGCCTTGCACATAGACACAGTGAATACACGAGATCAGTAGGTAATAACTGAAAGCTGGTCTACACTGGATCTCGGAGCACACCCGGCAATCAATCTTTGTAAAAATTGGTAATTAACCAAGCCTTACACACTAGTACCCGACCCCAATTAAAAGATAATTAAAGATACTGGTATGGAGGTATCATGTTTCCGCCTTTCGATAACGGGCCCCTGGTTCGATTCTAGGCCCGACACCAAACGCAAGTGCCTTTGTGTAAGCCAGAGATAATCGTGCTTGCTCTTAGTGGCTTAGTGTTCATGACCTTAGTGCAGGGAGGAGTATTTTTTATACGACTTCGGTTAAACTGACACTTACCCCTGATGGTAAGTAGTTACCGTCGCATTTGTTCCGGAGGTTTTTCACTATACCTCGTTCGCATTAAGAATGCAGTAAGCCATCATTGTCCACCGACTTAGCCAAGTCCCGTAATCAACCATTTAAAGGCATAATTTCGAACGCAACGGTTGTGTCGTGTCATTTATCCTTTAAATATATAAAATACATGTTCAGTTACTGAATTCTTAACGCGAACGAACTACAATGTTTCGCCTACCCTGTAAAAAAATAAAGCATGGAAGCACAGGGAAAGTACTACCCAATCATTACGTTATTTGAATGCAGTCGGGCTAACATAGTACAGTTAGCAAAGAGGAACCCCCTTGACCGTGCTCCACCTTGTTGTGGTGATGGGGCTTGCGTGCCTTTAGGATCCGTTGGGGCCATACCGGCTCAGGGTCACCCATGCCGGGCGGGCCCACGGGGAGAGGCCAGACGAAGAGTGGCCCGGCTAAGCAGCCGGACCAGGGCTGCCGCCGCAAGGTACGGAGGAACGGCCAGGCAGGCAGGCACCTCTCGGTGGGTTGGGGAGCGTCCAGATCTCCCCATGAAAGCGTGGGGCCCCATCAGGGTCACGGATCATGCTTCCCCATCGGGTGGAGTGAAACCCGTGGCCCTGTCTCGGGCAGTTAAGGGACACCGTTGGTTTTAGTGGGTAGGTTGGGGCGCAATTGCCATCTCTTCGCGCCTCGGAGTCCCACATAACCCGGCTGGCGTTTAGCGGTAGGGTATCCATGAATATTCCCAACTTAAAAAAAAGTTAGCAAAGAGGAAGCAAGACTCGTCCCATAAAAATGACACACTCCACGTTTTGAAAACAATTAATTCTAACTATAAATGGATGGGAATTACTAATTGGATTAATAACTATTCAGATTGTAATCAGTGGACATTATTGTGGATGGCACAGCGAGTAAATTCTTAAGTTACCTTTATTGTTTTGTAAATAGAGCTTTACCATTGTTCTTGTTCCGAATAAATAAAATAAAATAACAATAAGTATTATTTATTTTGCCTATTTTGCACTACAAAATTTGATGTATCAAACAATTATAATTATATACACAATACAGCATAATTATCACACTTGTCTTATTTAAATAAACTACTGACGCAATTTGTTTGATATATTGATTTGTAAGCGAGACTGATAATGCCATAATAAATCAATTAATTCAACAAATAGACGAACACTGGTAGACATTCCGATGAGAGGTCGTTTATTGTTGGTGCCTGGAAATTGCTCAAGTAACATTGAGAGCTTAGTAACAGGAAGATAAGTAAACAAATTTATGAAAAGCCGACCTCCAAACATCAGTTCCTAGATGGGATAGATTCATAACAATTCGTAGAAATGATTTATAATTTAGACAGATCTTAACTTGATACAAGTATGGACTATATTTTAAACGGACGTGCACGATTGTATCGATGTAATTTGGTTCTAAAATATTTTTGTTGGTTAGATGTTCCGTAGGTAACTGATGTTTTGTTTAACACGGAAGGGCAATGTAGTTTTCCGAACGGCAGAATGACACGCGGTGACAACAGTGGTAGGTTTTAGTGGGTAAACCGGTCCGCAACTCACCATCTCAACGCGACCGGGACTCCCACATACCCCAGCCCGGTCCCATCAGCTGGGGACCTATAAAAGGTTTCCCCCACTATAAAAAAAGGTAACTGATGTTTAGTAAAATGTAACTCGTAATTCCTTCAATAAATTTTCGCGTACGTTCGAACGTATATTATCGCATTTTTGGCTTTTTCGGTCTAGTTTTTGGACATTTATTTATTTATTCACAATAGTTGCTTGCTGTACTTACAGTTTCCCAATGCGTACAGTAAGCTAAATTACACTACTAACTAATCTTATTTATAAAATCATGACATTGTTGATCCAAAGGCAGAGCTCCCGGTTCGATTCCGGGATCGGGCAAGTGTTTTTAATAAGCCAGAAAAACTTGCACCGGGCCTGGAGGTCTTAAAGGTAATATGTTCACGGTTAAAATTAACGAAATAATATGTGTTGTAAAGGTTATACATAGTGCAGGGAACATGTCTTTAATACATTCTTTAAAAAAACATAAATATTTGTTTTTATTTAACATTTTAATTTAGAAATATGATATTCATAAAATAATATGGTCATGGCATTTATTCTTTATAAAAGTTAAATGATCTACTCGTAGTCCTATCGGTGACCCCGTGTAAATACTGGTATTTTGTTTGCCAAGCCTGGTGCAAATCAAAAATTCGGAAAAGGCAAAGGGTATAATGATGCCCTTGATATTTTGTAACATTAAAAAACAAATTTATTTTTCTAAATTGTCTTCTACCTGTAATGTAGTTACATCGCCCAGACAACCCGTGTACAATTATTATGCAAAATAAGATCACTGTTATAATAGTCTAGTATTAGAATAGTAATATCACTCATAGAGTCAATATTAATTCATACTAATTAACAAGTTCTTAATTTGAAATTCAAAATTTATTCAATTTAATGGTTATAAAATCAAACGCAAATTACAAAATTAACCTATTGCTAGAAACATTATTAAGAAGAAAATAACGCTGTAATGGCAGTTGTAATCTTATTCATTTCGTTACAATGGCAAATCAATGTGTTGATATCGATAAGGGATATTGGTACTTTTGAACACTAATTGAAATAAAAATGTATAAAGGTATATATACTCTTGAATGTATGCAGATTATATGATTTCGTGGGGTGTCGGATGTAGAATACATAGTGTAACCACCCCATTCCATCCTGAGGGTGTCTGAACAGTCGATAAAAGGATATTATGTCAAGGCTCACCTAGCCTAGCCACAATAGTAGGAACATTTTAAGGAGAGACCCTATGCCCCGGTTTATTATAAATGATATATACATTTAAATAAAATATATTTATAGTTTTCATCTTCATCCTTCATCTTCACCCATTTATATCCTAAGGTAAAAAAAACTGCTTGCAATGAAGAAATACTATGCATAAACCTTTATGGGATAGGATATTAAGTTTGCTGCGCGTCCGTAATTCTCCAACCCGTGCTATCTCAACTACCTACTTCTCAATCACTATCATAGTTGCTATATTCTATTACTCACTTTTCAAAATAAGAGATTTAAAAAAATATATCTCATCCTCATCTTTTTCAGTATGTGTATACACTCATTGACAAAGAATGACCCCAATTGGTGTAGTCGTTTGGAAGTTATACACGTACATACATAGATTTATCCCTAGAGATTGTTGTTGTTCAATATTGTTGAAAACAATGTTGTTTTTGTTGAACCCCAAATTTCTGCGGTTGGATAAGAAAAAGAGGAAGACTCGACGCCAAAATGTCATGGTTGGTAGGCACGACATTTAATTTTGGTGCCAGAATCTCGAGTAAGGACGAAACCGAAGGTCGCATTCCGTTGCACTTTTTTGCCTTTTTTGAGCCAATGGACTCTGAGAACTTAGCTTAGTGACTTAAGCCAGAGACTACCAGTAATACCGTTTTGGACAAAGGTTTTGCAAATTTTCAACCTTTTGTGAAGAGAGAACTTCCTTAAATGACAGAAACCGTATTAACTTTTTTAGAAGAACCTTTCCAGATATTTTCATTGTACAGATCATAGATTATCTGGAATACGTAGACTATTTTTTTTGGTAACGAAGAGTAGTCTTTTTAAATTAAAAAAATACTATTCGATAATGTGACCTTGTAGCGCGGGGCTTCTATTAGTGATTTAGAACTGTAAACTATAAACTATGGTTATATAAAGCACTAATACAAAAATCATCAGATCCAGAGCAAGCTCTGGTTTATACAAACACACTTGCCCAACACCGGGTTGACATCTAACCCTCTAGGGGTTAGAAGTCAAAAAGATATCGAATACGGCTTCGATTTTTAATAATTAAAAATCGAAGCCGTTTCGTTCGTTTATAAGATTTAATCTCTCAGATCAGATCTCGATGAAGACTAGCAGATAATCTACATTACTAAATACAATCAAAGTACCAGCCTTTTTAGAGCTGCATTTATGTGTCTTGAAACATGGTATTTTACATCCACATTTCAGCTAAATGATCTACTGGCCTAGATTCCTTTATATCTTCATTTAAATATGTTGACCAATTGTCAAACCGGCATGATGATAAAAAGTAAGCATGTACTCAATTCAAGCCAATACATAAAATGCACCATAAATGCTAAGATCGGCGCGACAAGAACATAAAATAATAACGGCGTTTTGCATTCCTTCCTAACCTTATTTGGTTCATTTTAAGACATGTCTTGGCATATTTAATTTTTGTAATATTGCTAACTGCTGTGAAATTAATACTTCAAGTAATTATTGTGTAATAACTTCAGACAAAATAAGCCTATCCCAGTTTTATTGGGGTCGGTACCAGTCGAAAATAGTTTGACTGATATCAGTTTTTCACAGAACCATTAGTAGTCTGACTCCGTTAGGAGTCTTCAGTAATTATTACCTCATTTGGTTAGACCAAGTGAGGTAATAATTACCAAGCCACACTGTCATTATCCACCCCATTCCAACCGGAGTAAGAGCAGACAAAAGGAAATGGCATGGCAAAAAACCTACCTGAAGGAAAACTTGATACGAAAGCTTATGCCAACCCGTCTGGCCATCAGGTGGCACAGTAGGCTGATTTCCCCTCACAAATATAAACGCTGCTGGACTCAGTAGTGGGTCATCAATGGCCTGAAATTATGATGAGTGGTGATTATGGTATATGCCAGTAGTAGTATCGATACTTCGTGAATCACTACATAGTATAAAACAAAGTCGCATTCTTCTGTCCGTCCCTATGTATGCTTAAATCTTCGAAACTACGCAACGGATTTTGATACGGTTTTTTTAATAGATAGAGTGATTCAAGAGGAAGGTTTTTAAGTATAACACACCCCCGCTTTGCACGGGCGAAGCCGGGGCGAGCCACTAGTATTTAATAAATCTCTAATAGGAAAATTACAAAAGTACTAAGGCTATCATTGCCTCATGTATAAATTTGTCAATGTATAAAATGCGCCTCCGTTAGATATGATTACAATTATATCACTAAGGTTCACGCGTTCACGCAAATTACCCTATTGTTTATAGGTATACGAATCTCGAAAGAACGATTAAACAGCAGCCATTTTTTGTCACACTATTAGAATGGCTGCTGTTTAATCGTTACGATTTGACTTTGAACGTTATAAATACAGCAGAAGTTTTTTTTTTATAAAAAAGAATTTTTTTTTTTTTTTTTTTTTTTTTTTTTATATTCAAAGTCACTTAGTAAACGGACAATAAATTAACTTCTATTTCCATCTTCCGAGAACCCCACCCATAGATTAAGCGTCATCGTTACCAGAAACGATCAGTAATTTAAGGAAACTCTGACTCGATAGGTATAATACCAGAACAAGTGTTTATTGTAGGAATCTGGGTTCGGGTACAAGGAGGTACTTGAAATGTTTTTTAAAGTCGGCATTTTCGTAAAATAACAAATAGCCAACCCAACCTTATGTTTTTGCATTGAAGGCACTAAGTTGCAGCCGTATTTATTCTGTGAAAATAAGTCATGTTTCATGACTTATTTGAACATAAGTAACTACTTATGTTACTTACGGTGTGGTGACGGAAATACACAGTGTCACCAGTGTCTTAAGAGCCGGCAAAAGGAAATGACACCAAGAAAAGGAAAACTTGATACGAAAAGCTATGCCAAATCTGCCCTGGTAATTAGAAGCCGGTCTTTAGCGGTTCTTAAGACACCCTCAAGATGGAGTAGGATGAGGTATAACATGTCTGTAAGTTTTCTACAAACAGGAAAAATTGCATTCATCAGCTTCCTGCATTCTTCTTTAGATCGCCGCCACTTGCAATAATTGTATGGGCTAAATATTATTCTCTATAGTTAATTTATCAGAGTATCTTTGAGTATAACTACCTCAGACGATGAGTGGAGGTGGGAATATAAGCCTATCTATAGACGTATACTGAATTTAACGGTATTATGTATAATTATGAATGTAATGCGTGTTCGTGAATTACATGTTAGTAGGTAAATAGCTCCCGTGATATAGGTTATGCCCAGGAAAGGGGTCTCATTTTAGAAAAGAATAAAAAAAGATAAATAAAGATATTACTTCGCTCAGTGATTTAGCATTATTGCAAAATCCAATTGCTTTTCACTTATTTTTTTAACAATTAACTACAGTTTTGTGTTTTTTTAAGGTTTATTTATTTCAATTTCTTTTAACTATTAAATTCGTTTTTTTTTACGTTGGCAAGAATATACTACAAAATAATAAAATTAAGCTTATAAAAAAACACAAACAGATTCTAATTTTAGTACCAAATATATAGTATATATATTGTTTTATTCTAATTTAATTATATTATTAATCGATTGTACGAGATACGCGCCTAGTTTGTACGTGGATTTGTGTTTACTTATTGTAACGTATATAAATTATTGCGATAGCTTTTTCGGAACTGGTTCATTATATTAGATGCGTCAAGACCATGTAAATTAAGACATTAAACAAAATGTAAAGCAAACGTGAATTAGAGTATTTGTTTTGATTAAATTAAGGGAATATATTCATATATTTAAATTGGTGGAATTGCGACTTTTTGCTGGAAAAATACACAATATGGGCAGGTTACCAGCGGTTAATTAATATTTAAATAAATAAATTAATATCGAAAAGACGTCTACGTTACAGATTAAATTAATTTAATCGTGCTAATCTGCCGGTTACGCAAATAAGTTCAAATAATGATTTGTTATCAATAATGTACGATCAGACATGGATACAGTTTGAAAACATACTTTGTTTATATTAAAAAATAAATGATGTTAAGTAATACTAGCATATAAATAAAATTATAACAACATTTAAATTATAAATCAGCCAATACATTAAAATTAATTAAACACAGGGCCCTCTGAATTTAATTTGTGAAAAATGCTATGCAGCAGCCGTAAAAATTTAATTACTACGTGGTTCTTAACTGACCCACTATCAGATAATTATTTTTCGCTTTTTTATGTAGTTTTGATATTTTAATGATGATAATTGTGCGTTTAAATGAAAGGTATTCAAATAAAATTTATTATGTTCCCCGAATTATCGGTATTTAATAATAAGTTTTTAATGCTTTACTGGGTCTTAAAGAAACGTAATAAATTTACAATTGGTTTATTCTATCTTTAACGGGCGTTCATTCCCTCGCATTCAATATTATCGTATTCATTGAAAATTACTACTTTCTCATAAAGAATTATAAGTAGTTGGTACTTCAACGTAGTTGTGCTAAATATCTTTAACGTCGATAGTCATATTACTAGCTATGCAGAATGCATGCGGTCTTAGTCATCTTGAAAAAAATTAAATACCTAATCCTGCTCCGTGTGGTGACGGATTTAGAATACATAGTGTCACCACCCCATTCCATCCTGACGATGTCCTATGAGCCAACAAAAGCCGAAACTAGGCCGAAAACCTAGCCGCCGCAAGAGGAGGAAAATTTGAAAGGCCAGCGTGGCTCAGTAGGCTAATTACCCTCCCTGTGTGGGCTGGAGGCACGACTCAGTAGTGGGTCATTTATGGGATGAGTAATAGTAATAGTAGTATATATATAGTTATATAGTAGTATATATATATAGTCAAAGTTCAGTTACTTAACGCCAGGGCGAGAATTAATATGTATCGATGAGATATATTATTATATACTAGCTTTTGCGCGCGGCTTCGCCCGCGTGGGCTTCGAACCCGTGCTTATCTCTATGCATATTTGATTAACATAAAAGGGGTTATTGTGACTAAACTATGATAGTTAGATAAGGACTTTTTTGTAGATCTTTATAAGTCCTACAAACCCGTAGTCCATCATTTTGTTCTATTGTCAATAGTTTTTGCAGCGCACGCATAAATAGGTTTTCGATTTTACACCTTGGTTTACAAAATCGTAATTTTCATACGTATCCCTAATTTTTTGAAAATAAAATAATGCCTATAAGCTTCCTCGATAAATGGACTATCTAACACTGAAAGATTTTTTGAAATCGGACCAGTAGTTCCTGAGGTTAGCGCGTTCAAACAAACAAACAAACTCTGCAGCTTTATATATTAGTATAGATATAGATTTGCGAAACTTAAGTGGCAGTGGGCAGGGCACATAGCTCGCAGGACCGACGCCCGATGGGGCAGAAAAGTCCTCGAGTGGCTACCGCGTTCCGGAAGGCGCAGTGCTGGTAGGCCTCCCACACGGTGGACCGACGACCTGGTTAAGGTCGCCGGAAAGCAGAGGATGCGGGCGGCCCAGGACCGGCCTTTGTGGAAATCCTTCGGGGAGGCCTATGTCCAGAAGTGGACGTCTTTTGGCTGAAACGATGATGATGATATATAAATCAGTTATAAATTAGTTATCATCTAGCAATAATCAATCTGTTTATATGCAGCTCCATATTTATAAATGACCCGTCTTCTATAATAATTGCAAATGACCAGAAATAACCTACATTGTGACAGTGTGACCTTTATTAGTTTACAATCAAATATATTCAAGTTTTTAAATATTGGCGTACAAATTATAAGGCGGAGATCTATTTTTGCGGCTGACTTACTGTACCGATACCTTTGATAATGTTTATCGGATTTTACTTTTAAAGACAATTGCCTTGTTGGTCTAGGTGTTGGATGTGCCGGCTCGACTATCCGGGCCGCTCCCGCCGGGACATAGGCCGAGTCCGGCCGCAGATCCCGGGGCAGGGCACGGGGATGCCCTCGCCCCACTTGGGATCTGTGGAGATGCGACGTCTTGTTGGGTGCTCACGACAGGAAGTCAATTGCTCGTTCAGCGAGCCTGAGGTGTGGAGGTGGGCCTCCTCGTCTGCGGCGGCGTGGTTCTGCACCAGATCCCACAATGCCGCAACAGGACGCGAGTCGGAGCACTCCGGGGATGTTTAGTGGGTAGGCCCCCACTATGGGGGAGAGTCCCACACGCCCCCCCTCGGCCATCCCCGTGGCCGACGGGGAGCGTATATTGAAAAGCTCATTCAGTACGTCCCCTCCGCCTGAGACGAACTCGATTAGCATTTTCAAGCTCTTTTAATGAAAAAACACACGTAAATGCTGCTCCAATACGTCCCACAGAGTGACGTACTGCAGTAGGATTTCTAAGTCTAAACGCAATCAAACATATTAGAAACCCTCATCCTATTCGTCACCCTCGCGGGACGTATTGGAGTAGGATTTCTAGTGCCAAAATCACAAAGTTTCCAGTGTTATAACGCGCCTCAACGTAGGGTTTATCCTAGTTCTATTCGTCAACGGGAAACTGATACTAAAATAAGGTTACGGATTACTTAAATTGCTTGCTTGGAAATGCTAATCGAGTTCGTCTCAGGCGGAGGGGACGTACTGAATGAGCATTTCGATATACGCCGACGGGGATAGTCCATAAAAAAAAATCTGTTTGATGTGCCGCCTTTGGATCACGGGTCTCTGTTTCTATTCCAGAGTTGCGCAAGTTTCTTTGGGTAACCATAATCACTTAATCTCTTAGTCTAGGTGTCATTTGTGTTCATGAATTACTACAACTACTACTCGGCCCATGAATGACCTGCTGAGTCGAGCCTCCTCCCATCTCAGAGGGGATTAGCCTACTGTGCCACGCTGGCCAGACAGATTGGCACAGGGTTTCGGATCAAGTTTTCCTCCTCTTGCCCTCAGGATGCAATGGGGTACTTACAGTCATATTAAAACGGTTTTCGTCGTACAAAACTCTGTGTGACTATTCAACCACAAACTGAACCATCGCATCCTTTAGCAATAACAAATTATTGAAACTGAAAGTTCGTTGCGAATTTCTGATGTTATTAACCAATTTTGAATTCGAACGACAGAATTTTGCAGTTCACTTAAGTTAAACTAATTTTATCGGATGGAAACGAAGTTAATGATTCTTGAAATAAATTTTAGTGACATCCAATTGCAATTTCTACTAAAATTGTTTATGAAGTTTTTTTTTCTATTTGACATAGTAAAGTTTTGTTTTACATGTAAATGTTTTTGTATAAAATTTATTGTTATGAAGTGCATTAGTATCGGATATCTTAAAGACTAAGGATGGTAACATTTTCTTAATATTACACGCCCAAGACTTCTTCTATAGAAGCAGTATTTTTTAATTTAGTGCAAGTGTATGTAGCATCGCCACCCCGTTCCATACTAAGGGTGTCGTAATATCCAATATAAGGGAATGATAAGGCTGATAACGTAGCCACAAGAGAAGTGAAACTTGATATGAAACCTTATGGAACCTGTTTGGCCAGTGTGGCGCAGTAGGTTAATTAACCTCCATGTAACTGGAGTTTCCCGACTCAGAGAAAATGATGGAAAGGGATGAAAACCGACGGCTGGTACAACTAAATTATTACCAGTAATCGATCGTGTATACTTTACTTGTATTTACCAAAATCAGGTTAGGCTGTTGCCAATCCCAATGATATTCGGAAAAGGCGAAGAATAAGCCAAGTTCAACATTGCAATGAGTTACAGAGATTACCATGCCATCCCGAGGGTGTCGTAAGAGGTGACTAAAGGAACGTGTGGCTAGGTGATCACCTAGCCGCAAGAGAAGGAAAATTTATACAAACCCTGTACCAACCAGTCTTGCCACCGTGGCTTAGTAGGCTATGTCCCTCAATGAATTTGGAGGCTCAACACAGCAGTGGGTCGTTTATGGGCGGAAACGACGACGATGAAAGAGCACGCAATTTGTGACTTCTAAGTTACTAGTTCTGGATGATTTTTAGATCTGTTGCAAATAAAAATTCAATGAAACTATAATCTCATGTACAACCACTAGCTATCCCCCGCTTAGCAATATTTGTATACAGATAAATCAGTTGCATCTAAATTGAATAATATTTTTGTTTTTATGGACTATGTAATACATTGAAATTTAACAGGGCGTGGTCACGAGACCGCGAAGAATGGCGTGCATTGGAAGAGACCTACACTTAGCATTGGGTGGTAAAAGATTGAAGAAGAAGAAGAAGGTCACGAGACCCAGGACATTTGAGCAAGGCATTCGAAACTACTGGACTTTTTTTATATATTTTAAAAATTCACGAGATTTATCCGTTAGTGTAATAATCTCGAAAACTTAAGACTAATATTATATTACTATGTAATATAATATTTAACATGTGTGTTATTTTTAACTAATTAGGCAGATAAACGGATCGTTAGGAATAATGATATCTACTCGTTAAGCCCAGCGTGGGACGGACCCCGACTAAGTAGATCGACGACCTCATGAACATCGTTGGGAGTGGGTGCGACTAAATCCAAATAAAGACAGATATAAAGTAGGAGAAACTTATCATTTCAGCCAAAAGACACCCTCTGCTGGACACAGGCCTCCCCCAAGGATTTCCACGAAGGCCGGTCCTGAGCCGTCCGCCACCGTGTGGGAGGGAGGCCTATTACCACTGCGCTTTCCGGAACGGGGTGGCCACTCGAGGAGTTTTCTGCCCCCTCGGGCATCAGTCCTGCGAGCTATGTGCCGTTCTCATCGCCACATAAGTTTGGCAATCCTTTTGGGGTATGTCGGTAACTCTAGGTCTCCTGCGTGTCTCCTCATTTCTTATTCATCTCGCATGGAAACTGTAAGCAAATCATACTCCATTGCCCTTTGGGTAACTTTGAGCCTTCTGATAGTGCCCATTGTGAGCGACGACCATCTGTACCATGTCTTAGAAAGACGTGAGAAAGAGAATCTTATGACCGTTGCTAAATCTAGAAAGGCTAATAAAGATTCATCATTATTGCAGCTCATTAATGACCCACTACTGATTCCAGCATCTCTAATCGTATGGCGAGAAATTAGCCTTTCGTGCCAAGCTGAAAAGGTAACTTGTCCTACTTTCCTTTTGTTCATTTTTGTATATTCTAAATCCGTTCCAACACGGAAAAAGCTAGCAAATTATAAAAAAATCAAGAAGATTGGTTGTTTTTTATATGACAAGGCTGAAACACAACTGACATCTGGTATTTTTTATTTTTTTCCAATAAATTTTCATAACATTACTTTACAACAACGATTAATCCTATTATGTTCTAAATGTGCTCAACTTAATAAAAACAGCGAGAACCATTACATCTGAATTAGGAGTGTTAGAATACCACTACTCAGCTCACAGATGACCTACTGCTGAGTCGGGCCTCCACCAATCATAGGGAGGGGGAGCCTACTGTGCCACGCTGGCCAGACGGGTTAGAATAGGGTTTCGTTTCAAGTTTGCCTTCTCTAGAGGCTACGTTTTTGGCCGTCATTTCCATTTATCGGCTCTTAAGACATCCTCAGAATGGAACGGAGTGCTGACACTGTGTATATTAAATCCGTCACCACGCGGAGAAAATGTGTGTGATGCTTTAGAACAAAATTTAAAATCAAAATTATCTTTATTGATATAGATTTAAATATAAATACTTTTGAATAGTCGGATGTGAAGCTAGCACCTACATTCAATGTTGTATATTAAACATCGTAGGTGGTTCACCGTTATCTCTATATATAAAAATGAATAGCTGTTCGTTAGTCTCGCTAAAACTCGAAAACGGCTGGAGCGATTTGGCTAATTTTGGTCTTGAAATATTCGTGTGAGTCCAGGGAAGGTTTAAGAGTCTAGAGAAAACATTGATATAGTAAGTAAAATAATAAAAACAAAAATTTTATTTTCCCATACAAACTGTTACCTGTCAAACATTTGACGTTCGTCCCGACGGTTCGCTATTTTTGGCATAATTAGTTTTTTTCTTTTTTAATTACATTAAATAAGGGATTGGAATCGATAAGAAAAGGCGGTATATTAATTTATTATTAATTATTCCAATTCGAATTCAATATTCATAGTTCAGACAGGACAACGTCTGTCGGGTCAGCTAGTACTTTATAATTCTAAAAACTACCGCATTTAAACAAAAAGAAGATTATAAGAATGATTGTGTACTAATTATGCTAATAAAATTTCACAATAGAACACATTCTTTATTTTTATTTCATCTCACACGTATGTGTTACTTTCAAACTTATTACCATAGATTATAAACTCGAAAGCCAAGTTGGTGTCGCATTGGTGTATCATTGTAGAAAGCTTTTTAACTTTTTAGGGTTACTATGACGAGCATGGTACGATCAAGTAAGAGTTTGACTAAACACAGGATGTAGGTATAGTGAAAGTTGCTAATTGATTTATTTAGGTACCAAAAATAATGTACTAAGTACGACAAAGTTTTAATTTGACTTCAGAATTTCGTTCTAAGCCAATAAGTCATCTCCTACCATAAATTACAACTTTCAACACAATTTTACGATTCACCGGCGTGTTTCCACCAGGGCTTGGTTGTTTTCTACCAATAAAAAGGCAATGAACAGGAAAGTATTATAAAGTTTTATCATTCGTATTTCCACAGATTTCTAAGGCCTTATTACGAGAACGATAACATTCTTATACCGAAAAAAAATTTAGAAATGATTGTCAATTATGCATCTGCAGCATTAAAATTAAAAACAAAACACATTTCGATAACGTGTGAACGAAAAAGCATAAAATAACAGATTTTTATTAAAAGAATTGAGGAACGGTGAATTGGATTAAATCAAGTAGAGGATCAGCAGCTGGATGCGTCAAGCTGATGACAGGGGAGGCCTATGTCCAGTAGTGGACTAATGTGGGCTGATTATGATGATGATGGAATAGCATTCCGAACCGGTCGTAAAAACTAAATGAGTAATTAATTTAATTTTTCTTTTTAAAATATTCTATCGTAATCTTTGACTATTTGAACGCATTCGCAAGAATTTATTCGAATAAAAAACTTTTTGATTTTGATTTTGATGTAGTAGAGGATTGTTAGTTTGATTGTTTGTATTTTAGCTCAGTCATTATGGGTGGTGATGGTATCGTAAGAGCCGACGACAGAAAATGGCAATGCTGAAATCCTGTAGACTTTATAATAAATAAACGAGAGGCACTTGCTCTGAGTCTGGTTGTCATTTATGTTCGTGAATTACATGTTTGTAAACTGCCCCCGCGACACAGGTTATACGAAGAGCAGGGGATTCGTTTAAAAAAAAAATGAAAAAATTTAAAATGACAAAATTTATATTGCTAATTTACTATAACTATCAGAATATTATGATACATGATTAAATTCACTCGTAGCGACGATGTGTTTAAAAGTTGCCCAAAACATTTTTGCAATGAAAATGTGTGGGCAGTAAAATTACAGCGTTTAAAACGATGTAAAATTTAAACCCAACGAAAACAGATGGACAGTCCTGTTCCGTGTTTCACAGAAATTCCTCACCTGAGTAAAAATAAACAATTGACCACCATCCCAGTACATACGCCCAAAATTGAATGCCATCATAAACTTCCAGCGATTTGACTATAATGCACACCATACAAAAAAATTAACAGAATGTCAATATAGCATTTTTATGACTGTGTAAGAAAATAATATAACTTTTGAATTTTAAGCCGGCTTCTAAAAAGGCCGTAGTTCTCAAACCGTCTAGGCGTCTGTAAGTGTGTTTGTGTATGTGTGTTACCTTACCGCACACCTGCGTCAATTATATACGGATTTGGAAAATTACTTTCTATTCAATGGTCGCATAGACATTTTATCGAAATCGATGCAGCCTTAAGATTAAACTTGAAATAAGTGAACAAAATCATTTGTCGGAAGGGGCAAATGTTCAACACAAATAACATTTCACATATCGATAAAAGAAGTTCACCTGCTATTCGTTTAAGAGTCATTTCATTCCATAAATGACCCACTACTGAGTTGGGCCTCCTCCAAGCTCATGGAGGGTAATGAGCCTACTGTACCACGCTGGCAAGACGGGCTGGCACAGGTTATCAGCCTTGTTATTTCCTTTTGTGGGGTCTTACGACACCCTCGGGATGAAATGGGGTGGTGACACTATGTATTCTAAATCCTTCACTACACGGAGCATGTGTAATATACCGATATACGGAGCTTGATAATACGGCCTGACAATCTAAGCCATTAAACTGACCATACTGTAAGGCTATCAATAATGGATTACCGCTACAAGACATTTATTAAAAGTTAAATCAATAAGGCTTACATTAAACGAAACCTTATCCTATGAAGGTGTTGATCCTGTAATTTTTAGCAAACATTTTAATGTGCCTATGGTGAGAAAAATGAACTGCACGTACAAATATTTTCTTGTGGCGATTTTTTAGGTGCAGGTTGTGTTTTATAGTAGAAGAAACCCACTACTACTACTCAGCCCATAAAATACCCTCTGCTGAGTGGAGCCTCCTCCAATTACATGGAAGGCCAGACAGGTTGGCACAGGGTTTGTGTCAAGTTTTCCTTCTCTTGGGACCAGGAGATCTACTTCTTACGTTCCATTAGTCGTCTCTTACGACACCCATCTAATAATTACACCTACCTAATAAATACAAAAGCATGTTATTCATTCAACACGTTCGTTCGTATCACACTTCATTCCATCCTGAGGTTGTCTTGAGAGTCGATAAAATGAGATGACAAGGCCGAAACCATAGTCGCAAGAGAAGGAATTCTTGATAGGAAACCCTGTGCCGACACGTCTGGCCGGCGCGGCACAGTAGGCTTTCAGCAGTGGATCATTTATGGGTTAAGTAGTAGTGGTTAATCATTCACTGGTCTTACAAATTTGTTGTTGGCGTGGGTGTTGACATTTGAGTTTAGTTGGCAAACTCAGGTTTCTAGCGTTAGTCAAAGAGTTACTGGCACTTTGCGGTACCTAAATCGATTAAGAATTTTTTTACCACCCAAGACCAAGGCAATGCTAGTGCAGTCTTTAATATTCCCTATAATCGACTATGGTGACATGTGTTACTACGATCTCAATTCTGACCTGCTGAACAAACTTGATCGTCTCATCAACAACTGTATAAGGTTTATCTTTAATCTGCGGAAGTACGATCATGTTTCTCAGTTCAGGTCAGAACTTAAATGGATGCCCATACGCCAGCGACGATCCCTGCGTGCATTAACGACTCTCTACTCTGTCCTTAACTCCCCTACTCCACCTTCATACCTTACACCTCACTTTCAATATCGGTGTTCCTACCACGCTAGAAATTTTCGCTCTTCCCACAATCTTCTACTTCACTGTCCGTCCCATAGCTCGCGTTGCCCTTGGAAATCAGGACGGCTACTAGTAGGCAATCTTTTAAATTTAAAGTTCGCAAGCATATCATGAAGAAAATCTTAGCAGATTCATCTTCAAAATAAAGGATGTATGTTAGTATGTACAAAATATTATGTATTATAAATGTATATATATATATATATATATATATATATATATATATATATATATATATATGTATATTATATGACATATTATAGTATATTATAATATATTATTTGTCTTTATTATATGGATATTTATGAGTGTGTAAGGGTATATATTTAATATGTAATTAGCATTTAATAAAGTTGTTCTATTATAGTAAGTTTTACCATAAATGCACCTACCATGTTGTCTCTGCAACGCCCAAAGGTTGACTGGAAAGAATGCCTAAGGCATTAAGTCCGCCAATGTACAACTTGTTGCATGAAGTTTAAATAAATAAATAAATAACTTAATAAGCAGTTCATTATAGAATTTGGTTTTCTGCTGTTTTCTTGTAGATTGTGATTTAAGGCTCTCCTGATTTGTATATGACGACGCTAAATGCACTTGAAGGATTTTAAAGGATTTTGATGAAGGATTTTAATGCGATTACTTCGATTTTTATATGGTCGAATCCGGCATTGTCATTAGGAAGGCCAAGATGACCGGTGAGTTTACAACTTACTTTTTATGGGCATTTAGGTACCTACATTTCATAAAAAATAGGTACTTTATACGAATGCGTGAGCGTAAAAAAGAACCGTACTTACGTATGAAAACAGTTTATAAAATAATCATGAAAATATTAATGGAACTCATTTTGCAGAACTAACTAAACGTCTGAATGTAAATTTTAATTATTAGAAAAGAAGATAGTTTACTTTTTTGCTCATTACGGATAAGGGACCCGTAAAAAAGGGTGCAATAAATTTTCATTAATCTAGGTTGACTGCCAATATCCGTACGAGGACTCCTTGATGAGGGTAAATTACACATCTTGGATTACGAGCTCGAGCGATGCGACACCACCATTGCCGGTCTAAGCGAGACTCACTGGAAAAGTAGTGGCCACCGGGACTTGGATAAACATACCATCTATTACTCAGGAGATGATTCCAGTAGCTACGCTGGAGTGGCCATTGTAATTCCCAAACAATGGACTAAAGCGGTCTTAGGCTATAACCCTGTCAGCAATAGAATTATAACGATGAAGCTCGGTGCATCTCCCACCCCGCTGAATATTATACAGGTGTATGCACCCACTAGCGTAGCGAAAGATGAAGACGTAGAACGATTCTACAATGACATTGAATCTTCAATAGCATCAATACCAAGTAGAGAACTACTGATAGTACTTGGCGATTTTAACGCAAAAGTGGGTGACACACGAATGGATGTGGGTTTGCGGAATATTGTAGGTAGCTATGGTCTCGGCCAAAGGAATTTTAGAGGAGAGAGATTACTCCAGTTCGCAGCCGATAACAATCTCACCATTATGAATACAGTATTCCAGCAACACAGCAGACGACTATACACTTGGACGTCCCCTGATGGAAAATATCGGAATCAGATTGACTATATACTTATACGATCTAGATGGCGAAGTTCAATTACGAATGCACACACATTGCCCGGAGCCGACTGTCAATCTGACCACCAACTTCTCGTATGCAACCTCAAACTCAAGTTACGCAACTCCATACCTCGTAAAACTAGCAAGAGGCTAGAAGTAGTGGATCACACGTCCTTCAGGAAACAACTGGCAGCCGATAACAGTACATGGAGGTCACTAGCTCTTGATGATGACCCCGACTCACTCTGGCAGTCTGCAAAAGAGCACATAACAAAGATTGTACGCTCTTCACAGCCTACTCGACCTAAAGGTAAACACTAACATTGGATGTCAGATGATACCTGGTGTCTAGTAGAGCACCGTCGTGAGATGAAAGCCAGGGGGGCATCTGTCCGGGAATTGAATTTGATGGGTGCACGGATCCAATCTTCTACTCGCAGAGATCGTAATAGCTATCTCAAAAACATCTGCCTAGAGTTGGAAAAAAACGCAGAGCGCCACGAAACTAAAGATTTATTTAAGAAGATTAGATTAGAAGAAGATTAGAACCATAACTCGTCAATTCAAGCCGAAGACCTGGGCTATCGAGGATCTAAATGGAGTGACTGTAACTGAAATCAAGGATATTGTGGGTGTGTGGAAAGAATATTGCGAGGAACTTTTTACCGATAGCATCATGACACCATCGTGTAACACTAGTATACTTTCACAGAATGCTATGGAACCATCAATCCTGAAAAGTGAAGTTCGATCCGCAATTCATCACCTGAAGGGGAATAAAGCTGTAGGAGCTGACGCGATTCCAATAGAGATCTTTAAAGCAATGGGCGAACACGGGGTTGATATGTTGCAAGTGATCTGCAATCGCGTCTGGGAGACAGAAAAGTGGCCTCGAGACTGGGCACACTCTATATTCATACCACTGCACAAGAAGGGATCAACGAAGAAATGTAGCAACTACAGGCTTATAGCCCTTATTACACACGCCAGCAAAGTACTCCTTCATGTCTTGAATACCAGACTGCAAGCTTTTCTGAATCCCGAAATAGCCATTGAGCAAGCGGGATTTGTCAAAGGACGAGGAACAAGAGAGCAGATCCTAATACTTCGACAGATAATCGAAAAGTCTAGAGAGTTTAACATCCCGCTCTATATCTGCTTTGTCGACTTTCGCAAGGCCTTCGATACCGTGAAATGGCATTTGTTATGGGACGTACTCACACAAATGGGTGTACCTATCCACTTAGTCCGTCTCATACGCCGACTTTACGAGGACGGAACTGCGACTGTCAGGATAGACGACGTTGACTCGGAAAGCTTCCATACACACGCTGGTGTTCGACAAGGGTGCATACTCTCTCCACTCCTGTTCAACATCTATACGGAGTGTATTATGAGAATCGTTCTGGAACAATGGGACAAAGGCATATCAGTGGGAGGTCGGAAGATAACCAATTTGAGGTATGCCGACGACACTACTCTTCTCACTCAAACAAAAGACGACATGGAACACCTGCTGACACGTCTAGAGACAACAAGCCTCTCCTTCGGTCTCACGATCAACAGAGACAAGACCAAGATGATGATAGTGGACCGAGCTGAACTTAACCACCCTGAAATATCCATGATTGGCAATTGTGAAGTTGTCCAATCATATGTGTACCTCGGTTCCACTCTCACAAACACTGGAGGATGTGAAGACGAGATTCGAAGGAGATGTGCAATAACACGATCTGCCGTTGACAAGCTGAAAAGAGTTTGGTGCAACCGTAATATCACCAAAGCCACGAAAGTCCGCCTAATGAGAAGCTTAGTCTTCCCCATATTTCTATATGGTGCAGAAACGTGGACGGTTCGCCTAAAAGACCGACGCAAAATCGACGCACTCGAGATGTGGTGCTGGCGGCGACTGCTGCGAATCCCTTGGACAGCGTTTAGAACTAACGTCTCGATCCTGGAGGAACTAAAAATCAAGCAAAGATTATCGTCGACTGTGCAAATGCGAATCCTCAAGTATTTCGGACACGTTGTTCGAAACGAAAACTCCATGGAGCGGCTCGTTGTCCGGGGGCATGTGGAGGGCAAGCGATCGCGTGGTCGATCACCTACGCGTTGGACAGACCTCATTAAGGCTGCGACTCAAAGGACTATAGTCCAAAGTTCCCGAGACGCTGAAGACCGTAACGAGTGGAGACGCATCGCGGGGGCTGCTGTGGCCAGTGAAAATGCAGCATCATCAACCACGACCACTCCGTCAGGAGTGAACGACTAAGGAGGAGGTTGACTGCCTCGTTAGTCTAGTGGTTAGATGTGCCGCCTTGGATCAACGGGTCCCCGGTTCGATTCCGGGGTCGGGCAAGTGTCTTTGTCTAAACCAGAGGCACTGGCTCGGAGTCTGGGTGTCATTTCTATCTATAATATGTATGTATTTACAAAAAAAAATTATATAAGTAGTTTGTCATCCATCTCGTTACCATAACACAAGCATTAAGTTGCTTAGCTTGGGACGAGATGGCATTGTGTGAAATGTCCAAGGATATTTATTAGGTACTACTGCTGAGTTGGGCCTCCTCCAATCATAGGTATACCTGTTCCACGCAGGTATACCCAATACCTGCGTGGAACTGTAGGCTAATGCTTCCTGTTCCACGAAATTTTCCTTCTCTTGCGGCTAGATTTTCGGCCTTGTCATTTCCTGTTCTCGGCTCCTACGACTCCCTCAGCATGGAATGGGTTAGTGACACTATAAGTCTAAATCAGTCACCAAGTCGTCAATTGATAGTTCTGTTGGCAGTGAATTCTATGTAATGTTTAGAATACATAATGTAACCGAACCGTGACATCATATTGGTGTCGTTAAAGCCTAATAAAGAGACTACTAGGAAAACAAACTAGTATGAGAGAGAGAGTAGGCGAATTTTGACTGCCTCGTTGGTCTAGGAGTTTGAGGTACCGCCTTTGGATCAACGGGTCCCGGGTTCGATACCGGGGTCAGGCAAATGTCTTTGTTTAAACCATAGGCACTTGCTCTGAGTCTAAGTAGTAGGCTAATTTCCCTCCATAAATTTGGAGGAGGTCCGACTCACTAGTGGCTTATTTAAGGGCTGAAACGACGACGACTAAGTACAGATTTAGAACAATGTAACCAAACCACACTATCCTGAGGATGTCATAGGAGGAGACTAAAGCCTCTTTGGATCAGCGGGTCCCGGGTTCGATACCGGGGTCAGGCAAATTAGGTCTTTGTTTAAACCATAGGCACTTGCTCCGAGTCTGGGTGTCATCTGTGTTCGTGTTTTACATGTTTGTACAGCGCCCCCGCGACACAGGTTAGCCTAGTGCAGGGGTTTGGTTAAAAAATAAAAATGAAAACTTGATAGATAGATAGATAGATAACTCTTTATTGTACATTAAAGACAACAGTAACAACTTACGATAGAATACATTTATAAATCACTTGTACAATAGGCGGCCTTATCGCTAAAGAGCAATCTCTTCCAGGCAACCCACATGGCATCAAGGAGAGTTCTCTATAAATAAATATTGTGGGACGTTTCAGTATCATCTTAATTAAAACAAAAACAAATAAAGATAAATAAAAAATGATAATAATTACTGTAAATGAATTATACATATGTAGACATACACAAATATAATATATATGCACACACATACTTATATATATATAAATATATATATAAACATACATATTTAATAATAATATTAATTAAAGGATTAATTTGTGTTTGCGAGATAGTGATCTTTGACTAGTCTCTTGAATTTTGACAATGAGTGAGCTTGTCGGATATTTTGCGGTAGTGCATTCCATAAGCGGATGGAAGTAACCGTAAATGACTGGTCAAAGAATTTTGAAGAATGCACTGGCATATTTAATATTAGGTTCTCCGATGATCGTAAAAACCTATCATGCGTGTCAGTCAGGAACACAAAACGTTCAGAAAGATAACAAGGAGTTGCTGGACTGAAAAGTAAATTGTGAAGAAGACTTAATATATGTAAATCCCGGCGAAGACGGATAGGTAACCACTTGAGCTTGTTACGAAATTCAGAGATATGATCATACTTGCGTAGGCCAAATATGAATCGTATGCAGAAGTTTTGAAGTCGCTCAAGTTTATTATATTGCTCCACAGTGAGATCAGGATAACTGGCATCAGCATAATCAAGTATAGGAAGAAGAAGGGACTGGACGGAAAACTTGATATGGAAACTATTAATTAACCTTCAATAAATCAGATATGACACGAATCAAGGGAGTAATTGCATTTCTTCAGGGCATGGCATTTTATCAAATACTACAAAAATAAAATGTAAAATATGTGACCTTATGGCATGAGCAGTATCATCATCATCATATAAGCCCATAAATGACCCACTCCTGAGTAGGGCCTCCTCCAAATGAACAGGGGGAAATTTGCCTGTACCACGCTGGCAAGAATGATCTGCCTTTTGCGTTTCTTTAGTCGCCTGTAAAGACACTCTCAAGACAGTGTGGGTTGGTGACTTTGTGTTTTCTTGATCTGTCACCACATGTATAAACGAGTGGTATACCTTGAAATAAATGACCATAACGCCCGTTTTTCGAATACAATAAGTAAATAACATTGAATTCTAAAAATTTTGTGGATTCAGTGAATCAGAATTTACTCGGATTTTAAAGGAAATCGCTTGTGATATTCGTCACAAGGGACTTTGTATTTTAGTAACAAAATTTATCAATTACAACAAATTGGTTAGAAGACGCGTCATTGGAATGGATCAACAGGTAAACCGCTGCAACTATAGATTTGAATGTTTAATTATATTGTTTTATTTTATTTTATTGCATGTTGGTGAATTGAATGTGGACAAATATTTTAATTATAGATTATTTTTAACCCGGTTCACCCCCATGGGATTCCAACAAGTGCGTTCTTCCTTGTTACAAAAATCGTGGTTACAGTATTTAATAAACCATCAATAATTAATTTTCTAGATCGGACAAAGTAGTTTCTTTTTTAGTTCGTTCAAGCAAACACAGTTTGTCTCTTTATATTGAAAAAAAATCGGAGTTTATCGGTTAATGTTTTAGTGAAGCATTACTAAGTAGTAGGCTAATTTCCCTCCATAAATTTGGAGGAGGTCCGACTCACTAGTGGCTTATTTAAGGGCTGAAACGACGACGAATATGTACAGATTTAGAACAATGTAACCAAACCACACTATCCTGAGGATGTCGTAGGAGGAGACTAAAGCCTCTTTGGATCAGCGGGTCCCGGGTTGGATTCCGGGGTCGGGCAAGTGTCTTTGTCTAAAACAGAGGCACCTGTTCTGACTCTGTGTGTCATTTGTGTTCGGGAATTACATGTTTGTAAACTGCTCCCGCGATACATAAAGGAATGCTGGAGGCAGATGACCTAGGCGCCTATGCCACCTGTCTTGGCAGTGTATCTCAGTAGGCTAATTTCCCTCCATGAATTTGGAGGAGGCCCGACTCAGAAGTTGGTTATTTATGAGCCGATATGATAATGATGTTGAATAAACAAATATTAGCGTGTAACATTATAGCGGGTTTTTCTTTACCGGTTTCTCTGAAGACAGACATCCGGCTTAATAAGTTTGCCATTAGAACAGGTAATTCCACGGTTTTGAACTGATGTCGATTTATGCGAATCGATAACTGATTCAGAAGTTTCTAGTAAAACGCTTGTTGTCATAATTGTTATCTGTAATACTTGGTTTATTGGAAACTACACGGACTTGTTTTATACTTTTTTAAAACGAAATCCCTTTTTTTATAGTAGGGGAAACTTTTTATAGGTCCCCAGCCGGGGGACGCGGCTGAGGTATGTGGGAGACCCGGTCGCGATGAGATGGGGATTGCGACCGGTTTACCCTCTAAAACCTACCACTTCCTGTCTGCGCGGGCCATCTGCCGTTTGGGAAACTTCTGCCCTAGGTATACCGTAGGTTCGATACCGGAGCCGAGAAAGTGTCTTTGTAACTCAGGGGCACTTGCTCTAAGTCTGGGTGTCATTTGTGTTCGTGAATCTCATGTTTGTATACTCCCCCGCGATACAGGCTATAGCTAATACCGGGGTTTCGTTTTAATTTAAAAAAGTAACCAGTTATAGGTCAGAAAATATGAATTGAACGTTTGTAAAGAACACAAAGTAGGTGTGACCAATTCATATATCCTGAACAATACCATCATACCAATTTTACGGACCATCATTATTTATTTACTTTAACATTTCAATCAGTAAATAAACGTTTACCTCTTTGATGACAAATCAACAGCAGCACTAATAACTGATCGGCCTATGACTCACTGTTCACACAAGAGGTCACATGCATCACAAATATCGGAATCAGGAATTCCATGAGTAACCGAAATTTGAATCCTAATCGTTTTACAATTCACGATTTGATTGCATTCTTTAGTAAGGAAGAACCGTTCAAAAATACCGCGATATGATCATCATCATCATCGTATCAGCCCTTAAATGACCCACTACTGAGTTGGGCCTCCACCAAATTCATGGAAGAAAATTAGCCTACTGTGTCTCAGTCGCAAGATGGGTTGGCGCAGGATTTGTATCGAGTTTTTCTTTTGTTTCGGCTAGACGACGCTTGCATTCCTTACGACACCGTTATGGTGTGGATTGGTGACATTATGAATTCTAAATCAGTCACCACACGGATGCCCTCTGTTATCTCTTGTGTGAAGTTTTATTGTGACCATGAGTCAAGCCTCCTCTCAAATTAACGAAGAGAAGAATAGTTTGGTACCATAATACGATGAAATTATTTGGTGTCACTTAATTGTTATTATTTTTCACTGTGCAACTCATGTGGCAAATAAATGTAGTTTTCTTTCTACTTACATTTATGCCTATTTCGGTAACAAATTGGCGTTTCTATGTACATTATAATATCTAAAATGATACCCAGTTCCGGTATAATTATACTGTCATAAGTTTTGCAGAACACTTCAAGATCTAAAGGCAAACCTTATAAGGAATTCTTGATACGTTCCTAATGTTTTTAAACCCATTATCTTACTAATGTTGTAATGAAATTTGGAATTCGCAGTTAATCTGAATTTTAATGCTACAAACCGATCTAGTTTTTGATCAAAACATCGCAATATTTTACTTAAATCTGTCAATGGAATTTGTTTACACAATATAAGAATGTAGAAAGTTTTAAAAACGCTTCCATTGTTAAGCTGTTATTCTTAAGTTAAAAAAAATATACTTTGCATACAATTTGAATAGGTTTTTATTTTTGCTTTTTGATGATCCGTATTTGTTTTCTCACTTATAGCACATTTTAATAGTCACCACATTTTATGTAAAAAAAAAAATATTTTTCAGCCAGTGTTTGTGTCAGAAGTACTTTGATCCTTATGTTACGCATGTACCCTGTATATTTTATAATACGTATCCCCATATTGATGCATCGATGTTTACCGTACCAACAAAGCTCATTATGCAAATATTCAAGTCCAGTAGCATCTGTATCACTTGGCTCACAAATTATAAAAACATTTAATAAATTATGTACATATATATAACCTGTGTGACCGTTCGCGACACAGTCTCTGCGTCATTGGCGCCAAAAATTTATAAAACTTCCCAGGAATGTCTTGAATTGGCCATGTAACAAACAAACAGGGTTGTTTCTACGAAAAAAATACGTCAACATTTTTTATTAGAGCAATCTTTACAAATAAACGCATAAAAATTAATGGTGTTTATTTCCGAGTATATTTGTAGTTGTTATGAATTGGTGACTAATATTGTAAACAATCTATCGTAAAATAAACATATTTCACACGATACTTTATTCTAAGAAATTATAATAAGTAGAGAAAAGATTAAGCGTAAATGGATTTTCACATGTCATCGGAAGAAAGCTGTTCCTAGTAGTGGACTGAAGAATCTATGGTAACAAATTCACATAGCAGCAACTCATCATTGTATAGTCAGGGTAAGAATTTACAAACGGAACACCGCAGTACAGCCATAAGAGAAGGAAAACTTGAAGTAAAAAACCAAATCCATTACAGTAGAATGATACTCCCAATTAATTTGGAGGCGCGCCCCGTCTTATGCAGTAGGTCATCTATGAGATAGTAATGAAGTTGATAAGTGTACAGAAACTACAGTTAGCGAGCGTGACCATGACTGATAGTGATATATTATCATTATTATTAGCCATTATTAATAATCCAGTCTGATTCAAAATAGGACCAGTTGGATTTTGCTTTGTTTATTCATTTAATAAAACCCATTTCAAATTATTTTATGAGAGAGTAGATAATAATTTAACAAGCATGCTAATGTTTAAATCACTTTTATTTAACTTAGGCGTTAATTTAGTAATTAAAAATATAGTAGGCGGATCCAATGTATCGAAAATAAGATATCGGTTATAATTACCGATCAATAAATAAGCGTTTGCACAAAGCATATACTCGTATTATGATTACCGTTAGAATATAAAAAAACTACCTACTTTCAAAAGAAATAAATAACATAAGTTTCCTTGATAGCTCATCTATGAAGACAATACACAAAAAACGCGGAGCTCACGTGTGAATAAAAATGATTTGCAGTAGATAATAATTCTATAATGAATGATTTCGGATGGTTTAACGTTGATGAGCCGTAACTGATTGTTATAACGATTCACTTTATGATTAATAATGCTTCAGAGGCAAAGCTGCCGGAGTAACAGCTAGGACTTTCTTTATAATCTATACTTCTATACTAATATATAAAGCTGCAGAGTTTGTTTGTTTGTTTGTTTGAACGCACTAATCTCGGGAACTACTGGTCCGATTTCAAAAAATCTTTCTGTGTTATATAGACCATTTATCGAGGAAGGTTATAGGCTATATTTTATTTTCAAAAGAATTAGGGATCCGTATGAAAATTGCGATTTTGTAAACCAAGGTGTAAAATCGAAAACCTATTTATGCGTGCGCTGCAAAAACTATTGACAATAGAACAAAATGATGTACTACGGGTTTGTAGGTCTTATAAAGATCTACAAAAAAGTCCGCGAGAGCACATATCTAACTATCATAGTTTAGTCACAATAACCGATTTTAGTTTCATAAAAAATATGCACGGGTTCGAAGCCCACGCGGGCGAAGCCGCGCACAAAAGCTAGTTTGTTATATTTTGGCGCGACCTACATTGCTTTGTAAAGTTTCATTATTACCAGTTTTGGATAAACAGAATGGCGGTATTAAGTAACTGCATAAAAGAACCATCGACCTGGTTAACAGGGATTCCAGGGGACCCGTGTCCGTTTGTTGTGGGAACCGTTCGGGGAGGCCTTTGGTCTAGTAATGGAATTCATATGATTGAAATGATGATGATCATGAACGAATGTGACAGGTCTCAAATAATAGTCACAGTATGTGATCAACCCATGCCATCCTGAGGGTGTCGTAAGAGCCGACTTAAGGAACGCAAGAGGCAGATCACCTAGCCACAAAATAAGGAAAACTTGAAATAAACCCTGTGCCAACCCGGCTTGCCAGCATGGCACAGTTAGCTAATTTCCCTCCGTGAACTTGGAGGAGGCCCGACTCAGTGGGTCATTTATGAACTGAATTGATGATGAATGATGATCCAAATGAGGCGCCTACATGAACTAGAATACCTAACAGTACAATTAGATAAACTTGTGGTAGTAAGAACATCAGCAATACCATAAATAAATATCCTTGGACATTTCACACAACGCCATCTCGTCCCAAGTTAAGCAACTTAATGCTTGTGTTATGGTAACGAGATGGATGATAAACTACTTAGATACATTTTTTTTTGTAAATACATACGATGTAATGACATATCCGTATAATTTGGAATAAATAGTGTTAAATAACCCAAAGGTTAAAGTGACTGGGTACAATCACTCGAACCATTGTGTAAGAGGCACATATCGGCACTAATTAGGCACAAAATTTAAAATAGGAACAGAATATCAAGTGTTGCTCCAATTTAATACCCAATATAACATTAGACTACTTTGCTACAAGTAGTCTAATCTTATACATACATCTGTAGTCTTTGTAATGTATCGGCTGAGAATGTAGTTTTAAAATTGGTTAACACGAGAACTTTCTTTGCAAAACAAACCTACTGACCTACTAGATAAATTTGATAAAGGTAAAGTAAGCAGGATTATTGCGAAAGATCTTCTCGTCCACAATACCGCAGTGTCTGAAGACAAAAGTCTTCAACCAATGTGTCTTGCCAGTGATGACATATGGAACAGAGACGTGGTCGCTCACTTTGGGCTCCACCAGAAGGCTCAAAGTCACCCAAAGGGCAATGGAATCAGAAATGAGGAGGAAAACCAGGGTCACAGACATAGCCCACCGGATTGCCAAACTTAAGTGGCAGTGGGCAGGGCACATAGCTCGCAGGACCGACACCCGATGGGGCAGAAAAGTCCTCGAGTGGCGACCGCGTTCCGGAAGGCGCAGTGCTGGTAGGCCTCCCACACGGTGGACCGACGACCTGGTTAAGGTCGCCGGAAAGCAGTGGATGCGGGCGGCCCAGGACCGGCCTTTGTGGAAATCCTTGGGGGAGGCCTATGTCCAGCAGTGGACGTCTTTCGGCTGAAATGATGATGATGAAGCAGGATTATGTGCCGACAGATTTAGAATACATCCTGAGGTTGTCGTAAAAATCGACTAAAAGAACGCCAGAGGTAGACCACCTAGCCGCAAGAGAAGGAAAGCTTTATGGAAACCCTGTGCCCGGCCTTGCCAGTGTGGCACAGTAGACCAATTTCCCTCCATGAATTTGGGAGGAGGCATTTACGGCCTGAAATGTTTATTATGATGATGAAGCTGGATTTCGTTTCTCATCGTGTTAATGTCTTACGGGACTTGGCAGTAAGCAGAGATAAGAAAAGAATTTTAAAACCTCAACCTACTTTTATGAAAGAAATCAATCAATCACTCAATCAGACCTTGTTCACTAAAGTTAATCTCATCAATAGCGAGGCAATATTCATATTATTACCTATATTTTTTACAACGAAGCCAAACGTATAAAACTGGGTATCTAGTTAACCTACAAAAAACATAACCTACATACAGAATGACAGTGGTGGCGCCGTGTTGCGGGTCACGCTCTTCCCTGCAGCTTGGTTGAGGAGGACGACGGCTGGCACATGCGTCATGCTTGTGGACAGGTACCGTCGCTGAAGGTCGGTCGGCTCAGTCATGCAGTACTAAATACTGCTGATGTTTTGAGGTTGTGTGACTATGCCGCGTTCTTGCTCTCACAAATTTCTTTCTCAACAATAGAGCTTCTTGCCGGCTTTTGTTTTTAGAGAAGTCTTCCAAATGATGGTACATCGTCATTATCATCATTTCAGCCAAAAGACGTCCACTGCTGGACATAGGCCTCCCCCAAGGATCTCCACAAAGGCCGTTCCTGGGCCGCCCGCATCCATAGCTTTCCGGCGACCTTAAACAGGTAGTCGATGGTACATAGTAAATGTTTAATGTATAAATACGTGTCAAAGAGTTCAGATGAACTTGAATGAATGAAATAAAGTTTCAATGTCAAATGTTCGTCTTAGAAACACTAGGAACTGATTTAACTGCTTCTATACCGCGCGAGATGGATAAAATATACGACTCTTTTGCACCAGATTTAGAGCTTTCAAATCCGTATGATTTGGAATAAATAGTATTAGATAACCTTTGTGTAAGAGGCTCCTAAAGACACCATATTAGGCACAGAATTCAAAGTAGGAACACAATTTCAAAGGTTATTTCTACTATTAAACCGTATTAAACAGTAACCTAATTTTATACATAGATTTGGAGGAACTGCGTTTCTGTAGTGAGTATGGTATGGCCTGATATGTAGTTTTAAAATTGGTTAACACAAGAACTTTCTTTGGAAAACAACTGTTGAGTCGGGCCTCTTCCATTTACATAGACGCTGGCCAGACGGGTTGATAAAGGATTTTGTATCAAGTTTTCCTTCTCTTGCGGCTAGATTTTTGAAAGAAAGAAAGTAAATTTATTGAATCCACACAAGACAATAAAGAATTATTATAAAACAAAGACAAAGAAATTTTAAGAATAGACTTTTTGAGAATATACTTTCTTCTTATTTTTTCTTTTCAAATTTTCAGCCTTGTCACTTCCTTTTGTCGGCTCCTGCGGCACCCTCGGGGGAATGGGGTTCAGTGTGGTATATTTATTATTATATGTTTGTAAAGGTCAATATAAATAACTTTAGTTAATCAGAACCCTAACTGCGGAATACGTTAAAACAGCCTACGAGAGACGATATCAATAAATAAATCTTATCCCGATGGACCTAGATAATGCAGCATAGAGAAATAGTCTTATGGACCCTTAATAAGAAACATAAAATCATGGACACAACAATATATAATTTGTATTTTTAGTTAGTAGTAGGTCAGGTGAAAATAATTTAGTATATTTTTTGCCATATTATATTAGTATCAAGTAAACAAACCTACGTCCTTTATAATTTATTTATTTTTCCTAAAATCCATTTTGCCCCAAATAAAGAAACATATCACATTGTTTATTGCTGTAGTGTAAATGCACAACTGTTCTTAAATGGAAGGATTACGAGGCATCCAAAATAATCCGTATGGTGAATCATATAACTTTTAATTTAATTAACAATAATATTAAATCCCGTATTACAGATAATAGTAGGGAATATGCTCGAGTAAAAAATAACGCGTTCAAGATTAGTTAAAGTGCTCTTACCGGAGCTTCGAATATTCATTGTCTATATGACACGGATACCCTAATAAAGTTACTGTGCTCAACAATGGTATTCAAAGACGATAAAAAAATACGCGTTGATTGTGTGCGGCGTCATGTGACGCACGATCACGTTTGTGTGCGTTTACTTCTGCAGAAGATAATGTGTTGATGTTGCAAATGTATAAAAGCGAAGCGCCGATTTCGAAATCAACATAACGATTTGAAATTCTCTAAGGAGTGTACACGGGGCGGTGTGACCGTGAACAAATTTCCGCATTAGTGACACGGAGTTCGTTTGCAGTGAACAAGTGGCCTGAACAACAGGAGCGTTGCGAAATTGTTGGAAAAAAAAAAATTTTTAATTTTTTCGCTTAGATTTCGTGCAGTGATTACAGGATGTTTTCATACGAGGTTACTTTTTATTTATTTATTTTTATTGACTTATATATATTTAATTAAAAAAAAGAAATGTTACGCGGCCTAGCTTTTAGTTTTGGATATTGCGATTCATGGATTTTTACAAAGCATTCGGAATATTAACAAACAGTGTTTTAAAATGTGCGCTAGCCTTTATTTTCAATCTAATATCTTTGAGAAATTAAAACCTTTGTTTCTTATTTCCAGTTCGCATTTGCACTCTGCATCGTAGCCGTTGTAGGCTCGCCAATCGAAGACGGAAGATGGCATCCCTATAAATACGGAGCCGACGGCAAGTAAGTAAATGCCACTAAGTTCAAAGGTCTACCTAGATTTCCATTCGTTTGAATAAAATATTTATTTGTCACGTATATTCTGAAGAACTTCCAAAAATGTTTTTATTATTTTAGATTATCATCCATTCTAAAAATGTAATATAAAATTATATGAACCCTACTTCCAAACCCAAATATTTATACTGAACTCAAAGGTAAAAGATATAAATTCAAATTAAATGTAACGAATATATTAATTGAAATTAATTCTGCTTTCAGATACATTCCGACCGACGAAGGGAAATATATTCATATACCCAATCCCTACATTCACATCGACAACCCATACGACGGAGGCTTTGGGCCATACAGTCACGACTACGAGCCTTACGTAGGACAGGAGTCAGTTGACCAATACCGATTAGTCTTGACCTCAGCTGAAGACAACCCTTACTATAAGGATGGTTATTACAAGAACAATGGCATCAAGATCATTAAGCAAAACCACAACTACAAAGAAGACAAATACGATTTTGAGTAAGTGGTTTTCAAAATGATACAATGAATCTTGAAAATCTTTAAAATATACGTCAATTTTAAGATGTGCATTGAGGAATAAATAAGTTTCTACTTTGAAAATATAGTTACCTTCGTATATATTACAAGAGAACATACTGCAGAGCAGAAAACTAAACAAATCTAATATATATATAGAATAATATAGACACCATTTTCATAGAGACATTCAGAAACGTTAATTTAAATCATGATGGATACTTAGTAATTGCCCTATTAACAATTGAGATGATATAACAAAAATAATAACAAATCAAAATTCCAACGCCATAATCAATTGCAAAAAATGATTTATAGTTTTTATAAACAGTCAACTTATGCTAATGGTGATATTATCTTATAAGACGCGTTAGATTTATTGGTTCCTCGTCTTTTTAACAGATCCTGGCCTTGTTTGTTAGAATGTCAAGCTGATCGTCCTTATTAGCATATGGAATTCCTCAGCGATAGATTTGAGTTCTCGATGAAAGTAATAAAATTCTAAGCCAGTGTATCAATTCAGCGCAACAAAAATTCGATGAATCAGAAATGTTGAATTATAAAACCGACAAACTATTTTACAACGTCATTAAATATATTATGTATGACTAATGTTTTAATATTTTAAGAAGTACTCAACGTCCTATAAAATATATGGTCGCGTTTTAATGTTTTCTGAGGATCAGTTTATTAATTTATAATTCAAAATACTTTATTAAATTATGTTGGCGATTTATTGATATTAATATTATTCATACTATTTCACAAAGTCCTTGATTGCTTTAAGTTAAAAGCAGAGCGATTCGATCCAAATGTAAGCCTTGACCGACTACACAAATCCCGCGTACGCACAGGTCATAGTTCAAAACTATTTATAATCATTTAAGACAGCTATATTGACATTATGATGTGTGATACTGTATTGACGAGCAGCATTGATATTGTAGTACGCAAATTAAATTATTGTTACCAGGAAATCCAGTGTGGTATTTTAATCGCGTATTAGTTGCAGGAAATAAACTAACATGATTTTAATTGTATTACTGATAGATGCAGTTATGATAGGTTCATGACAATAACTGTGTACTTCGGAGATGCTATCCTATTTAAAGCTTGAAACTTAATTGAAAACATTTGTTCTAGTTTCGAGACAGAAAACAAGATCCGTGCTGAAGAGAAGGCTATCCTTAAGAACCCTAACACGCTTGATGAAGGAATTGCGTCTCAAGGTTTCTACGAGTACATTGGTCCTGACGGTTTCATGTACAGAGTTGACTACACAGCTGATGAGAAAGGTTTCCGCCCTTCAGTCAAGCGACTAGAAACCCCATACTCCGGCAAATGGATATACGAGAAAGTGAACTAAGCACTAGTTAGTCAAATAGACCCCATTATCATCCTCATAGCTATCAGTATTTTCAAATAAGTAGGTGATATTGTAATTCCCTTTGTTAACGTTCTTAATGACTGACTATGTTTTATTTTACAACCACAAATTTCATTTATGTCACGTTTAAATATCGTTCTCGATACTGAAATTTCTGTTTATTTTGCCGGAATTATCATTCATGCGTTTTGATGGACTTGTGTAATTGATAAATGTCACTGAATGTTTAAAGATTTATTTTGGTTCTACTAAAGTACAAAAGTGTGTTGGGAGTTATACAACAATGGAATGTATTGTGCCTGTTTAGATAAATGTAATTTATATTTTAGATTTAAGGGCTTAGATATGTTTTAGATACTTATTTATGAAATGTGATAATAAATTTTATTTTGCGTAAATCAAACGTGTGTCAATTGTGTCTTTACCTTTCAAACATAATTGTTTTTGTGTGTTGTATTTACAACCATATTTGATAATTTGTTACGTATTACGTTCTGAAATATCTTGTTTTTTCTTTAATATGACTTATTTGATTGGATATGATAGATTTGAATCCAAAAATGTTTTATATTCGTGTCTTATTTGTACACCTTACCTAATACCGACATTCCAATACAACTGAATTATTATGAAATTCCTGTTTAGGTCTGGCCTTCATAATGTGGATTCTCACATCTCTGCCCTCGTTGACAATTCACGTCTTTATTTTACCACATGCTTTGTGTAGTATCACAGGGTCTACTTTTCATACTACTTGACACTCACTATAGCGTTCTTCCGTTGCCTTTTTTATTTTTAATATAACTTAAATATTTCAAAATCTCAATTATTATTTTATTCCCGGTCGTTTGTATATTTCGATGAACGAATATTATTTGTTTTGTCTATTATGATTTATTTAACGTTCACCTAAAAATAATACTAGGTTCTTGTATAAAACTTATCATGGAAAGTGCAATATGTGTTTATAAATAATAAGTAAGTCTGGGAGATAATTGCAATGTATTACCACGGCGCCTCATTACTTAATTACTTCTCAGACCATAAACTACCCACAGCTGAGTCGGGCCTCCTCCTGGAGGGTAAATAAAGTATAAACATTTCTTTTTTGAGATAATTTGGTTCGTGACTTCTGTGTAGTCAATAGTAACTGAAATTAATTGCTATTTCAGATAAAAAATCAAAAACTACCTTTTGTTATGAATATTTTGTTGAGATTGTTTTTGTAAACATTATGTTCGCCACTTACAAAACATACATCGTAGTTCATCGTGTTCATTCTAAGTATCGAGGTCTGAAAGCCAGCCCAAATCAGATAAGCTAAACGTCCATTGTAACAATATAAGACCCAGTCAAAATTATTGGTAGAGAACTGTAATGGCTCTGGTCCCAATAAGAAAAATAATTAAGACGGAAACAGCACTGATTTTAAGAGTAAAATTTAATAAAACAGATGGAAAGTCAATCTAAATTGATGTCACGAGAACACAAAATAAATAAAATATTTTAAGAAATCTGCGAACGTCAATACAAATAAGCATAGAAAACATATTTAGACGCTGGTTTGCGCAACTCAGTTTTTTAGTCTATACGTGTAATCTAGACCAGGAAACTGTAAATACATATATTTATTATGTCATTTACATAAAAATATGTTTAAAATACGTAGTCGATCAGAAGGCAACCTGTAAGTAAATTGCGAAAAATAATTGATAAAGTGGCAACAAAATATACAGCAAATTAACACCACCAAACCCTTTAATTGGCAAGATTAATGGGGTCAATTTTACATTCAATCTAAATACCTCGCTTATTACCTTAAATCGGACGGCCAACTTGAGGAGCTCATACATATTGGCTATAAAGATCAGGATGTGAGGGTAATATTCGATCTGATAACGCGATAAATAAATACCACGGCGCCTCGGATTTCAATAAAAGTATCGCGACTTGTTTCGTCGAAAATAAACGAGTCCCATCGTTGAGAGAGGAGCGGAAGGCTCGTAAAGTCATGCGTGTTAGGGCACTGGCAAGAAATTTGGCGAAATTGTTTTGGCTCAAGCTTGTGGAGGCTTTATGGCGGCAGGGGACGTTGACCGAGAGCTGTGCCAAGTGTTGGCGCCACTCTGGCCGACGCACTGCGAATCACGGATGCTGCAGTGCGCCCTGTCTTATCTCTTCTCAATATAATTTAGCACACACGATACACTGCCAAATAGGTCTCACCAGGACATCTCAACCAACAAAACCGGATAAGTGTTGTGCTCCGAAAAGTTTGTAGTGCAACGCCCTTCCAAATATTTCTATCGAAGGACGCCCCAAGGCAGGCCGGCTGTAGTTTTTTTTGCCAATACACCCGAATGTTATTTAAATGGAAATCAGGCGGCGTTCGATTGGCGTGTCTTGTACTGGTGAGACGTTTATCGCCACTTGGTTACGCGAGTTTAAAATATTTTTTAAGAGCTCGAAGAGACATTTGCAAATACGTACATAATAATATTCATGAAATAGCAATAATGGATGATCAATTACCGATCGGTGTTTCTTATTGTTCTAATTTTTCTCATCACTATCACTACATAGTATAAAACAAAGTCGCATTCTTTTGTCCGTCCCTATGTATGCATAAATCTTTAAAACTACGCAACGGATTTTGAAGCGGTTTTTTTTAATAGATAGAGTGATTCAAGGGGAAGGTTTATATGTATAACCCACCCCCGCTTTGCACGGGCGAAGCCGGGGCGGGCCACTAGTACTAAATATTATTTAGCAATAGATAGTCTGATTTCGCTGTACATTAATAAAAATAAATAACTTGTTAATGTTACTTACATAGCATGAAGCTTAAAAACTTTTTGGTCTCATTTTTCAGGGCATGATGGTGAGGTTTAACCAATAGTAAAGTAAAAACACACAAACCAAAATAACACATTGACTCAGAAGGCAGAGTACGAGTGAACCTGAGGTACAAACAAAAACAAAACACTTTTTATTGTCTATTTTGAAGTCGGTTTATTTTCATTTTTTCGATGTTTAGTGGAAATAAACGTATGCTTTGTAGAGAACTAGAATTACTAAATCGTCGACGTAATACTATTTCCGTAATTCAAGTTTTCTGGCAAACTACTGAACCAATTTTGGTAAAATTTATATGACACCCATCTGGAACCAATGCCAATGGATTTTACTACAAACACGATCATACATGAAATAATCATACAACAAAATTGAGAGACAATTTGAAGTCGGCTGAAGATATTTTTCATCCAGTTTGATACCACATAAAGTTTATAAAACGTATAAGACACACAGCTTCATCCATTACATCGACAAAACTTCGGATGTCCATAAGGTTTTTTAAATATCAAAACTGCAATACATTTTTACAAAAAAAAAAGTTTATGGTATTGCATAACACTTTTAGTATGCTAGAGTTTGTGGGAGCATATTTTTATCTAGTGGACACATTTTGGAACCAATAAAAGACAATTATAAAATACCAAACGATTACGCCCCAAGGTAAACCTAAATGATATATTGTTCACGTTTTTACTCAAATGACACACGACTCCGGCTGTAATTATTGGAACGGAGACGTGGGTGTAGTCTTCTGATTTGGAACTTGATAGCCTTACCCTGCGCAATTTTGCTGACCATAACAAAATTTTATACAAAATGTACGAGTAATCTTCAATGCTTTTAAATAAATTCAGAATAACAAAGTAAATGTACAGTCAACGAAAAGATTCAATCTGACCTGAAAATGCCTGTAATAAAAGTGGACAATTTTCTTTGTAAAATGTGTCCTTTAAACCTGCTTAAAAATTATAAAAAAAAACCACATTATTTACTCGAAATACAAAACAAAAGCAGATTAACAAGTATGTACTCGTACATGGGGTGGTCTTATCGCTAATTGCGATTACTTACAGACACTGTCCTTGGATCACGGGTTCCCGTTTCGATTCCGGGGCCGGCCAAGGGTCTTTGTGTAAACCAAAGGCATTTGCTCTGAGTCTGAGTATAATTTGTGTTCGATAATCACATGTTAGTAAACAATCCCGGAAATACCTGCTGTATTTCTTTTTGCCACATACCCGGGCCGTTGGGGACTAACCGGGGTAAGTGGGACTCTGGGGCGTGGAAAGATGGAAATTTGCGCTCCGACCCACTAAAGCCAATGACGTTCGTGAAATGCTCGCTTCAGGGCCGTAGTAGTGCCTTTTACCTAGTGCAGGATTATCGTTTGCAAAAAAAAGAACGGGTAAGACTGTGTAACCTACTGTTTCATATGATTTCATCAAGCTTTCACTTTTACATGATCAGCGACGCCTAAGTGACGCCTCTGGTGTAACAACCGTCCATAGCCGAGAGTAACTACTAACTATCAAGCCCTATGCGCTACCCAAGTGCTATAAATAGACAGTTACCAGCTCTCACTCATCAGTCTATAAATGATCCACTTCGAGCTTCCTCCAATTTAAGGTGGATGCTCCACGGTAGCCCGCGAAATTCAAATTTTCTTACGTTTTTTGCAATTTGCAGATCAGTGCTAGGTTGTATTTTGATTAAAATGTTATTCGCGGCTGTAAGACGTATGTAGATAAAGAATTATAATCATCAAAATCATCAATACAGCCGTCCAAGCTCTTATAGGTGCAAGAAAAACTTGTTCAACGTCAAAGTCATTCTTGCACCTTTATGAGCTTGGAGGGTTGTATTGATGAGTTTGATGATTAAAACTCTGTAACTACATACGTCTTACAGCCGCGAATCAAATGGTCATCATCATACAACCTAGCACTGCCCTGCAAATTGCAAAAAACGTAAGAAAATTTGAATTTCGCGGGCTACCCTGGAGCATCCACCTTAATAGTAAGAATCACCCACTGCGCTATACCTACTAGTTCGATGAGATGGGAGCACAGGGTTTTTGTGGAAACGATATAATTCCCTTCATTATCATCACCTTCTCAGGTCATAAATTACACTGCTGAGTTAGGCTTCCTCCTATTTCATGCTTACTGATACTACATACTGTGCCACGCCGGCCTGATAGATTGGCACAGTGTTTGTATCAAGTTATCCTTTTCTTGCGACCAGGTTATCTGCGTGATACGTCACTTTCTAGTACTAGTCGCCTCGTTTCGCTATCGTCATCTACGTATATCTCACAATTTGATGCGTTGGTGACATAATGTGTTCTAAATTAATCACACATTATCCCTTCGATAAATCCTGTATTTTATACAAAAGTGTGAGAGTGATATCGAAAGAAGAGTGAATGCAGGGAACATGGTGAACGGAGCTTTGCACTCCTTTATGAACAGTCACGTTTGGCTGTGCATGAGAGAGTGAAGTAAAAGTACAGTTTCTTCTGTACATGAGTAAAGTACTCATGTACAGAAGAAGCATAAAAGCAGAGTAAATGCAGTTGAGATGAGAGCGTTAAGAAGTATGATAGGAGTTAAACTGAGTGACAGGATAAGTGTGAATGAAAGTGTTGGAAGGGGAAGGCCTAGGCGGACGTTTCAAGACCAAATCAGGGACTTCTTGAAAAAAGGCCAGGTCAAGAGTACCCTAAACCGAAGAGCATGTATGAAGGGAATAATGAAAGTGGACGAAGCGAAACAAGTATGTAAGGATCGTAGCAAGTGGAAAGAAGTGGTCTCTGCCTACCCCTACGGGAAAGAGGCGTGATTATATAATAATAATAATAATAATAAGATTTTTTCATTGCTGGTTTTGAGTCATCATTTCGTCCCCAAGTTTAGAAGGGTTTAGAGACTATATTAAGTACAACAAAAGCAGACCTAGCTTCAAGGTAAACTTGACAACAAACCCAATGCTGTCTGGTCAACCTGGTATAATTAGCTAATTTCTATCTTTGAAGTTAGAACAACCAGTAGTCAACAGTGAGTCATTTATGTGCTTAGATGAATGCCTATAAAACAAATATTATTATTACGTTTAATTGTATTACAGATATATCTTTGTTTCTCGTCTAATCGTTATTTTAAGCTTCAATACCTTAGCGATAAGAAATAATGCCTACGACTCTCAGCAAGAGGCAACTGGTGATTACATCAGTCTAAGGACACGGCGCTATGGTGCTCAATGGGAGTAGAGCGGGCCGATGATGTTGAAGAACAATGTAAATGTGGCGCCCAAGTATATGGTCTGCCTGGTGGACTTTTATAACATCGTAGGTGTTACTTACCTGTCGGTGACCCTGTAAGAATAATGTTGCTGCCAGTAGAGGAAAAGAGACCTTGATAGGGTCGTGCGACCTGTGCGTAGAACAGGAACACACGTAACACCAACCAAGAGTGCTATTTCATATAAATCGATCGTTATGTAACTCCGTATACGATATCACTATCACTACATAGTATAAAACAAAGACGCTGTCTTCTGTCCGTCCCTATGTATGCTTTAATCTTTAAAACTACGCAACGGATTTTGAAGCGGTTTTTTTAAATAGATAGAGGGATTGAAGGGGAAGGTTTTTAAGTATAATACATGCATAATATTGTAGAGAAACACTGATAAATTTATAGGTTCATCATCGCACCCGTGCGAAGCCGGGGCGGGTCGCTAGTTTCATATAAATCGATCGTTATGTTACTCCGATATACAAATTAAGTCTTCAATTCTATAATCGAATTTTGCAAATAAATTGTCAGGTAGAATGCGTCTTCACGAACCTGTGGCGTCTCAAACAAGACGTGTGAGGGTATACCGCTGGGGTTTTAGTGCGTAGTCAAGTGTTCTGGAGTCCCACATAGCCGCTGACACCACCGCCGAGGGGCAAAGGTATTCATAAAGCATTTCCCCAGCAACATTAAAAAAGGCAACTCGTGGCCCTGGAACGGATAGTAGCCGTGAGATTTAGTCCCACCTAACCCAGCCAACGGTATCTGACCGTTGGCTTATCCATTATCCATGTGATATTTTCACGTAAATAAAGGAAGCTTGAATAGTGTAATTTTTTCTTATTTATTTTGCTGACTGTATATTGTTAATCTTTGTAAAGGAGGCTTCAATTCACCAAAAAGGGCTGACACGTAAAAGCAAGTATTATTTTAGGTTTATGTGAGATCTTATGCATCGAGGCATCCTTTACATTGATAGTAAAGGATTAAGATATTTTAATTTAATCATCATTGTTGTTTGATGATAAATTGAACGCTTGTTAATGAAAATAATATTTCTTTCAAAATATAATAATCTCAATCACAGTATAGACACACAAGCTACATGTACAGCAATTAAACGTAGCGGCTGAAATATATATAGGTACTTCACTAAAGTCAAGAATGAAAAATAAAGAAAACCCGTGTAAGCTGGCCCTAATGAAATTGTTAAAAGGCAAAGAAAAAGAAGAACCTATAGGTAGGTATCTACCACAGACAAGTGACATCTTAGACTTTTCAATGTCGTGTCGAGCAAATCAAGTTAGCCATAACTGGACTAAAAATGGGTTCCGTTTCAAGCATTCCTTCTCATGTGGCTAGGCTAAAATGAAAACCCATCCGCAAGAGAAGGTCTAGTGGTAAGATGTGCCGCCTTTGGATCAACGGGTCCCGGGTTCGATTCCGGGCTCGGTTAAGTGTCTTTGTCTAAACCAGAGGCACTGGCTCGGAGTCTGGGTGTCATTTCTATCTATAATATGTAAGTATTTACAAAAAAAAAATGTATATAAGTAGTTTATCATCCACCTCGTTACCATAACACAAGCATTAAGTTGCTTAGCTTGGGACGAGATGGCGTTGTGTGAAATGTCCAAGGATATTTATTATTTATTTTATTTATTAACTGGGAACGGAACTTTTTTTTTGGTGCCTGGGGTAAAATCCTTTATGGACGACGAGGGGCGTGTGGGACTGTCCTTCGCCCCCGTGAAGAGGCGGGGCATACCCACCAAACATCCCCGGGGTGTACCATCCTGCGCAGAACTGTCTCGTGGGCCCAGAAGCTGCCCCATGAAGGGAACGGAACCCTGTGCCAACCCGTTTGGCCACTAAGGGACAGTAGGCTAATTACCCTCCCTATGATGGGGGGACTGCCCCACCCAGCACTGGGTCACTTGTGGGCTGATAATGATGGACTAAAAATTGCTCTACCCTTCACGTCGCTAAAACTATGTATAGAAGCAACAGCTTTATTTGGCATGAAATCAATACTCACGAAATGTCAAAGGGCACAAAATTATATTAAAATTTGAAGAATCTTCCGCATGATCGCGCGCCGAGCCAGTTATGGCAGCGATCTATTTTACGTTCATAAAGCTCCCAGCACCCGAAATTGGCCGGCTAATTTTTTTTCAAGACCTGCGAATCTTTTGTATGTCTTTAAATTTCGTTAGCAGGGAACCTTAGTGTGGATGCGGTTTGCACAAGTTCGTATCTTATGACCTATGTGTAGGTGTATGTACAGCAGTGGACGTCTGTGTTAGATAGATAGATATAACCGAACAGAAATGTGGGTTCACTCCGTGTGGTGACGAACTTAGAATAAAATGTGTCACCACTCCATTCCATCCTAAGGGTGTCGACTTGTAAAACCCGGAAACCTAGCTGCGAGAGATGTGGAAACCTTGTTAAGAAACCATGTGCCAACCCGTCTGGCCAGCGTGGCAGAGTAGGCTGATTACCCTCCGTGTAATTGGAGGAGGCCCGAATCAGCAGTGGGTCATGTATGGTCATCAGAGTAGTAGAGTGGTACTCTGGGTATATCCCAAAATATTGAATATTGCAATTTAAAGCAATTGATAGCTTGACAAACTATTTAAATTGATATAGAAAGGCATGAAAGGCATGTCGCGGGTTTGATTCCCGCACGGAAGAAATATTTGTCCGACCTACAAGTATTTGTTCCGGGTCTGGGTGTTTTCTATGTATAATATGTTTAACACAAAAAAAATGTATATAAGTAGTTTATCATCCATCTCGTTACCATAACACAAACATTAAGTTGCTTAGCTTGGGACGAGAAAGACGAAGAGACGTTGAGTGAAATGTCCTAGGATATTTAAAAAAAAATGATTATTTTAACTATCCCTAAGTCCCTACACTGTTAAGTCCTTCAAATTTCATTAGCCTACTGTGCCACACTGACCCAGACAGTCTAGGGTTTCGTACACATTTTGTATTATATTGCGGCTAGCTTTTCGGCCTTACCATTTTCTTTTGCCGGTTGTTACTACACCCGCAGTATGGAATGGAGTGGTGATACTATGTATTCTAAATCCGTCAATACACGGCCTTCCGGATCTGTGACGATTAGTTAACTTCATAGACATCGTTTTTGAAAGGTATCTATATAATTTGTAATATTTTGTAATATTGTGTGTAATATTATGTATTTACGATACTCGTATATGTCTTTTTCTTTGTTCCAAATTCAAATTCGTTATTATGACGTGTTTAATCCAATATCAAGAATTAATTAAGTCACTGGCCAATTGATTCATATTTAAAATTAGAACGGAAGTTCTAATTGATTTCGTAAAGTATATCACCAAAGTGGACGAATTAAAAACATAACAAATAAAGTTCAAGTTTATGACGTAAATATAAAATGCGAGGTATTTGTGCTTTTTAAACAAAAATAACCGACAACCGCTGGGGTAGACGAGTTCTTGAGTGGAGACCGCGAATCGGCAAGCGTAGTGTGGGACGGCCCTCTGCTAGATGGAGCGACGATCTGCGAAAGGTTGCGGGCAGCAGCTGGATGCGTCAAGCTGAATACAGGGCGCTATGGCGCTCTTTAGGGGAGGCCTATGTCCAGCAGTGGACTAATGTGGGCTAATGATGATGATAATGAAACAAAAATACTCACATACTTATCAACGTATACAAAACCATAGAGAATTAATACCTACTACGGATAAATGAACAACTCAACCACATCCTCTTGAAGGTGTCGTAAGAGCTGACATAAGGAAATGACAAGGCCCAAAACCTGGCCACAAGAGAAGTAAAACTTGCTAACCCGTCTTGCCAGCGTGGAACATTAGGCTAATTACCCTCCCTGTGATGATAGGATGCCCGAGACTGCAGTGTTTCATTTATGCATTTTGTAACTTTTGAACTTCTGTGACTTTCCACATCATCATCAGCCCAGTTTAGTCATAGGTAAGATAGGTCTCCCATTATGAGCACCATTAGGCCAGGGGATCATCCGCTTGACACATACACTTCTGTCTCAAGCCCTAAGCAAATGGTCATCCCTCTAGCAGGCGTCATACAACTCATACACTACGCCTACCGTGTCGCTGTTTTCACACAAGAACCTTCTTTCTTTACGTCGTAGATACTCTTGGACTATTGCGCCTCAACCTACCCATTACGGCGATCCTCGATTGTCCGAACCAGGGTCACGGGACTCACTCTCCGATAGGACAGCATGTTTTGGAACGCTAAATTCTTCCTACCAAGGCGTGGTCTGCCTTATTTAGCGGCGCAAGCTCAATAACAGTTGCTGGTTGTTCTCGAAATCTTGAAAAGAAACGGAATATTTTTATTGTAGTCTCTTGCAGTTGAGCATCCTCTTAAAACCAGCACTGGCGCGGGATGACTTGCGAATAGACAGATGTACAGATGACCCAACGGAGGCTGCCGTTAGTAGATGGATGCGGTCGACGCTAGACCGTATGTGCAACAATGGTTATGTCCTTAAACGTTCCTAAAATTTCGCGACATTTCAAACATTTTGAAAAATACTACAGGTTTTTTTCACGCAACACGAAATAGGCAGATGTGACTCATTTTCATACGCATGGAATCTAGTAATCCAACAGTTAATAAACTTTTGCTGAAATCGTCAGTGTGGTGTGAAAAGTCCCTTATAGTGACGACTCCGAATGACTGCAACGGGCGCCATATCTCCTAGTCAGTCAGATTGATGCAATCCTGTCGAAAAGTATGAAGATAAATTTTCACATTTGCCTATTTCGTTATCCGCGAGAAACCATGTTGTATTTTTTTTATTTGACATCCTACGCACGTACGCTTGCAGACGACTGCAGCCAACGGCAGTTGACGGCAGCCGACTACAGCCGTCGACTGCCATCGTCTGCCCTTGGCGGAGGCGCACGTCGAGGCGGACGCAACGGCGGCTGCCGCCGGCCCGCGTCGATAGCTGCAGTTGTCTGTGCCGTTGGCGACGTGCTATTCTTGTGTATGAGCGCTTACTCTCAGTCTGTACACCTAGTCGCGGGTCTTTCCACTCTTCCCTTTCCCATTCGTGGACTCCACTCTAAGACTTTTATACCCCAACGCCCAACCTCACTTCGGACTACGTATCCTGCCCATTGCCACTTCAACTACAATCCTTCTAGTTATGTCTGTAGCTTTGGCTATCACTAACTATTAAATATATAAATATACGGTGCATTTATTTATTCAAGTGCATTTGGTAAACGCATAATATGTCTACATCCAGGTTGGCAGGCATTTGATATTAACAAGCTAATAAAACATGTAAAATATTTCTGAGTGTGCAATATCTATTTGGGTACCGTCCAAAACGCGATAACAAAGTAAAAGGTGTATTGCAAATGCAATTCTTTCAGTTGAACCACATTGAACTAACATAAAAGTTTGTCGTTCCCGCTGGACGTTTGCCAAATAAGGCGGCTGTCGCCAACATTCGCGAGCGTCAACAGTGTGCAACAAGCTTTATCAAATAATCTTATTGGACCTTTCTCCAGCGTATTAAAGTCTAAAATAAATTGCATAGTCGGATTCCAGATTTGGAACATGTTGGCCACTGTAACAATTTTATTTAAAACGAATTGAATTTGTAAATAATTACTTGTTACGAACTAATACTGCAGCAGATTTTTGTTAAGGTTTAGTAAATTGCGTACGTTTGTAATCGTCGATAATTATGTAAATGGATGTTCTACAGACATCTATCGGAATTCATTATAACTAAAACGTGTAAACTCTCTCCATCATACATCAAGCAGCGATCGATAGTTTGTCAAAGAACTTAACAAAGTACACAATAGAGGGCGCTGTTATCTTATAATACTTAAAATAAAATTACACCATATCATAACTACCATTATATCATAATACACGCATATTATAAATACATATATTAATTATAATAAATTTCTGATAAACAAGGTGAACATTTATTTATTTAATAATACTTAGAATACTAGAGCTTTTAAAAATAACAGAGCATTGAACCAAATCAAAGGCTTTCCTTAGCAATATTTTTAATATATTTTGCTGTGTATTCCACCGACAAGGTTAAAACTCGCCATTAAAATATTTTGAATAATAGAAGCTCTTCGCAGAGCACTGTGTTTTAAAAACCCATTAGTCGACCGGTGTATCTTTTTCAGCTTTTCATTTTATGAAAAAGTTGATCGACCATTTACGGTGAAATACGTACACTGCAAAAGAGAATTAAAATATACTTTGTCGGATAGTATATCATCGGCATTATTTTAATACACTGAAATTAAACACTAACGGATTTATCGCGTATATTTTAGATTATTTGATTCCCGAAGTTTCGAACCTTTTGCATTAGTCGTGCGTCTGTTTTTTTATGTCGTCTATATTATGTTCTTATTTTATGTTGGTACCGACACTTCTCTTTGTATGCCTAATGTATGCTAATCCACACTCACAGTCAAGTTTATACACATCAGCATCTTGTAGGTAGTGGGAAGAGTTCCAACATTGACGGTGGATCATCTGCAACGCCTCTGGACACCGTGAGCAATTTCTACGTGCCTTGGGAACGTTATATGTATATTAAAAAAATATGATAAGCAGTAGACTTAACTGTTTATTCGTACTTTTTAAGACAACTGCCATCATGTCTCTCCCTAGACCAAGAGTGCTGCAAAGCATTCGGAAGGTTGGGAATTAAATAATGTAAAATATACGCTATAAATCCTTTAAAAATATTTAATTCCAGTGTATATTAATCGCAAAAACCTAAGCCTTATTTTAGAAGAAAAATTGCGAAAACCACCTTACAATTAAAACTATTATTTTCGTCTTTAGTATTTAAATCTATTGATGACTATTTAATAAAAAAGGGTAATCAAAAACAAAAGGTGTAACAGTTCCACAAGGCGGAACCACACACACTCATCTCGAGCCCGTCTCAATTAAATCTCTATATATAAAAATGAATCGCTGTTCGTTAGTCTCGCTAAAACTCGAGAACGGCTGGAGCGATTTGGCTAATTTTGGTCTTGAAATATTCGTGTGAGTCCAGGGAAGGTTTAAGAGTTGAGAAAACATAGAAATATTGTAAGTAAAATAATAAATACAACAATTTTATTTTCCCATACAAACTGTTACCTGTCAAACATTTGACGTTCGTCCCGACGGTTCGCTATTTTTGGCATAATTACTTTTTTCTTTTTTAATTACATTAAATAAGGGATTGGAATCGATAAGAAAAGGCGGTATATTAATTTATTATTAATTATTCCAATTCGAATTCAATATTCATAGTTCAGACAGGACAACGTCTGTCGGGTCAGCTAGTAATAAATAAATATCCTTGGACATTTCACACAACGCCATCTCGTCCCAAGCTAAGCAACTTAATGCTTGTGTTATGGTAACGAGATGGATGATAAACTACTTATATACATTTTTTTTTTGTAAATACATACATATTATAGATAGAAATGACACCCAGACTCCGAGCCAGTGCCTCTGGTTTAGACAAAGACACTTGCCCGGCCCCGGAATCGAACCCGGGACCCATTGATCCAAAGGCGGCACATCTTACCACATATTGCCATCCCTATTGCCTGACATCTGAGGGTAGAGCCAGGCTCCTCTCCTAAAACCACTAGGATCACTAGTTTGTACTAGTTACGCGTATAATAGACAGCATGCAGAACACTCCGGGGGACTGGACTTATCACAGTTACTTGCAAATTTTCGTCTATAGGTATAGGACGTCTTTAAGGGACACCTATGTCCTAATGGACATAGGTGTCCTTTAAACCTACTCTCGTTGGCTAATGCCAACGAGAGTAGGTTGATGATGATGAACTCTCGACATAAAATATTAGTTCAATCTTTTAGAACCGCAATCAAACACACGTGTACACAGACACGTAGAGGCATCAAACTTATACCAGTTTGCGGTCCTAAAAGATTGAACTGATTGTAATATTATTTGACACGCGGTGTTTCTCAGACACGTTTAAACAAATTCGGTTCAGCCGTTTGAAGGTTCTCAAAAAACACCCGAGTTACGATTAAGTACACTGCGCCCGATATATATTATACCTACTTCCCGAATATATTTTCTTGTATTTAACCTATAATTTATGTAAAAGTTGATGGTTGTTAAATACTTAAGCCTTTTCTCTATATAATATATTATTTTCCTAGTTTAATTACTGCACTTTAAGATATAGTTAAGTTAAGCACGTAATTTGTTCGATAGAATCAAATAAGCCAATGACATAATATATTGTGAACTTAACTAATCGTTGAAATAATAAAAAAAAAACATATTCATTTCCAAATGGAAATAGACTAGCAAACATTAAAAACGATTCAAAGCCAGACATAAATTTTCTTGCCATCTAATCATAGTAATTCAACCAAGTATTACTCAGACATATCGTCCAATATCAATAACTACCCTATCGGGCGTACAATAATCGAGAGATTGACTACTAATCGAGTTAAGTCAGAAAAGATTGATGGCAACTAGTAAAATAAAAATCGTCAATTACTCGCAAGCCCCTGCCACAAAATGTACTTTATTGCCAATCAACATACAGACACTCTCGTATCGAAAATAATCGGGCCAATTTATGCCAGAAATAGTCATTGATTTAGTATAGCATATATACATACAAATAAATAAAATTGGAGTGTCTGTTTGTAATGACAAAATAACCACTTTTTACTAAATGCGTAATTTTTACAAAGCTAGTCAAAAATGCGTAAGTATTTTTGACTAGCTTTGCCCCGCCGCGTCACCTGCGAGTAACATCATACCCGTGCAAAGTCGGTACGCGCCGCTAGCGTTATATGAATATTTAAAAAAATATTTTTGGAAATAGCAAGCCTATCTTTCCTACCGAAGATCACCTCCTAAATATTCCCCATATCCGTTCAACACTAGCAACATCCTATGACCTACTGAATTAGATATTAATTTTGTTTCAAATTTAAATCCAATGAGTATAAAATTCAATAAATTCTCGGCTTCTTGAAACTCTCCCCCTAAAACTACAATCGTAAAACGCTCGTACAACTCTTGTCTGAAGTAACGTATGCTAAAAAATGCAAACAGGAAAATTTAATGGCTCGTGAAGTAAACCGGGTACGCGGGGCACCCCAGAATTGCCTTCGGTGTTCATCTCTGGAGCACTACTATATATCCAACTCGAATGTAAAAAGTGTTGCGAGATGTCTATTTTAGACTTTGTATGGTATTAGAAACCCAACAATTATTTTCAGGCACTGACAATAACGTAACAATAAAAAAACAATATGTAACTATTTCCGACTAATATCTTTAGAATTATGAACAGATAGAGGCACTTATTTTCACACGCAATCTATACATACATTTTTATTTCAATCATTTCTATAAATCCAGAGGCATTATTAGATATAACAATTACTTACTTAAAACTATTTATTACATATAACGTTTGGCCCTTGTCTAATGTATAAATGAGAATTTTTATTTTATTCTCTTGTTGAAATATATTACTGACTAGATACCATATGCTTAACGTTAAATCACTGTTTCTTTATTGCTAATGACATAGTTATTATACCAGACATGTCAATTATAAGCTAGTTAAAACTACTACACCTTTCAAACCAACTAATATTAAAGGTAGACATACACTGAACATTTTAAAAGTTGTTTGTAAAGCAACCATTACAATCGAATTAAAAATGAGAATCAGTGGTAGTCTTCCACGTCATAGGGGGCTCTTATGTGGATTTCCCCAATATTACTTACTATCGCTTATTATTCTAAGCTATTGAGTTGAACACGAAAATTGCGTTTCGTTCTGTTTATGTAAGGAAATATGAGAGTGCATGTCGTGAGAGATAAGATGGGTATAAGCACAATAAGGTAAGAAGCTGCTTGCACTCAACGTATTTACATAAATCATGTGAGAGTGCCATTATCACCATCATCACCTCCGCATATACAGGGTGATAAGTAACAAAACTCGATATAAATAGTGAAGGGACCAATCAATACAGCTATAAAAAATACCGTGTGCAAAATTTCACACAAAACACACATATTCTTTTTTTCTTAAATGTTTGCCCACTAACTGACAAGGTGACAAAGTCCATAATTAGAGAAATAACCACGAAGATTTCAATATACAATGTGAGAAATAGTTCACAAAGCTTTATATAGATTTAAGATTTCGATCTAGTTACATAAATATTCACCATCAACATTTTAGTCCTTAAATGACCCACTACTGAATCGACCCTTTTCCAAATTCATAGACGGAAGTTAGTAATTGCGACCCTTTAGTCGCCTCTTACGAGACTATCAAGACGGGTTGGTGACACTGTATTCTAAGTCCGTTACTACATGACCCTATATTATTATTTTAAGCTAGACAATTCCATCAACCTTTTGAAATGAGAACAATAATTTGAATATTCAGTCTGCTTTAAATGTCGACATTTAAAACTAGTGCTATTAAAAAGCTAATGAAAACAACTTTTTAATTTTGAGAGGAGTTCGAGAGTGCTGCGTTCTGCCAAACTTATCAAATATTGAATGCTTTTTATGTTAGCAAACTCGGTTTACAAGGTTTGCTGTTTAATATAAAACTTTTAGAAGGTAGCCGCTTAATTAAATTAATATTAAATATAATATAGATTTTTACTGCAACGTTATGTTGGTTGAATGACAACAATATATTTAAATCGTTAACCCTGTGCTAACGCTTCTGCCAAGGGGCACAGGCCTTTACAGTGGGTATTTTATGGACTACAGTTTTACAGAAATTAGCCTACTGTGCCACGCCGAGCAGCCGAGCCGTCACCGGGAGTGTATCAAAATTTCCTCTAGGCTTAAAATCGCCTCTTACAAAACCCTCAGTATAGTATAGACTCATATTAACTATAACTACATAGTATAAAACAAAGTCGCTGTCGTCTGTCCGTCCATATGTATGCTTAAATCTTTAAAACTACGCAACGGATTTTGATACGGTTTTTTTTAATAGATAGAGTGATTCAAGAGGAACGTTTATATGTATAACCCACCCCCGCTTTGCACGGGCGAAGCCGGGACGGGCCACTAGTGAAATTATAAAGTGGGTAATAAAAATCCTATATCCATTTAAAATAAGGCCAAAGAGCTAATCAAAAGAAGTAGTACTATATCGTAACTGTTTTTCGATCTTGAAGTATGAGAAATCTATGGTCTCCTATAGTTACCAGGTTTTTATTATAAGATATGAGTTCCACTGGAAACAAACTAACAACCATTGTTATTGGTGTAACTGGTATAAATTTTATTAATATGTTGACAATTTGTAAGTGTCCATTGTGTCCTATGCAAAATAAATGATTTGACTTTGAATTTGAAGTTGACAGTTTTTTTACTTTTTACTTAACGACTTTATTACACAAGATTTCTAATCCGGGTCCCTTAATGTTTCTTGTGACCAAAATTGAAAAAAGTAGTTAGCTTTATTTTTTCTGAAATTTGGTATACTACTCAGCCCATAAATGACCCAATGCTGAGTCGGGCCTCCTCCGATCACAGTGAGGGTAATTAGCCTACGGGTCCACGCTGGCCAGATGGGTTGGCACAGGGTTTTTCATATTTTTCTTCTCTTGCAGGTAGGTTTTCGGCCTTGTCATTTCCTTTTGTCGGCTCTTATGACACTCAGTATGAGATGGGATGGTGACACTATGTATTCTAAATCCGTCACCACACGGAGAGATTTTGTGTATATGTTACTAAATCCGTCATCGCACCGTATCCATTACTCTGGGGCCACCGTTTCGAGTCTTCTTTCTAAGGTCTCCTATAACAAAAACGTTAATAAACTAAGTAATTAACGCACCAGCAGGGTCCGGCCACTTCTGTCTGACATGCCTGTAACGAGTGTCACTTTAGTATTTAATTAAACGAAACGCAAAGAGAAACTGAGAAGGTACAAGCTGGTGTTTCCAACTCGTTACAACTTTTAGGTAAACCCACCGACTTTCTGACAATAGTTAAGTGCTACCATTTCCCATCATTAATCTTTAAGTAATTTAGCCTATTACGATGTTGTACTCGTATTTATATTAATTTTCTGATTTTCAATTGACAAATACCATTAGGGTCTTTGTCAATTGAAACTTAGGGATATTAAAGATTACTCTTATGTACCGAAGAGTTTTTAGAGATTATGAACGTAAAATATAAAAACGTAAAATATAAAAAAAAAATATTAACTAAATTTTTTTTCTATTTTGTTTTATTTCGTATTTTTAAGGAAATATCAAAAAAGTTAGTTGACATCACAGGAGACCGAAGAGCTGGCAGCTACCTCGGACAAAGAATTAGGTCTCAGTCTAGCTATTCAAAGGGGGAGCCAAAAGGGACTCCCTTTAATAATATATTTTAGTTATTTATTATATTATATATTTTAAGTTTTTTAGTTTTAGGTTTATTGTTCTAGTATATTTTTTTTGTATAAAATAAATGTAAAAATCACGTACCATGGTTCTTTTACTTAAATACATAGTGATGATGATGACTGCTTGCTGGAAACCTAAATAATTTTAACTTTGAGGAGAGCTGGCAACATCGGTACGGGGTAATTTGTCAAAATTAATTAAAAAGAAAGCGAGAACCAAAGAATTACGAACAGTTAAACGAAACGTAAAACTAAAGAATGCCTTTTTTCTTTTTTTTTTCTTTCTATATCCTCATGGATCGCTGACTAGCTGGGGCATGTTGGACTGCAGGACGCAGAAAGGTAGTAATTAGCGCCCCAACCTATCCACTAAATCCACGGCGTTGGGGGCCTTAGCTGGCCTCGATTAATGGAGCCCCGAGCTACAAAGCGGGTTTCTACTATAGAATGCCTAGTACTTTATTTATTGGGAAGGCATTGTAATTCTAAGAATTTCACAAACATCAAATTCAAGTATCTAGTTTGTGACACTAGGTATTTCAAGCTTAATTATATTAGTTAATTCTAGTCGGCTACCTTTTTCTAAGTCATTTAACTCAGAGTGCTCTGCATAAAATTAAAGAAGGTTGTGCATAATTCAGTACAATTCTCAAAAGTAAAATGAAATAGATTTGAAAATAAATTCTTTAGTTAAATAAATCTACTTAATCGGTTTTCTTGATTGATAAATATTTCGAGAATGTATATGGAGAATTTAAAGTGAACTTTTATTAAAAGTCAAAGTTATTTCCATTCTAACAATTTATACCTTACAACCTTGCTAATAACTTACGTAAAAATAAATCAGATCAGATTTATTCCACCCTTTCACGACCACACATCCTTTAACTTTGCCTTTACAAAAGAAACAATCTCTTGGAGTTGTGGCAATTCCGAGCCTTTGCATACAAAGGATAGGAATGTCGGTTGTGATTGAATTACGGCAACAATTCTGACCTGCTCTGGTCGTAGATTTTGCTCAGTGTCTATAATTAAATGGCGAATGTTTGGTAGAGGATTGTTGACGCTTGTCGGGTCATGGAGTTGGAAAAGCCTTTCTATGTGAAATAGAGATGCTTATGATGCTAAATTTATGTATTTTTATGCATAACTAAAAACAAATATTAGCATTCTGCACTCCTTCTGTATATAAACTATAAGTGTGGGAAATTTAATACTTTTCCGTTCGCGTAATTTTCGTAAAAAGGGGAGCAACGTTTTGCTTCACCAACGTTTTCTAAATAATATAATATATAACTATTTAAATATTAATTTAAATAGTTATATATTATATTATTTAGAAAACGTTGGTGATACTTTGTATCCTGAAACTCATTAGGTATCTGTACAAAGAGACTTAAAATATGCAGCGCGAAGACTCCTATCGAAATTTAGTTCAAAATGTCCATGAAAAGAATGTTCTTCACATTTTAGAAAATAACTCAAATGGGTAAAAATGAATTTTACACATCGCATCATACAAAGAGTAGGAGACTACAAATTTATGTTTCCTCCAAAATGAAAATCCTGAATTGGTGTTAGACAAAAAATGTTTGACAAAAGGGTAGCGAAGTCGTCAGCAATGTGTCGACCCGGAGCCAATTGAATTTCAAAGCCGACAAGCTACCACAAAATGTATGCAAAGAATAAATCTGAAAATTTGTAGATCAAGGCATAAAAGAGAAGTGGCGCCGACGCGTCGACTCAAAGGAATTTCTAAATTTCACGGCTTCCGGCTCGCCTGTTTGTATTTATGTGAAGGCGGTGTAAGAAATGACAAACGACTGTAGGGAAATAACGAAAACTGTGGTCGCCAGTGTCGGCCGCCTAATACAAAGGGGTTGTATAAAAAGGGGTGGGATTATGGGTGAAGCAAAATGTGCTTCATGTTTTTTGGTCCGATTGCGAAACTGGTGGTAAAGATTTTTCCTTTTTAACATTTAAAAAGTTAATGGAAATTTAAAAAGTTAATGAATTTATTTCTAACAGACTGCCAGTACACAATTTTAGCGTTATCTAGAAATTTTCTGAGATATTGTGTCCTTTTATTGGCCATTTTACTTTTGCAATAAATCACAATTATATGGGTGATAGCAATAAGAATGTTCATGAACGTTATGAACAAAATGAAATGAAATATGAATCTTAATAATTTCAAATAGAATTTTGCGTGCTACTGCTATGGGAATGACACTTCTCATTTTATATTAAGGTGAATGTTCCAGGGTAGCCCGCGAAATTCAAATTTTCTCACGTTTTTTGCTATTTGCAGGCCAGTACTAGGTTGTATGATGATGAACATTTGATTCGCGGCTGTAAGACGTATGTAGTTACAGAGTTATAATCATCAAACTCATCAATACAACCCTCCAAGATCATAAAGGTGCAAGAATGACTTTGAGCTTGAAAAAGTTTTTCTTGCACCTTTATGAGCTTGGACGGTTGTATTGATGATTTTGATGATTGTAATTCTATAACTACACACATCTTACAGCCGCGAATAACATTTTAATCACATACAACCTAGCACTGACCTGCAAATTGCAAAAAACGTAAGAAAATTTGAATTTCGCGGGCTACCCTGGAACTTTCACCTTAATAAACTGTCATTCCGTTCAGTCAGCGTTAATATTATTTTTACCTAACTCTTCTTTCAAAGCAGATTGCAGACGACTAAGGAGTGAAACTTCCCGCCGAGGTCAGTTTTTCTATTACTACTACTACTTTTCAACCCATAAATGACCTGGTGCTGAGTCGGGCCTCCTCCAATTATATGGAGGATGCTGTGCTACCCCCTCTGCCACGCTGGCCAGACGGGTTAGCACAGGGTTTAGTATCAAGTTTTCCTTCTCTTGCGGCTAGGTTGTGCCTTGTCATGTCCTTTTGTCGGCTTTTACGACAGCCTTAGGATCGAATCGGGCTGTGACACTATATCACATTGTTTTAAGAGAGCAGAAGATGCCTAATTAAATTTACTTTTAAAGACAATTGTCATCTAGTATTTACCGTGACTACAAGCATTATGAAACGCATCACCATAATTTTAGTCAGACCATATATTACCTACTTCTGAGTCGGGCCTCCTCCAACTTCATGGAGGAAAATTAGCCTTCTTCGTAACGCTGGCAAGACAGGTTGGAACAGGGTTTGTATCAAGGTTTCCTTTTCTGTCTCTTGCGTTCCTTTCTTTTTGTGTTTGATAGTATTGATGACATTGTGCATTGCAGGAAATGATTTCTTGACGGTTCTGATCGTATTATTTTATTTAAATTAATTAGGATAAGATTAATTTATTATTTAATTAATATTTTTTAAATCAATTAATTAGGACAAGGCCGATAATTTAAAACGATTAGAACCGTCAACAAATAATTTCCTGTAATGTGCAAAGATCGTGAATTCATCATCATTTCATCATAATTATTTCAGCCAAAAGACGTCCATTGCTGGGCATAGGCCTCCCCCAAGGATCTCCACAAAGGCTGCTCCTGGGCCGCCTGCATTCATTGCTTTCCGGCCACCTTAACCAGGTCTTCGGTCCACCGTGTGGGAGGCCTACCAGCACTGCGCCTTCCGGAACGCGGTCGCCACTTGAGGACTTTTCTGCCCCATCGGGCGTCGGTCCTGCGAGCTATGTATCCTGCCCACTGACACTTACACTGGTGTCCCTGCGTATCTCCTCATTTCTGATTCGATCTCGCAGGGAAACTCCGCGCATGGCCTTCTCCATTGGGTCCCTTTGGGTGACTTTGAGCCTTCTGATGGAGCCCATGAAAGCCCGTGAAAATCTAAGACATCATTATCTACATTGTGTATTCTTAATTCGTCACCACACAAAATTGTCTACCCGCATCCAATAATATGGCTATGTACTAAATTGTATATCAGTTACTAGCGACCCGCCCCGGCTTCGCACGGGTGCAATTATATTATACCTATAAACCTTCCTCTTGAATTACTCTATCTATTAAAAAAAACCGCTTCAAAATCCATTGCGTAGTTTTAAAGATTTATGCATACATAGGGACGGACAGAAAAATGCGACTTTGTTTTATACTATGTAGTGATGATATAGTAAACCGAATTGTCGTTAGTTAAAGATAAATTAATAAGCAAAAACACTTACTTCAATGCTGTTTCATTATGAGCGTTCAAATGGAGCTAGATTCCCAGTTTTATACAAGGGAAAGTAACTACTATTGAGTTGGAATATAAAATGGTAATTGCAAAAGCAATAAACATTTATATTCTAAGTACCGTACCTTACTTAGGAGCCTGCGTGATCTCATTCCTACTTAAACACTTTTATTGTAGTGTAGCGAAATAAAACAAACATAGCCGGCCCTTCCCGCCCTAGACGCGGCAATAAAACATCGGCAAATTGCTACTTTCCCCAAACCATGGTCCTGTGAACGCAACTGACTGCGCACGTGACAAAAGTTAACTAGTCACCAAGTAGTTATCACACTTTAACGATTAGCAAAATAAAGCATATTGGCAGCTGTTCTTCTTTGCCTATTCCCTAATTTCATTGATTTCGGCACCAGTAGCTTACTACATGGAGGTTTTTTTTATAAACGACTTGACCCTAGGGTTGCTTCGACAGGCCACGGAGCATGCTCCCGTAATCCCGTAATGGGAGTGAATCCCGTGGCCCTGGCTTGGGCAGTCGAGGATCGCCGTCGGTTTTAGTGGGTAGGTCGGGGCGCAATTCACCATCTTTACGCGCCCCGGAGTCCCACATACCCCGGCCAGTTCCCAACGGCCGGGTATCCATGAGGATCTCCGACGTAAAAAAAAAAAAAATGGGTTGTGTCGACAGGGTCTAAGATTGAGCAGGCAAGGGAATACCCTGTCGGACACCGGCTCTCACATACACACGACGATACACAGTAAAAATGCTTGTCTCCGGACTTAGATAGGATAGATAGGTAGCTAGCCGGGCGGACCATTAGATCCTACAACCAAGCAATATCAATTCATGTGTGGTCACCAGTGGCTTATTACCAGTTACATGGAGCAATTACCGTAAGCCCTACTCCACCCATCTAGTGGGACAGATGGTAAGTTTTTGGCACAAACATCGACTACCATAGATGGTAGAATTACAGCCAGGACCAGTTGTTGAGATTTAGTATTATTACTATCGATTACATGCTTTTAAAAAATTAAATTAAAAATTTAAATAAACCCCTGACACAATAACCTTTAAAAAGTAAAAAATAAAAATAAATACTTCGCGTTGGGGGACCAGACGTCAGGTAGTAAATAAGTGGGAGTGGTCCCCCAACGCAAAGTATTTATTTTTTATCGGGGGTTTATTAAAATTTTTAATTTAATTTTATTTTATACTTTTTATAGGTACATACTTATTATAATGTAGATTTTGTTAAATTGCACGTGATGTGCTTTCATTTGAGACCCCACTCGATTATATTTGCAGACATTCGGTTATTCTTCCCCACTTTCACCCCTCATAACTTTTAAACGGCTCACCCGATTTTCATCAAACATGTCTAAGAACACTCTTTTCTAACTCACCTTTCATACAAAAAAAACTTTATTGAAATCGCTTCATCCGTTCGCGAGCTACGGTGCCACAGACAGACAGACAGACAGACCGACAGACAGACAGACAGACACGTGAAACTTATAACACCCCTCTTTTTGCGTCGGGGGTTAAAAACCTTATTCTACAATTGATTTGGTTGAGTTTTACAATTCATTTACAAGAAACTATTGTAAGTTTGGTTATATTATGTATCGCGGGGGCAGTTTACAAACATGAAATTCACGAATACAAATGACTCTGAGCAAGTGCCTCTGGTATACACAAAGTAACTTGCCCAGCCCCGGAATCGAACCCGGAACCCCGTGGTCCAAAGGCGGCGCATCCAATCCCTACACCACCAAGGCAGTCATTAATGTGATGTGTTCATCATGATATTGTAATTGTGTCCATGAAATATGTTAATAAGTCTTATGTATATTTTCTTTAACATACCAATACCACTGTTAACGCAATCGATCTGCAAGTTAAGTAACGTCTGACTACTGGATGTAAGATAGGTTCATCATTTGTAATATCTGACTTCCTCCATGCCTCGGAGGGTGCGTTATGCCGATGATTCCGACTGCTATTCTACCATCTATCGCAGTCCTGATAGTTAGTATAGTCGCGAAAAATGATAGTTCGTCTAACCCAATATATACCGACTGTCCCACTAGATGGGTGGCGAAAGGTATCTGACAATTGCGTGTAAATACTGGTAGTAAGCAACATCAGCTTAGACTAGTGCCGAAATTTCCGTCGGACTCCCCAATCATCCCCTGGTGCACCGTCCCACTGGCTGCCTCGTGAATTCCGACTGTGTCTCCACGGGATCTCTAAACACATAGAAAATTAACCAAACCAAATAACAAATTGTCCCGTAAATAAACTAAACCAGTCGCTAAGTGAAAGTCATAAACAAATTAAAACCAACCTAACATAATGTTCGAATATCTATTTAAAAAGTTTACATGCAATAAAACTTAAAAATATGTTGAACTTTAAAACGGATAGTGTAGGTTCTAATTTACAACTACACATTTTCACTGGTTCTTACAGAACTGGTCTCCCCTCTCAATGACTTATTATTTATGTATTTTTGATCATCATTTTCCATTTCAAAACCACACAAAGATCGCCGCTGCGATCCAATCCATTCGCGTGAGAAAATACAGTTCAAAGAACAAATTTGAAATTAATTTAAGCTGGTGTTAATATCATTCGTACACGTACCGGTGGAAATAATGGCCCACCTGTTCCATTGTTAATTGTTTATGCAATTAAAGATTATACAAATATACTCATTGCTAAACATTAACTTTTAGCGCTACATGTGTTTAATAACGTATCTTAGTCTAAAATGTCTAAATAGCAGGTTTTAAATAGATTACCCGTGGAGATACATTTGGGACCCACGAGGCAGGGACGGTGCACCGGAGGGATGTTTAGTGGGTATGGAGACGCCGTCCAATTCACTGATTGTCCGACCAGAGTCCCACGCACCCCACACTGGCATTTCCCCAGGCTGGTGTGAATAGTGAAGTCCACAAAAGATTTAACCCCCAGCAAAAAAATTAAGTTAAATATATTGTAAGTCTCCTTGTGGTGTTGTGACGGATTTAGAATAAATAGTGTCACCATCCCATACCATTCTGAGGGCGTCGTAAGAGCCGACAATAGGAAAACCTAGAAGGACAACTTAAAACGAAACCCTGTACCAACCCGTACTCAATATACATAATTGGAAAAGGCCCGACTCAATAGTGGGTCGTTTATGGGTTGAGGAGTAAATAGATTATAACTGGTAAAATAATTTGAAAACAATAATGAACCTGCCATCTAGACGGTGCTAAATGCACGTTTGATTATCGTTGTTATTTATAAATGTATTTAACAGCGCAACATTCTCGTTGCTTTTATATTTACTAACAGCGGACTTAAAAATTTGGTTCTATATATGTTTTAGATATAGGTAATATTACCGCAAAACTCCGTCATTTGTATATCGAATCATTTTTGTATTGGTTTTACATAGGACCTATATAAATGTTCTCAAAATTGGTTCAGTAATTGCTATTTCGACGATTTTATTATTCGACTATTTTACAAAGCATACGTTTGACATGGGCTATTATATGGACAAATACTAAAAATTGAATAGTAATAAATGTTTAACAATACAGGTAAATGACCTCGAAATATAGAATAAAAACGAACAGTACACAACCATGTTAAGTGTAGCAGTAGCTTTTAATAAATTTCAAAAGCATCTTACAGGCAAATTTGCTTTTAAAAAATATACCATAATAACCTTGCCAGCTCTGAGAACCACTAGTGGTCGGTCAACCGAGAAACATTTAGTTACGAGAATCAGCTGTCAGCTATTAATTTAGTTTTCACACTACCTACTTGACTGCCTTGTTGGTCAAGGTCGATTCCAGGGTCGTGCAAGTGTGTAAACCTGAGGCAGAAAAACATAATTTTGACGAGATCAAATGTTAATATGATGGTCACCCATCCAACAACCAGCAGAGCCAGACATTGTTTAACCTGCAGATCAATACCATCGCTGCTAATAGGCTACTAAATAACGGGACAACGATGCACGTAAATTATATGTAGGTATATTAAAGTTTTAAATACTTACAAATAAAATAAAATAGGCCTCCTAAACATCGAGAAATATCTTGTTTGTATCAATATGTATCAAATTGTTAGAAGATGTGCTATTTTACCTGTCACGCAGTGTACTAAGACTCGTTTCGCTGTCGGCTCTTTGCATTTCAATAAATCAGTAGAGATGACGCCGAGCGCGTTAAGCAGTCATCGTCTCTCTGGGTGGTCGGCAAGCAGACGCCTTTACGCCTATTTCACGCGGAGATGTACTACAAATAAAATGAAAGTATCGCTTCAACATGGAAACGGGTAAACAGAAAATGTATTTGACTGGCTGTGGCAAATAATTGGTGGGTAATATACATAAACATTTTACTAAAGCATAATAACAGAACATAATTATACCTCGGCCAACTGATGTCTCCAAAGGACAACGAAAACAAAGAAATGGAAAGAAGAGAACAAATGGCTGGAAAAAATACTGGGGCTTAAAAGAAGTAACGAAAGACAAGAACCTACACATCTCAACAAAAAGCAAATTAGTAAACTAGTCACACAATGGTACCCAAGAGATGGAAAGAGAAAGAAAGGAAGACCACAAAGAAGGTGGGACGTTGACATTAAACAAGTCACGGGAACAACTTGGGGTAGAGTGGCCATAGGAAGGTCAGAATGGAAAATATTGGAGGAGGCCTTTGCCACATGGCAAACGGACACGCAGAAGTGGAACAAACGGATAAACTACGAACATTAAAAACAATGGCATTTCCGAATGAAGGCTAATGATGAATGATGATAATAACACTGAGCATTAATTAAATTAATTAACATAACAATATATCGTAACATTTTTTCCCCAAGAGGGACTACTTACGTATTTGTAAATCCTAGAGCTTGGATCGATCAATGAACGTTTGTTACTCAATCATGTCAAAGCGGTATAACAGAATAAGAAAAAAATGGCACAGACATAGAGTATATTGAAATAGCATCATCATTTTGGAGAAGGGAAATTTAGCCTACAATATATTTTAATATTTAATAGAAATTAATAATTATGACTTAATGTATTAACTAAGCTATGCTACATTGCAATAATAAATAAGTAGTGTTTTGGTCGGCAGAAGCTCGTATTATTATGAAACTGTTGCTACACTTACATTTTAATCACAGCGCTCATTTTGCTGTATAAAAAACACTGTTAGTTATTTCACCAATTCAGTTAGTTGAAGATTTTCTTATAACAGTCTTATTAATAACACAAACACTGCGAGAAATTTATTTCACGCTACCTTAAACCTTACTTCAGTATCAGCAAGTTTTGCAAGAGCTAATAAAACTAAAATGAATTACAGTTTCTCGCAAAATCTTTAGCGAGATTTCCTTCGCGTTTATAACTAAGCCGATATCACGAGTCTAATTTATAAACGCGTTTTTTCGTTTAATATATTCTGTGATAGTATTTATAAAAATATTTATATAAAACATGGGAACTTACCCATCGTATGATTATGTTTTTTACTGTGCAACTTTCAGTTATATAAATTAGGCATGGTTATACCTTTAGGTAACTAACCTATATGTGTGAAGGCAAAAGCAGAACACATTGTGGCGGGTTTTAGTGGTTACACCATTTACAAGTTACCATCTCCTCGAGAGAGGGACTCCCATTTACATTTAAAATGTTAACGCCGCTTTAATAAAAAAATTTGGTTCTTTAAAGGGGTAGCCTTCTCTAGCATTTTCCCATCGTAAGGTTGCCTGGAAGAGATAAATAAATATCCTTGGACATTTCACACAACGCCATCTCGTCCCAAGCTAAGCAACTTAATGCTTGTCCTATGGTAACGAGATGGATGATAAACTACTTATATACATTGTTTTTTGTAAATACATACATATTACCTATAGATAGAGATGACACCCAGACTCCGAGCCAGTGCCTCTGGTTTAGACAAAGACACTTGCCCGACCCCGGAATCGAACCCGGGACCCGTTGATCCAAAGGCGGCACATCTAACCACTAGACAAATTGCTTGTCATGAATGAAGTTTATTTATTTATTTATTTATTCAGCATACCAACAACGTATCACAATTCATATCTTAGAATATAAAAGAACATAATTTATTCGTGCTCTGTGATAGCGTTGATATAAGTTGATTAAAAAGGATTAAAAAACCGCTTAGAAATACAGAATGCCCTCATACAACGCGCTGTAGGCAAGAGTACCGCTATTTGAAGCAAGTGTATCATAATATATTTTCTTTACATAGTATAAAACGAAGTCGCTGTCGTCTGTCCGTCCCGTCCCTATGTATGCTTACATCTTTAAAACTACGCAACGGATTTTGATACGGTTTTTTTTAATGGATAGAGTGATTCAAGAGGAAGGTTTATATGTATAACCCACCCCCGCTTTACACGGGCGAAGCCGGGGCGGGCCACTAGTGACAAATAAAACAATGTGAAAAATTCGAATTGGCACATTATCAAATCAAAACAAAAATAAATTTATTCAAGTTTGCTCATAACAGAGCTCTTTTTATATGTCAAAAAAACTCACATTATTTTTTTACCATTTACGACCGATTCAGAAGACTGCTCCACGAAGAAGAGCTGGCGCTGTAGTAACGTCTTATAAATCGCCATTTTTGTAAACAAGCACAGATAATGTACACGCGATAAAACCTTTCTAAAGTGTTTTATTTCATTGTGTAAAAATCGCGAAAACTTGACGTGTTGTCTGAACACCGATAAGACTGATTGTGAGAGCAAACCCACGCAATAGTCAATCAAATATCAGATATCAATCCGAAACCACATGGATCAATATACAAGACTGTTAAATGTATGAATATTTAGTCCTGTTTTCAAATTGTGTACGATTCCATCAAAACTCAAGCTTGCGCAAGATTAAAAGCGGCTAAAATTCTCGTTTCCGTCTGGTTACCGGTACTCGCCAGTTCATTCTGTAGTTGCAAATTTTTAATTTCTCTCTTTACACTGAATTTTAAATAACGAGTAACTTATAGGAATAATTGGGGCGTGATTTTAATATGTTGCAGGTGTAAAATTACGGCTAAGTTTTGTTTATACATAACAGTTTTTTTTCTTAATGACTACTTACTCGCTGTATTGTATGGCGTGTGGTGACGGATTTTGAATACAACATGTCTTCAACTCATACCACCCTGAGGCTGTCGTAAGAGGTGACTAAAGAAACGTAAGAAACCAAAACTTGACCCAAACAGTAAGTCAACCCGTCTTGTCAGCGTGACACAGTAGACTGATTTCCCTTCATGAAATTGGAGGAGGCCTGACCCAGTAGTGGGTCATTTATGGGCTGAGATGATGATAATGATGACTATACGTGATCAGAAGGCACCATTGTATTGTTTTCTTGAATAAAGGAAATATTACTTACCTTTATATAATAATCTATTTATAAACAAAAATAAACCTTATTCTTGATGATTTAAAGAACATTACTGAAACAAATAAAGTAGGTCAAAAATAAAATAAGCGAATGTTACGTGTAAAAGAAAACAATACTAAAAACAGCAAGCATAATAACATTAAAAATGAAATGAGCAAACAGGAGCACAACAGTTTTAAACAATTTGCCGAGGTGCCAGTTGGAACTGCTAAGTGAATTTGAAAATGTTGTTTCAAACGCAACATCAGAAAAGAGTTGCCGTTTAAAAAAATATTCGAAACAGGCATATTTTTTCAGTGTTATTATTAACCTCATGGCAGACGAAAATGGCCAGTAAAGTGAAAACGTAAGATAGCGGAGAGACGTTGATAATATGTCTGGTAATACCATTAGTTTTATAGCCATCTCTATCCATTATAATTAAATTAATTTTATGTGTAGATTTATTTCATTAAAAAGGCCACTTTGAATACTTCGGAAGCATAAGTAAAACACTTATGCTTTCGAAGTATTACTGTAGTAAAATAAACTATCTACTTACCCATTTTCACAAATAGCTCTACTTCATTTATTGTGCATAATAAAACCAAAGGAAGCAATCAAATTATTCAAGAGCAAATCAGAAAAAATACAGTAAAAATACTAACAGTAGATGCTTAATATTTTCAAATTGTTTTTATTTTAGTCAACTCGTAAGTCTTGTGCTATTCACACTTTAATCACTAACAAGGTAAACAAATAGACAAAAAAATACAGAACAATTCGGCAAAGAATTAAAACGACGATGGCAACATTGCCTTAAAGGGGTACACCGAATTGAGTCAAACAAACGCAACTCATTGACGAGATCCTATCGCACAGAGTTTAAGAGCAATTTTTCTCTTAAAGCCAAACAAATGAGGCGCCATTAGATGGAGTGAGAGCGCTTAATCTATTTCTGACGAGTTCAGTGACGCCGACAAAGACAAATCGTCGCTGGCCTACCCACACGGCGCAAAGGAGTCCCACTTCTGTTTCAATTCCACTTTTATTTGCGGATTAACTTGTTATTAGTCATTGTTGGGAGACCAAGCCAGCAGAGCCTTATGAATGGCCCAATTATTTAAGACTCAGTATCGTCGCGCGTCATACTGAAATTAACATTTGAATGTGGAAATGGAAACCATTTTGTTTTTGTTCTAACTGAATTAAGTTGCAGTATTTTACGTTTTACTTTCAAGTCCGTTATTTTATTTTGTGGGTGAAACTCTATTTATGTGTTTATACGACAAAAATATAAATAACTAAAACTATAAAAATGGTATTTGCACCAGATCGCTGTCACCGGGTAAGATGCCAAGAAGGCTAGTGGCATTGCCACGTTGTGTTGCAATGCTAATTCGCTGAGCGAAATAATAACCAGCCTCCTGGTCACCGGTTGAAGTTAACTGACACCTGTGTAAAATTATTAGAATTGCGTACCCCACGGACCAAAAGTTTCCAGCCCAAGCGGCACAAACATGTTATAAAATGCGTATGTTAATGTCTTTTTACAAATTTATGGTATAAGTAAGTTTCGACAAATAAACAATGACAACAAACGTGCTAAGCTAATTTATAAAAATCTCATGGCGGTATTTGCCGTCAAACTCCCCAGAAACAGCTTGCCCGATTTTTCTGGTTTTTCTTTGTAATTTTTGATCGGTCATAAGATATTTTTACGGCACAACATCGTTTGTCGAGACAGCTTGTTTCTTAAAAAAAACGAAAATGCCAAAACTGCTGAAAACTTTAATCAAATTGACGATCACGACACTTGCCGAAGTTTTGAGACATCATCATCATCATTTTAGCCAAAATACGTACACTGCTGGACATAGGCCTCCCCCAAGGATTTCCACAAAGGCTGGTCGGTCCTGCGAGCTATGTGCCCTGCCAACTGCCACTTAAGTTTGGCAATCCGGTGGGCTACGTCGGTGACCCTGGTTTGCCTGCGTATCTCCTGATTTCTGATTCGATCTCGCAGGAAAACTCCGAGCATAGCCCAAAAGTATTATTATTGAGACATAAGTATTATTATTTATGTTCGTGAATTACATGTCTGTAAACTGCCCCAGCGATACAGGTTATACCTAGTGCAGGGGATTCGGTTTTTTTTTTCTGTTTTAGAGGTACAGTTCCCCAGATTGCAAGAATATGAGCTATACAATTTGTAATAAAAACCCCAAAGGCATAACGAAACTGGTGGTAAAATTTCAAGTTTAAAATATGTAACATTTCTTTTATGTACCTATTACAACTCTATGTAATAAGTTTTGATTTGATTTAAAAGGGTGGATAGTACTAAAAGGTAATGTGTGCGGAATTTCAGGCAATGAACTTCTTTTCTCACAATTTAAGTCACCAGCTTCTGTAGTAATTGCCAAGACATGAGTAATAAGCACAGTAAACAAGTCTTTAAATATGCTCGCGTGATAATAATTTCGATAATAGCTATCGATAATATATAATAGGTTGGTTCTTCTTACGATAGAATAGTTGAAGATAGAAAACACATTCAAAATACATAATTGTTTCTTTGATTAGCTCTACGCCCTTACCTCGGATTGCTACCGGTCTTGCGTTCTTTTTAAAAGATGTCACGTATCAACTTGATTTCTCTTCGTATATCTTTAGAACACAATAAATTCTCTCTATTGAATGTCTTTAGTAGTTCTTAGGTCTGTCTGGAACGTTGGGATTTAAATAAAAGAACACGACATGAACCGCCAAGAAATTAATTTCTTATTACCATGTACCTATTTCTTAATCTTACTATTCCGTGTGGTGACGGATTTAGAATACATAGTGTCACCATCCTATTCCATCCTGAGGGTGTCGTAAGAGCCGTCAAAAGGAAATAACTAACTTGGGAAAACTTGGGAAAACTTGATACGAAACCCTGTGCCAACCCGTCTGGCCAGCATGTACACATATGCCAATTGCCTTCCATGTACCCAGAGGAGGCCCGACTCAGCAGTGGGCCATTTATTGGCTGAGTTTTGGTAGTCATCATCATCACCATTATCATTTCAGCCAAAAGACGTCCACTGCTGGACATAGGCCGCCCCCAATCTTACTAAACCTTACTCCAGGGTGATTGGCACTATATTAAGGGATTTGTAATGTTTTATTCATATTGTGTCCTGTTATTAATACGCGCCACATATGATATAACTTTTTCTTTTATTTAAAAAACGCTAAGTGATAATCATAAACATCATAATTGTCATAAAAAGTGCCCGCTTGTTTAACACGTGTACGTCTTTAGTAAGTCATGTAGCGCAAGTATTAATACACTGACAACATATTTATGCCCTCCCCCGACAGATATAATGGTGTCTATAAATTTGATACGATTAAATAACCTCTTAAAGTGACATTGAAATATTAGTCAAAAATGCTATGCAGTCATAAAATCGGTCGGAATGATCGAGAAGCTTCACTGTAACGTAAAATTGTGTTAAGTGTTGTCTGCAGGACGCAGATGTAGTACAGTATTCAGTTTCTAATTTAGGATATATTTTGTATTTTAACATGAGATTTTATTACATTGTGGATTTGTATAAATACATAAATACATTTACAATGAATTTATAATCACTATCACTACATAGTATAAAACGAAGTCGCTGTCGTCTGTCCGTCCATATGTATGCTTAAATCTTTAAAACTACGCAACGGATTTTGAAACGGTTTTCTTTAATAGATAGAGTGATTCAAGAGGATGGTTAATATGTACATCCATAATATTGTAGAGAAACACTGATAAAGTTAGAGGTTCATCATTGCACCCGCATGAAGCCGGGGCGGGTCGCTAGTATCTAATAATCCTAAAATCAAACATTTAGTTACCGTTCGCTCTATTATTGACCAGCTCACAAAATCCTACGGTCTGGTGAATCTAAATTATTGGCGAGTAAATTTCAAATCCCAACAAACGTTATTGTTTAAAATTAATCGCTCGTTAACCCGTATCGGACCCATTAGCATGTTTTAGAACAGGACAGATTTACACCAACTTTTTGTCTGTTCTTATTAGAATTGTATCATGCAGAATACAAATGAAATGTCAAGCTAAATTTGAGCTTTAAACACGGAGTAATAAAGTGTAGAATATTGTTAAGGATGATTCAAACAGTGACAAGTCAACATAAATATAGAAGAGGGAAGGGACGTGTATTTCAGAAACGACAAGTTGAAGAATGTCGAAATGTGTCATCTGTCAGTCGGTATTTAAAACGATATGTTATTCTGAAAGTGTCCCATAGTGTCTTCTTCGGTGTGTACTTAAATAGTGGAGCAGCTGTCACGGTATGAAGATTTTACGTTTTCTCAAAAGCCAATGAAAATTCTTTTACAGTTAATGTGTTTTTCGGCCTAAAGTGACGCATAAATTATCAAAATGTATGGCTAACAGTTTAAGGTTTAAGTGGTATTTAAAAAACAACAGTTTCTATCATTAAAATGTTGCCACTTAACAATATTGAAATTTTAGTTCGCCATCATTCACGTTTAACATGTTAATTTCATGATTAGAATATTTTCAGGCTATTTCAAACTCAAAAGAAACTTTTTTTACGTAGGTTTTATCACAAAACTCTTATAAATCGTCAAATTTAAAATTACCATTATCTTCTTACGACCCTTGTCCCACGCTAGGTGGTAGTCTCCATACACACCAATCAGTCGTCATATCTACATTCACACATTTCATACACAATTCCTTATTCTTACAATCCATCTATCTCTTTTGTTCTCCTACAACCCGCGTGCACGCACATTCATGCTGAAACTACCACCAGTTCGGAATGCTGCTTTACAGAGAAGAAACGACAAGAAACTCTGTAGTTCCTTTGTTTTTAATGATTGTTCTTATTTAGAATAATCACTAAACAGCATACTGAGAGCAAGTTCGCCAGATAAGACACACACGCTACACGTTTACGCAATGAATGAAAAATGGGTTTTGACAGGGTCAATCAAAGTAAAAAAACATCGTTATATTTTGAGATGTATCATCCTCATCTTAATAATCACTACATAGTATAAAACAAAGTCGCTATTATCTGTCCGTCCCTATGTATGCTTAAATCTTTAAAACTACGCAACGGATTTTGAAGCGGTTTTTTTTAATAGACAGTGTGATTCAAGAGGATGTTAAATTTAAATGTTCATCATTGCGCCCGAGCGTAGCCGGGGCGGGTCGCTAGTACGTAATATAACTACTAGACTAAAAAGTATTTGTTTTTACTACGGCCTAAGATAACGTATCATGAATAAAAAATGGAACTGAAAACGTTGACATACATACTATAAATAGTCGTAATTCATTTCGAGAAAAACCTTCTATATCAAAACGAAAGTTTCTTAAATAAATAATGAAAAACATACAATCATTGGAAGTCGGTGCCTTAGGCATAACTATATTCTAATTATCGTGGGTAATTAGCAGACATATAACTGCTACTACAACTATTACTCCGCACTTAAAAGACCCAATGTTGGGTCAGGCGACTTCTAGTTAATGGTGGGTTACTTAGCTAACCCAAACGGGTTGGCACAGGGTTTCATATCATACCCATTGACCGTGCTGCCACCTTCTTGTGGTGAGAAGTGAGCGTGCCTTTAGGATGATCCGTTGGGGCCTTATCAGCTCTAGGTCACTAGTGCTGGTCGGGGCCACGGAGAGAGGCTAGACGTAGAGCGGCACACAGTGTAGATTTTGGCTCCGGGGACACTCCTGTCCTCACAATTGCCTCAGGGGCCTATTACTGCCTTGATACACAGTGTGGTGGTGGAAGCGGAAGGGCGGCCAGGCATTGAGGCCAAGGCTGCCAGGCATTGAGGCCATGGCTGCCGGCGCAAGCAATGGAAGGCAGTCCAGGCGTTAAGGCCTGAGCTGCCGCTGTAACTGAGTGCCACTACATCCGGTGCCTGATAGAGGCAAGTGCAGTGCCCACACGTGCCTCTCGGTGGGGTTGGTAAGCGCGAGCTCCTCTCCAAAGCATGGGCTGATAGCCGGGCTAAGGGCCATCACTGTTGCGGAGCATGTTCCTCCATTGGGGAGTGAAGCCGTGGCCCTGTTTCGGTTAGTTGAACGATACCGTTGATTTTAGTGGAGAGGTTGGAGCGCAAAAATTTTCATTTTTCTGCGCCTCTGACTCCCACATAACCCGACTGACGCTTAGTTGTCGGGTATACATGAGGATTTCCAACGTAAAAACAAAGGATTTCATATCAAGTTTTCCTTCTCTTGCAGCTAGGTTATCAGCCTTATCGTTTCCTTTTATCGGCTCTTACGATACCCTCAGGATGTAACGGAGTGGTGACACTACTACTACTCAACCCATAAAAGACCCACTACTCAGCAGAGTTTACAGTGCCATGCTGGCCAGACGGATTGGCACAGGGTTTCGTTCTAAAATTTCCTTCTATTGCTGCTAGCTTCTCAGCCTTGTTATTTCCTTTTGTCGGCTCTTACGACCTCAGGTTGGAATGGGATGGTGACACATGTATACTATATCAGCGTAAAAAAGAGCGTATTACTTTTATACTACGCTGTTTTCTCATTTCTTGCTTTACCTCAAAACACATTACAAAATAAAGCTACATTTATTTTCGAACCCGACTTAGCTAACAAAATAAATGTCAGTGGCTCTCCGCTCGCGTAATAGCCATTGCAATTTCAAGAGTGCATTCTCAAAAGCGCCCCAATATTTCTTGCTTGAAGATATTGTTTTTGCAAAGCAAAGTCGCGTTCAAAGTGACCACTCTCATCTTCAATGGAAAGTATTATGTTTCTTGTTCAGCAGTTGGGTAGTTGGAATTCCAAGGGTCATACTATGTTACTAAAGCGGGCGGAATGGATTTTATCCACCTAATTTAATCAATATGTACATATTACTGCAATCGCTTGGTGTAAATTGGTAGATAGCCAAATTGGATTTGACTGTTGCTGACCTCAATGAAATTGGGAACAATATGAAGTAGATATGAAATTGGGAAAAAATATGAAGTAGTTAAGTATTTGGGAAATTGTTGCTATACAAAAATAACTTCTACAAATTTATTCATAAGCTTAATTAATACACATACACACAGGCCCGGTAATTTTTAATTGGTTAATATGTTGGTTTGATTGATTTTTTATTTGTACATTTAAATCAATTGATAACTGATGGTTTATAACGATTTATAAACATTTTATTCGTAGATCGGAAAGCTCATATAAACAAGCGTCTCATTAAAATGTTGTTTTTCTTGAAACTATAATAAAACTAGTATACAGATTCAATGAAGTTGATCAAAACATTGAATATTAAGGTTGTGAATGCTTAGCCAAATAACACAATACCTATAAATATTATCATATTTTTTAATTATTTGACATCAAAGATGATTCTAAAGAATATATTTAATTACTTTTGGTGCCTCAACATTGCCAACCACAAAATCAACTTAAACCCTAATATGAAAAAATCTTTAACTTTACGGTAAACCCGGCCAGACTCAATTAAGAACTCTGAAAAGTAATCATTTTTTTTATTCGGAAAGTTTGGTAGCGTTTAAAAATGGTACCGTTAACATCCGCACTGCGGGCGTACCCGCGCCCAGTGAGCAATAACGATTTTCCGCAAACTCTGCCAGGTAATAGCCGCAACGACGTTTACACCGAGTGCATCGCGATTTTAACTCGGTGCAGCCCCATTTTTCGTGGAAACCTTTTTCGGTAAAAATTGCCGATGGATGGAGCCGCTTTTTTAACGTTTCAACGATCGTGATCTTAAAAAAATCACTGCTAACATTTTTGGACGAACACTCGACTGGGTCACACTAGAACCTACGAGGTTCAGGTTTCAATTTATGCTGAAATCATAAATAAAGATTTTCAAATATTATCTGTTAGTTTCTAGGATGAATCAGACTAAAGTGATAAGTTAAAAATTATTTTGAGGATCTTAATTATGTCTTTGGTTTTCACGATCTTTGTACATTGCAGGAAATGTTTTTTTTTCTTCTGTGGCGTTCGCAATTATTGCATTGCCATTATCAAGTTAATCAGGAAATGATTTCTTGACGGTTCTGATCGTGTTCTTTTATTTAAATCCCAACTTTTCAGACAGAAGTTGAAGTGTCCGTCGCCTCAGTCGCCGGATTTGAGGATTTTTATTGGAAGAAAAGTTCCAAGATTCTTTCGAATCCACAAATAAAGCAAATTATCTGGAAGTTGGGAATAAAATAATATAATTCAGACTATAAATAAAGTATTTCTAATGTGATGACGATACATGAATGTCAGTTGCTTTTATATCACCTTAATTATTATAGAATACTTCAAAGTTACCACCAAATACACGTTTAGGTATTATTTTAAGTGCCACATTCAAAAGCCTATTTATTACTTCTCTAAAATAATACACCACGGATAAAATGACTGAACATATTTTAATAACGTCTTGGAACAGGTTCAAAATAGACTTTTGTTAAACAATCTCATAAATCGCTGTAGTTTATTCTCACGACAACGTTGTCATTGATTAATGAATATTTTAAACGGTGGAAAAAAATGATGACAATGTAATAAAGTGCGCCGTACGATGACAAATTTAGAATTTATCAAATTTTTCTCCATGTAATTGGAGGAGGTCGTCGGCGGATCTCTTATGGGCTAAAATGGTGGTACTAATGCATTGGAGAAAATATACACACACACACCCTCACTCAGATGTACACACATAAACAGTAAGCTTTATTTATAGGTTCAGATAATAATGTTAACTATTGTGATGTGGATTCTATTAAACTAAATAAAATATATGCTGGTTCATATCTGGTTCATATTTGGATTTGGGCATATCTGGAGGTTGGTTGGACATCCTTAGATTGTGTGGACGTGTACGCACAGGTATTCACCAAAATAGAATACTATTTCCAAATAATAATCACCGAAAATATTCAAAGGCTCCAATTATAAAGGTTTGCAAGCGACCATCACATCACGTACGAGTCGCCCTCCAAGCCATGACAACTCGCCCATCATGGCACTTACAACTCCGTTCGGGTGTCTATGTATAGGAACAGCCCTCCAGCCATCCCTATGAAATACGTTTGGCTATTAATGAATAATACGCAAATACACACTTAAATCAAATAATATTTTATTTGACACCACCATTGTTATAATATGATATAGTATACAGAAGAACACTTTTGAATCAATGTCAAAACTCATTGCATGAGATTAAATTATGCAAAACCTCTTTGCTCTTACAGTCCTCCTTAATCTCATGCTCCATTTATCCTGTTCACATCCTATACACATTCTATATACACACTCCTCTAACACAACTCCTCTAACACAACTCCTCTAACACAACCCCATAGCACTCGCACACCAATCATACTTTCGCTTTGCCAACGGTTTCGTAAAGGCATCAGCAATCATTCGTTCTGTCTCTCTATAAATCAAACAAATCATTCCACTCTCAATCGTACTGCGAACAAAGTGATATCTCACATCCACATGTTTTGTTCGATGGTGGTGCACGGGATTGTTTGCTATTGCAATTGCTGACTGGCTATCTGAAAACAGTGTTAATGGTTTTACTATTTCTTGACCAGTCATCTCTTCAATGAATCGCTTCAGGAATACTGCTTCTTTTGCTGCCTCTGAAAGTGACACGTACTCCGCCTCTGCAGTGCTAAGCGCCACAGTTCGTTGCTTCGTGCTCTGCCATGAAACTGCTCCTCCTTGAATAAGGAACACCGAACCTGAATACGACCGACGGTCGTAGTCTCCAGCAAAATCAGCATCCGCATATCCTTCAATAATGTCTTGGTAGTTCCGTTTGTAATACTTCAAACCAAGGCTCTTAGTTCCCTTAAGATATCGAAGGACTCTCTTGGCTGCAATCCAATGCTGCTCCTCATAGCATTCATTGAATTGACTTAAGTTATTTACAACGTGAGCGATATCTGGTCTTGTACACACTGCCAAATACATAAGTGATCCAATTAAAGCTCGATATGGAATCTTCTCATCTGGCTTTCTCTCATGTGTAGGTTTCTCTAACCTCTGACCAGGTACAGCCGGCGTGTTAGCTGGTTTACAATCTAGCATATTAAAATTTCTCAGAATTTTCTCAATATACTTCTCCTGATGCAATTTAATTCCACTTGCATCCCTCTTGATATGAATGCCTAGCATAAGTTCTGCAGGACCCAGGTCTTTCATATCAAACCTCGATTTTAGATCTTCCTTGAACTTGAGCATCTCCTGCTTATCATTCCAGAATATCAAGATATCATCCACATAAACAGCTATAATCATAATCTTACCGTTATGTGATCTTGTATAAACACACTGCTCATTCTGCGATCTTTTGAAATTAAGTTTTATGAGTTCACTGTGCAGTTTGTTATTCCACGCCCGTGGGGACTGTTTTAATCCATACAAGGAATTTTTTAGGAGACAAACGTACTCTTCCTTCCCTTTTATAACACAACCCTCTGGCTGCGTCATATACACTGTCTCTTCTAAATTGCCATTTAGAAAAGCTGTCTTCACATCCATTTGGTCGATATGAAGGTCCATTCTCGCTGCTAACGCCATTAGCACTCTCAGTGAACTATGCCTCACCACCGGGGCAAAGGTTTCAAAATAGTCCACACCTCTTCTCTGACTAAAACCTCGAGCCACCAGACAAGCTATCGTTTCTTTCCTCCCGCCTCTTCTTTAATTCTAAATAACCATTTAGAAGTAACAAGATTGCAATTTCTCGGAGGTTTAGTTAGAGTCCATGTTTTATTCTTTTTAAGAGCATTTAATTCTTCATTAATTGCCGCTCTCCACATTTCTTTATCTTCTCTTGATAAAGCATCCTCAATACTCACTGGGTCATTATTTTCCGACGCAGCATGGTAGGTGACATAATCAGGAAACTCTACACGTTTTCTTTCTCTTGACGGATAGCGTCTCTCGGTCTCCGGTCTCTCTTCAGGAGACATCCAACCCTCTGAGTCAATACTCTCAATATCTTCCAAAGACTCAACACTCTCCAGTGGTGGCGGATGATCAGAGATTACTTCTTGAATCTCTTCAGACACTTCTGGCGAATCGCTCGAACCATCTCTTAATTCAGGCGATTGTTCCCCTTCATCAGTTTCCTCATTATTATCAAGTGAAATAATAACAGGCTCCTCCTGTCGCTTCACTTCATTCTTATTGCAGTATTTCTGGTTCTCAAAAAATACCACATCTCTTGCTTTATATAGTTTTCCAGTTTTTGGATCAACTAACCTATATGCTTTAGAGTCGTTGCAACATCCGACATGCACGAGCTCTCTACTCTTGGAGTCCCACTTGGTGCGCTTGGCATCTGGAACATGCATGAACGCTTTGCACCCAAAAACTCTAATCATAATTAGATCACACTTGATTCCAGACCACTTCTGTTCCGGTGTCATATCTTTCAAAGCTTTTGTTGGTGACCTATTTTTCAAATATACTGCATGTAGGACAGCTTCAGCCCAAAACCTCTGTTCTAAGCCCGAGTCCATAAGCATGCTTCTCGCTTTTTCACAGATTGTTCGGTTTGCTCGCTCTGCAACACCGTTTTGCTCTGGCGTATATTCTACTGTTGTTTGATGCTGAATGCCAAAATTCTTTAGATAGCTGTCGAACCTCCTATTGACGTACTCTGTTCCGTTATCTGTCCGTAAAATCTTCATTTTCATTCCGCTTTGTCTCTCAGCAAATTCCTTAAATTCTAAAAAATAGTCAAAGACTTCACTCTTTTGTTTTAAAAAATAAATAAAGGTTTTGCGTGAAAAATCATCGATAAATGTTAGAAAATATTTACAACCACTGACAGATTCCACCATTGGACCGCAAACGTCGCTATGGACGAGTCCCAGAATTTCCGTCGCTCTAATTTTCTTACTACTTTTAAATGGTTGTCTACTTTGTTTTCCTTTCAAGCAAGCTTCACACTCTAGTTTAGCTGAACTGTTAGGAAAACTTACCCCGATCGCCATTTTGTCTCTAAGTAGAGTAAGGTTTTGCATACCAAGGTGCGCCATCCGCTTATGCCACAACGTCAACTCTTCACTGACAGTCGAGACAAGTGCTATATTCTGAAAACAGTTTTTAATTTTAAAAACACCGTTTTCCAAAACCCCTGTATGTGAGGTATCACCCGTGATCTTACATTCTTTGGCATTCATAACAGCGCATCCATTCCTTGTAAACACAACATTAAAACCTCTCTTCACTAACGTGCTTACACTCAAAAGATTAGTTATTAATCCAGGTACATACATTGCATCTCTTACAATTACACTTAATTCATCACTTACCACATTTCCAGACCCTTCTCCATATAGCTTACCACCATTTGCACACGAAACATTTACTTTGTCATGCATTCGATAATCTGTCAACCAATCCTTTCTATTCGTCATGTGAGCCGACGCGCCGGAATCCAGAATCCATCCCTCTACATTGTTACTTCCGAAAGTCGCCATGGTCACGTGACTCGTAGCATCCTTTTTCTTGGTTGGATTTCTCGGACAGTCGTATGCCTTGTGTGGCCCTTCGCAGATAAAACATTTTATCTGTTTCTTTTGCTTATTCCTCTGAACATACTTCTTGAACTTATTTTTAGCGTATAGTGCATTATTCGTATCAGTACTAGTCCCAGCACTCGATGGGCATGTATAGCTATCTTCCATTTGAAGGATTTTCATTTTAATTAAATCCGTGGTCAAAGTAACGTTTGAGTTCTCTATTGCCATTCTCATTGGCTGAAAATTGTCCGTAAGACCTTTAAGCATTAATGCAGCTAATAACTCATCGTCTATTTCCTTCCCGAGATCACGCAGTTGTTGCGCAACTATCATTAGAGCAGTCACATACTCTCTGATTGTACTGAACTGTTCTAACTTCAGACTTACAAGTTTCGACAGCAGTTTACATCTATTGTTAATACCTTTATCTTCAAAAGATGTTAAAGCTTCCCAAGCCTCTTTGGCGGTCTTCGCTTGACGGACATGAACAAGGCAGTGAGGTTGCACCATGAGACAAATTTTTGCTCTTGCCTTCTGGTCTCTCTTCATGCCAGATACATCTGTACTAGCTGGCGTGTTCTGTGTGTATTCCCATAGGTCATCATGTAGTAGGTATAACTCCATGAGGAACTTCCATGTTGCATAGTCTTGGCAACCATCTAATTTATCTATAGATGGCAGATTACCTCCCGTATTGCCATTTTTATTCAAACTCTCTCTTTTCTCAGCCATGTTTCTAGAATCGTGCGTGGCCCTTACCTATAGGAACAGCCCTCCAGCCATCCCTATAGGAACACGTTTGGCTATTAATGAATAATACGCAAATACACACTTAAATCAAATAATATTTTATTTGACACCACCATTGTTATAAGCATACAGCATACATATATATATATATACAGAAGAACACTTTTGAATCAATGTCAAAACTCATTGCATGAGATTAAATTATGCAAAACCTCTTTGCTCTTACACTATGCCCGCTCTTAAAATAGTTCTAATTTACTTGTAACTATTATTGATTAAACTAAGCACGTCCCGTTATATATATTATGCTCTTTACTTTTTTGCTAGCTTGGCACGATAGACATAATTCCGTCCATGAAATCAACAAAATCCAGTGATTCACTTTATAGTTTGAGATGATGATGAAAATTATTATTGAATTAAATTTCAGAAAGTGTATGGTTTTTTTTTTAATTGAATTTAATCAATTAATAATATGAGTACCATAAGTCTTAAAACTACAATTACAAAGAAAATTAACTCTTGTATGCATTTCAATATATCGGACCCATGTGGTAAAGTATCTAAAATACTAGCAGCATTACCCGTTTAAACTTTAAATTTGATAAAGGCGACATTATCATCAGTCCTTTCCAAAAAAATTAAGGCTTTGTTAAAGTTACAAGATAAAATAAAATAGTTATATCAATAGCAAAGAATTCAACAATTCATCTAACTAAATGATTCCAACACGGTCTGACATGGGTTGAACAGCCAGCATAATGTTAGTAAGGTTCAAAGATTACTTAACTCGAGAAGTTTTAATAAGGGGCTTTAATTTTAATGCCCTATTTAAACAGATTCATTGCAATTTAGTATCAGCCCTCATTTTACGAAAACTCTTTTCGAGACCCATCTAGTGACAGTAACGATAAACCATTTGATTCAACCAGCTGTTAGTTTTCCCGTAAGGTATTGATTTAGACATAGACATAATATTTATTGTGGCAAGAAAAATACAAAAGTAATAAACTAGGCACTAGACTAATTCTATGGAAAGCCTTCCTGCCACAAACCGTCCCAAACTCACTTCATGTATTGGATGCCGTATTTAAACAATATACATAAATAGGAACGTGAAGCAAAATATTCGTACCCCTATAGTTTATAGAGAAGGAGTGCAGAATGCAAACTTTTTTAAATTATGCATATAAAAAAAAACAATAAAAAGTACATTACCCACACTACCATGTATTTGGTACACACACGCACATATGGTCAAATTGAGAGTAGAACTATATTTATATCTACTACTACTCAGCCAATAAAGGACCCGCTGTAGAGTCATTGCTTAATTAAACTGCTCACCAGTTGCTTTCAGCTCACTTTTCGGCTTGTCTCAAGGCATTATTCAGAGAGATAGTATTTGCTTTTATTTGGTCTCACCAACGAGTCGATCGACATCGCGTTCTCTTGCTCACCACCAGTCTCCAGAGTTCATCAATAACGATTTTCAAAATTACATTATTTTGGCTTAAAAATGTATGCTTTGTGAAAAAGACTCGAATAACATTTTACCTTTATATTACATAACTAGCGACCCGCCCCGGCTTCACACGGGTGCAATGATGAACCTCTAAATTTATCAGTGTTTCTCTACAATATTATGGATATATTATACATATAAACCTACCTCTTGAATCACTCTATCTATTAAAAAAACCGCTTCAAAATACGTTGCGTAGTTTTGAAGATTTAAGCATACATAGGGACGGGCAGACGACAGCGACTTCACTATCACTATCACTACATAGTATAAAACAAACTCGCTGTCGTCTGTCCGTCCCTATGTATGCTTAAATATTTAAAACTACGCAACGGATTTTGAAGCGATTTTTTGTAATAGATAGACAGATTCAAGAGGAAGGTTTATAATATGTATAATGCATTGATAATTGCACCCGTGCGAAGCCGGGGCGGGTCACTAGTTATTTTATAATATGTAGTGATAGTGATATTTCATTTTTTTATAAATTTCTAATACAGATTGCAGTAGCCTAATTAAGGGTAATTAGGCTACATGGAGGGTCCATGTAGTTGGAGGAGGCCCGACTCAGCAGTGGGTAATTTATGGGCTGAGAAGTAAGTATAAATACTTTGAAACTACTGAACCGATTTAGATTAAATTTAAACGACCACCTCGAAAGAATGTTTCCAATGTGTTTAGGCGTATTTGAGTTATCGGTTGATAAAAAAAAACCTTCTTATGTTTTTGAACTCTGCTTAAAATATAGCACAATCTTTCTTGCCGAACTAATCTTTAGAATGTCTGAGCAAACTTTTGCGGTCCCTATAAAATAAAGTTATATGCCATAATAGCAACGATAGCGCGAACTAAAGCACGTCCCTATAAAGCTGCCTTTTATCGTTAAGCGCGTAAATTCTCAGCTCCTTTGGGATTGCAATAAATACCCAAAATCCTCAAGTTCACCGTCGACAGACAGCCTGATAGGACTTGGCCGAGGCTCTGCCCTTAAAGAGTTTGGGAATCTTAATCGGATACAATGGAAAAGTTTTATTTCCTAGATTTTTTCTCAGTTCGATCTGGCTTGAGATTTTTACATGGACTTATCAGATGTGCTACTTGCCCGTCTTTGGGACTTTTTCACTTATTTTCATCAACTCATTAGTTGTAGGCCAGTTCGGATTTAGGTTTAGTTATAGAAGAAATATAATACGACCAACGTCGGAGGAGGCCTGACTCAACATTGGATCATCTATGGAGTGAGTTGTAGTATACTAATTTAAATGAATTACTTAGGTATCATTTTTTTAATGAAACCCATGCACTAGCTAGGCATTCACGAACACAATTGACACCCAGACTCGCAGCAAGTCTCTGGTTTTCACAAAGACATTTGCCCGACCCCGGAATCGAAACAGGGACCTGTGATCCATAGGCGACACCTCCAACTCCTGCTCATACAATTGTGTGAGTTTGGGACGTATGCCACACTCTATTCGGCGACACGGTTGGCGCAGTGGTTGAGCGATCGACTGCTGCGCAGCATGTCGCGGGTTCGATCCCCGCACGGAAGAAATATTTGTACGACCTGCAAGTATTTGTTCCGGGTCTGGGTGTTTTCTACCTCTATTATGTATGCATTTACAAAAAAAAAATGTATTTATGTAGTTTATCATCCATCTCGTTACCATAACACAAGCATTAAGTTGCTTAGCTTGGGACGAGATGGCGTTGTGTGAAATGTCTATGGATAGATATTTATTATTTATTATTGATAAACTACTTTGACGACACTGTTGGCGCAGTGGTTGAGCGATCGACTGCTGCGCATCATGTCGCGGGTTCGATCCCCGCACGGAAGAAATATTTGTATGACGTACAAGTATTTGTTCCGGGTCTGGGTGTTTTCTATCTATAATGTGTTAATAATGTGTTACAAAAAAAAAAGTATCTAAGTAGTTTATCATCCATCTCGTTACCATAACACACGTTACAAGCATTAAGTTGCTTAGCTTGGGACGAGATGGCGTTGTGTGAAATGTCCAAGGATATTTATTTATTTATTTACTTGCCAATAACTTAAAAAGTTTTTTTAGCTGATTATGAATTTTGATAGGCTACCAAATTGATCGTGACAAACGGGCACAGAAATTGCTAGTTTTGGAGTCCTAGGTATTTTCTCTAAGGACAGTGACCTACTACTAAGTCAGGGCTCCGCCAATTTTTCATGGAGGAAAACTGCACGCTGGCAAGACAGATTGGCACCGGGTTTGTATCACGTATTTCTTCTCTTAATTAATTAGACTACATGAAATGCGTTCCTTTATTCTTCACCACAGAGACAACATTTGTACTTGCATGTTCTAAAATCTCTAATTTAGAGGACTTAGGATAACACAAATCTTTCAACCTACTTTTATACAACATAACAAATAAAATGAAAGCTTAATTGTTTGCTTTGCCAATGATCGGACAAAGAGCCACGACTGGTGCCAATAAATAAATTGTGCGTCACGGGACGCACACGTACAGTCGCGCTTCCTAGCTAATAGGCAGGGATGTCAAATGCATTTCGTGTCTAATAGGATAATAGTTAACTATAGTATATCATTTCACCTGGTTAGTACTTTAATTATCTGAAGCATATTTTATGTGACAATCTTATAAATAAAGATAACAGAATTACAACTGGTTGACTAGAGCTGTATTAGCTCTTTTTTGCCTCTTAGTGCGAGGACGTTATGTAGCAGTGAGGCCGGGGAGGAGGAGGCTACTTTACGTCCACCTCCTGACCCCGTAATAAAGGCCGGTGGTGGGTCCTAGTTGCTCGGGACGCCCTCTGATAGCTCGCCGGCACATCACAGTGGAAGGCGTTGTAGCGCAACCTATGGCGCTCCAAGCGTACCATGTGAGGGTATACCGCTGGGGGTATAGTGCGTAGACTGGGAGGTTCTACCTCCGCGGGACATCTCCAGCCGAGCGGGAGGTTATCATCATCATCATCATTTCAGCCAAAAGACGTCCACTGCTGGACATAGGCCTCCCCCAAGGATCTCCACAAAGGCCGGTCCTGGGCCGCCCGCATTACTGCTTTCCGGCGACCTTAACCAGGTCGTCTGTCCACCGTGTGGGAGGCCTACCAGCACTGCGCCTTCCGGAACGGTCGCCACTCGAGGACTTTTCTGCCCCATCGGGCGTCGGTCCTGCGATCTATGTGCCCTGCCCACTGCCACTTAAGTTTGGCAATCCGGGAGGTTATATCAGCTATGAACCTCTCTTATTGTATTGAAACAATATTTTGGCTGTACACGTCATAAAGTAATAAGGATAGTGACGTCACAAGTAGAGTGCGCCTCTCTTGTTAGACCCATATACAAAATTATCTGGTTATTATTTAAATAAAAACTGTTTTTGTGGCCAAAATAAAGACAGTTATTGCCAGACCTAGGGGGTACTTTGAACCGTATACAGAAACTTAAGGTAATTTAAGCTGCCGCAACGGACACCCCTGGGGCACCTTATTCGCAACAATGGTTGAAACAAAGTAATTTTAGCAGCATCATTAGTAACGAGACTTGTATTAGGAAAGGACAATGAACTTCAGGGACATCAAAGGTTTATGAGCGCCTATGTGGTGACTTAGAACGGTTTGTTAGTACTCGTATTCTAGCTGCTGTCTGGTACTTCTACTATGTTCGCGTGACCAAGATCTGGAGTTCCCATTTTAACTTAAAGCTAAAGAACGTAAAGCCATCGTTGTCATTTCAGCCATTAAACTCACTTCTGAGTCTGGCTTCCACTGAATTCATGAGAGGAATTTAGCCTACTGCTACACTGGCCACACTGGCCAGACGGGATGGCACATGGTTTCGTATCAAGGTTTCCTTCTATTGCGGCTTTATGTGTAATTTATTATTGTCGACTCTTACGACACCCTACGAATGTATTGGGTGGGTGAGACAATCACTATCACTACATAGTATAAAACAAAGTCGCTGTCGTCTGTCCGTCCATAGGTATGCTTAAATCTTTGAAACTACGCAACGGATTTGAAAGGAAGGTTTTTATGTATAATGCGTGCATAATATTGTAGAGAAACACTGATAAATATAGATGTTCATCATTGCACCCGTGCGAAGCCAGGGCGGGTCACTAGTTTATTCTAAATCCGTCACCACACTCAGAGAATAGTCTATCCAAATAGGACAAGCAAAATATGATATTTAAAATGTTGTCTCAAACTCTTTGTTGCAGAGTTCGAAACATTTTAGATTGTGCATGAGCGTTTTCATGGTATATCAGTATTTTTTCACTATAAAAGACTAAAATATAGATTTAAATAGAATTAATCACTATTTTTACACTCAACTTCAACCTGTTTATTCTTATCAACAACCCGCACTTATTTTGATTCCCGACAATTCTTTTACTCAATTCAAGTGTACAGCGAAAATGAATAGGTATGTTCAACTAGCTGTCTACTACGGAACAGCGTTAAAGAATTGCTATTTTCACAAATTCATATAAGCAAGCTTCTCTCCGTGAAAAAGGTTCTTTCCAGAATATTCTGTGCAGCATTACGTTGACGTTATGCCACGACAATAATTATGATTAATATTCCAAATACGTTACGCATATATTATTTTAGGGTGAGTCTGTCTTGGACAGGAGATGGTTTAACGGTACATTGGTAATGAAGACTGATGACAAACTTCATTCCCAAAGGTCCTATTGGTAGGGGAGATCAAATATAGGGTGTTTTTTTCATAACTGCCCGAAAAGGAAATATGTTCTAAAGGTCCTACTAAACGCATTGACATTAAAATACTGTCAAACTACAAAATTTGTTGAAACAATTGGTAAATGGAGATTATTTTACAAGAATCGAGAATGCATATCAGATAATCCGAGTGGTGACGGATTTAGAATACATAGTGTCACCACCCCATTTCGTCCCGAGAGTGTCGTCGACGACGACAGGAAATGGTAAGGCCTAGAACCTGTCCGTAAGAGAAGGAAAACTTGTTACTAAACCCTATGCCAACCTGTCTATCTTATCCTAAAACGTTTCGCTTGACGCATAAGTTTCCAAATCCAAGCCCCTGTCATTATTATATTAGCAAAAGGCAGTAATGTTTCATTAGAAAAAGTATTAAACACTAGCGGACCCAACAGACTTCGTCCTGTCAAAAAGATTGACTCTTTGACGTTAGGAACACACCTACATTGCTTAGACAACAGTGAGTGGTTGTAATTTAATATAAACTTTATACAATAGCAATAAAGCTCAAATTGTCTCTACGTTTTAGTTAGAAAACGTTTGTATGGGAAAACGCTGTTTTTACGGCAATTATTCGATTTTTTTCTCTTCGTAAAAACCATCCTTGAACTTCAACGAACATTTAAAAAAAGAATTGTCCAAACTGGTTTAGGCGTTGTTGAGTTATGCGCTTACCAACACATTTTATATTATAAATATTTTTTTTGTGTTTATTGTAAGATGCAAATTTAACGATTTAAACTTTCATCTTACAATAAACACAAAAAAGGTAGTTATAATCTAAGTCCCACATAGTGGACCAACGACCTGGTTAAGGTCGTCGGAAAACGAAGAATGCGGGTGGCTCATGACCAGCCTTCGTGAAAATCCTTGATCAGTATACTGGCCAGGAGGGAACGACTTTTTGCTAAAATGATGATGATGACAATATAGAAACGGCGACAACACTTAATAAATGGTCACTATTAAAAATGTCTTTCCGAGATTAACATAATTGACATTGTATTATAGTAATATTATTTTCTGTCTATAGGTGCAATCATTCAAGTACACACTACTTGATTAAATGAAACGGCACCAAGGATATTAAAGTGTTTTGTGTTTAAAAAGTTCAAAAATAATGTAATGCCATTTATAGGACGTGTAAAAATTGAGAGAGAGAAGGGCAACAAAGCTATATTAAAATACGACAAATTAGTTATAATAGGTAAGCAGGAAAGCAATAATTCGTCAGGAAACAGCAAACGATCGCTCCCGACTTCGCCTCGAGAAACCTATAATCGTAAGGAATTATCACCTAGAACCCAACCAAAAAAGAAAAACAAACCTGCATCAAACATCTCACAAAACACAACGAGCAGTTCTGAAAACATAATCAAGCCGGGGATCCTCAATTACCTGGCGAATAAAACTCCAAATAAAACTCCAACGAACCAAGTTTTGCCAAAAAATAATCTAAACCAATAGCAATCAGCACCCCCTCTCACAAACAAAATAAATAAAAAACACAAAACCAAAAACTATCTTCCAAGCCGGCTGGTCACCGTGGAAGAGATTGACCACCACCCTCCAAAGAAACAATTGGAAATTAGCCCAAAATCCAGAAACCTAACAACAAACAAGTTATATATAGCAACATACAACGTGAAAACACTATCCTCATACGAAAGATTATTAGAACTCGAAGAAGCCCTGAAGGAGGTAAAGTTTGACGTCATCGGTCTGTCAGAGGTCAGAAGAATGGGCAGCCAAATAGAAGAATATGAGAGTACGATATTATGTTATGTAGGCCACACGCCAGGCCTTTATGGTGTAGGCTTTTTAATAAATAAATCATTACAACCTCATATAGAACGATTCATAGGCTTCACAGAAAGAGTCGCTCTGCTTAACCTAAACATTCAAGGATATATTATAAGCATTATTCAAGCCTATGCCCCCACAACTCTTTCAACTGAAGAGGAGATTATAGAATTCTATCGAAATTTGGACACAGCAATTCAGATGTCTTCAAAAACTCTTATTATAATGGGAGATTTTAATGCAAAAATCGGCCAACCACTAAAAGATGAACATATCATTACAGGACTATTTGGATACGGAGATAGAAATGACAGAGGACAAAGATTAATAGATTTCGCTTTTGAAAATAGACTTTCAGTGATAAATACTTATTTCAAAAAAAAAATAAGTCGCAGGTGGACTTGGCGGTCACCCAGCGGAGAATACAAAAATGAAATCGATTTTATAATGTCAAACCAACCTAAACTATTTCTAAATATAGAAACACTGAACCTTAACTTCTCTACAGACCATAGAATGGTAAGAGCTACAATAACTTTAAAAGTAGCAAAGAAAAGCCGAATCAAATACACCAGCAACCAAAGTAGTACATTAAAAACGAGAGAAGAAATTGAAGCTTACAACCAAAACCTGAGGCATCAAATATCAAACTTAAATGATTATCAAATAGAGACAGTGCAGGATTTTTATAACAGATTACTCCATGTTATCAACGTCAGTCTACAACAAGCACGACAAGTTAAGTCTAATAGACACAAAATTCTGTCAGACAGAACAATTACACTACTAAATAGGAGACAAATATTACAAAAAACGCCAGACAAGATCCGATCAGAAAAAAACGAACTTAGATCACTATATAAACTGACGAGCAAATACATAAAATACGACTATAAAAACTACAGGACGAAAAAAATACAAACTTACCTTACCCAAGGAAAAAGTTTCAAAAAAGCGATAAAAGAACTCCGAACAAATAAAACTTGGATTGAGGGATTAAACCACTCAGGACAAACAACACAGAACCGTAGAGAAATACTAAATATTGCTACAGATTTCTATAAAAACCTATATAGTACGAATACACAACAGATAGATAACAACGAACAGGAAGCATACGACAATAACGAAAACTTAAATAATAATATAAACTATATCGACGAAATGGAAATAATACAAGCAGCTAATAAGTTAAAATTAGAGAAGAGCCCAGGCCCAGACTTCATTCCTAATGAAGCAATTAAACATGGGTGTGAAATATTAGCTTCACCACTGGCCTCATTATTTAATCTAATACTCACAACTGCAAATACACCTGCTCAATGGTCAGAATCCATTATAATCTTGCTCTATAAAAAAGGAAACCCTAATGATATCGGAAACTACAGGCCAATAAGCCTTCTGCCAACTGTTTATAAACTCTTCTCTTCCATAATTAACAGAAGAATATCTGAAACGTTAGAAAAGAGACAGCCCATAGAGCAAGCTGGTTTTCGTAAGGGATATTCAACCATAGACCACATACACACTCTGGAACTTATTATTGAAAAATACCAAGAGAATCGAAGACCGCTCTACATAGCCTTCATAGATTACCAGAAGGCTTTTGACACAATTTCGCATTCAAGTATATGGGAAGCATTAAGTAAACAAGGAGTAGAAAATGAGTACATACAAGTAATAAAAAATATTTACAACAATAGCGTCGGTAGAATCAAACTGGAATCAACTGGCCCTGATTTTAACATCAATAGAGGGGTGAGACAAGGGGACCCACTATCTCCAAAATTATTTATTGCGGTATTGGAATCAATTATAAATCAATTAGACTGGAAAAAGTACGGCTTATTTATCAAAGGGGAATACCTGAATCACTTAAGGTTCGCAGATGACTTGGTACTGCTATCTGAAAGCGGCGGCACCTTGGAGCGCATGATATGGTCACTACATGAAGCTAGCAGACAAGTCGGATTAGAAATAAACTTGACAAAAACAAACATCATGACAAACAGCTTTAAAAGAATCATCTCACTAGAACACAAACCATTACAGTATGCGGAACATTATATCTACTTGGGGAAGCAAATAAAAATGGCCAGCAATAGCAATGAACTTGAGGTGGAGCGCAGAACAAGAATTACGTGGAATAAGTTCTGGAGTTACAGAGAAGTAATGAAAAGTAACATGCCAACAGAAGTGAAAAAGAAAATGATGGACACTTGCATCTTACCATGTCTTACATACGCTTGCCAGACGTGGAAATTTACTAATAACATCAAAAATAAAATAATGACGTGCCAGAGGGGGATGGAGCGTAGCATGCTCAATATAAGAAAAACACACAGAATCCGTCATACAAAGATAAGAAGCATAACTAAAACATTAGATGCGGTCAAATATGCTCAAAGATTGAAATTCAAGTGGGCTGGCCACGTAGCACGACTTAAAGATAAGAGATGGACATCTAAAGTAACTACATGGGGCGGTCCACAGGGCAAGCGGCGCGTCGGTAGACCGAACGCGCGCTGGGAGGACGACATTAGAAAAGTCGCCGGACCGCACTGGATTTATATCGCCACAGACAGAGACAAATGGAAATCTTTGGAGGAGGCCTTCACCTGAGAGGGGTCCATGCATGAAAAAAGGAATTAATATTAATAATAAAAATAAATAATAATAATGTAAAAAAATAATTTAATAAGAATTTACGTATATTATGTTATATTTGATTTGAGTATTCTATTTTCCAATAGATATCTACATATAACTGAATCTTTTTTTATATTTTTTATTATTATTTTATAGTCAGTGATTGCTAATTTTTATATAATTTTTTAAATTTATTTTATGAGAAAATCTTATTATTCGAACTTGAAATTTGAAATTGAATTCTGTAAAATAATTGTGTAATTGCATGGAATAAAAGGCTTTTTTATTTTTATTTTTTATTTTTTATTTTTATTTTTTATTTTTTATTTTATTATTTTATTTATTTATAGGACGTAATATGTATAATCAATTTTATAATTTTATATAATTTATAATTATGAATGAATGGCAAAAAGTTACAAAATATTATATGTGGTGGCAAAAAGTTACATACATGCACTATGCGCATAAAAGGAGTAAACATAAGTATTTGGTAATACGGAGGTAATGACAAAAATATGATGCGCCCCAGTTTGTCTCGCTTATGTATGCGCGAATGAAATTACTTTATATTAAAATATAATAATTTATTATTATTCTACTGTTTCATCATCATAAGCAGCCCACATTAGTCCACTGCTGGACATAGGCCTCCTCTAACGAGTTTAAAAAGTTTATCATCCATCTCGTTACCATAACACAAGCATTAAGTTGCTTAGCTTGGGACGAGATGGCGTTGTGTGAAATGTCCAGGGATATATTTTTTTTTCGCATATCGTCGCTCCATCTAGCAGTTTCAATATTTGTAATAAAATTGGAATTGGTTAAAATTGCAGTTGTATGCAATTAAATTATGAAAAACCTAGTCACCGCGTCCTTCGCATATTATCTACATATCTATAATTACTTTTTAAACTGTAGCGACCAGCATGCTACATACTTAACACAATTTACAATCTGAACTATCAATATCCAGAAATATCACCAACAATTTATCAAAATGTCCTACACCGCGATAGCGAAGTTTACAGAGCAACTCGCACGGTTATTCCATCCCCGAACGCAGTTAACGGGAGATAGGCGCCGCGGTCCGCTGCAGACATACTCCTCGTCCGGCTGGATGATCATGCCTTTGCGCTTAAACAACTAAATCAAGCATACACGTCCACAAAATGAAAGAACGCGGTGCATTCAAATAAATCCAAAGGAATCAATCCCTTAGGGAACAATTTGTTCTGCTCAGAAATAAACAGCGTTCCTCTTTGATGAATTCTTATTTCTGATCACAAATTACTGCAACAGAAGGATTATCCTTGCTAGCGACACGCAACGAGGCAAAAAGGGCAATCTAACCGCGGCATCCCGGTAGGTACGACCGAGACAAATAAAGTATGAGAGAACAATGCGCGACGACTCGGTGAATAATTTTAGCTCGGCGCACCATCGGCGCGTCGCATCGGGTGAAGAAAGGATCTAGCGAATTCATGGAAGAGACATCGGAACCGAAAATGCTCAGACCCTGAGACGCGCAACTATGACACACTGCTGAGATGTGACTCCTCCCATTACATGAAGGGTGAATAGGCTATAGTGCCATGCTGGCTAAACACTTTAGCACAGGGTTTAAATGTAAGTGTTCTTAAACGAATGTTAGTAGGTTTCTCATATACACGGTAAAATAATACACACTACAATATAGTACACACACACACATACAAAAGCAGCTGTTATAGGAACAGATATAAATACTACAATGACTGTTAATAATAACAATGTATAAAAAACCTGTGGCCAGTCACTCTGAACATCGATGTTAGATCCTACCTAATACCAAATGCATTATTACTCGAAATCTCAAAAAGAAACCATTCGTCATTATCTGTCAGTCGTCGTCGTTTCAGCCCATAAATGGCCCACTACTGAGTCGGGCCTCCTCCAAATGAATGGTCCCTCCATTAATTAATTATCTTTCATTGAGGTGTGTATTTTATCAAATATAGTTTATGTATCAAAAAGTATGGTTGCGGGCAGCAGCTGGATGCGTCAAGCTGAAGACAGGGCGCTATGGCGTTCTTTAGGGGAGGCCTATGTCAAGCAGTGGACTAATGTGGGCTGATGATGATGATCAAAAAGTAGTTTCAAAGACTACTACATCAAATGGAAATGTGATAATTTTCCACGTCCTAAAATTCATAACTTCTAACAGACTGTAGTAGCTACATGCACTATACACCTATATTTCTTTTACACCATTTCCAGTTTTTTTATAACCCGGCACAGACCGCGCTATCTTTACCGCCCTCCGGGGAAATAACGTACTGTCACGCAGAATATACTCTCCCGCACCACAATTAGAGATCACCAGAAATTGCGTAATTAGAGGCCATTTATCGATCTTGTATAGTCTGGTCCACTTCCCCTTTGTACGTTGGCTTGGCTTCAGCAGCTGGTCCACTTTATGCTGGCTGACCAATTATTTTGATATATTGAGCTGGAATCACGGTGCTGTTTTGGTGGTTTTGCGAGTATAAAAATAACCCTAATGTTTTAACACACGTCTTGGTATATTTTCGTCAATGTGGTGACAGATTTAGAACACATAGCGTCACCGCTCCATTTCATCCTGAGGGTGAGGAATTACTTAGCCTACTGTGCCATGCTGGCCAGAGTATTAGAAGATAAATATATTTAGAAGCCTCTATATTACTACAAATTCATATGCTGTGACGTGTTCACATAATCACAAACATATTACCCCAAACAGCATTCGCACATCGTCTTCCGACCTTTAATTTATATAAGTACACCAATTTCAATTTTCCCACAATAAACGCCCGTGTCCGTCCGAATTCCCGATAATAGTATCCTGTCGACGAAATAGTTTCGCGACGAAATATTTCGGACGGGACTTTTGTCAGCGAAGGTTACCCCAACCACATTAGGTGATCACGAGGAAGAGTAATGATGGTAAATGGCAGGAAATTACCGGGCCACCTTATCGTCGGATTCAATAAGCCTGATAGTTAGAGGGAGGCAATAATGAAACTGCACCTACAGAGTTCTTGCTGGTCTGCGAGAGAACGGTAATGTCTTTTGAATGGTTAAATCATTGGTATTGTTCAGTCTGTAATGTTGGCGTCTCGGTTCTTTGGGTTTTTGTACACGTTTGGTTTGTTCTTAATTGTGTAGTACTATATTATTAATTGATTTTCTTGTATGTATACACAAGTTTATCCCCTCTGGGTGCGGTGAGGATTTGAAAAACTGTACTTTTTAACTTAACTGTACTTTTAGTTTCCCAATGCGTACAGTAGGCTAAATTACACTACTAACTAATCTTATATTTCTTATCTTATCTTATAAATTTACCAACTGTATTATGGAGTACATCTACATGTGGCTGATAAGCAATTAGACTAATCGTCTTAACTCATAGCAATATGATTGATAATCTGAAAATGTGTGCTAATCCTTAGACCTTACCATTACTTACCATAAAAAAAAATACGCTTTTATAGAAAATCGAACGAATAAATAGAAAATAAATTTGATTAAAAAATTATGTCAGAAAAAATTATTTTATTGTAAAAAATCGTGGGAAGCACCCCACTATAACTTCAGGATATTATTAAAAGAACCCTTCTAGTCATATCTGTTCATAAAATATTTAGAAATATTGATACCATGCACCCCACGCTTTTTTTACAATAAAATAATTTTTTCTGACACTATTTTTAATTCATTATTAAAATTAAAATTAGATTTATTAAAATTTATTTTCTATTTTTAGTTCGATTTTCTATAAAAGCGTATTTGTTAGTTTTTTTAAACTATTATTTATTTTTTAGTTGAAATATCATAAAACTATTGCTAAAAATTCACTATAAATATGGCAATAGCTTTATGATATTTACATCTCTATTAGCTTTTGTATCGAAGAGCGGTGTTCCACCTTGATCACCGTTATTATTATTATTCTATTAATGATAACGTGTCAAAATGATTAAAATATTTAATTATCATCGGTCCTCAATAAGTATGCCAAATTTCGTGTTAATCCGACGTTAAAAACGTCGCTTAAAGTCGTCGTTAAAAACTGGGTCAAAATCATGTTTAAAGATTCCGTTACATACATCTGAAGCTAATAAAAGCGTATTAAAAACAGATAAAACCTGTAAAGTACACTTCCATTGGCAATTTACTTGGTCTTGTAGCTAGACTTAGAATTTCTTCTTATCTATATAGTTCTCTAAGGCACAGTACGGAATAAAATGGTGACACTGCGTATGTTATATTCCACAAATCAGTCACCACATACACCCTACTGCTATTACTACATAACCCATACATGACCCACTGCTGAGTCAGGGCTCCTCCAGCTACATGGAGGGTCATAAGCATACTGAGCTGTGCTGGGCGGACGGGTTGGCACAGGGTTTCGTATCAAGTTTTCCTTCTCTTGAAGCTAGGTTTTGGGCCTTAGCATTTCCTTCTGTCGGCTCTTAAGACACCCTCAGGATGGAACGGGGTATTGATAATATGTATTCTAAGCCCGTCAACACACAGACACTCATTCATACTCCTTATAACCAATTATGCATATTTGTCATTAATGTACAATTCTATAAGCAGCAACCCTCACACCCAACACGACTAAGTTAATCAAATGCTAACCTTTCAATATACAAACCATTACAGTTCCGCACCTGTAGGGCGCACATAAACGTCGATATACGCTAGTCCGCAGCGAATTTAGCCCTCAATAAAACGTGCGGCACATAAGTTAAGCCGAATCTTGAGGGAACATTTGTTCGGTAAAATGCGTGACGAAATTGCTGGCAGGACGCCCGTCGGCGTTTCCGATCACTCTCGCCCCCAACACTTAGCCTTCCCTTTTTACCAATTTCAAGAGCTTTTTTCACACATCAATCTCGGTACGTAATATGATGTAAAAGTGTCGCAGTGGCTCGACGCCGTAGAGAATTTGTTGATATAAATTTAAAGAGTACGGCATCAGTAGAAATTTCGCCGTCGTTGCGTTAAATACGATGAAGGAGAACTTGGCAAGGAGTTCAAATATAATAGACAGCGGTAACTATAAACACTTGAGCCAATATCTTTGTTCGCCAATCTTATTCTTAATCATCATCATCATTTCAGCCAAAAGACGTCCACTACTGGACATAGGCCTCCCCCAAGGATCTCCACAAAGGCCGGCCCTGGGCCACCCGCATCTACTGCTTTCCGGCGACCTTAACCAGGTCGTCGGTCCACCGTGTGGGAGGCCTACCAGCACTGCGCATTCCGGAACGCGGTCGCCACTCGAGGACTTTTCTGCCCCATCGGGCGTCGGTCCTGCGAGCTATGTGCCCTGCCCACTGCCACTCTACGAATAGTGATCAACAATTATGAATCACTGTAATCCGTGTGGTGACGGATTTAGAATACATTGTGTCACCACCAAATTTCGGTGACGTAAGAGTCGACAATAGGAAATGACAAGGCAGAAAACCTAGCCCCAAGAGAAGGAAAACTCTATACTAAACCCTGGGCCAACCCGCCTGGCCAGCGTGGCACGGTAGGCTAATTACCCTCCATCTAGTTGGAGGAGGACCCACTCAGTAGTCCCCCTCGACTGTGCTGCCACCTTGTCGCGGTGAGGGGGCTTGAGTGCCTCCATGATCCGTGGGGCCATACCGGCCGAGGCCTCCCATGCTGGGCGGGCCCACGGGGAGAGGTGAGACGAAGAGCGGCACCCAGCGCCGCAGTGGACTGGGGCTCCAGGGACTCCTCTGTCCTCAGAGTTGCCCTGCGAGTCCTGGACCGCTGCGGTGCACCAACGCCCTTGGGTTGTCGCTAACCCGAGGGCCGACAGGCCTCCTTCTGCGAGACCGTTATGTCGCAGAAGGGGGCTGCGGGGCGGGTCGCAGGGGTGGAGGGGGGTCGCGACGATGCGAACCCCTTCTGCCCTCGCCTGAGAGGCCGGTGGTGGGTCGGGGGAACCGCCACCGACGAAAGCCTCGATGACTTAGGGCGTCCCAGTGTACCGGGACGCTCTCTCTGACAGTCGCTTGCCCCTTTGTGGGCACCACGCCGGGGCGTCACAGTAGAATGCGTTTACGCGAACTTGTGGCGCCCCAAGCGCGCCGTGTGAGGGTATACCGCTGGGGTTTTAGTGGGTAGACGACCCTTGGGTAGACGACCCTTGGGTAGACGACCCTTGTCGGAGTCCCACATAATCACCGACCTTTCCCCCGGGGGGCGGTGGTATGCATATAGAATTTCCCCAAAGACAACAAAAAAAAAACAAAAAAAAAAAGGGCCTACTCAGTAGTGGGTAATTTATGGACTGAGAAGTAGAAGAAGCAATATGTGTGGGGTTATAATGTTAAGCCAGTGTTGTACATGATTCCAATCTTTGGCGCAAATTGCAACACAAAGAAAAGCTGGTAACTATGTAAGCTGAAGATTTTGGCCGATTCCCGCATCGAATTTAAGCACCTTTTCGCGTCGCTAACCACTACTATTCAGCCCATAGCTGAGCCACTGCTGAGTCGGGCCTCTTCCAATTACAAGGAGGGTAATTACCCTGCTGTTGGCACAGGGCTTTGTGTAAACTTGTCCTTCTTTTGAGTCTCGTTACGCACTAAGGCCTAGTGATTTGTATTTTTTTTTCGTTTATTCACACGCTTCACTAGACTAGGTAAATTCATTATAATGTAAGACATTTAAAAAATAACCTAATCTTGCTTTGAAATTTAACTTAAAATAGCGATTGTATCACATGCATTATAAATATACTAATCTCTTAAAAAGGGTTACATTACATTTCAAAGTGCAATAATCGCGAAATCCTAAGATATCCTTATCTTGTTTCCTTTCTCCACCTATCAAATAAATGCGAATACTAAACGTACCGTAATTACTAAAATGCCATCATTATTTGTTGTGCACCCAGTATATTATCTTATCTACCCTTCGCAGACATTACACTGTGTAAGTTGCTCCATAGAAAAAACGTAGAGATAACTATATTGTGTCGGACCTAAATCCATTTCTGGATAAAGCAAACGTGGTTAAGAAACTTAACGAAATATTAAGTCACTATTATATATTTAGAATCATTCATCAGCATACTACTACTCAGCCCATAAATGACCCACTGATAAGTCCGGCCAACTTAGCAGTGGGTTCCTCCCATTATACGAAGGGTAGCCATCACGCTGTGCCACGCTGGCCAAACGGGTTCAAGTTTTCCTTCTCTTACGGCTAGGCGATTTGCCGCTTACGTTCTTTTAGTCTTACAACAAAATTTGTAAATATATATATATATATTTAAACTTAACCCCTGCAATAGGTATAACATGTAATTCCTGAACACAAATAACACCCAGACTCAGAGCAAGTGCCTCTGGTTTAGACAAAGGCAAGACCCCGGGCAAGTGTCTTTGTCTAAACCAGAGGCACTGGCTCGGAGTCTGGGTGTCATTTCTATCTATAATATGTAAGTATTTACAAAAAAAATATGTATATATGTAGTTTATCATCCATCTCGTTACCATAACACAACCATTAAGTTGCTTAGCTTGGGACGAGATGGCGTTGTGTGAAATGCCCAAGGATATTTATTTATTTATTATTTATATGATATCTAACCCCTAGACCAACAAGGCAGTTTCCAAATTAGCGACGACATTTTTTAAATTAAATCATGCAGGAAAAGCGTCGCTACTATATAAAAATCTCATGACTCAACCCGTCTTGCCAGTTTGTCTCAGTAGCCCAATTTTCCTCCATGAATTTGGAAAAGGCCTGCCTCAGTAGTGTTCCTTTTATGGGCTGAATGATGATGAGGAATGAAAAACAATAAAATTCTTATTATAAAATGTCACTATTCAAAGACATCCGAAATAAATACATTGTAGGATACGTTTCCGTACGCGTCCCATCTCTATGTTAGAGGCGCCTAAGGAGCATCGCTTGATTAGGTCGGGCAGAAAACGGCCGTATGCGCTATAAACATTTTTGGGTAAATGTAATATTGAGTCGTTCCAGTAATAGTACGGACCGCAAAGCGCCCGCTGGCGCTGTTACGGCGGTATCTACAGATTTACTTCATGTAAAGTGACATATAAAGAAACGTATACGATGTAGTCAGTTTCGTGGAAATGTAGACATCTTTATTTTGAGAATAGGATTTGAGGACATGTTGAACTGGAGTATCTTGAAGCGGAGTCGTGTGTACAACCTTATTTCGTGTGTATCTGTTTTGCAGTCTTTTTCATATTCAAATAAATTATTCTCGATGATATGTTTTTTTTTCTATACTATGTATGTGTGGAAATATATATAAATTGGCTTGTGTCTCAACAGTTGTGGGTGACATGTGTTATTTATTCACACATACCCATTTAAATATTATTCAGTAGAAAACATGTCATTTTGTTAGTACTTAATACTAAATGTTGCCAATTAAAAAATTGTGTATAATTAAAAATTCACTTATCTTAAAAAGTTACTTCAAATGTTTATTCGTTTATTTATACTACCAACAATAAATGCATAACAGTATCATACTTAAAAGGGTGACATTATATCAAATTCACATTAAAATAATTTCGACTTTTTATGAAACCTTAAGATTTGATGGTAGCTATAATTAAAAAAACAAATTTCACACTTTTACTGACGTATCCCTAGTTTTCAGGTTATTATAATTTCCGAGTTCTCAAATGCTTTACCTCAACCGTGGTAAAGGAACCCCAATTTTTTCGGTAATCAAAATAACAAGCCGTTCGGATTTTTGTTTTGGCTTCGAATGATTCCGCAAATAGTTCTACATGTCGCATTCATATAAGTAACTTTTGCCACCCTTATTTTCCCTATGTTGATTGTGGTTTTCCGGGGAGATAACAACCGAATCCATTTATGTTTCGTTTCATCCTATCTGTATATGAACTTCTGTATGCATCGTTACGTAGGCTATCATTTTTTGTTTTACTAAACGAACGAATCGAAATACGCCTATACACCGTGATTTATTTTATACTGAAAACCTCAAAACTTTAAACTGACTCGCTTTTAAATTTACTTAAAGAAAAGAAAAAAAAAGCATCGATAACTCACAAGGATCTCTAGTTTTATCTTAGAATACTCAGAGCTTTCCGCGAGAACCTAGTATTATTTTTCCGCTATTTTTAATATTATATGCACGTAAAAAATAAACTCTATCACCTAGCCCCAAGACAAGGAAAACTTGATACAAACCCTGTGCCAACCCGTCTTGCCAGCGTGGCACAGTAGGCTAATTTCCCTCCATGAATTTGGAGGAGGCTCAACCCAGTAGTGGGTCATTTATGGGATGTAACGACGATATGTTATTTGCGCTGTCGTTAAGAGTATTTTCTTTCTTAAAGATTTCTGTTCATCAAGTTGTAAACTTAACTAGTCAAACAGACTTAAATATTCAAGTAAAGATGTCAGCTTATGCGAGCATTAAGAGATTATTTACCCTGATGGAATTACACGAGTTTTGACGTAACAAGTCCCTGGCGATCAGAAACCGTCTTCACAACGGTGTCAAGCTTAGAGCAAAATTTAGGTTGGGTTTTGGGAGACTAACTGCCTGTACTAAAAATATGTATTAACTGGATAAAATGTTTTTTACCGTTGTTTGTGGAAAAAATACTTAAAACAAGAACAGTAAGTTTTTTTTTGGGATTACAATAAAATTAAAGTAAAAAAATAGATTGAAGTAGTGGCGCAACATAAAAAAGAGACCACTGAATAAAATTTGGATGGCAGAAGGTAACATGGCAAAATGAAGCAAAGCTCAGTGTTTGTCTGCGTAGATATTTTTGGTTAGTTGTTTGTATAGAAATTACTGACAAGCATCTGCTCAGATATTATTGAAGTTATTGAGTGTTCAGATATAAATGGTAACTTGTAGTATATTATATGGAACTTATTGTCATTTTAAATTGTTCAGAAGTATTTGGTCACCTTGTCTGCTACAATATATGTGACGGTGACTGTTCATATCATTATTTTGCAGGAAATCTTCTAAATGAATAATCATTTATCTTTATTTATCCAATACATTTCTAGAGACAAATTTAAAATACTCTACATCTGTCTTAAAACTTTCCAAAATATATCCAGTACGCTATTTGATAGTGAGTTTCCTATCAAGTATGGTGATCTAAATTGAATCCATGTATAGGGTGCGCATTCCATGAAACACCCTCGTGACCGTAACGTATCTGAAATACCTTTATCTTAGAGACGATCTGGGATTAAGCGTAAAAGAAAAAATATACGCCCCCGTTTGAATTTTCAAGTGGACATCAAAACATCAGTTAGTTTGCTACCGGTCTGTCAAGAAATTGGCTATTGTTGGCTCATAGTTATGTAAGGTCGTACGAGAGGTATGGCAAAACCCATTGCAATTAAAAAAAGGTGAAATCTCTCAACTCTATGCTGTTAAGCAAAGTACTTAGCATTAACTTCTTGACTTTATGTAAGAAGCACACTCCATAAAACAAACTCCAATTAATTTAATCCAGTATAATTTTACATCACTAAATTTTAATGGAAAACCCTACTTCGATGCTTTTGGGTAGAGTAGACATAGTAGTCTGATTTATAAAATTGGAGGGGACACTGGCAGTAGATATGGTGAATTATCAAATTGTTTTATAGTGAAAAATGGTTGCAATATTGTAAAAAAAAATATAATGGCTTTTCTCAACGTCACCCCTATAAAATAAAAACAAATGACTTGACTGAAAAGTCACTTTGCAGTGAGCGATATTGTGGTGATATTCCACAGGCTACCCCATCGTTTGTTCCTATCATTTGTCACAGCTAGTGCGTTTGATTGAAACCTCTACGATATTTTTTTTTTAGTTCATGGATCACTAGTCGCGTATGTAAGATAAAATTGAGTGGTTTGTATGTTTATACTCGGCCTATAAATTACCCACTGCTGAGCCTGGATGGATTTAGGATACATAGTCATTTCAGCCAATGAGTGACCCACCACTAATGAATCACGCCTCCTTTTTTTTTGACATTTCGCACAACGCCATCTCGTCCCAAGCTAAGCAACTTAATGCTTGTGTTATGGTAACGAGATGGATGATAAATTACTTATATACATTTTTTTTTTGTAAATACATACATATTATAGATAGAAATGACACCCAGACTCCGAGCCAGTGCCTCTGGTTTAGACAAAGACACTTGCCCGACCCCGGAATTGAACCCGGGACCCGTTGATCCAAAGGCGGCACATCTAACCACTAGACATGGAGGGAAATTAGTCTACTGCGCCACGTTAGCAAGGCGGGTTGACACAGGGTGTGTATCAAGTGTTCCTTCTCTTGCGGCTACGTGATCTGCCTCTTGCGTTCCCTTAGTCGCCCCTTACGACACTCTCGGGTTGGTATGGGTTGGTGACACTAAGTATTCTAAGTCCGTCACCACATGAACATACATAGTGTCGCCACCCAATTACATCCTGAGTATGTAATAGGAGCCGATAAAAGCTGCAAAACCTAACCTCAAAATCATTTTGATATTGCGTCTAATTTAAACACACCAGCACATTGAATTTTGGAAAGCTAAGTAAAACAATTTTGTTTCGTAACACGAACACCAAACACACATGGCGAGGAACTTTTAATTTGGAACAGTTGTACCAATTAAATAAAAGTTTCACACGAGTATTCCTAACATTTTTCAACGCCCAAGTTTGTTAAAATACATATTCAGTAAAATTAAGGGCAGCAGTTTTTGAAAACTGGTTATCTATATGAAATACTGTAAGAATATAAATATCCTTGGACATTTCACACAACGCCATCTCGTCCCAAGTTAAGCAACTTAATGCTTGTGTTATGGTAACGAGATGGATGATAAACTACTTATACATATTTTTTTTGTAAATACATTCATATTATAGATAGAAATGACACCCAGACTCCGAGCCAGTGCCTCTGGTTTAGACAAAGACACTTGCCCGACCCCGGAATCGAACCCTGGACCCATTGATCCAAAGGCGGCACATCTAACCACTAGACCAACGAGGCAGTCAAACTATACTTACGTATACTTCTACTACTAAGCCCATATATGACCCACTGTTGAATCAAGCCTTCGTGCGTGGAGGGTAATAGGCCTACTGTACCATGCTGACCAGACGTTTCATACCAGTGTTCCTTTTCTTGCGGCTAGGTTATCGGCCTTGCCATATCCTTTTGCCAGATCTTACTACTCAGGATGGAATGGGGTGGTGACACTATGTATTCTAAACCTGTAAAACGAATTAATAAATAAATAATTAAAAAACAAGTGAAGTAATTTTCAACCTCCAGGCAATGAGCTTTGCTTAGTAATTTAAAATACCACATTTATAATATTTTTTTACATATATCCGGATTGACTCAATATACTCGTACATTGTGTATTCATAATTGTATCACCATTTACTATAGCTCCATATCAAAGGAACACAATAAAATATTTACCGAATCCCCTAAAATTCTTCGCATCGAACCATTGTCCCCACTTTATCGAGATGTCGTCTCGATATCCGCTCCATTATGGCACAGATAAAAGTTTGATTCGATACTGTGTCTTGTGGTGGCCACAAAAGACTTTATTTGCAACTTTATTGCAAGTTTCCAGTTGATATGTCGAGGATATTTCAAAGATTCCGATTTTTTATTCTAGTTTTCTTTACTTTTTTCACGAAACCTTCAATGATTATTATTTGTGATTGATCCAGCCAAAGGCGTAATTAGGTTCTGAGTGCACCGACACTAATTATTAATTTAAAAATATTTGATTTCCTGTATCATATTAAGTAACTAAAACTCTTTCAGCATTCATTTTAAAGTCTATTACTTAAAATCACGCATTTCTATCGGCGCTACGAACAATGAACTGTAAATATTGTGTTTGGTGTTTATTTTTTATAATCACGCGACCTAACCGTTAATTTTACATAATCAGTCTAAATATTGTAGAACTTTAAACCCTTAAGAATGGTGCTGCAATACAAATAAGACATTTTGAATATAATAATATTTCATCATCATCATTTCAGCCAAACACGTCCACTGCCGGGCATAGGCCTCCCCCAAGGATTTCCACAAAGGCCGGTCCTGGGCCGCCCGCATCCATAGTTTTCCGGCGACCTTAACCAAGTCATCGGTCCACCGTGTGGGAGGACTACCAGCACTGCGCTTTCCGGAACGCGGTCGCCATTCGAGGACTTTTCTGCCCCATCGGGAATCGGTCCTGCTATGTGCCCTGCCCACTACTAATATTTATTGAAGTAGATTATTTATCCATCAATTGAAGGTAAGACGGGGCGTGGTGGCGCGATCCGGCCATCTTTCACTAAAACTTAAATCTAAAGTTTCTGCAACAGCAAAATGTTGGCTTTATGAAGTCGGAACGGGTGTATCGTTCAGAAACAACACCATTCGGACTTAATTTCGAAACCAAATTATATTAAAATAACTATCATGGCGATTGGCTACAGAATTTCCCAATTAGCTTATAGAAGGATGACATTTCAAATAAAGAACAGGAAACTGCTATAGGGTTTCAGTGTAGCAATAGTGGGGAGTCGACGTGGCGTGCGACAAGTGACAAGTCGCGCGACGTGTACGGATAAGCAACCACAAGACTAGAAGAATGTGCGATTGGTATATCTTGATACTTTACATTTTTTACCGTTTTTCTTCTGTATTTCTGATGGTCCAAAATAATAGTTGTATGGGGAATCGGGAGACGATTTTTTATGTTATGATTAAAATACTCGTCATTTGTTTTAGTTTAGCTGATGTCTAAGGCTAGAAGTGTGTGGAAACCAAATAATCACCTTTGCCCTTGTTTTTTGTGTGTCTTGGCTTTTTCTTTTCAATCTGTTACAATTTAATAAATATATTTTTTAAATTCTTAAAAATATAAACGTGTTCTTAATCAGATATTAATTATGGCAGATAATGATAAGCTTATTTTAGGCAATCTATTTTAAATTCAATGAGTTTATGAAGTACATATTTTTAAATAAATACCGACTCTTATCAGTAACAATACTTCAAAGTCTAAAGTCCATATTAGTTAGTATAAAACATATTTTACCGTATGAGAAACAAATAAATATTCATATAATCTACTTCGAACTATGCAAACAAATTTACCTGAAACAGGAAGCCAGGAAATAATATCATACACATAGTCAATTTAAAATTATCTGATAAGATTTCTTTTTCAAAAATGTAATAATTCCTTTTCTGAAACGGAATAATAATTCCGTTTCAGAGTTTCTTAATGAATGAGTTTACAACATAATATTGGATATAATTGTATTTTTTTCCCCTTTGTTTATAACTTCAGATACCTTTGTTAATTGTTTTATATCTTGTATAACATAAACTTAATATAATATAAAAAATGCATGCCGGAAGGTAAAATGTTTCTGGTTTTAGTAATACTTTTAATAACTTATGTAATGTACCTACATTGTGCGCAATAAATGATTGATTGATTGATTGATAAACATAACCATTAACTCCATTGTTAAAATATTTCAGCGTATCGTAAAAATACAAATCATGTTATCACGATGGAGCGGTGGCAATTGCATGTCTATAATAAATTAAGCGCTCCTTAAACAATACTCGTGTTACTTGTGCATAACAAGTTACATACGTGTAAATTTATATTTGAATGCAAATGAAACAAAAATTACTGTCACCCACACTATACGTGAAATTATATTGCGAATATCATAGTAGAAAAACACAATACACTTGACAATATAATTAAGTAATGTATGTTGCTAGTCGGATAGGTATCAATCTGATATTGTATTATTATTCACTTATGACTATACTATAGGCAACCTATATAGTATTAATAAAAATACAGGCCTGGAACTTCTATGTATTTTGTTCAATTATTATAGACATTATAATATTAAACAAACCAATATTTCCATAAACACAGTTGAGATTTTTATCCATGACAAATTAAATCAAGTCTTGTACTACAAAAAATTGCCTATTAATACTCCGTATTTTAGGCGCGTGCCTAGCTATCGTCGTCATAATCATTATTACAGTCAAAAGATGTCCGCATCTAGATATAGAATAACGTAAGAAAACAAGAAAAAAAACACACTACTGATAAGCATGTTAATAAATCTACATATTTATTGGCTTGTATCAAAATCACTTGTAGCAATATGACTAGACATTTTTACCAGCTCGGTCTCCGTTTGACGCCCCGCGACAGTGCGTTTTCATTATATGCAGCTTAGCGACTACGAGTAAATAAAGCAGCCCATATTGCCGACTCGGCTTATTCTCACGAATTCTATCCGTCGAGCTCACCGACTATAATCCGCTTTTTACGATTCTGCTCGCCGTACATAGAATTTGAAATGAGTGAAATAGCCCCAAAGACTTTTGTGGACTTTCGTGTTTTGAATTAATTACTTGGCATAATATTTTTAATCGAATTAATATACAAATAAAATCACTATGTGTATACTAGTGAGTTGAACCTGGACTAAGGAAGTTTTATTTTATTTTTATTTCATTAAAGTTTGTTTTGTATTGTTTTATATTCACATTTCAGCTGACGCCTTCCAGATCCGATAGAACAGTTTGTTATATGGAATTTGTTACATAACTATATACATATTACATTATGAATAGGACCGCAAAGTAATAAAAAAGAAAAAATGGCAAGCCATTTGAGTTTCTTGCCAGTTCTTCTCAGCAGTGGTCGCGTTCCGAACTGGTGGTAAAGTATATTACTTTGCATTGTATAAATTTTATTAATATGTTGACAATTTGTAAGTGTCCATTGTGTCCTATGCAAAATAAATGATTTGACTTTGACTTTGAAGTTGAAAGTTTTTTTACTTAATAAAGTATCATACCACCCTCACAACTTTATCCACAAGTTTCAGTAAAATTGCAGCATAGCTGAAACAAAATCCAATATTTCGGAAAACGTATAAGACAAAGTAATAGGAAAATAATATTGTGTTAAGAAACTCTCTGGAGACACAACCTTCTAGTCCGAGAGAATGTCACAGATAGTAGTCAAAATTCTGCATTGTGCGCTGCATACTTTGCTATCATTTGTCTAAAATTTCGCAAATTGCATATATTATGACGATGTTCAAAACCGTGTCTAAATAGCACCGACACGGGAAGACTGTGTCCTGTGACCACGGCCTGTGCAATTTGACCAAAATCTCGGGAAAATAAAGGTATCACGACTTATTATATAAATTAAAAATTTAAATAAACCCCCGACACAATAACCTTTAAAAATTAAAAAATAAAAATAAATACTTCGCGTTGGGGGACCACTCCCACTTATTTATTACCTGACCCCTGGTCCTGGTTCCTGGAAATAGCATTTATAATTTTCGGATAAAGAAAATATCGCCACACATATTCCATAATATGAGACTTAGCAGTTGGACTGGGTTATTGAGCTAACGTTTTATTCTTTAGCAAACAGTGGCTGGCTCCTAGACCACAGGCGACCGGTCTTTTCCACCCAGACTAGTCTGCTTATTTCCTTCGGGACACCACGTTATGGCACCATGAACGCACCTATCACAAAACCTGAACTGTAATAAAGAAAACGATTTTAGGTATATCCCGCAAACGCTATTCCGTTCTCTCCCCTTTCGCCAATGTCTATAAAACTTGATCTCTAGTAGCTAACAAAGCTAGGAAATAATGTTGATCTGGTATCAGATAAACGGCTGATGGAGTATTTTATTTAATATATGACTTCGGTATTCCTGTTTGTTCGATACTTTTTAGCTTAGAAGTATTCTTGTGAGTTTGATGTTTTTTTAACTAATATTTTCTGTACGTATATATATCAGTGTATTAGAAAAATAAGATAGGAAATGAAAAGATCAGATTGATGAATGGAAAATCAATGTATTTTAAATTATATTCATTCCAATAATCTATTTATTGGAATGAATATAATTTAAAATTGATAAATAATGAAATTGTACGAGTCAACTTAAAAATTATCTGCCAATAAATAAATAGTATTTTAAAACTGAGTTCTTGTGAATTTAGAAGGAAAAAGCACTCTGTGTACTTAATAGAAGATAGTCTGGTAGAGAAGACATTAAGTCGGCCACTGTACATGTGTAAAAAAAAATACAGATAAAGAAGAAAGGTACAACAGTAATAAAGATTCGATGAAAATAGTAACTTCTCGGAAGAAGAAATAATTCAACGTTTATGAATATTAATTACTTCTAGTGACCTTCGACATCATTTCATGGAAATAATATTGTTAGATTATTCCTATTGTCTAGATTTATAGATGTCGCAGTTTCCCATATAAATATCTGCGCTTTATTCCGAGCGCCAGATCGGCGCCCCTCAGAACAATGATTAGGGGTGGAATAAAAGATACGAATGCACAGCCTCTCATATTGTCTTACCAAATTTGCTGACGTCATTTATTAGCTAGTAACATAAAACATTTTTATGGGTACTGATATGAGCCAAACGCCTGTAGTTCGAAGCTCTTTGTCGGAATAAGAACAAACGATTTATCGTCGTGTATAAAATTGTATTGCCTGTCTGGGCGTTTGTAGTTTCGTCTCTTATTTGTGCTGAATAATATTTGTTTGCGCCATAAATACTCTTTTCTTTTCCTTCGTCACTGGCCGGCGAAGGTATAGACAACACCGAACTGACGGTGTATGTCACAATCGCATATTCGCAAAAACCATACTTATAACACGCTATATATAAACTCAAGATTATACGAAATTACGCACAAATACTTAAGTACACAAGCATGAAGATATCGTCCCGCATATAATCATTGGAAGGGCGTTCAGAAAGCCGAAACCTGTAGTAGGCATACACCGAAGAGAGGAGTGAGGTGAGTCTTCTTACTTTTTGCTGGCCAAACACCCATCCATAATTTTGGTCCCGTTCGACCCGGATTTGAACCGGCGCTCTTAATCTATCTCGCATTATAATTCCCGCATTCCGCACTAAGTTATTGTGCATAATTTCATATTATTTCCGCATATTTTCGCAATTACGCATATTTTCGCATCTGTCATATTTTTTCAATTTTCACGGCATTGTTCGCCATTTTTTCGCAATTTGTCATTAATATTATTTAACATATTTTTCGTTCTCTTCATTATGGCGCAAATAAAAATAAATGAAGCCAAAAGGCAAATGATTTTCGAGCAACTTAGTTCAATTCACGCTCTTTCACAGAAAATAACCACCGCAGATACCCGTAGTAAACATCATTTTCTTGCTAAGTCTCATAATATTGACAAACTTTACGATCAATTTAGTAAATTGTGTGATGAATACAACGTATTGTGTTTGGAAGTCGACCCTACATTTGAAATAAATTATAATTCATGGGTTGCTTTTGAAGAATTGTATTGCGCTGTCAAATATTTTAGAGACGAGATTCAGGGAGACTCTCTCTCTCATGTAACTAGTACTCCTAAAGTTAATACGCCTTCGATTAAGCTTCCGCCTATTAATTTACCTTCCTTCGATGGCAAACAAGAGCATTGGGCATTATTCTATGAAAGTTTTAAAACAAATATACACGAAAATTCTCAATTATGTGATTCTCAGCGTATTTATTATTTAATCGGCAAGTTAAGTGGCAACGCTTTGACAGTTATAGCTGGTGTAGTACCAAACGCTGAAAATTACCCCGCTATTTGGAAGGCCTTAGTTGACAAATACCAGGACAAACGCGTGCTGGGAGCCTTTTATTTGAACAATATTTTTAATCATAAAAATGTTTCGACTAATGTCACCCAATTGAATAATTTTATTGAAAAGTTTTCATCTTCACTATCCGCTTTGAAACAACTGCAAATATCTGATTTGACGGATTTTATTTTCTTGTATATCGCCCAACGAAAATTAGATACCGGTTTAATTCAAACATTTGAACAAACAATGCGCACGAAAGAATTTCCGCTCTGCTCAGATCTCATTGATTTCATTCGTCATCATGTAAAGGTTCTAGAACGAACAGAAAATACCGCTAGTACGGGGTCCTATTTTAAAAGCAGTCGAAATAACAATTTACACACTTTTGCTTTAAGTTCACCTAATAATTCACATAATATTATTTGTTGTCCAATATGTAATTGTAATACTCATAGTCAATTATATCAGTGTCCTAAGTTTAAGGCAATGAATACTACCGACCGATTTAATTTAATAAAGGAAAAAAGATTCTGTACTAATTGTTTGAGCTCAAGACATACTAATTCGCATTGTAATTCCACGTCCCGCTGTAAAGAATGTAACCTTCGTCATCATTCTATGTTGCACTTTAACTCTAATAGAGGGTTAAACAATAATAACGAAGTGGTACAGAATAGCCCGTCTGCTGAAAACAGTTTTGCTGCTGCAGTAGTATCGACACCACCTGCGGCTCTAGATAAAGTGACCACTTCGTCTCGCTCAAACGCGCAGCCCGCTTTGCCAGGTTCGATTCCTGCGCAAGTTGTTATGCATACATCCTCTGATAGCAGTAGCCCTTGTAATAATAAAGACACAACCGTGTTGCTTTCTACCGCACAAGTGTATGCATATACAAATAAACAAAATAAATGTATTATTAGATGTTTATTGGACAGTGGCTCACAAAACAATTTGATTACATTAATGTGCTGTAAAAAACTTAAATTAAAAATAAATCCGCTTAATAACTCATTCGTTAAAACTATTGGCTCCGCAAATTGCAATATTTTAGGTAAGGTATGCCTAAATATTCAATCGCGTCATACAGATGATGTTTATAGTATTCAGTTTATGGTTGTTAACCATATTGTTGATAAACTACCTACTGTGTCTGTGGATGTTTCTGCTATATCACACTTAAATAATATACCGCTCGCTGATGATTGTTGGAATATACCCAGTGAAATAGACGCTATATTAGGAGCGCAACTATTTCCTTTGCTGTTAAAAGGGGGCCGCATAATTTATTCTTCGCTGTCTCGTCCCTCCGATACCGCTAAAACCGCATCTTCCTCTTTAACTACCGCTCACATATCGCACACTACTGTTAGTGACGCAACCGCTTCTTCGCATTATGCTACCGCTCCGCTCTCGGTTCTCGAAACCTCGCTTGGTTACGTCGTCATGGGTGAGGTACCTACAACACCTGCTCCTGCTGACGTCGCCTGGTCCTTCGGTCCTATAACAAATGAAGAATTAAATATGAATTTAACCAAGTTTTGGGAATCGGAAGAAATATTTTCTCGTCCAGTCAGCAATCCTGATGATGTTGAATGTGAAAATATGTATATCTCGTCTACCTCACGTGACCCAACGGGTCGATTTGTTGTCACTTTACCATTTAAAGCGGTTCCCGCCTCTTTGGGAGACTCGTATACATGCGCAAAACGCAGATTCGCATCTCTGGAACGCAAGTTTAGGGCAGCTCCTGAACTACGTTTCGCATATAATAATGTCATCCAAGATTATATCGCAAATGGATACTTGTCTGAAGTTCCTTATTCTTTGACCGCAATTAAAGATGGTTAAATACAATTCCGCATCATCCTGTGATTCGCCCAGATAGATCTACAACTAAAACCCGCTCGGTACTTGACGCTAGCAGTCACTGGTACCAATGTTTCTTTAAATGATGTCATACAAACTGGGCCGAATTTGCAAATTGATTTATTTGAACTTTTATTAAAATTCCGTCTGTTGCCAATTGCATTAACAGCTGACGTGCAACAAATGTATTTAAGCATTCTTCTCGTTGATGAATATAATTATCGTTTCTTTATATCACATATTTTCGCCTTTTCTGACTCGACAACTGCTTTGTCTTGGATTCATTCGCAACCGCATCGCTGGCAAACTTTTGTGTCCAATCGTGTTAACAAAATACATGAAAATGTCGCACCTGATCGCTTTTTTCATATTGATGGTGTAGCATATCCAAGTGATTGCGCCTCTCGCGGTCTTTTACCTTCTCAAATATTGAACCCTTCGCTGTGGTGGGTTGGTCTGCCGTGGGATTGCAATCCAGTAGTAGAGTGGCCTATTCAATCAGTTTCTATAGATTATAATAACTTACCAGTGATAAAAAAGGTTTTATTTCTGGCCGCTATAGTAAAGGTAGAAAGTTATGTATCCTACTATCTTGTTTTAAACATATCTACATGGCCTAAAATTCTACTTAAAATTGATTACATATTACGCATGATTAAAAAACATTCCCGCTATAAATGTATTAAATATTCTTATTTTAAACCCGCAGAGATGATGATTTTTCTTCGTTATCTTCAGAATAAATATTTTTATAATTTTAAAAATGTCATTTAAAATAACTTACCTTCTTTATCGATTCGCAAACTTGATCCGTTCATTGACTGTCAAAGTACATTGTCCGTTGATGTCCGCTTGAATAATGCTGACATACTTTATGAAAATAGTATCTCAATTTTGCTTCTGCCACTTGATTATATTGTTAATTTGCTTAAAGATGATTATCACTGCATTAATTTTCGGAAACGAAAGCGTATTAACTATATTGTATTATTTTTCCCGCAAAATATCACTCGACATGATGTTCACACTTGTAATTATCGTTTTAAAATTCTCACCTTCACGCAATACACGCTTCAAACGAGACCTACTACCCGCTCGATTTCTTTAAACGTCCTGTTGTAAAAATATGTCTGCTTCCAACGCAATAAGTATTATTCGTCTATACTTATAACTCTTATTTTCATTTTAACAAGTATTTTAAGTTATAATTTTATTTATGTTTGTCAATTTATTTGATCTTTGCAATGTATTAACCATATTCTACTTTAATAATTTCTCGCTCCTATGTAGGACTTCGCTATCCTTCGCATTTCTATTTTGAAACTCCTACGGACTTCCAAGCCGGGGAGTATGTTTGCGCCATAAATACTCTTTTCTTTTCCTTCGTCACTGGCCGGCGAAGGTATAGACAACACCGAACTGACGGTGTATGTCACAATCGCATATTCGCAAAAACCATACTTATAACACGCTATATATAAACTCAAGATTATACGAAATTACGCACAAATACTTAAGTACACAAGCATGAAGATATCGTCCCGCATATAATCATTGGAAGGGCGTTCAGAAAGCCGAAACCTGTAGTAGGCATACACCGAAGAGAGGAGTGAGGTGAGTCTTCTTACTTTTTGCTGGCCAAACACCCATCCAATATTGTTGAGGAAATGGAAATTGATGTAGGGATTTTGTTGTAGAAATAGGTTAATAGGGAATATTGTTTGTGATTGGGTTGCTGGTTCGTCTTTGAGAAAGGAATAATTGTATTGTTTCCAAGAATCGTGCAATCGGGATGAAATAAATATGCAGATTCGATTATTTATGCTTGAAGGTTATTTATTAGGTCGTTATTTCCTTGTTATTTTTTAAAGTCTACTGCAGTGTGTAAAATCATAAGGTGATATAATAAACAAACTTGAATGTTTAAGAAAAAAAATATAGAAACTACCCATCAAGCTGTTTAGAAAACTCTCTCATTAACATATTTTTGAAACATAAAAGTAAATCAAAATCAGTTCATCAATTCAAGACCTATATAGCTGACAAGGTTTACGGAGAATTCAAATTAGCAATTTAGAAATTAATGTATTACACACATGGACGTATAAAAAAAGGCGGACGGAACTCTGGCTAAGACAAAAGTGAGACGCCAAAATGGCGGCAGCTCTGTATGTGTGAGTTAAATTTGGGGTTGCCAAGATACACAAAATTTTGCAATAAAAACATGGTTAAAATATTAAAAAAAAAGTGTTTGAAATTGTTATGCTTAACTTTAACATCCTAAAAGCTGAGTATTTTTTTTTATGTCTTTTACTTTGAGAGGTTTTTGAAATTTCGTCTAATTTCGAGATGTGTTGAAAACGATTCTAAATTAAGAGAAATGCTTTCATTACCAAAAATTTTTTTGTGATAATATATTTATGTTGCCTAACTATAATTTATTGCGCACCTCTTGAGAAGCACTGGTATTAAATGGTACAGTAACAGTTTATTCCTCTGCCACGTGTCTTGACTCAAACAAATATTAAAACAAAATAAAGCACTGGGGATTAAAATAATGTATAAATATTTTTACGATTCGACGACACGGTTGGCGCAGTGGTTGAGCGATCGACTGCTGCGCAGCATGTCGCGGGAAGAAATATTTGTACGACCTACAAGTATTTGCCCCGGGTCTGGGTGTTTTTCTATCTATATTATAAATATCCTTGGACATTTCACACAACGCCATCTCGTCCCAAGCTAAGCAACTAAATGCTTGTGTTATGGTAACGAGATGGATGATAAACTACTTAATTATTTTTTTGTAAATACATACTTATTATAGATAGAAATGACACCCAGACTCCGAGCCAGTGCCTCTGGTTTAGACAAAGACACTTGCCCG